>VDFB02373365.1:344697807-345373837 GCA_007258455.2 Sequoia sempervirens
ATCATTTGAGCTTCTTATCATACCTTGTTAGGGTTGCCACAATCCAGTATATCATGGTGTGCTTTGATTGGTAAACATAGGGGCATATCTTGATTTTCTATGTGATCTTGTCTTCTTGGTTGTCCCACATAGTACCCACCAAGATCCCTATGATCTTGTGTTACATTAGGGCATCCTCTGTGTTTTTGGTTTTCCAAAATTGGCCCTACCAAAGCCCCCATGACTTTGGGATGTTGGACTAACCTTTTGTTTTTGTATCAATCCCATGCATGTGATACAAAGTCACCTTGGTTCCTCATACTCTGGTGCATAGTATCTCATGCTATATCAAATTAAGTGCTCATTACATGGCAACATAATGCATAACAATTAAGTTGCTTGATTTGATCACTCTCCTTTCATATCCCCCATCTCTGATCCTCTCATTTATCAAAATCCACCCATCCATTCACCCTAAATTTTCCTTATCCATTCATCCTTTGTCCCTTCTCCTCATCTATTTCTCCTATCCATTTTCCTCCCTCCACTTTATTAATCCTCATCATATCATCATCTCTTCAATCTTCTTAAGATAATATAAATATGTTATTCTAAGCATCTTTTCCTTCATCATCTTCATTCATTTCAACAATATCATATCTCAATCCAACCCTCATCCATTCAATATGGCACAAATAATCTAATCACATCCTTGGTCTTGTTCCCAGCTTTGCTACAAGCCTTGATCCAATCATCATCATCATCATCATCATCATCATTGGGATGCATTATTCCCTATCCTTTTGTGTTGTTTTGGGATGTATCCTTCCCTCATCAACAACACTTTCATCATCATCATTGGGATGCGCCCTTCCATATCCTTTTGTGTCATTTTGGGATGTATCCTTCCCTCATCAACAAAAATTTCATCCTTATCATTGGGATGAAATCCTTTCCTATCATTTATTTATTTATTTTGGGATGTATCCTTCCCTCATCAACAACACTTTCATCATCATCATTAGGATGCATCCTTCCCCATCAACAAAAATTTCATCATCATCTTGAAGATGCACCCTTCCCTATCCTTTTGTGTTGTTTTGGGATGTATCCTTTCCTCATCAACAACATTTTCATCATCATCATCAGGATGCATACTTCCCTATCCTTTTGTGTTGTTTTTGGATGTATCCTTCCCTCATCAACAACACTTTCATCATCATCATCGGGATGCACCCTTCCCTATCATGTTGTGTTGTTTTGGGATGTATCCTTCCCTCATCAACAACACTTTCAACATCATCATCATGATGCACCCTTTCCTATCCTTTTGTGTTGTTTTGGGATGTATCCTTCCCTCATCAACAACACTTTCAACATCATCATCGGGATTCATCCTTTCCTATCCTTTTGTGTTGTTTTGGGATGTATCCTTCCCTCATCAACAACACTTTCATCATCATCATTGCGATGTATCCTTCCCTATCCTTTTGCATTGTTTTGGGATATTATTCCCTCATCAACAATGCTCACTCCATCATAAATCCATTTTAGCTTGTAGCTTGACTAGGGAAACATCACATTTGTCCTTGAATCCATTTGGGCTTGCTTACTTCTCATCTTCTCCTTTCATTATCTCTTCCTCCTCCCATTCTATATTGTATCCATCATTTTGCATCACCTTCCACATCTACTCTCACATCACCTCATCCATTTCGAGAGCACACCTGTGTTCTCTTGAACCCACATGTCCTCTCAAGGGGGCATCCTCAATCGGGCTAATCCTCATTCCTGTCATCTTTCCTCTTAGTCACTCCTTTGAATGATTGGGGAATCTTTCACAATCTAACCATCTTCTTATAGTTTCTATGTTTTAATATTCTTTGAAATGATGCTACTTTGTAACACCATCTCAAAGAGGGGAAAAATGTAGACACTGAAAATTGACCACTTTAGTTTGGTCTATTTACCTCCAATTCAACTAATGTCATATCCTATATATTAATTAAATAATAACCTATTATTTAATTGATATTCATTATCCCTTATCCTCTCATCCTAATTTATTTCTTCTATCATCTCTAAATCCTAGCCTTAAGTATATAATTACCTTTAATTATTAACTCCCATCCCTTATCCCTTTCCTCTAAAAAATTAAATAAATAATCTATTTATTTAATTCCCCTCATGTCACATCCTCCATAACCTTTTTCTAATCCTGATTAATTTGCACAATCCTAGATTAAGGATGTGCACATTCCTAATCCTTGATTAGGGAGGTGTTACATCCTCCATAAAATGCAAGTGGATCATTAATCTTGATTACCCACCTAATCATTTTCCTAATCTCTCACTTACACAACCTAATCATTGATTAGCTATCCTAACCTGCCCCTTGGTCAACTCTCCCCATCCCCTAAGGAATTTTTAATTCCTTTTTGTCTTCCCAAGGTCCTTTTAAGGAATTTTTAGTTCCTCTCTCATCCCCCAACGAATATTAAAGTCCTTTTCTCTTTCCCAAGGAATATTAAATTCCTTTTATCCTTTCCATGCACATTAAAAAATATTTTTTAATTTCTTCGGTCAACTCTTGATCTCAACCCTTGATCTTCTTCCCTCTGTCGATCTCCACCATCCATTTCCTATCTCCCTTGCTAAATGACTAACACTTAGCCATTTTTCCATTCTCAACCATTCTGAAGCACTCAAGCATTCAACCATATTCAACTACAATCACCCTCTCAATCTCTCAACCATACACTACCATCTTGCATCCATAGCCAAATCCACCATCCTTACATCCAAATCAAGAAAAATCAAGTTGTTATGTTGCTAAAAGCATCCTAGAGCACACATATCAAGCCATCAACAAGGGAAAACAACTCCATGAAGCTCAAACAAGCTAAAAATTGGTTTTGTTGTCATTTTTAAGTTTGAGTTTCATCTTAAGCCCAATCTTGAGTGTTGTCTTTGGTTTTCATCTCTTGCTTGAGTTTATTTCATGCATTTTAGATAGGGTAAAAACACTACACACAAACACCACCAAGAAAAGGACTCATCACAAGGATAAAGAAAATAAAATAGTGAAACATGAGTGTTGATGTATGCCCCCACTTTAAAGTGGCTGATATCACTATTGTTGTGAGCAATTTGTTTAAAGTAGAAGAAGACATGAGAGCTAATTCTGAAGTCCCTATACCAAGTCATATGTTTCCAATAAGCTATGTCATGAAAAGGAAGGGGTTGCCCAAAAAATGTACAACTTAGTATGTCATGTGGAAGCCAACTTAAGGCATGTCAACCACATTCCAAGCTTGCTCTTATATGTACATGAAAGGTGGTCAACTAGCCAAAGGAGACAACAATAGGTGACATACAGGGACAAGACTACCTAACCCCTTGCTCCCACTTAGTGCAAGAGACAGATGATCCAAGATGATTGATGATAAACATAATAGAATGAAAATAAATGTCAATTAGAAGAAATAGGTGCTTCAACATAAGGAAGAGAACCATATTCCTTAAGATGTTGAATTCTATTACACAAAGCCTTACATTCATTAGTAGAATGACCATGAACTCTTTGATATGCACATTTAAATGAATTATTGTAGTAAAATTTCTTTCATGTTATTGGAGGGAGATATATCAAATGATCTTGGAGGAGTCTCGATAAGATACTCTCTTGATCAATAGTAGAATATGTTGCTTTATTTTTCTACAAAGATATTTCTTGCTTAGTACAAGATGTCATACTTACACATGACTCTGTAGATTATGAGATTTTGTTTTCTTCTTTAAAGGAAAGTGTAAAATCTAACATACTTGAATCATTAGTATTTTCTGTGATGACATTGATATTAAGCAAAGAGTTCTTTATTTCTTTTGATTCTTTTAAAGGATAATACTCAAGATCACTAGTTTTGATCAATTCAGGATACACTAATGTTAAATTCAGCTTAAAGTAATCTTTTGTAATAATGTTGATATTAAGTGAAGGATTGTTTGTGTCTTTCGAGGGACAATATCCAAGCCACTAGTATTTTCTTGCGTGTGAGGCTCTGGGTATGTGCAGGATCATGATGGGCCAAAAAGTGGCAATATAATGGGTATTTGTAGGGTATGTGGCTGACGACTTTTTTTTTACCCAAAATTAATGAAATGAAAAGGGTTTTTAAAGGAGATTCTCAGCTTTCTACCACATGTCTAAGTGCTTACTTTGAATTTAATAAATAATTTATTATTCCATTTTCTATTTGAATTCTCATAAATCTTTAAAAGTCCCGATTGATAGGTTGATTGAAAAATCTAGCTTTTAAATCCAGATTGTATATATTTTTGAATGTTTACATGTGTCACATCTCTATGCCCTCAGATACTATAGGACAAAAGAAAATGAATTTCATGAAGTTTTGACCAAGTTAAGGTGGTTATATCGCATTTGAAGTTTTATATTTTTAAAAGTTGTAATAAAAAATAATAATAATAATTAATTATTTCATTTGGAAACAAATTACAAAATATGCACTACATCAATACATGAGTCCTCTTAATTTATATCTAAAATCTCAAGGCAAAAATATTATCATTTTATTGTAGTTGTGTTGTAGATGCACCTTACTTTATTTTTCCCTCGACATTTAAGTACTCATCAGATTGAAATTTAAATTTTCACCAAATAGATTTTGTTTTGAAAAATAAACCTAGCAGTTTAGAAACTACATTCAATTTTCTACAAATTCTATTCTAACATATTTTTGAAATAATATAGATAACTTATTCAAATTTTTATGTCAAGTTTCCTAACTCTGATTTTTTTGAATTTTTTGCCACTTAAGGACCTATTTTTTCTTTGATGATCCTACACATACCCCTCTATAGGGACACAAATACCTTGTTCTCTAGCACCATATCCTCTTCCACTATATCCAAGTTGCTTCATAAGTTTATAACCTTTTCCATAAAGCTATTTCATTTCTTTAGGATTTGGTGGTTGTTCATAGTTAGTTTCATTAAAGTTTGTTGTGTAATTTGCTTGATCTTCTAAAGTAGTTGAGGTGGATGTTTTCAAAGGGTCATCTAAATTTTGTGTTGACATTACCACTTTTTATTTTCCCTTCTTAGAGTCTTTGTCTATAATCTAGTATTCGCCCATGAATGATGGTGTGAAATCTAAGGAACCCCAATCATCTTCTAATAGCTTCATAACTTCCTCAATATGTTTATCTTTGTCTTTCTATTGCATGGGTTCTACTTGTGTTGTTGGTCTCAAAGTTTTCAAAGGATTTTCCTTATTTTTCTCAATGTTTAAGCAATTGTTTGGTTTAGGGTCAACTTTGAGCATGTACAATTTATTGTTGTAGACATATTTCATTTTACAATGAAGAGTAGAAGGCACCCCATTCATTGCATGAATCCACGGTTTGCCTAAAAGTAGGTTGTATGAAAGATCATGAGGCATAACATGGATCAATGTTTCTAATGTTACCTTTCCAACTATGATAGGAAAAGTGATCACACCAAGTAGTTGTTTTCCTACATTGTTGAATCCACAAATAGATAAAGAATCAGGTTAAATTTTTGATTTATCAACACCAAGCCTAACCAAAAGGTTTATGCTACACACATTAAGAGTGGATCCATTGTCAACAAGGGTTTGCTTTATTCCTATTCTCTTGTATCTAGATATTATCGTGAAAGAATCATGTTGTTTTTGAATTTCCAAAGGAGGGAGTTCATGTTGGTAGAAAACAATGTTAGCATTTATTTCTTGAATCATGGATGCTATGTCATTCAGTTACACATTAGGAGGGGTAGGAACTTGTTTTAAGGCATTTTGAATCATGTTATGATAAAGAGGGGAGGCTTGAATAAGGTCTTGTGGATTAAAATCCTTAGCTCCCTCCAGGTGGTCATGGTTTATTTTTACATTGGCCTTGGCCTGCACCTCATGTGTTTAAATATCTCCAGGCCCCTTTTGAAGTGCCTTCACCTACTTGCTCCACATGTTTGCTACACGCTCCTTGGAAGGTTTTCTTCCTCTTGCTTCTTTATTGATCCCTATCTGTTTTCCATGTGTTAGCAACATGGGCCTTTGAGAACCCTCTCTCCTTTACTCTTTCTCTGAGTTCAACCTATGTGCCATGTTGTATCAATCTGTGGGCAACCTTTTAACGGGCCCCACAATTAGCGCTCGAAACAAGACTTCCTCGATGCGTCTTCTCGTGGGGAATTTGATCGTAAGGAAGGTAGGAATGAATATGAAGTCTCATCGTTGTGCCACATATCCTAACCAACTCTATGGGAGGGAAACACATGTCTTCATGGGAGTTTTTCTACTTCCACATTGGAACCATAGTCATCATTTGCAGAGGGGCACATATTGTTCACATGCAAGTGCATTCTATATTTTTGAATCTTTTCTATTGCAACAACCTCTGGGAATCACTGTGATGGGAATCATTGCTCGTGCCTTGGAATATTTTCTATTGCTAGCTCTCAGGTGGTGGAATGATCATCTATATATATTGCTCCAACTCTTGGAAAAAGGGTTGGAAAATCACCAAACTAAGTGAAAAGAATGTACTAGGATTTTTGTATTGTTCTTTGATTATTGCATTAAGATTTACAGATTGTGCCATATTTTTTGGCCTCTCTATTTCTTAGTTAATGGAAAAGACATTATACTATGTTGTTTCTTGTACTTAGTAGTTTATCTACAAAACTTCTATATTTTCAATAAAAATTTGCTGATTTAGATCATGTCTCAGACTCTTCTTGTTCAATAGATGTGTATGGAAGTTGTGTTATGTTGTTTGATAAACTTCTTAGGTTTTTTTATCTATACTTTCTGTTGTTTCTAGACATGTAGATTGCTGAACAAGCCCTTAAATCTCATCTGAAAGGAAGATTTATTGTGCCCATACTTAACTCTTGGCACATCGCCTTAGATTAAACTTTAATTTTTTATATCTACTTCCTTTTTCCATTCCAAACCCCCCAAAATATAGGAGATGACTTCTTTAATTCATGTCAAGCCAAATAATGAGATCTTTACATGGAATAATAGGAGGGGAGAAGATGCTATCTTAGAATGATTGGATAGATTCCTTGTCTCGAAGCCTTTGCTTCTGGAGGTACTACTCCCAAATTTAAAATCTCCAGATTGGAGGGACTAGATCATTGGGTCATTAAATTTTTAGCCATCAGAGGTTGTAACTTAAGAATCCCCTTAGCCTAAGTTTCAAACATGACAAGTAGCCTTCCCTCCTAGATCTCATGGCTCAAAGGGTGGTGGATGGAAAATCAATTTATGGTGTCTCAAGAAGTCCTCTTAGTTAAGCAAATTGCATTATGTTAAAATGGTGTTTTGGGTTGTAACAATAGGTCTTATTCTCGGTAACTCATCAGAAGTGCGTGCCCAAGATTGTCCGGCTGCTATCACCATCAAAATTTAGATCTTAGCTTTCAAAGGATTTGGGCAGGGAGGAGTCGCAAGCTGTTAGAGAAATGGAGGAATGGGAAATTCAGGAGGATATTTTTTGGAAGAAGAAGGCTAGGATTGATTGGCTCTAGGAAGGAAACAAGAATATGACTTTTTTCCATAATTCTATGTAGGCACATTGAAATAGGAGTTATATATCCACTTTGGTTAATTCAGATGGAATTAACTTGACCTATCTGCATGCTTTGTCTCGGGAAGCTACTTGGTACTATTTTGCTCTCTTTTGGGATGATTCACCTCTTACCGAGGGGATGAGGAGGAACATGATCCCACTAAGCCTCTTTGTTTCCACCCAGATGACGTTTCCTTGGCACCCGGGTCATCGATGTTCCAGCTGAGGAGGTTGTTTCGTGGGGAAGTGCAAGGTAAAGCTCCGGTGCATTGATTTTGCTCTAGTGGATTTTCAAGAGCTATAGGATATTATTGGCAATTTGACTTGTTAGAGGTGGTTCAAGAATATTATGTCAGCAAACAAATGCTTCATGCCTTGAACTCTACTTTTCTTGTTCTTATTCCGAAAAAGGAAGGTGCTACTCAGCTATATATCTTTCAACCTATTGCTCTGTGTAATGTGGTCTACAAAATTATTACTAAGTTGATTGCTGAGAGGTTTAAACTGTGGCTGGCCACTATGATCTCAAATGAGCAAGGGGGTTTTGTAGCTGGAAGAAAAATTCTAGACGAGGTGGTAGTTGCTTCTGAAGCCATTCATTCTATGAAAAATTCCAAGGAGAGATCCATGTTCATTAAACTTGAAATGGCTAAAGCATACGATAGAGTTAAGTGGCACATTTTGTAGAAGGTCCTCCTTACCTTTGGCTTCAACCCAGAATGGGTTAGTTGGATTGTGAGTTGTGTTGCGTCTTCTTCCTTCTCTATTATTCTAAATGGGGAGCATTTGGAGTTATTTGGGGCCTGTACAGGTCTTCACCAAGGGGACCCTCTTTCTCCCTATTTGTTTATTATTATAGCTGAGGGACTTGGAAAATTTATTAAGTCTTAGGTTTCTCAGGACTAGATACATGGTTGGAGATGGGGTAATGGGTTTCCCAAGATTTCTCATCTCTAGTTTGTGGATGATACTACTCTTATGGGGCTTGCTATACTGGGTGAACCTAAGACCTTCAGGCATACATTGGATATTTATTTGACTACCTCCTGGTTAGAAATTCAATGACCACAAATCCTCGATCTATTTTTTAATACTCTAGAGCCTATCTAGAGGAGGATTGCCAATATCTTGCGATTTCAAATTGAATCTATTCCCCTGCTTTATCTGGGCATTCCTATTATTGTTGGTAGACACCCTAGGCTATTTTGGTAGGATTTATTGGATAAGTTGCGTCGGAAGGTTAATAATTAGACTCATCGGTGGCTTTCTACTACAACTCGGGTGACCCTTCTTCAATCGGTGATTCAGGCCCTTCCTATCTATAGAAACTTAGTCCATGCAACTCCAATGTATTTTCTTACGGAATTTGATTCCCTCTCATGATAGTTTCTTCAGAATGGTAATCTGTAGCAATCCAAATGAAGCTCAATTAAGTGGAAACTTGTCTGTTGGCCTAAGAAGGAGGGGGTTCTTGGGCCTGTATTCTCACACATAAGTGTTTACCAGGAATTGACTATTTTGGTGTTTCTCGCTATCCTTTGGAGTGCAAGGGATCTATGGTTTGGAACGCTTTGAAGACTGGTGCTCAGTTGGTGAAGAGGGGCATTTTTTGGATTTGCAATAGGGGCTCTGAGGCTTTCTTTTGGATAGATTCTTGGGATGGGAATCCCCCTCTTCTTTCCTTATATCCATATTTGCATTTCCTCTATGATTGCTTTCTTGCTGCTGGGTGGGACAAGGATGTGCACTATAAGGATGTTTAGAACTTTGGTTGGCTATTGGTTACAGTTGGAAGGATTCTTCTGATTGGCCATCGGGTGGGTCAAAGAGGGACAAAAATGAGTTGACTCAAATTCTAGCCTCTAGGGTGTGTTGCTCTTTGGGGGGTCCAAATGTCTTGGCCTAGGGTAGGGAGTCATCTAGTAGATATTCTATTTCGGTAGGGTATTTGGAGCTTAACAAATATTTTTTTGGAGGTATTAAGGTGCCTTGGTAGAAGTAGATCTAGAATAAATTTTCCTGGCACAAATGGAATTTTTCTTGTGGCTCGTGGTTCACAACTATTGTCTTACTTGGGATAATCTTTGAGAGTGGGGCTTTCAGGGCCCCTCAATGTGTGTTTTGTGTCATAATAGTGAGGAATATGTTTCTCATCTTTTCTTTGAGTGCTCCTTTGCTAGGGCTGTATGGCAATTTTGGTGGGATGCTTGGGGTCATACCCGCTTCCATGTCTCTTCTTTGTTTGAGCTCTAGGCTCATTGGGGCAAGCCCCATGCTAAAAATTCTTTTATTTAGATTGCTTGGGCTCTTGGTCCTTCTTTTATCATCTGGCATTTCTAGTTGGAATGAAATTAGAGGATTTTTCAGGATGTTAGGATGGATGCTACATATATGTGGTGGAAAATTATGCACTCTCTTCTTGAGACAATTGTGGCTAAATGTGATTTGACTAGAGGTATGGATCTTGGTGATGTAGCTATTTGTACTCATCTTAATTTTCCTCCTCAATGGGATGCTCTGGTTTTTGGGGGTCAAGGTAGATGCAAACGCCCATTACGGTGGGTCAATTGGGAGGGTCGTTGGATACCCCCTCCTCTTGGAATTTTAAAAATTAATACTGATGGTTCATCTTGGGGGAATCTTGGGCATGCTAGTATTGGTGGTGTTGGGCGAGATAATTTTGGTGATGTGGAGTTTATGTTCTTTGTCTACAAGGGCCTTCATACTAATAATTTAATGGAGGCTCTTGCCATTTTGTATGTCGTTCAATATTGTTCTACTCTTGGTTGGCGCAAGATTATTTGTGAGTCTAATTCTCAAGTTGTGGTGAACTTGTTAACCAAGGAGGACCATGGAGATGTTAGCTGGCATTGAGATTCAAATATTAAACAAATTCTTCAGTTCTGTAGCTCCCTAGATTCTGTTACTTTCACACATATACCTAGGGAGTGGAATGGTGTTGCATGTTGTTTGGCCAAAGGGCCTCAAATCAAATGTAGGGTTGGAATATAGTGGATACGGGGCAATTTCCTCTTGATTTGGCTCTAATGTTTAATAAGTTAGTGGATAGTAATAGAATTCTTTAGTTCTCTCTCTTCTGGGCACTTTGGTTGTATCTCTTTTGTGATTGAATAAATTTTTACCCCTCTTTTAGTGATAGTTTAGGTAGTCTGCTAACCTTCATCCATCTCACCTTCCTATTAAATTCATCGTTCTTTCTACTTAATGAATTTTTTATTTTTTTTGTTTTTATCTTTAGATAGATTCAGTTCATAGGCTATATATAATGCAAAATTTTAATCTAAAACAAGCTTCACACTGTTAAAATACATTAGATTATCATTAAACTATGTAGATTTTCAATCGATGATCAAATCAAAATAAATTGGATCTATGAATCACACCAAATCTTCAAAATAAATCAAATATAATTTTAACTCACAAAAAATATTTTCATTTGAAATACTGCAAAAATATTGTCTTTAACTCAAAAAACTAGCCATTCTAAAACTCTTATATTTTTAGATTTACTGTTCCCTTATTGTAAATAGATTGCAGTAGCAACTACAAGAATATTGGTTTTGATTTTAGTTCTTAGAATATTTTTCTTGCAAACTCTGCCCATTTTTTCTCATTGGCATCAGTGACAACATGACATAATTGTGTAAATTCTTGAGGTAAGTCACTTTCCATGGTTTCAATGAATGTTTATTTTTGAAATTTCTATGCTTCTAAATAATTTTTTGTTGTGTTTTATTTCATTCTAAAACAATTGTGTATTGACATTAACAAATGAATTAGATTGCCTAAAATTAGCTCCAATTAATTGCATTCAAAATGGTGCACATTCAGTTCAGAACAGAAACATCCCTCTTCACTAAAGTGTAAATGAAGTGAAGGGGAAAAATTTTCTATTTAAAACAACTATCAAAATAAATTTGATATGTTTAATATGTAAGTGTACTTCACATAAAATTTAGTGGATGTAACGCCTCACCACATAACCTTAGAGGATGACGCAAACACAATGAAAGTGAAACAAGTTTTTTTTGAAATTGTAATTATAACAAGTGAACTACACTTAACGCATACATCCTCTAAGGTACACGACAATCCTTACATTCGAATCCCATAATATACAAAAGTAAACTAATCCATAGCATATAAATATTACTCAATATATAAATAACATACATTCCAAAGTATTAAACTCTTCTCATTAGATACAAAGTACATTAAAGAATCATTCATACATTGCATTCATTCCATAAAGCAGTTACAAGACTCATTTTTGAAATGAGGAAGATCATAAAATAATGTTACAATAACAATGATTAAGAAGCCTCCTTGAATACAAATGAAGAGTAGAATCTATACAAAGTATCCAACTGATACAAAATAACATAATAAATAGTACAAAGCAACTAGAACACATGGGCTCTCTAATCTGGAAGATCCCGCCATCACAAACATGAAGTGGGAACCCAACGGTGTAAGGTGCACATTCCACCCAACCAAGTGGTACCTGAAGGCCCACCCCCCATGCTAGGAGATAGTAAAAAGGGATTCCGAGGCAACACCAACAACCCCTAGACATAGACAACATATAATACTATACCAAATAAGAACATTGCATACATAAAAGGTTACATTGCTTCCAGAGTAAAATAATCAAGTATATCAACTGCACAATACATGTTGTTGTCATAGGAGGAGTGTCATCACAAAGCTGCATGGGTTACCCTGGCACCACTTTGTGCATTGGCCCCCATTGAGAGCCACTCCCCTACTGACAACTCAAGGATCTAATCCAAAATATAAAAGTCAACACATTCTATTCATAGTAACTGGGTGTTTAACTGAAACTCAACCAAGTACACTACTCAAGGAAAACAAGGACTGAATCATAAAACATAACAACCGCCTCATAAAGTAACGTCATTTGGAAGACTTACATACATGACTAACTATTTTCCCCAACTTACGTGAACAAAAGAAATCACAATTCAATAAGAAATTTAGGTAGGAAATAAAACTACCATTAGGATTTCCTAAATCCAATTTCCATTTCAATAAGATACAATAATACAGTGCCCAAAATAAACTAACTTAAAACAATTTCAATTACAGACAATAGACAAATTAAAACCATTTGTTTATTTCAATTTCCTAATTATATATAAATAATAATCAATTTCCCCTTTTAAAACATTTCATTTAAAAATATCTAACTTGTGCTTTTGCATGCACCTATTATAAAATATCCATTATATATATATAAATTTTATATATGTATTATATATAATTATACATATATAAATATATTATTTAAATATTTAAAAATTAAATTATAATTTCTAGACAATACAAAACATTTATATATATATATATATATATATATATTTATATATACATATATGCATTTACATGCATAATATATATAATATATATTAAAAAAAAAACACAATATAAAATTGAATCGCATATAAAAATGGGCAGATGAAAAGTTTGGAAAGCCATTATATGGCTGGTTGACCGACTACATACACAACCGACTATCCTTTCCTAAGGAGGATGCACTGCCTTTGGTACAATGCTTCCTCCACAAATTTGTGGAGGGCGTTGCTTAATAGTAGTCACATTCCCCCTATGGGGACGGCTATGGGGGTAGCCCCCCAACCCCCATTCAATTATAAACTCAGACCTATGTTTTAAATAAATTCGCCGTACGATTCTGGATTTTTTTAAAATAAAATTTCATCGGGTACTTTATAAAAGAGCATGAATATATATGTATATAATAGTATATACATATACATATATCAAAAACGATAGCTCTAGTTTTACAATTCTACCAAATTTTTCAAGAGGAAATATTTACAAAATCTTCCAAAGGTTTTCAATTTCCCAAGCCAAATAAAATTAATTGGAAGAAAAACAATAATCTTCTACAGGAAGATCTTTCCCCATACAAACGATATTTTCCACAAATTGACAAGAATCTTTTAAATCCATTCTTAGAGAGATTTTTCCAAATCTTCTATTGTTTTCCCTTTGGGATTTCTATTGTTTAAAAACAATTTCCTACAGAGGCTCTCAGATTTCACTATAAAATCTTTCTAGGTATTCTATTTAAAAAAAAGTCAATTTCTATAGAAGCTCTAAAATTTTTAGAGCAATTTTTCAAACACAACAATCTTTCAAATTTACAAAATAAATTAAAGCTTCTACACAACTAACATATACTTCTTGTACATGTAATCTTTCCAATTTGTATAACAATGAAAAAAAAAAGAACCTATTTCCGGATGCTTGAGGAAGTTATGTTTGAAGTAGAGCTTTGCCTTCAAATTCCAATTTACCAAAGCTTCTTCCAAATTATTCACTTTTTCAGAAAGAAGAAAACAAAACCAGAGCCAAAATTTCTCAAGAACTTCTCTCCCAATATTCAACAACTTCTTCTAAAAATATATATTTACTCCTTGTAGTGAAGTAGCCTCTTTCCTCTTTCAGTTAATGCAATTAATCTCTCCAAGAATCAATTCCCAACAATAGTGTTTCATTAATTTTTAACATGTCACAAATAAAATATCTTTTGAACCAAATCACAGATATTTCCTCTAAGATAATTACAAGATATTTATGCATTTAATAATTTATAATTCACATATTAATTTCTAATTAAATTTAATCTATTCAATTTAATCACTTTATAAAATAAATTTAATCACTAAGATTAAATCACTTTACAAAATAAATTTAATTTAATTAATTAAATCAAATATAAAGCTTCTAACAAAATTAATCAAAATTAATTAAATAATCACAAAAAACCATTATAAACATTAATTAACATTAATTTCTCATAGAACATACCTTGAAAAATAATTAAACGACAAGGAAAACATGGATAACATAACAAAAAAGCATACCAAACAAGGACTAACGACACACTGTGACTAGGGTTGTGGCTTGACAGGGAGAACTTGTTACTATCTCCCAATCAACTATACCATTGGGCAATGGATACACTCAAACCTATGGATCCAGGTGGAGCAGATGTCCTGTACCTACAATGTTGCAATCAAAACATATGTCGTACATATATATAAATCATGAATCAAACACACCATGAAGAGAAAATTACAGAATTGCAGGACACTCGCAAGTGAGTGATGCAACCCCGTTTCCCTTCACCAATATAGTGTCACATCAAAATTGATGAAACTAAAACATCAATTAATTATAGATGCGCATATATCGATATTAACTCAAATAATCAACTATATTAACTAGAAATCATGTCATAAATATAATCATCCATAAAGTATACCATCACATCACAATATAAAAACCATCATCGCTCCAATGTCAACAATCAAATAAAAAAACATAGCATCATGGTCTATCAAAGTAAAAGCATCATCTAAAAATATAAGAAAATTAGAGGGGTGCTACATCCTCCCTCCCTAGGATCAGGCTTACTCTTGGAAGCCTATGAACAAATAGGGATAGAGCTCCCTCATCCTAGTCGCATCCTCCCAAGTAGCTGAAGTATCATTTCTTAGATCCCACTGGACCCTAACCTTCTCAATATCTTGACCCCTGAGGGCGAGTCTCTTGTGTTGCATGAAAACCATAGGTTCCAATGCCAACTGCCTGTCCTCTTCTTGTAAGGCATTCCAATCAAGGATGTGAGATATATCAGGGTGATAAGGCCTGAGTATTGAAACATGAAATACGTCGTGCCACAAGAACTGGGTGGCAAAGCAAGACAGTATGCTACTGGCCCAATCTTCTTAAGAATCTCGAATGGTTTGACAAAGAAAGGTATGAGCTTAGAGCCCTTTCCATATTGGATTGGAGTCTTTTGCGGATGCACTTGCAAAAAGACTCGGTCACCTACTGCAAACTGGCATTCCACCTGATGTGCATCTACATACTTTTTTTGCCTATCCTATGTAGCAACCAAATGTTCCCTGATATGGATCACCTACTGCTCCATATCTTGAAGTATCTTTGGATCTAGTAGAACTCTTTCCTCTAATCGATCCCAACTCAAAGGAGTCTGACATCATCATCAATACAATGCTTGGAAAGGAGGCATACCAATCGAACTCTGATAATTATTATTATAAGAAAAATCCACTAAATTGAGATAGTCCTCCCATCGTGTATGTTGGTCCATCACATACATGTATAACATATCCTTGACGATCTGGTTGACCCTCTCGGTCTGTCCATCTGTCTCAGGGTGATACGTTGATCTAAAGTTCAACTATGTCCCCATGGCATGTTGCAATGACGTCCAAAAAGCTGAGGTAAACACAAGATCCCTATTAGAAATGATCCAACGAGGAATATCGTGCAACCTAACTATATCTCCCATGAACACTCTAGCAACATACAAAGAATTATAGGATGAATGAATAGGTGATAAGTGTGCTACCTTTGTCAACCTATCCATAGTCACCATAATGGCATCATGTTGTAACATAGAATCGGGTAACCCAACAAAGAAATCCAATGAGATTATATCCCATTTACATTTTGGCACTAAATATAGCTGTAGAAGTCCTGTCAGAACATGGGAAGGTGAATCCTACTGACTACCAACGTGACCACATCCATGACCATAATGATGAACTCTACCACGACCTTGCCTAGGTGGCATGATCCTACACAACACCACCATAGAAAAAGTCTCAGATATTAGGAAAGAACAACAAAAGGGGAGGGAGCAAAATCTCAAGGATCTAAGTACTATATCCATGATTAACATACATTCTTCACATACACACAAACTTACATCACTAGAAATCACATCACAAGGCTACACAAGGGCCCATCTAGATGCTGGAAAGTAGCATACTAATCCATCATACATAATTCATGAGCCAAGAGCCAATATCCATCTCACATAATCCATATCTCACACTCAGTGGCTTGATGGTGTTAGGCCACACACACATGGTGAGATCATCCAAGCAAGATCACAATGAACTATCTCTAAGTGTTGTATAAGGTAGTTAGCCTCTAAGAGATAGTCATCACAGATAGGTGGGTAGTGGGTCCTTGCTATATATCATCCTCACATACCCCCATCCTCAAGGTTCCCTGCGTTTGCTTCCTCGTATATACTCACCAAGTCCTCAAATTTCCTTGGAGAGGAATCACAATACGACACATGGTCGATCTAAAAAAAAAAAGGATAAACTAGTTTAGCCACCAAAGTCACAAATAAACATCAAATAAGATTTAATTTCAACAATAAAGCAAAAAATGAGCATAATGTCAACACTAAATCAAATGTAACCATGAGGGCTACAAGTAAATAAGATCACAAAGGGTGGCTAAACCATTACAATAAAACATAGCAAAATGTCGGCCTTCATAGTCAATCGAAAATCATCAATAACCATATAGGAAGTCCTCAATCTTTGAAATTACACTGTACAACACTGCGTGACTAAATACTAGCTACCAAATGAGGAAGGAGGGAACATCATTAGGCTATAACAATAGCCCTCATGTGGTGTAGAGTGAGCACACCATCCACATGTATTAGAGTATACTCCTTAACTACACCCTACCTCGCGTCGTCATGTGACATGGTCATACACTAGCCAAAGAAGGCATACATTGGTTGTATGTCACATGCCAATGTGTTTGTGGCTCTACGAAAGTAGGTACACATAGAACACACCCTGCATACCGATACCTCATGGAGAAGGCACACACAGGTACTCACTATAGCTAGAGGTATACATGGCTAGGACATACCCATATGCTAATCAACCCAAACACTGTCAAAAGAAAGCATGGATATCCCTCTACAAGTGTGTGAGGCCCCATTACACTCATCACACAAGTAGTCTATCATAACACAATCTCATAGTGCACCTTCACATGTCTATGCACATGGCATCATGTCCTTGAGCCTAGCTCACACAACATCATCACCAACACTATTTCAGAACATCAGTGGGGTGTGGCATCGTATCCATTGCATCATGTCAAAACATGTACATATGTTGTATATATAATGAATATATGAGTATATCAATATGGGGCTACTCAAGCTTCACCTCTCATACGAATGAGGTTGACTCGCTAATGCCAGCTCAACATCCCTATGGATGGCTACGCATAAACTAACAAAACAATGCTGCTATACTCAAAACTATGGGGTTTAGGCTAGCACATATGGATCAGGTACGTTGTTCCATCATAAGGGAAAGTAGTGAGTACATTTCCTCAGGATCGGCTGAGATAAGAATGCTCTGTGTTGCAATGTGCATAAGCTGCACACTCCACCCAAGAAACTTTGTGGCTACTACTACCACTTTGCAGATTGAGGGGCTAGAGAACCAAAAGAAAAGAATCTATGAAACTACCTTTTGGCTACTCTTCTATATATATATATTCAACCACATGTGGGTTGGCCCTCAATCAGGTAACAAACATACAAACACACAAAATGGCATGGTTAATCCCATACCAAATATAACATATTTCATATGGATGGGTACATCATATCACCATCCCATGGGCCCACAAAGCAAGTACGGGGTATTCACAACACTCAACCAATTCACAGTCACTGGTTTCTCACCTTATAGGGGGAAATATAAATATATACACAATTCCATAAGTATATTTACTTCCATAATCCATGTGATTCATATCATCACATATATCCATAACCCATTATTAGCTTTTCTTGTAATACACCCAACACAAATCCATATTTCACTATTCAAAATAGAAAAGCATTTATCTTTTATACAATATAGTGGTTAAATCTCCACACTACTCCATGTCATAAATACATACTAACATACTCAAAATAGAGCACCCCATATTCATTTCTAACATAATTAACAACTATTTAGTCATCTATATCAAGAAGAATAGAAGGAGAGAAGATGTTCAAACATCTCTTATCTACCTCTAGGATCAACCTAGTCTCCTTAAGCATAAACCACTCAATATAGTCAAGGAAAACAAAGAAAGGAATACACACATAAGAGTAAAAACAACAAGGACAACCTGATGGGCTCATGTGAAACTAGAGTACCTAGTGTTAGAACTTGGGCTCTGATACCATGTGTAACACCCCGCCATGTAACCCTAGAGGATGACGCAAACACAATGGAAGTGAAACAATTTTTTTTTTGAAAGCGTAATTATAACAAGTAAAGTGAACTACACTTAACACATACATCCTCTAAGATACGTGACAACATTTACATTCGAATCCCATAATATACAAAAGTAAACTAATCCATAGCATATAAATATTGCTCAAGATATAAATAACATGCATTCCAAAGCATTAAACTGATCTTATTAGATACAAAGTACATTAAAGAATCATTCATAGATTGCATTCATTCCATAAAGTAGTTACAAGACTCATTTCCAAAATGAGGAAGATCATACAATAATGCTACAATAACAATGATACAAGAATCCTCCTCGAATACAAATGAGGAGTAGAATTTATACAAAGTATCCAACTAATACAAAATAAAATAAGAAATAGTACAAAGCAATTGGAACATGCGAGCTCTCTAATCTAGAATATCTTGCCATCACAAACATGAAATGGGAACCCAATGGTGTAAGGCGTACGTTCCACCCAACCAAGTGGTACCCGAAGGCCCACCCCCATGCTAGGAGATAGTAAAAAGGGCTTCCCAAGAAACACCAACAACCCCTAGACACAGGCAACATATAATACTATACCAAACAAGAACATTACATACATAAAGGTTACATTGCTTCCAGAGTAAAATAATCAAGTATATCAACTGTATAATACATATTGTTGTCATAGGAGGAGTGTCATCATAAAGCTGCATGGGTTACCCTGGTGCCACTTTGTGCACTAGCCCCCATTGAGAGCCACTCCCCCACTGAAAACACAAGGATCTAATCCAAAATATAAAAGGAAACACATTCCCTTCGTAGTAACTAGGTATTTAATTGAAACTCAACCAAGTACACTACTCAAGGAAAACAAGGACTGGACCATAAAACATAACAACCCCCTCATAAAGTAACATTATCTGGAAGACTTATATACATGACTAACTATTTTCCCCAACTTACGTGAATAGAAGAAATCACAATTCAATAAGCAATTCAGGTAGGAAATAAAACTACCATTAGGATTTCCTAAATCCAATTTCCATTTCAATAAGATACAATAATACATTGCCCAAAATAAACTAACTTAGAACAATTTCAATTACAGACAATAGAGAAATCAAAACCCTTTGTTTATTTCAATTTCCCAATTACATATAAATAAAAATCAATTTCCTCTTTTAAAACATTTCATTTAAAAGTATCTAACTTGTGCTTTTGCATGCACCTATTATAGAATATCCATTTTAAATATATATACAATTATACATATATAGATATATTATTTAAATATTTAAAAATTAAACTACAATTTCCAGATAATACTAAACAAAAATACATACATATATATATATATATATATTCATTTATATACATATATATATATAATAAATATATATGAATATATATTTATTTATATAAATATATGCATTTACTTGCATAATATATATATAAAATATATTAAAAAAAATAAATAAAATTGAATCGCATATAAAAATGGGCGGACAAAAAGTGGAAAGCCATTATATGGCTAGTTGGACTGACTGCATACATAGCCGACTATCCTTTCCTAAGGAGGATGTGTTGGTTGTGGGACAACACTTCCTCCACAAATCTGTAGAGGATGTTGTCTCATAGCAGCTGCACTCCTCCTATGGGGATGGTTGTGGGGGTAGTCCCCCCAACCCCCATTCAATTATAAACTCAGACCTGCATTTTAAATAAATTCATTGTACGATTCCAATTTTTTTAGAACAAAATTTCATCAGGTACATTATAAATGAACATGCATATATATATATATAAACGATAGCTCCAATTGTGCAATTTTACCAAATTTTTCTATAGGAAATATTTACAAAATCTTCCAGAGGTTTTCAATTTCCCAAGCCAAATAAAACTAATTGGAAGAAAAACAATAATCTTCCATAGGAAGATCTTTTCCCATACAAACTAGATTTTCCACAAATTGAGAGGAAGATTTTAAATCCATTCCTAGAGATATTTTTTCCAAATTTTCTATTGTTTTCGCTCTGGGATTTCTATTGTTTAAAAACAATTTCCTACAGAGGCTCTTAGATTTCACTATAAAATCTTTTTGGGTATTCTATTTAAAAAAAAATCAATTTCTACAGAAGCTCTAAAATTTTCACAACAATTTTCCAAACACAACAATCTTTCAAATTTACAAAATAAATTAAAGCTTCTACATAGATAACATATACTTAGAGCCAAAATTTCCTAAGAACTTCTTTCCCAATTTTCAACAACTTCTTCTAAAAATATATCTTTACTCCTTGCAGTGAAGTAGCCTCTTTCCTCTTTTAGTTAATGCAATTAATCTCTCCAAGAATTAATTCCCAACAACAGTGTTCAATTATTTTTTTAACACATGTCACGAATAAAATATTTTTTCAACCAAATCATAGATATTTCCTCAAAGATAATTACAAGATATTTATGCATTTAATAATTTATAATTAACATATTAATTTCTAATTAAATTTAATCTAATCAATTTAATCACTTTAGAAAATAAATTTAATCACTAAGATTAAATCACTTTACAAAATAAATTAAAGGGTATATGTAGAATCATCATGGAAAAAACATGCCCTTAAGTGGCAAAATTTTTAGAAAAATCAGAGTTAGGCAACTTGACGTAAAAATTTGAATAAGTTATCTATATTATTTCAAAAATATGTAAGAATATAATCTGTAGCAAATTGAATGTAGTTTCTAAACTACTAGGTTTGTTTAAAAAAAAAAATTATTTGGTGAAAATTTGAAATTTCAATGCAGTGGTACTTAAATTTCAGGGAAAAAAGAAGTAGGTGTCTGACCACCCTAACCACAATAAAATGATAATGTTTTTTATAAGATTTTAAATATAAGTAGAGGACTCATGCCCGGATGTGATGCATACTTTTTTGTAATTTTTCCCAAGTAAATAATTAATTATGAATTTTTTATTACAATTTTTTTAAAAATATAAAACTCGTATGTTTGACCACCTTAACTTGGTCAAAACTTCATGAAATTCAAATTTTTTTTTTAATCCTATAGTATGCGAAGCATAGAATGTGATGCATGTTTTGGATTCAAAAAATGTGATACCATTTGAAAGCTATAGATGTTTTTCGATCAGCCTATCAATTAGGACTTTAGTTATAATTTGAATAGAAAATGAATAATAATTACTTATTAAATTCAAAGTAAAGCATAATTTATATTGGTGGAAAGCTGAGAATCTCCTTTAAAAACCCTTTTCGTTTCATCAAATTTGGGTAAAAAAATAGTCGTCAGCCACATGCCCATCATATTGCCACTTTTTGGCCCATCATGATCCTGCACATACCCTAAATTTAATTAATTAAATCAAATATAAAGATTCTAACAACATTAATCAAAATTAATTAAATAATCACAAAAAACTATTATAAACATTAATTATCATTAATTTTCCACAAAAAATACCTTGCAAAATAATTAAATGACAAGGCAAACGTGAATAACATATCAAAAAAGCATACCAAAACAAGGACTAATGACACACTGTGACTAGGGTTGTGGCTTGACAGGGAAAACTTGTTACTATCTCCCAATCAACTATACTGTTGGGTAATGGACACACTCAAACCTGTGGATCTAGGTGGAGCCAATGTCTTGTACCTGCAATCCTGCAATCAAAACATATGTCGTACATATATATAAATTATGAATCAAACACACTGTGAAGAGAGAATCACAGAATCGCAGGGCACTCAGAAGTGAGTGATGCAACCCCATTTCCCTTCACCAATACAGTACCACATCAAAATTGATGAAACTAAAACATCAATTAATTACCGATGAGCATATATCAATATTAACTCAAATAATCAACCATGCTAACCAGAAAGCATGTCATAAACAATAATCATCCATAAAGTGTACCATCACATCACAATATAAAAACCATCATTGATCCAATGTCAGCGATCAAATAACAACATAGCATCATGGTCTATCAAAGTAAAAGCGTTGTCTAAAAATATAAAAATCAAAGGGTTGCTACAATGGAAGAAGCCCAGAGAACAAAGCAGTGAAGGGTAGAATTTTTTTTAAAAATGTCTTTTTGTATGTTTTAAGTTGGGTAATTCCCAATATGATTTGGGCCATGAATGTGTTTAGAAATAAGCATTCTTTCATTGGTGGTCGTTTACAATTTTGTTGTTTGGGTGACCTTTTTAGTCTAATTATGTTAGTTTTGATATTGGGCTTCGTAAAATCATTATTGATATAAAATAATTACATGGTAATTTTGTATATTAAGTCAAGGAATTACATTTTTAGAGATTTTGAAATCTTAGATTTTCTAGTTCTTTAGTTGATCATAATTTAGAAGTTTTCTTCAATGTTTTAAAATTTAACTCATGTATTTTATAATTTTTTTTGTCTTATTGGTAAAGGAAATCTTTTGTTAAGTTGAGGAAAATGTAGTCACAATGACTTATGGAATTGAGTGTCTTCTAGCTCAATACAAAAAATATAAAGTATGGTGCTTTTCATGAAGAGAATTGTAATTGCTTGAGTGATTTCAAAGGAAGTGACTCTATTCTTATGTGAAAATTATATGGAATTGTAAATGTGGAATTTAATTTGACATGTTCAGCTTGTTAGGTAAGATTAATTGTCTCTTTGTTTATTTTTCAATAATTGAATATTAATATATTTTAAAATGTCCTACAATTTTTAGTGCATTTATAATTAAGTAGAAGTTCTAATAGGTGTGCACTCTACCTTAGTAGTCTTTTAGAGACATCTAAAGGTTAGCTATTCAAATTTATATTAATATATTTTAGTTTTAGAGATACAACCATAATGCAGCCCTAATCAAGAAATAGTTCTCATATATTATGCTTTAGGGATGTCTTGTTTACTGAAGTTTTAGTGAGAATTTTTAAAGACATTGTGTTTGAACCTATGGTCTTGAGATGTTGTCATCTATTCTGCCCAATTCACCAAAAAGTATTATATTGTAAACCATTATAACAAATGAATAAGATGTCTAACTAATGGAAAGAGAAAACATAAAATATACTTAAAATGAGACCCCTCACTAGCCAATTTATGAGGGTACTCTATATCGAGCATCTAGCTCATTTCTGTAGATGATACTAACCACTATTTTACTTCTATATCATGGACACCAACATCTCAACCTTTCATGGCTACAAGGATACCTTTCAAGTCTTTGAGACAATATTTTAGAGGGAAAATATTTAGTGAAATGACATTTTGAGTTTGATGTCATTGCTAGCCATTCAAAAGAATTTAAAATGATGGATTTAATTTACATACTTTTGTATTTTATTCCATTTTATCCCACTTTGGGAAGTATTTACATTATTCTAAATAAAACCCTAAAATTGTAAACATACCCTACGATTAAAATAATAGCATTGGTATTTCTCCTACTCTTGTCAAACTGTCTTAAAACTAAAAAAAATAAGTCACACACCAAAAGTGGACAATTTTATTCTTAGTATTCTAAACGGATTTTTTAATTGATTTACAAAATATTTTTTATTTATGTATCTTGTTAATGAAATTTGATATTTATTTTTAAATGAACAAGTATTTTCATATATAAGATGTGCTTATGTCAATAATATCATCGTCCCTTCAAACCTAAAGTTACAAATATAATATTCTATAAATAAAATAAGATAAAATTATACACCATATTTTAAACATTACTTTACATGCAAAAATTGGTAAATAAAAATATTTTATCTTTTATGCACAAATAGAATTGTACTCTTTTAACATATTAGCTTACATATATTTTTCTATAGGCATAAATATTGCACCTCATTTTGATGCATTGCTAGTATTTCAAAGTATGATCTTGATTGGATTTTAGGGTGTAATTTTTTCCACCACCATTTCTTTTATAAATATAAGACTACATTATTAAAATATATCTTTCATACTACATAAAATTATATTTCATAATATAATAATTCAAATAAAAAGATAGACTCTACTTATTATAATAGTTTTTTATATTTTTCATTTGAATTAAATACTAATTATATGTAAAGATATACAATTATCAATTATATGTCAAACTATATAGAATCATATATTTTTTAGCTACAAATTAAGGGAGTAGACGGGTAAAAAATTATAACATCTTAATGTTCAAAATAGTAATTATCAAATTTAAATCCTCTCCTTTAAGGAGACCACCTACAACATACTTTGTAGAACTAAGACTTCAACATCAATTATCCTAACATAAGCACAAAAATGGTTGATCAATTGTAGATATTAAATTAATTTTCAATTCTTATCAATGGGGTTGTGCTTAAATGGCAAGGCCATATGGTTCTCAGGATGGAGATCCATGTTCGAATCCCCAAAAGTGACATCTTAAGTTGAAATTCCAAGTGGTGGCTCTTGGAATTCCATTGTGGCTTCCCTCCTTACTGATCAAAAAAAAAAAATTAATTCTTTTTGAGAATTGTACCTTTTAATTATATCTTCCAAATGAAAAAATATTATTAGAAAAAAATATAAGACCATCTTTAGAAAATAAGAATAGCCTTGTTTATCACATATTTTTGAAAATTCACACTCAATTTGTTGATACTTGATTATACATAAGAACCAATATACATCATAAAAAGCTATGTCCTTTGAGCAAACATTCGATACAATACGAAGATAAAACTTCCCTTGTTTTCTGTTATTGTAAGCAAGGCTTTTGAAATGGCCTAGACTCTTGTATAAAGAGAAGGATAGAGCATGAAACACATCAAGACGCTAAAGAGTAAACAAGAGGAGCAACAACTAAACAAGGAGAAAACTTTCCTTGTCACGTTGTCAATCGTTATTTTCAAAAAGTAGAATGCACTTATTTAGCTTCCATACAACTAGACATCAAATCATAATACTACAAAAATTACTTATATGCCTTTCCATGAAGAGAGAGGAGGTGTTTCTGAATTCATCCATGTAAAATCCATGTCAACATATCGATCTCCATGGACACCATCAGAGGAAACTATGGCTTCTATTTCTTTCATCTCCTCATATGTGAGCTTCACAGAAAGAGCACCAATGTTCTGCTCAAAGTTTTTGATTTTGGTTGTCCCTGGGATTGGTGCAACATCAATTCCTTGGTGTTGAACCCAAGCAAGTGCAAGTTTCCCTGAGGTGCACCCTTTGTTTGAAGCAAATGTAGTAAGCTTCTCAAATATATTCTTGTTTTTCTCAAGATTCTCTCCTGTAAACCTGGGCAAATCCTGCAAATATAATACTTTCACAAAATCAAAAAATATCCCAACTAAAAATATATAAAAATAAATTTATAATCAAACAATTGAAAATGATGTTCAAGACTTCCTACTTCTCCATACAAGTCATAAGTCCTCAAGCAAAAAGACAACCAACGTTTTTAACAAATTACCCACTTTCCTTATATACTCACACACACCCAAGAAGTTGAAAGGATTTGGCATAATGTAGAGAAACCTAGAACTGGTGAGAATGAACCAACAACTTTGGCCATGTGAATAAACCACTTTTAATTTTTAATAATCATCATCAATACAAAGAAGACTCAATGGATGCAAATACCTTTCTATAATCATTATCTGATAAGCTTTCAACCAACTTTGCTCCAGAAGAGAAGAAACCTCGGCCTAAAGGGCTATATGGCACAATTCCAATACCAAGCTCCCTAAAAGTAAAAATGGAAGTGTTAAATCATTCAAATAAGGCAATTTAAGATGAAAAATTATAATGCCGAAAATCCGCATACCTGCAAGTTGGAACAATTTCTTCCTCTGCATCCCTAGTCCACAAGGACCATTCTATTTGAACTGCTGTAATAGGATGAACAGCATGCGCTCTTCGAATTGTTGATGCAGAAGCCTCAGAAAGTCCAATATATTTTATTTTCCCTTCTTCAACCAATTTCTTCATTTCTCCAATCTGTAATAGTTACACAAGCCACCATAGTATCAAACAATAGTAATGCATATACCCAAATCTATCATCAAAAGGTGATATTTAGATAAAGAATCAACAGAGACGGCAAGATCAAATATCTAAGAGATAACTAGAGTACGAAAATTTTATTTTACAATCCTGCATAAAAATGGAAAGCCAAACATAAGGACAGCTTCCCACCTGAAAGATGAAAGACTTGAAGACAGTATACGGTGTTATAAAGTAAGCGTACAATGCAACAAGCAGTGATAGCAGACTCGAACACCATCTAATACTCAAGCCATGCTTTAAAACTCTACTCTTCCATCCTCTCCACCAAATCACCAAAAAAAAGAAATTGCAAACCAACATAAGCAAACATAAGAGTCCTTGCTGCTGTGGTCGATGCCAACAACAGTCATTCAAGGGAAAACAAACTATAGACGAAGCTACAAGTACACCTGGCCATGCTGAAAGAAGAACAAGTCTGCTAGGCAAGGTCAATGTTCCATTATTATAGTATCAACAACTATAGCCATCCACAAAAGAGGTGATTAAAGTGAAGCTGCAAAGAAAAATAGTGCACCACTTTTTAACCTACAAGCTTAGATTAACTCAACATTTGCAAGAGGGATCCAGTAGCCTACAAGCTTAGGTTAACTCAACATTTGCAAGATTAAAGGGTTTCATTTCTCTCCCTGCTCTAAAAGTGGGTAACTGATAAAAGTGGGATAGTGTTAGAAACTTGAGCCTCACCAGCACAAAATCAAAGTCAAAACCCAACATTGAAGAAACAGTGGACAAGGAAAATGATTTTGCAAAAAGTGTTCGCTGCTTTCAATGATAAAGGTTAATAACAAACCTACCCTAAAACAAGTTTGGGAAAGTAATCACTAGTCTATATAAATCCTTTTTGTGGGAAAAATCCTGGCCATACGAAATGAAATGATTAAATACTAGGTGGAATACCCTGATTCCAGATTTCCTAAATTCAATGGAGTTGGATAAAGTTTGAGGCTTATAACGACAAAGGAATCCATCGAAAGAACTAAGAGCGTGCACTTCAAAGGCCGCTATCCCTGGGCAAAGACTTAGTTTGACATTATGATATTGCTATCAGGATTCAACCGTGTGGTTTCTCGAAGCAAACTCATTGATCTATGTTTCTTGGGTACTAGTTCACAAGAACTGATCTCTCATGATAATGAATGGTACACTTAGCACTCATTGCATCTAGGTTATGTTCATAGAGGTGAAACATTGGGCTTTCCCGGAGGTCACCCATCCCAGTACTACTCCAACTCAAACACATTTAATGAAATTTTCTTCAAGATTAGACCCACTTAACTTGCAACCTCATTCACAATATTGTTGCACATTGCCAACATGAACCTTTGCAACATACCCTGAGGCTCCAAATGAGGGTACAATACTTATTTGTAGGCTAATTGTAGTGATTCTATTATAGTAGCAGAGTGATCAGCCCACTTTAAAAAAATCCTACATTTAATTATCATGAGCCTAAAAATGCATCATTTCGATAATTTATTTGTAATAGTGTTAACATGGCGCCTATGCCAAATGAACAGTTTGAAATATGCACCCCTTCGTGTAGGTGGATTGGCAATGCCCAACTTCCACTTGAGGCTTGGTCACCAGGCCAAAATCTAAGAGGTATAAAATTTGAATGACACAGGCAACCTGAAAAAGCTCCATGCTTGTGCCACAAGGAGGGTCTTGGAATCTACTGGTTAGGCTGTGACCCAACACACCGTTTTACCTTCACCTCTAAGATACAACTGTACAGCTCTGCAGTCCTAAACTGTGGAATAATAGGTTAATTAACAAAATCAAGATCAGAATTTATATGGTAGAAGAGATGAGTTCACTAGTTAAAAATGTATTGGAACTTTCAACGCAGGGCTCCAAGTTTAAATCTTGATGAGATAGGATATAGTAACTATCAAATAGTGTTGTAATTGGGTAAAATACCACATCTAAATTCGTAGGCACCCCTGGCCTTTGGCATCTAAGCATGAGGCTACCCAACTAGGAGATTTACTAAGTCAGATGAAGGGAAAAATAAAAATTGACATTTAGTAATGAAATCCACATTATATAGATATTCTGTGTACACACGGAAGAGTGAAGTACATACAGTAACTTCTATGGGGACTCTGATATCGATACGATGTTGGTAATAAAGATCAATGTAATCCACATCAAGCCTCTTCAGACTCGCTTCACAGCAAGCACGAACATGTGAAGGATCCCCTCGAATCTCACTTACCCCGCTTGCAAAACTTATTCCAAACTTGGTGGCCAGCTGCACTTTCTCTCTTATTCCTTTTAGTGCCTGCAAATCAAGTCAAAAGGATGCAAATTAAAATCGAACAATGTGAGAATTCAGAAAAGAAAAAGAAGTAAAAATCAGATTAACTACACTTAATGTAAGGCGCCCTACCTTTCCAAGTAGAAGTTCGTTAGTGTGAGGACCATAAACATCAGAGGTGTCGAGGAAAGTAATGCCTTTAGAAACAGCATAGTGAATGAGGGAGATCATTTCATCTTCAGATTTAGGTGGGCCATAGAAGGCAGACATGCCCATGCATCCCAATCCCTGTACTGATACTTCAAAACCCTGACATCCCAACTTGACTGTTAGCACCGCCATTGATGTTGCTTTTGTTTGCTCTGCTTCTGCCTTCGCTTATTTGTGAAGGGTGAGAGGGGGACGATGGGTTTATTTATGATTTATAATACACGCACTGGAGGAGTGGTTGCCATTGCTGAGGTCAGTTGTCACTCATTTTTGACGAATCTGCTCATCCACCGAAAGAACTGGTGAATGGTGGACCCGGCTGTTTTTTGGCAAAGGCTATAGAGGCAACAAAAAGGCATGGAGGAAGCCATGCATGCTGCATCCCATGGTGACGGCCCCGTGCAATCCTGCAGCCGTCAGACTTTGTCAGCAGCGTCCTATTGTCTGCCAACGAATATTTTAACCTTGTTGCATATGATTTTTGTTTTTTTTGCACATTCAAGGTTTTATTTAAAAAATAAAATATGTTAAGTTGCATATGATTTTTTTAACAAATATTTAACGC
The DNA here is from genome assembly GCA_007258455.2 of Sequoia sempervirens. Classification (NCBI taxonomy): domain Eukaryota; kingdom Viridiplantae; phylum Streptophyta; class Pinopsida; order Cupressales; family Cupressaceae; genus Sequoia; species Sequoia sempervirens. The sequence continues at coordinate 344,727,647 of VDFB02373365.1, forward strand.
TTAAATTAAAATATTTTAATGCTGCATAAGACTTTTTTTTTACATATGTTTTATTAACATATTTTATATTTTATGTTAAGTTTTTTATTATTTGAGAAGAAAAAATAATTGTATTAGATAAGTAAAAAATTAAATCAAGTAAAAATTTATTTTTAAATATAAGAATATTATTATATTATATAATTTTATAATACATTATTAAATATTATTATGTTATCTTATATTTAAAAATAAAAATTTTACTTGTTTTGATTTTTCACTTATCTAATACAACTATTTTTCCTTTTTCAAGTAATAATTTTTTTTGTATAAATGATTATAGATTTTTCAAAATTATGTTAAATTTTTTATTATTTGAAAAGAAAAAATAATTGTATTAGATAAGTAAAAAATTAAATTTAAATATAAGATAACATAATAATATTTAGTAATATATCATAATACAATATAATATAAGATATCATAATAATATTTAATAATGTATTATAAATTTATATAATATAATAATATAATATATAACTTAAAATATTCATAAATTTTAACTTAAAATATTATAAATTGTAAGTCTTCTAGTCTTGTTGCAATTGTTTCTTTTGCTGTTCTTGTAGGTCTTTGACTTGTATTGGCTCTTTTTTGCTAAATCTCTTCGTCTCTTGCTATTGTTGAGTTCTTGAGAACTGCTCATATAGCTCCTTGTTTGTTTTATAACTGCAATTATATTTGTAATTGCATTCCCTCAATATAAATAAAAATAAAAATATGTCTTCTCCCCTGGATGCCCATTCTTCAGCAGTTGTCTTGTCTGATAAATAAAATAAAATTTAAAACAAATTATATCACACTCAAATTTAGAAGCTACCTATAGACTTCTGTTTGCAAGCTTATTAAATAAGTAAATGAATTATCACTACAACTGTTTTCTTGTCTATACTCCGTCAAGAAAAGATGCCTTCTCCCCTTAAATAATAAATTATAAGATATAAAAAATCATTTAATTTTTGTCATATGAAAGCATTCTAAATAATTTAAAATTATAAAATAAAAAAATATTTTTAAAATATATTATTAAAAATAAAATAAATAAATTAAGTGAAATGATTTTAAATAAAAAAATTAAATGTGATTTCAAAAGCATCTTTGAATTTTTTGTTTGTTTCAGAATGCTTAACTTCTAGTCTTCCTGATTCCTTCAAAATCTAATAACAAATGATGATGTAAACTTTTTTATTTTTAATATAATATTAAGAATTTTTTTTATTAAAAAAGACATCAATAGATTGTTTCATTTACAAATAAAACATAAAAAATAAATAAAAAGAAAAAGATGCCTAACCATATTTTCTCCCTTAAATGCCGACAAATTATGATAAGCTTATTAAATAAGTAAATGAATTATCATTACAGTTGTTCTCTTGTCTATACTCCATCAAGAAAAGATGCCTTCTCCCCCTAAATAATAAATTATAAGATATAAAAAAGCATTTAATTTTTGTCATATGAAAGCATTCTAAATAATTTAAAATTATAAAATAGAAAAAATATTTTTTAAATATATTATTAAAAATAAAATAAATAAATTAGGTGAAATGATTTTAAATAAAAACTTAAATGTTATTTCAAAAGCATCTTTGAATTTTTTGTTCGTTTCATAATGTTTAACTTCTAGTCTTTCTGATTTCTTCTAAATCTAATAACAAATAATGATGTAAACTTTTTTATTAACAAATGATGATGTAAATTTTTTATTTTTAATATGATATTAAGATATCTGTTTATTAAAAAAGACATCAATAGATTTTTTCATTTACAAATAAAATATAAAAAATAAATAAAAAGAAAAAGATGTCTAGCTATGTCTTCTCCCCTAAATGTTGATTCCCTAGTTGTCTGATAAGTAAAATTAAATTAAAATCAAATTATGTTAAGCTTATTAAATAAGCAAATGAATTATCATTACAATTGTACTCTTGTTTGGACTTCGTCAAGAAAAGAAAAGAAAAATTTCTCCTTGCCTTCAGTCAATTAAAAAAGGTGATAATACTTATCTGTACAATCCTAACATGGAAAGAGAATTCATAATTTTATGGAATTGCAAGTAAAGAAGAAGATTTCTTCTACGCTACGAAGTTGATGTTTCAACTGCATATGGCCTTCAAAAATTCAATAATTAAAATCATCAGCAATAAATATTTTAATAAAAATAAAATGGTATTCGAAATAATACAATTTCTTAAACTTATTCCAAAATTTTCACGAGCTACTTGAATGTTAGGGATTCTTAATTGAAGGTACCTATAACAAAAAATTTACACAATAAAATTATATTATTTTATTTTCATTTAAATACATATTATATAAATATTAATTAAATGCAATTTAACATGTATAATAGTCTTAGGAAAAACTTATTTAACCTTTGCATCAATTGTATATTCAAGATGAGATAGGTTTATGGCTTGATCTAATTGCCTTATCGCCTTCATTTGGAGGTCTCCACTAATAAAAACAATAAAATAATACCTTCAAGCAAGGATTACTTTCACTCAAAGCTATTTTTCCCTTAAAGAATTATATTAACCCACAACTTTGTTTATCGATTCATTTAGCTATGTTAAGACTTTCTACACAACATCCATGTTTGAGGAGCTCAGATTTGACACAACCAGTATCTAAACTTACATTCATCACACCACCAACAATCGAGGAGACTAGGGAGTTTTGAGCATAAGGTAGGGGAGGTTCGAGTGAAGGTCTCTAACTATATAGGTTTTACAATTTTCCCTATTTTACCCCTCATTTCCTCTCCTATTTTTCCTACAATTTACCAAGATTTTTTATATCTTATAATTTATTATTTAGGGGGAGAAGGCATCTTTTCTTGACGGAGTACAGACAAGAGAACAGCTGTAGTGATAATTCATTTACTTATTTAATAAGCTTGCAAACAGAAGTCTCTAGGTAGCTTCTGAATTTGAGTGTGATATAATTTGTTTTAAATTTTATTTTATTTATCAGACAACTGCTGGAGAATGGGCATCCAAGGGAGAAGAAATAGTTTTTTTTTTTTATATTGAGGGAATGCAATTACAAATACAATTGCAGTTATAAAACAAACAAGGAGCAAGCATTCTCAAGAACTCAACAGCAGCAAGAGACAAAGAGATTCAGCAAAAAGGAACCAATACAAGTCAAAGAGCTATTGCAAGAACATCAAAAGAAACAGTTGCAACAAGACTAGAAGACTTACAATTTATAATATTTTAAGTTAAAATTTATGAATATTTTAAGTTATATATTATATTATTATATTATATAAATTTATAATACATTATTAAATATTATTATGATATCTTATATTATATTGTATTATGATATATTACTAAATATTATTATGTTATCTTATATTTAAAAATAATTTTTTACTTGATTTAATTTTTTACTTATCTAATACAATTATTTTTTCTTTTCAAATAATAAAAAATTTAACATAATTTTGAAAAATCTATAATCATTTATACAAAAAAAAAAAATTTACTTGAAAAAGTAAAAATAGTTGTATTAGATAAGTGAAAAATCAAAACAAGTAAAAATTTTATTTTTAAATATAAGATAACATAATAATATTTAACAATGTATAATAAAATTATATAATATAATAATATTCTTATATTTAAAAATAAATTTTTACTTGATTTAATTTTTTACTTATCTAATACAATTATTTTTCCTTTTCAAATAATAAAAAACTTAACATAAAATATTAAATATGTTAATAAAACATATGCCAAAAAAAAGTCTTATGCAGCGTTAAAATATTTTAATTTAAGCGTTAAATATTTGTTAAAAAAAATCATATGCAACTTAACATATTTTATTTTTTAAATAAAACCTTGAATGTAAAAAAAAACAGAAATCATATGCAATAAGGTTAAAATATTCGTTGCAAGATAAGTGGCAGACAATACAGCGCTGCTGACAAAGTCTGATGGCTGCAGGATTGCACGGGGCCGTCACCATGGGATGCAGCATGCATGGCTTCCTCCATGCCTTTTTGTTGCCTCTATAGCCTTTGCCTTTTCATATGCCCATCTTATTTCTCATTTGATTATCTATGCCCGCATTATTTAAATTATTTTTATTTGAAAATATATTTTTATTTATTATTTCTATACCAAAAATGTTTGGCTTTCCTTGAAAACGGATATTATAGCAGTTTTGCTCACTAAAATGAATTCATTCTCCACGTAATGACTTAGGTTTTATATAACTTTTAGTAATGCGCATGCCACAACTTTTGAAATCGATGGGTAAAACAAAATATGATTCTACCCAAAATATTCGAATACTAAGGGAGGCGGCGACTGTGAATCAAACGGTTGATCTCAGCCATGACGTTCATTTCCAAATTATGTTATAAATATATTCACCACCTCTCAAAAAATTTGGAAGTGAGGAAAGCAAAGCAAAGGCAGAAAAGAAGAAGCAAGAGACAGTATCAGTACTAATGGCAGTGCCAGGAATCAAATTGGGAAGTGAGGGATTTGAAGTATCAGCACAGGGATTGGGCTGCATGAGCATGTCTACTTTCTATGGCCCTCCAAAGCCTGAAAATGAAATGATCTCCCTTATTCACCACGCTGTCTCCAAAGGCATTACATTCCTCGACACTTCTGATGTATATGGTCCTCATACTAATGAACTTCTCGTTGGAAAGGTAGGGTGCCTTCAATTAATCTGATTTTGAGAAGAATTGTCTGGATTCTCGAATGGTTTACTTTAATTTTGGATCATTTTTACTTGATTTGCAGGCACTAAAAGGAATACGAGACAAAGTGCAACTGGCTACCAAGTTCGGAATAAGTTTTGCAGGTGGCATAAGGAATGTTCGTGGAGATCCTACGTATGTTCGTGCTTGCTGTGAAGAGAGTCTGAAGAGGCTCGATGTGGATTGCATTGATCTGTATTACCAACATCGTGTAGATACAAGTGTCCCCATAGAAGTTACTGTATGTGTACTTAACCCTTCTGTGTCCTGAGTCCTCCATTACAGATATAATATGGATTTAATTACTAAATGGGTGGTAGTATTCTGTTTTACCTTGTATTAAGCAACAAACTCTAAGTTTATTGGTTGAATAATAAGTTTTACTGTTTCAAAGCAGCGTATTGTAAGTTCCAAACTTATTCTGTGTGAAAATTCTATTGCAGTTACTGATTATTAATCTCCTATCTAATACATAGATTATTTGTCTCTGGAAAATTAATTCTCAGCAAATATCAAAAAATAACACAACTGCAACTTCACTAATAAAACTCACAAGAATATAGAAGAAAACATTCACAATAATGAACACAATATTTTTGGACAAATTGTCTGTCAAAAAACCCCGAAGGGAAAACCACTGCTGCAGATGAGGAATTATATTAAACTTCAGCAAATTAAGGAATACAAAAACTGCTTGCCTCTTACTGGCAGAGCTCCGACAATATTCTTCTCCAGAAATTCTTCCCTCAATTTCTCAAGCTAAAATTCCACAGCTGCTATCCCCAACGCTATCACTGCGCCCTTGCTAACACTGCAAGACTATTTGCTCTCACTGCAAATTTACTTGCTATCACTGCAAGTCTTTCTCAACTCTATACTTGTGTGTTCTCCAAATGCCCATTGATCCCCTTTTATACTTTTCTCATTGGAAAACCAATGGCCATGATTTAATCTCAATCAATGGCTAAGATTAAATAGACTCTAAAAACCCTAACTAACTAGATTCTAGAAGTCTCTAGGGAATCAATTTATTTAATTACATAATTATCTAGACAACTCAGCCCTTTCTGGAAGTCTCTAGAAAATAATTAAATAATTAAATAACACTTCTTGGGAATGGAGACACCTGTCCAAGCTACATAAATTAACACTCCCTCTTAGTGAGGAAGGTGTTCTGCATGACACCCAACCTATCTCTGAAGAAGATGAATTTAGCCTTCCCCAATGCCTTGGTCAAAATGTCTGCTACCTGCTGATCTGTAGGTATATACTGTAGCTGAACAATCCCGCGCTGTACACAATCTCTGATGAAATGATATCTGATGTCTATATGCTTAGACCTATCATGAAACACCGGATTCTCAGACAACTTGATGCAACTCTAATTGTCGCAGTGTATCACCGTAGTCTCAACCCTCTGACCAAACAAGGCCACTAGCAACTTCCGAAGCCATATCGCCTCACACGTCGCCATGCTAGCGCTGTATTCTACCTCTGCGAACTCAAAGCCACTGCTGCTTCTGCTGTACCAAGAGACAACTCCTGATCCCAAGCTAAAGCAACACCACGAAGTGCTTTTCCTGTCCGTTGTACTGCCTGCCCAATCTGGTCAGATATAGCCTATCAACCTGATACCATCACCTCGAGATATTATTTGATTCCATACCGATTGTACCAGCAAAATGCACCACATATATTTCTGTCCAATGCACTTCTTCTACCATGACGACTAAGAGAGTTTACTTGCCAAAGGATATATCTGGCCTGGTGTTGACCAAATACATGAGAGACTCAATCAACTGCCTGTATAAGGTGGGGTCTACATCCTTCTCCGGATGTCTCTACCTTCTTCCAATTCGTGATCATAGGAGTAGACATGGCTCTGCAATCTTCCATCTCGAACCTCCTCAAGATTTTGATGCAGTATTTCCCTTGTCCAAGGAAAATCTCTCCATCTGTCTGCCATACCTCCATGCCTAGAAAGTAGTGCATAAGCCCCAAATCCTTCATCTCGAACTCTGCTGCAAGGTCCCTCTTGCTTTCCTCTATGAGCCCTAGTGAACCTGTTAAAAACAAGTCGTCCACATAAAGAACAAGAATGAGAACCTCACCCCCAACCACCAAGTAGTAGAGGTTAGCATCTGCTTCACTTTTCACGAAGCCCATTCCCTACAAGTATTTATCAATGCACTCATACCATGCCCTGGGAGCCTGCTTGAGTCCGTACAAAGCTCTCTTCAATCTACACACGTGGGTTGTACTGCTGTGTGCCACAAAGCCCTCTGGTTGTTCTATGTATACCTCCTCTTTCAATTCACCATTAAGAAATTTCATCTTGACATCCATCTGATGGATCTGCCATCCCATCTGTGCTGCAAGAGAGATCACGACTCGTATAGAAGTATACCTGGCCACTGGAGCAAATGTCTCCTCATAGTCAATTCCCTCCTTCTGAGAGAACCCCTTGGCCACAAACCTTGCCTTGTATTTCTTGATGCTACCATCTGCACCGTGCTTGATCTTATAGATCCAGCGTGATCCAACCACTGCCCTATCTGTTGGTCTAGGCACAACCTCCCACACATCGTTCTGCACTATTGAGGTATACTCCTCAACCATTGCATCTTGCCACACTTTCTGCTGTGCAGCTTCCTGATAGCTAGAAGGCTCACTATCTACCAACTGACTAACTAATGCCATATAGTCATCATACCTGGCTGGTTGTCTCCGCTGTCTATTACTCATCCTAGGAGCTCCCACAAACTCCTGAGTATCACTTTGTGACTTGTTGGTTCTTGCTACCAACTGTAGAGGATGAAGTATCAACCTCCATATCACCCTGATGCATCTCTTGGATCTGCTGCATCTGCTGCTCCATACTCTGAAATTCTCAGCACCTGAGCTTGTGCTTGTACTAGTAACTGTACTCGAGCTTCGTTGTCCTTGCTCTGGTTGAACGATCCTTGGAGCTTCCACTAACTGCTCACTCTGATCATCTGCTGGCAAATCTCTGGACCTCCTGAATGCCTTGTCCTCCATGAACTTGACATCACGCCTAACTATAGTCCTCCTGGTCCCTGGAATAAATATCCGATATGCCTTTGAGGTTTCACTGTACCCCACAAAGTACCCTCTCTCTGCAGTCTGATCTAACTTGGAACGTGTCGCACCTGGAATGTGACAATATGCCAAACTCCCAAATATCCTGAAGTGGCTGACATCTGGCTTCTTCCCTGAGAACGCCTCCTCTGGTGTCATCTTGCCCAATACCTTATGTGGAACCCTGTTTTGTATGTACACTACTATACTGCATGCCTCTGCCCATAAGTAACGTGGCATATCCTGGTCATACAACATAGCCCTTGCCGCCTCTGATATAGACCGATTCTTCCTCTCAGCAACCCCATTCTGTTGTGGGTTGTAAGGAACAGTCCACTCTCTCTTGATTCCTTCCCTGGTACAGAACTCCTGGAACTCTTTCCCTTTGTACTCGCCTCCATTGTCTGACCGAAGAACCTTTATCTTCCTCCCGTCGAATTCTCCACAAGAGCTTTGAACTCTTGGAAGTGACTAAAAACCTCATCCTTGGTCTTCAAGAAGTATATCGGTCTTCCTGGAGAAATCATCAATAAAAGTAACAAAGTACTCATATCCTCTGAGAGACTTCGTCGACATTGGTCCACATATGTCTGAATGTACTAGATCAAGAACACCCTTGGATCTAGTGTCACTCCTTGGAAAAGTTGCTTTCGCAAACTTCCCCAACACACATCCCTTGCAAACATCATCATGCTCTGTGCTCACCTCTGGAACACCTGTCACAGCCTCACGAAGCATTTTAAGTGCTCCATGATGTATATGGCCCATCCTCCTATGCCATAGCTCTCCTTGATCTCTAGAATTACTGCTGCTCATCAGTGCCTTATGAGTATCAAACTGCAACCTGTAAAGCCGACCGCTCCTAACTCCAATAGCTATGGGTGATTTCCAATCCTTGTGCTTGATTAACACACTTGCCCCTCTAAAGAGTACATTGTAACCTTTATCCTGAAGGACAGATATGGAAATCAAATTCATACCCAAGCCTGGCACATGCAACACATCATGAATGGGAATCCGCTTACCATTCTCCCTCTGAAATAGAATAGTCCCTTTCCCAACTGGATTGAGTTTGGACATGTTCCCCATAGAAATCTGCATTTTGATGTCCTCCTCCTTATAGCTGGAGAAGTACTCTCTAACTCCTGTCATATGAAATGACGCCCCACTATCTATATACCAAACACCCTGTGAGGTTGAGCTAGCCATACAAGCTATGAGAGCGAACTCATCCTCCATTCTACTAGAGAGCTCATCTGCACTTGCTGAAGCTGTTGTTTGCTTCTTGCCTTTCTTCCTTTGCGGGCAATCGCTGACATAGTGGCCAAACTCATGACAGCCATAGCACTTCACTTTGGATAAATCCTTCTTCTTCTTCTCACCTTGTGGATTTGATCCTTTACTAGACCCCTTCTTTGCTTTCCCTTTTCCTGCAAGGGCAACGTTCTCCTGTTCCGCCTCACTTTGCTGACTCTTGCTACTGGTCCTACTGACAAGACTTAGTCTAAGCTCCTCCTGAGTGAAGTCACTCCAAAGTCGATCCCAACTCGGCAAGGTGTCTCGTCCATTAATAACTTGAACAAAGACATCCCACTGCTTAGTAAACCCATTTAGGGCTATCCGCACTAGCTCGTCATCACCTAGATTATCTCCAACAGCAGCCAACTCATCCTTGACAAGTCTGAGTCTGGTGAGGTAACTTGTCACGTCCTCTCCCTTGTTCATCCGAGTATTCCTCAACTTTTCTCTGAGAATCAGCTTCCGGTTAGTGGTAGCATTCTGGTACAGATTCAGAATGGCATCCCACATCTTCTTCGCTGTATCTAACTCTGCGACATGTGGAACAATATGATCCTTGACACCATCAAGAATCATCCTCCTCGCCTTGGCATCTTCCTTCTTATATGCTAAGAGCTGTGCTGGATCTGTAGGTACAGGTACAACACTAGTCACATATTCCTTGATCCCATTCTCTTCCAGCAACAAAGAAATTCTGGCTTTCCAGACACCAAAATTTGAGGCTCCATCCAATCTGTCCTGATCTCTTAAACCTGCTGAGGCCATCTCAAAAGATAAAAGAAAACAAATAATAATAATTCTGAAGAGGCAGGATCTTTCCTTCCTGTGTTGAGCCTTATCTGCCCTCAGATCAGCTCTGATACCATGTGAAAATTCTATTGCAGTTACTGATTATTAATCTCCTATCTAATACATAGATTATTTGACTCTGAAAATTAATTCTCAGCAAATATCGAAAAATAACACAACTGCAACTTCACTAATAAAACTCACAAGAATAGAGAAGAAAACATTCACAATAATGAACACAATATTTTTGGACAAATTGTCCGTGGAAAAACCCCGAAGGGAAAACCACTACTGCAGATGAGGAATTATATTAAACTTCAGCAAATTAAGGAATACAAAACTGCTTGCCTCTTACTGGCAGAGCTCCGACAATATTCTTCTCCGGAAATTCTTCCCTCAATTTCTCCTGCTGAAATTCCACAGCTGCTATCCCCAACGCTATCACTGCGCCCTTGCTAACACTGCAAGACTATTTGCTCTCACTGCAAATTTACTTGCTATCACTGCAAGTCTTTCTCAACTCTATACTTGTGTGTTCTCCAAATGCCCATTGATCCCCTTTTATACTTTTCTCATTGGAAAACCAATGGCCATGATTTAATCTCAATCAATGGCTAAGATTAAATAGACTCTAACAACCCTAACTAACTGGATTCTAGAAGTCTCTAGGGGAATCAATTTATTTAATTACATAATTATCTAGACAACTCAGCCCTTTCTGGAGGTCTCTAGAAAATAATTAAATAATTAAATAACACTACTTGGGAATGGAGACACCTGTCCAAGCTACATAAATTAACATTCTGTGATAGTTTACTCAATTTCAAAACTTATTACCGAGATTTAATCTTTGGAGAATCAGACTAAAAGCTCCAATATATCTCTATCAATTGAACTTTCCTAGTTTACCCTGACATGTTCTCATTTTGATTTTCTCAATTAAGGTATACTGCTCAAGTTTGGGACTGGTCATGTTTCTTTCTATAATGATTTGGTTGAAAGCATGGAACAGTATTATTTTAATGAATGGCTTTTGCATTAGATGGAGTTTCAGACTGGTTGCACTGCTTGCAAATTATACACTAATTTTAAAACACTGTAACTTTGTCTTCAAGCATTTCAGTTTCAGCTGGAAAGCTGTCCTTAAACTTTTGGGTTTTCATTTTTGTGCAGACTTCTAAATTGGAAATTTCAAATTATATCTTAGACATTTTTCCGTCTTACACTTTTGTTGATTCTCTATCTAAATATCAGTCATTCATGATAAGCTTGAGGAAACGCATAATAATAAGTTTGTTTGTGCATCTATTACAACATATTGGAGAAATGAAGAAACTGGTTGAAGAAGGGAAAATAAAATATATTGGACTATCTGAGGCTTCTCCATCAACAATTCGAAGAGCCCATGCTGTTCATTCCATTACATCAGTTCAAATAGAGTGGTCCTTGTGGTGTAGGGATGTTGAGGAAGAAATCGTTCCAACTTGCAGGTATATGGGCTTTGAGACCTAGAATTTATCAGCTTAAAGAATCTTATTTTGGATGATAAACACTCCGGTTATAACTTGCAGTGAGCTTGGTATTGGAATTGTGCCGTATAGCCCTTTGGGGCATGGTTTCTTCTCCTTTGGGACAAAGTTGGTTGAAAGCTTCACAGATAGTGATGCTAGAAAGGTATCTGTATCTGTATCTATTGATTCTTCTTTGCATCAATAGTGTAGCTCTTTGGTAGTTTCTTATTATAGTAATTTGTGATATTCCATTTTTATCCCTCTTAATGCTGATGATTGAACAATAAAACTGCTCTATATTTGCAAGGGAAAACTTAAGAGTTCTATTCTCATAAAGTTTAGGTTTTTATATATTGTAGAAGTCTAATGTAACTCTATTTGTATGTGTGGGTCAATAACAAAAAAAGTAGGCTCCTCGGTAAAAAAATTATGGGTAAATGACAAAGAATGTAGCCCCCTCGGAAAAAAAATGGTTTTATCTTCTGGTTAAGTATTTTTAGTTGGCCAATTCAACATAGCCTCCAATAGAATGGTAGGGCCTGGCCGGTTCAACATAGAACTATCCCTCACTCGGAGTTATCCTTGCCATGAACACCCACGGGGAAGAACTGAAATTAGGAAGGCTCGCTGTACCTTTCTATCCTCCTAAGTTCCGGGGGACCCAGACTCAATCTCATTCTCATGCTGATGCTCGGACCAGAGAAAATGAAAGGGCCGTTTTTTCTTCAGAATGCTCTAAGTAGGAATTGAATGGGTTAATTATGAATTTGCTTTTCCTATAATTATAACTAGAATGATATCTGAATTTTTAAAGTATTATTTTTCAGAATTTTCCAAGGTTTATTGGAGAGAATTTTGAAAGGAACAAGGTTATATTTGAGAATTTATCAGCAATTGCTTTGAGCAAAGGGTGCACCCCAGGACAACTTGCACTTGCTTGGGTTCAACACCAAGGACATGATGTTTCTCCAATTCCAGGTACAACCAAAGTCAATAACTTAGAGGAGAATATTAATTCACTTTTTTTGAAGCTTACACCCATGGAGATGAAAGAAATAGAAGCCATAATATCCTCGAGTGACATATATGGAGATCGACACATGGACATGAATTCTACATGGATAAAGTCAGAAACACCTCCTCTACATTCAAGGATAGGGATATAGTTACTTTTGGAAGTGTTATCTTCTTATGGGTGTCTATGTGCAAGCTAAATAAAAAAATTCCTCTTTTAGGATAAGGAGATGTTCTATATGGAAGATGCATAAAGCATAAAGCATGGAAATTTTGACCTATATATTAAAGAGTAAATTTTAAAAACACAACCTTTTATAATCTACATTGGTTATATAGAATTATAAGTGTATTATGTGATGGCATTTTAAGAAAATTTGGGTGTTCATTTTCAAAAATGTGTGATAACAAGGCTATTTATGTTTATAGAAATTGTTTTTGCATACATTCATTTTTTTCACCTAGAAAATATAATTAGAAGATTCCTTTCAATTTCATGTTCACTTTAGATTAAGTAATATTCTTAAATGGATATTCAACATGTATGGTAGGTATTTTTCATGTTCATTTTAGAGTACATAATGTTGAGGCATCACCCTTCTACTTAACAATGTTGGATACATCATATCAAGTGGGCTTAATGGCACATACTCATTGAAATAAAATTCACCAATTCCTTTCCACTTGATCAATTTTATTAGCTCTACATTAAATTTATTTTCCTCTACATGGCATAATTTTATCTCTCTTAGCACATTGAGTAGTTTAGAGGCCATTAGCATTATGTGATTTGTAATATCCCCAATTAAATATATTGAATTTATATTGGAAAAACTTCACAATAGAGCAAATCGGGAATGAAGAAATTAACACCAAATCATTCCAAACTGTAATTAAATCATCAAAAATTTATGTAGAATTATTCATTACAAGTCTAAGCATGGAAAAACATCATTTTTTATGTTAATAATAGCAGCCAATAGTAATGATCATCTTTCGCACAAAATACAAAAGAAGAATCAACTTGAAAAATACTTCATATTGCCAAAACACAAACTAACACCCAACTCCAAAACTCTTAACAAAAATTTTAGACAACAAAGTTCATAAAGGAGATTCTTCAAATATAGATATAATTGTTGCTAATAAAAAAAATACAAACTAAAACCATAAAACTTCATTAAACAAACCAAACTAGTCAATTCCTACAAACTATTTGACAAAAAGAACAATAAAACTATAAACTTTCAGCACTGTTGCAACCTCTGGATGAAATTATTTTGGACACCCTTGGAGTCACTATCTCTTAGCCTCAATCTCCTTGGTTTACTAGCCTTGGAAATTCTTCTGACTCTTGTTTATTAGCCTCTACAAGAAAGCCAAAACCTATCAAAGAAAATAATGTGTAGAATATTTATCAAGTTTACCAAAACCAAAATGTTAAAATAACCACTCTAGCAAAACTCGGGTGCTAAAATCTCAATTCCAAAAATGAGGATGTTTGCATGCCAAGAAAGAAATCCCTTGTTTCCAAATATTCTTTATTCAAACTCCATTCCAAACTGCATTGCCAAATTAAATTGTTACCATGCACCCAATTAAAGTCTATTTCCATAACAAGTGCACTTTACCAAAATGCCACATCCAAAGTTGTCCCCACAAAAAATTCATAAATAGTTATTAATTTTTTTCCATAGTTTATTTAATTTATTCAAACTGAAATATCATCTTTCTTGGTTCATCTACAAGACCTAAATAACTAAAAATAGAAAGTGCTAAATTTAGAAAGGGGACATGACAAGTCCCCCCTCCCAAATATTATTTGTCCTCGAGCAATGAAGGTTTGAATGGTTGAGAAATTTTGACCCTTCCCATGTTGCATCTTCAACTAACAAATCTTTCTATTTGATTAGGTACTCAGTGATACTTTTATTATTAGCCTCTTCTCTCTTGTTCCCAAGACCTTCTCAAGTACCAAAAACAACTTACCTTCACCATACAATGGTGATAATTCATGTGAAGTCACAACTTCCTGTCCTACTACCTTCTTGAGATAAGATACATGAAAACTATTATATTTTGCATCTTGGTGGCAATTCCAACTCCTAGGCCACCTCCCCAACTTTCCTTGTTACCTTGTAAGATCCATAGAACTTGGGATTGAGATTTTATGTGACAGTTCTCTTGAAATTACTTTTCTTATATGGATGTGAAAGGTGGAAAATTGTTTTGCTTTCCTTTTAGGGTTTTGGACCAAGAAGGACAATTTTCACTTTCACTCAAGAACAAACCTTTGAGATCTTAGTGCAAAGGAAAAAGAGATGTTGCAAGAGGATTGTTCTAGGGGCTGAATGTAAACTAAAATGGGTTTCACCACCAAGTAAGAAATTGGAAAGATAAATGAAATGCAAGATCCAATACTAAACCCTAATTCAATGCAATGACCTATAAAATGACCTAGAAAAGTGAATGAAACGATACATAAAGCTACATAGAGGAATGTGTTTACCTGAGAATCTAGAAATGGTTGGAAGGAGGTATGAAACACTAGAAAGTATTCTTTTAATCTTGAGTGGGACTCATTCACCAAGCTAGGTGAATTAGTCCAATTTCTAGAAAACTGTGTGAGAAAAGGAATCTGCCAAAAGGGTATTTGAAGTTGCAAAAAAACTAAATTTTGACTGGATTTGGGACTCATTTGTTAGAAGTGATGAATTAGTCTAGTTAGGCTTTTCTGAAGCTTTAAAGTTTGATCTTGCTTGTCTCTTTCTGCTCTATCCTTCCTCATTGATCTCTAAATTTGAAACCCTGATTTGCAACTTGTAGGTCTTCTCCATGGTTCTCCAAGGCTTGATGACAAATTTGAAAACTTTTCTCCAATCTTGCTCCTTAGGAAATCTACAACCTACACCTACAAATCATAGACAAAGGAAAGTGAGAAATGTTGTTGTGTTAGTGGATAGGGGTTTTCCTTGGTCAAACCCCTTGTTGGTAATTAAACCTTGAAATATAATGAAATATGAATGTAGAATGATGAATGAACAAAATGTGATGTTGCAACTCACCAAACCCTAGCAATAAGATGCTGAAAACATGTATGCAATGGCTCCACTAGATGTAGATCTTGACTCTTGCTTGGATTTTGATAGATCTTGACTGAAATTTTTGCTTGAATCACAAAATCCTACACCACAATTGTAAGGTCTAAAAACACATGATGCATGAAATCCTTGACATGATGATTGATGCTTGAATGTTGCTCTCAAATGGTTGATAATATACCCTTGAATTCTCTTCAATTTCTTTGAATGCTCTCATGAACTCAACTTTTCTATAAGAATGCTCATTCAACTTGCTAGGTGTAAAATGAATGTTCAAGAAACTTGCATTTATACTCAATTATGCAAGAATTCCCAAAATTACAACACTACAAGCCGACATCAAATCTAGGAGGATAAAATCCTGCCAGAAATTTGAATTAATTTTGTTTTTTAGCCACATGGGCCGCATTCACCCAAGGTGGTGAATGAGTCCCACTAGGCCTAAATTTTGGGACCATTTTTAAAAATTCTTAGAAATGTGTAAAACTAGGTTTGAGACACAAAAAGATAGGTGGGACCCATTCGTCCAAAGTGGAAAATGAGTCCTATATCACTAAATTTGGGCTATTCAAGCCTAAAACACCTAAATTATGATTGTGTAATGATTTGTGTTAGGATTATCCTTGAAAAGATGCATTAAATGAGGCTTATGGATGAAAAATAGGGTCAATTAAAGCATAAGAAAGTGCAATTATTAATGAAAATCCTAGAAAAGTGTGAAAGTGGGTCACAACACTTTACAATAGTTTAAAATGAGGCAATATTAAGATTAAAAAGAGGTTATTTACATGTAATTAATTAATAAGACCTTAGAAAAGTGTGAAAGTGAATTACAACACTTCACACTTCACAACACTTTAGAAAGTTACCATTTAAATCCATTAGTTCATAAGGGCCCAAGTCCTAATGTGAATGTGTCAATCACATTACAACACTAAATAAAGGTAACATTAGGCTCAATTCAGCAAGGAGGGCCCAAACAAGTTTGAAAATGTCCCCGGTGACATTTTTTGACACTACATTTCACCCCCATTATAGTGAGAGGATGAAATTGCTTCAAACTCTCACTAAAGTAGACAAACACACATCAAGAGGGGTCCAAGTGCACCAATGTCAATAAGATGAGATGACAATGATCAAGAGGGGTGATCAAGATCCCATGAAAAACCAACATAGGCATAAAAGAACACAAATGAGAGTGATATAAAGAGAAAAAACAAAGCATGAGCATACACTATCAAAGATGAAAAGAGAAAAGGTAAAAAGATAAAAGATTCAGATCAAGCTTTGACTGTTTGTCCATCACGATGTGGATCAAATCTAGATAGTCACATGCAAGTGGCTGTGGGGAAAGTCATGCCTCAATTGGGCTTCCTGCTCAAGCCATACCAAAGTTATACATCCTAATAACTTTAATAACGCACCATGAAAAAAATGGTTTTCAAGCTTCATGAGGAAAGCAAAACTTTGTATGCTTAGAGCTCATGAACAAAAAAGATGGCTCTATAGGCATACAAGTTGTATTATGCAAGGTATTCATATAATTGTAAAAGAAAAATGCAAAATATGGAATTTTTGAAGGAGTCTTGCTTAGTTCATTTGAGGTCTCTAACCTAGGGAACATTGTGCCAAATGTCTCCAAGAGAGGACCAATCAAAGAATAAAAGATTCACAACTTAAGGGATGTAGTGTGTCACATCAAGCCACTAAGAGGAATGTAATATTTTAAGAGAGATCGCGCTCTTGAAGGACATCAAGCCCAATGTCACCACTAAGCGAAAAACACATTGTATAAGGTAAGAAGACTGCACCATGAACCATGAAAAGAAAAATGCAAAGAATAATGCCAATGTATGTCCCCACTTTAAGAAATTGCTAAACACCATGTTGTGAGCAATTAATTTAAAGTAGCAAATGGTAAATGCTAACAATAAAGACAACATGAGAGCTAACTTGGAAAACCCTATGAAAATTCATATGTTTCTGAGTAAATCCATGTCATGCAAAAGAAAAGGAAAGAAAGGGGTTTCCCCAAAAATGAACACACCAAACAGATGAGGGATCTATGGATTTGGGGTCAATATGTTCTTTTTGCAATGTTATTAATAGAGCTTGGAACTATGATCATTTCCCAAATACACATAGAATTGGAAGAAACATGAATGTATCGACACCCTTTGGGTCAACATGGAAGAAAAAAGAATGTCTTGACACCTTGTGTCATCCCAAAAAGGAAAACACAAGACAAGTGAAAAAGAGATAAAGAAAAAGCAGAGGAAGAGCCTTTTGGGTCAACATGGAAGAGACATGAATGTCTCAACACCTTACGTCATCCCCAAAAGGAAAACACAAGACAAAATAAAAAGATAAAATGCAAAAAGTAAAATATTGACGACATAGAGAAGAATAAAGGTAAAAATAGAGGAATTCCACAAAGAGAGAGAGAAGATCAAACAGAAGCTCACAGGGGATCACATCATGCACATGTGCAATCACACAAAAGAAAATGAAAAATGCAAAAGGCTAGTAGGCACATGTGATTCAACCTAAAGTAGGTTGTCTACATCCCAATCTTAGTCTATATAAGTGGAAGGTAGACAACGAACCTAAGGGATAATGAAAAATGCCTTACTTGCACAAGGCTATCTACTTGTTTCCCCCACTAAGTGCAAGACAAGAATGAGCTGAGGAAAGTGATGGGAAAGATCATGTGATAGTGAGAATAAAATGTTCTACAACTATTTCATGACAAGGGGTGGAAGGGATATGTTATGAAATCACTGGTTAACATTTGTTGTTATCAAAGTGATATTTACTCAAGATGATTTTGAATGCACAATACTCATCAATACTATGTCCAAGAGTTTTGTGGTATTGAAAATGTGGAACCTTGGCATCTTTAGGGTATAGCATTAGTCTTTCTTTCATAGGTGACAATAGTATAAGTCAATTTAGAAGTATTTGTAATTTTCTCTCACTTTCAGGTGGTAGGCAAGGGGATTTTAATTTCTTGAGTTTGTAAGGCCTTTTGTGTTTGCTATATTCACCAACTTGTATAGTTGAAGGTTGAGGAGGAGGACCTAAGGTAATCCTCTCATCATTGTTATCATTACAAATCATTGGTTATTCTTTAGGGAGAAGGAAATTCATATCGGGAGAAGGATCTAAGATAATTGTACCATCACTATGAAGCCTTAGGTATTCTTTAGGAGGACTTATGTTGAGAGGGGGATCTTGATATCCTATCCCTTTAGTTTCTTTAGTTGGTATTTTCTCTAGGAGTTGATGAATTTCATGTTCACTTGTTGTATCACATACTTGTTTACTGAAGATTGTGAAGCCTTTTCCATATGTCTCTTCTAGATTAATGGGAGTGTTTGTTACTTTGTTTCCATAAAATGGTTGAGTGTTGTTCTTTTTAGAGGATCTAGGTTCACCTATTATAGGGAACCTAGGTTCATCTTTTGTTTCAGTTTCAGGATGTAAGTAACGAAACATCTCAAGAGGTGGTATTATAGGGGGTGTTGGTTGTTTCATGGAGGGATAAAAGGATGCATTAGCTTCAAATTTGCTAAGGAAATCATTTAGGAATGTATTCATGCTATCATCATATTCTCTAATGATGTCAACATCATGAGGAGGACATGCATTAGGAGTCAAGAGAGCATGAGTAAGTTCAATTTTCTTAGGTTTATTTCGAAAAGAAAAACTTGAGACAAGACTTCAAGGACATCCATAGTTTTCCAAAGCACATATCCATAATGCAAATATCAGATTCTAAACTATGCAAAAATGTGAAATTGAATGCTCTAGATGCAATTTTAAATTTAAGCAATGCAAAAGATGGATGAAATTAAACTAGATGTAATTAATTGAGTGAAACAAAAGATCTATAAACTGAAACAAAAAGGTAATAATACAAAAAAAAAACTTAGAAACAAAAATTTGAATGCCAAAAGGTGTAGTGCAGAATATGCAGAGGGGTTGATTCACCCAAGGTGGCGAATGAGTCCCAATAGGGATTTTTTTCAAAATTTTTAGAACTTTTCAATTGAATTTTATGCTTTTTGTGTTGTATGATGTATAACCTAAGTGAAAATGTAGATTTTGTTTGATTTTCAGTGAAAAAAGATGCAAATATGCATGCTATATGATCTTTCACTAATGCAAATCTTAAAGAAATGTTAATGCAATCCAAATCTAGGATGGTGATGTACTCCAAATAAAAATTTGAACGTTCTAATGTAGGTTCACCAAAATGAAAGGTGGAAAATATTTTTGCTTTCCTTTTAGGGTTTAGGAACTAGAAAGACAATTTTCACTTTCACTCAAGAACAAACCCTTGAGATCTCAATGCAAAGGGAAAAGAGATCTTGCAAGAGGGTTGTTCTAGGTGTTGAATGCAAACTAAAATGGGGTTCACAACCAAGTAAGAACTTGGAAAGATAAATGAATTGCAAGATGCAACACTAAACCCTAATTCAATGCAATGACCTATAAAATGACCTAGAAAATTGAATGAAACAATATAGAAAGCTAAAAAATGGAATATGTGTACATAGGAATTTGGAAATGGTTGGAAGGAGGTTTGAAACATTGAAAAAAATAATTTTAATGTTGAGTGGGACTCATTTGTCAAGCTGGGAAAATCAATCCAATTTCTGGAAAACTGTGTGGGAACAAGAATCTACCGAAAGGGTATCCAAATATGCAAAAAAATGAATTTTGAATGGAACTGCGACTCATTCACTTGAAGTAGTGAATCAATCCAGTTAGGCTTTTCTAAAGATTCAAAGTCTTATCCTGCTCTTCTCTAACTGCTCCATCCTTCTTAATGGATTTCTAGATCTGAAACCTTGATTTGCAACCTTTAGGTCTTCTCCAAGGTTCTCCAAGGCTTGATGACAACTTTGACAAATTTGAATGATTAGACAACTTTTCTTCAATCTTTCTCCTTATGAAATTTGTAACATAGACCTACAAATCATACACAAAGTAGAGGGAGGAATGTTGTTGCGTTAGTGGATAGGGGTTTTCCTTGGTCAAACTGCTTGTTGGTAATTAAACCTTCAAATAAAATGAAATATGAATGGAGAATGGTGAATGAAAAAAATGTGATGTAGCAACTCACCAAACCCTAGCAATAAGATGTTGAAAAAATGTATGCAATGGCTCCAATGGATGTATATCTTGAATCTTGCTTGAATGTTGATAGATCTTGAATGAAATTCTTGCTTGAATCACAAAATCCTACACCACAATTGTTAGCTCTAAAACAACAAGATGCATGAAATCCTTAACATGATGATTGACGCTTGAATGCTGCTCTCAAATGCTTGATAATATTCCCTTGAATTCTCTTGAATTCCTTTGAATGCTCTTGTGAACTCAACTTTGCTATAAGAATTCTCATTCAACTTGCTAGGTGTAAAATGAATGAAATAAATTTGTGTTTATACTCAATTATGCAAGAATTCCCAAAATTACAACACTACAATCTAACATCAGATCTAGGAGGATAAAATCCCACCATAAATTTTAATTAATTTTGATTTTGAGCCACACGGGACTCATTCACCCAAGGTGGCGAATGAGTCCCACCAGGCCTAAATTTTGGGACCATTTTTAAAAATGCTTAGAAATGTGTAAAACCAGGTTTGAGACCAAAAAATCTAGGTACGACTCATTTTCCCAAGTTGGGGAATGAGTCCTAGATCACTAAATTTGGGCCATTCAAGCCTAAAATACTTGAATTATGATTGGGTAATGATTTATGTTAGGATTATCCTAAAAATGATGCATTAAATGAGGCTTTTGGATGTAAAATAGGGTCAATTAAAGCATAAGAAATTTCACGTATTAATGAAAAGCCTAGAAAAGTGTGAAAGTGGGTCACAACACTTTAAAATAAGGCAAGATTAAGATTAAAAAGCGGTTATTTAGGTGTAATTAATTAATAAGACCTTAGAAAAGTTTGAAAGTGAGCTACACTACTTCACAACACTTTAGAAAGGTACCATTTAAATCCATTAGTTCACAAGGGCCAACGACCTAATATGAATGTGTCAACCACATGGGTCATTGCAAGATCATGGGGGTCCAAACTAGGCCCTTAAATGGGTGTTAAATTTAGAAAAATAGAGGTAGGCAACTTGACATAATAATTTGAATAGGTTATTAATATAATTTGAAAAATATGTAAGAACATAATTTGTAGCAAATTTAATGTGTTTCTATGATACTAGTCCATTTTTGGAAAAAAGTAAATCTATTTGGTAAAAAAATGAAATTTCAATTAGTAGTACTAAATTTTTTAGGGAAAAATAAAAAGTAGGTCTATGTCTGACCAACTTAAGTACAAGAAAAAATAATATATATTTACTGAAACTTTCAATATAAGTAGAGGAAACATGTCGGGATGTGCCACATTTTTGTTTTGTATTTTTTTGTAAGTAAATATTTAGTTATAAATTTTTTATTAGAACTTTTTAAACATATTAAATTGTGTTTTTTCTGACCGTGTCATAACTTGGTAAAAGAAATATGAAATTCATTTTTTTCTTTTTAACATCTAGTATGAGAATCATATAATGTGTCACATCTTTCAGATCTAAAAAATGTTAAATTGTCTAAGAATTATAGATTTTTTCAATCAACCTATCAATCAAGACTTCAATCATAATGCATTTAGAAAATAAATAATAATTATATATTAAATTAAAAATAAGGCATATCTTATATTGGAAGAAAGTTGATAATTTGCTCATTAAACCCTTTTCATTTCATCAAAATTGGATCAAAGAACATCCTCAACCACTTTTTGTCATATGACCACTTTTTGGACCCACATGATCTTGCACTCACTCACATTACAACACTAAATCAAGGAAACATTAGGATCAATTCAGAAAGGAGGGCCCAAACAAGTGTGAAAATATCCCCGACAACATTTTTCGACACTACAAGATGGAATCTTAAAAAGACCAAGTTAGCAACCTCAAAAATCCTCTCTATTCTCTTTTGATCCACATACAACATTTGTTGATTTTGTGCATGCTGCAAATTCTTCTTAGGTGATCTCCAAATCTCTTAACTTTGTTGGAAAAAGTCACATGTTGTTGGATCTTTTCTATATGAAGACAAGAAATCAACAAAAGAAAGTGCATCATAGCCAAATAGCGCCAAAAAATATGACTTCCATATGGACACGTGATAGGATGTGTTCTAACAATACTCCCCTAAATGTACTCATTTTACCCAAGCACCCTATTTGTTTGAGATGTAGTTCCTCAAATATCCTTCTATCCATTTGTTGATAATTTTTGTTTGCCCATCTATTTGGGGATGGCGGCTTATGCTGGGGGTGAGCTCTATCCCTATCAAATGAAAAAATTCTCTCCAGAAAGAGCTAAGAAATCTACTATCCCTATCACTAATAATATTTCTTGGCAAGTTGTGTAATCTAAAAATCTCTTTGAAGAATAGCTCTGCTACTTTCAATTCCTTAAACTTAGATTTGATCTAGGAAATAAATATGCATATTTTTCCAATCTATCAACCACAAAAAAATATGCAATCTTTACCTTGAGCTTTGGGAAAACATGTAATGAAGTCCATGAATATGCTCTCCCACTTCTACTTAGAAATTGGGAGTGGCTAAAGAAGTCATGCTGGAAATGCCTATTGTCCTTTGTTCTATTAGAAAACCATGCATTCTCTGATGTCCCTGAGAACATCCTATTTCACTTCCTTCCATGAAATCCTCTCTCAAATTTGTTTCTAGGTCTTATAATACCATTGATAACTATACATGAGTGTGTCATGAAATTTTCATAGTATCTTCTCCTTGATTTTGGATCCTCAGACCAAATATATCTTGTTCTTGTAATAGATCAACCTATCAAAAATTTGGTGTACATGTCATCCTCCACTTTCTAATCCAAGATATTAGAATAAAAATAATCTTTAGCATATACTATGAGATTATAGAACTTTTCTAACCAACAGTAACAAAGAGATAGAACATAAAATGGTTTCTTAGATAGCATAAATGACAACATTTTTCTTCCCCTTAACATAGTCTACGTCGAAATAACAAGCTTGTAATTTAAACTTCCATTTATATTGATGATCATTCAAATCATTTTTATTATATTTTCACATATTATGATCAGTCTTAACCATAAACTTCTCACAAACAAGATACTGCCTGAACTTGTCTAGTGCATGCACAATTGCCAACATTTCTTGTCATAAATAGAGTACTATGTTTCCAATTGGTTTAGTTTTATACTATCAAAAGTTATTGGATGTCTTGTTTGGGTTAGGAAAGCCCCCAATACCTTTCCTAGATGCATCACACTCAACAAAAAAATATGGAAGAGAAAAGTCAGGAATTGTAAGCACTGGGCATGAACTCATTACCTTTTTGAGCTTTTCAAATGTACCTTGAGCATCTTCTATACAAATGAAAATTCCTTTCTTAGTTAAATCATTATAGGGTGTAAAAAGATAAGATAAACATTTAAAAAATCTTCTATAATAATTGCATAACCCAAAGAACCCTCTCAACTGAGTAAGATTGGTTGTTGGAGTCCAATCTATGATAGCTTGAATCTTTTTTTTGTCAACCTGCACTCCTTGTGAGCTTATGACATGTCCCGAATATAAAATTTTAGTCATCCAAAATTCAAATTTTCATAACATACCATAAAAATATTTCTACTCCAAAATTCCAAAAAGTTTATCCAAATATTCTAGGTGCTCTTACTATAAATCAATATATCATCAAAAACACTAAAAAAATTTTCCTGAGCTTCCTACTGAAGACCTTATTCATGCAAGATTAGAAATTTTCTAGTGCAATTTTTAGACCAAATTGCATAGAAAGAAACTCAAAGTGGCCAAAATGACATCAAAAAGTGATTTTATCAACATTCTCTTTCCTCATGCAAATTTGGTGGTAACCTAACTTGAGATCAATCATTGAAAAGTAAACTCCTCCATGAAACTCATCAAAAAGTGATTTTCTCAACATTCTCTTTCCTCATGCAAATTTGGTGGTAACCTAACTTGAGATCAATCATTGAAAAGTAAACTCCTTCATGAAACTCATCAAAAATTTCATCTATCCTTGGTTTGAGGTATTTTTTTCTAATGGTCTTCTTTTTTAGGGCTTTTTAATCTATGTACATTCTCAAGGTGTCATCCTTCCTTTTAATCAAGCCTCTAAAAGATGCAATTGGACTAGAGCTAGGCCTTATGAAACCTAGGTCAATAAATCTTGGATATTTTTTCTCTAGGCTAGTATGTAGGTGTTCCAAATAGGGTTGCAATAGTGACTCCTTTACTAGTTTCCCTTTCTTCCTCTGACTCATCTTCTTCTTTACTATTACAAAAATCTTCATTATCATTAGTATCTAAATCTGAAACAACCTCAATAAAATGTGCTTTCCCTTTTCCCAAACATTTATGTCCTGGAATCCATGGTTCTCTACATAAAAAATAAAGTTTCTTCCTTTTGTGTTTATATTTTGTCACCTCATCCACCATCTTACTCATAGTGATTGGAACATTCTTTGATGGAGGAGTTGGAGAAATATTTTTCTAGAAGTTTCTCCTTTGTTTCCATGAAATTGGTGGCTTGGAAAGATGGTATATTTCTTTCTTGGGCATAGAGACTTGCAGTTGTAACCACCTCTTGATTAATTTTTGCAAAGAAGTGGGTGAAAAAACTTTGACTAAACCCTTGACTAGTTCTTCAATGCCCTCAAGATAGACATATATTATCCTTTTTTCAAACATGTTAAGTACTATAACAATAATCTACTAAAATATCTCCATATACCTATCGATAGAACATGTGTTTATCTAAAACAAGATAACTCCTTAAAATATTCCTCTTCATCCTTAAGCTCAAATCTATTTATCAACCTCTAATTGAAATCATCAAAAGAATTTACCTAATAATGACCTTGAGGGGTCATACCATGATACCACCATTCATGCAAATCCTTCAAGATGCAAAGTAGAAAATTGTATAGCATCTTGATCCTTCATGGGATTGAGAGTGAAATAAGTTTGCAACTTTTGTAGCCAATCTCTAACTCAATTTTTTTGGTTCCATCAAAGGTAGGTGCAATGAGATTATTAATTTTACTCTTGAGTTCCCTTCCACTACAATCTTGATAGTATCTATAACCTCTTATATTCATCATGCTTTTCATCTAATTGACATAGTCATTGTAAGGGGTGTTGTCATAATAGTGGTTTACAATTCCTGAGAGGAACGAATTTTAGCTGAAATCACATATTTTTAGAAAATATAATGATTTAAGTCTTAAAAAGTTCCATTTTAAGGATTCCAATTGAAGAGGGTTTGATCAAATCACCTTAGATCAAACCCCCTTGGATAGAACCTCGCTACTTTTAAACCATACCTATAAATGCGTCTTCTTTACACCTATCAAAATGTTAATAAAACATCTCTTTTGATTTAGATTTTGGGGGATCAAATGAATTCATTTAAAATTTATTTCAAATGATTATGGTATTCCTCAGAACAAGCTATCCAATGAATATAATTTTAATATGTTTTGGTTTTGTTATGTATTTGTTTTTTAAGTTTTATTAAACATAGGTTTTTCATCGAAAATGAATTTCTTTGTTCTTCACATGTGGAAAAATAGAAGATTATCAAAAAAAATTGAAAAATATGAGTGCACCAGATATTGAAGTCCTTGATCCAACAAAAAAATAAAATAAAATTTTGACATATACAAAAAAGTTACCGGTTATACAGCGTTGTGTCTAAATTGTAATTCGTTTGACTTTGAAACTTGATTAAGGAAAAAATATTCAATAAAAAACTATCTAAGAAATTGGAAGCACTAGATATTAGAGTAACAAATCTAAATTTGAAAGAATTATAATTTTATCCTTCATGGAAAAAAAGTTATGCATTATACGGTGTGCGTCACTTTTTAAAAATATTGTTTTCTGAAAAAAATTATTTTCATGGGAGAAGGAAAAAGAAGTGCAATTTGATTCCAAAAATTTTGAATTTTTTTTTTTTAGAATCTACAAACAAAATTTGATGAGACTCTAGTTTTCACCATCTTCAAATTCCTCATAGTTTAGCCGCTATAGGTGGCCGAATGTGAAGATTTAGTTGAAAATAATAATTTCAGTGTCCAGTTTGGCCAAAAATTGTAAACCACTATTATGGGATCACCCTAAGGTAATGAGTTATTAAACCATTCATCTTGATTATCATAGGATACTCTAATGACTACTAGCTCTCTTTCCAATTCTTCCATGGGATTGAAAGGGGGATTAAATATTGCAAGATAACCTTTAGGAAGGAAAATTGATTTGGAATTTTTAGAAGTTCTTTGATGGAAATCTAAAGTGCTCTCTTTTCCTTAGGTGATACTAGGTATTGGAGCTTCTCTAACAACAATCTCATCACCTCCCTTGTCTCTGCAAGACTATCAAATTTGTTTTTTGAATTTTTTTTATATCATGTTGGAATTTCTTATGCATTTCCTCTACACCAGCCATATCTTTACTCTTTGCATTTTCAACTTCACTATTTTATGAATTGGGGTTATTGGAAAGCTCTTTGCCTTTATCCTACTACAAATACCTCTTTTCCATGTCACTAAGCTACATAAATATCACAAACCTTCAGGCCAACAAGATCATGGATTTGATACCACTATAATAACCCCAAATAAATATATTAAATTTATATTGAAAAAACATCACAATAGAAAAAATTGAGCATGAAGAAATTAACACCAAATCATTCCAAACTATAATAAATCATCAACAAATGAAGTAGAATTATTCATTACAGGTTTGAGCATGGAAAAATGTCAAATTTTTTTATACTAAAAACATCAAAAAGTAATGATCATCTTTTGCACGAAACCCAAAAGTAGACTCGACCTGAACGCTAATTCACACCATCAAAACTCAAACTAACACCACACAAATCCAAAAATATAAAAACCACTTTTGGACAAAAAAGTGAATAAAGGAAATGTTTAAAATATAGATATAATTTCTGTTGATAACAAAAATACAAACTAAAACCACAAAAATTAATTAAACAAACCAAACTACTCAACTCCTGCCAACTGTTTCACAAAAAAACAATAGAAGTATAGACTTTCAGCATTGCTATAACTTCTAAATGAAATTGCTCTAAAGACCTTTAGAACCATTTCCACTAAGTCTCAATATCTTTGGTTTACTAGCCTTGTATATTCTTCGCACTTTGGTTTATCATCCTCTATAGGAAAGCCACAACTTGTCAAAGAAAATAATGCATAGAATAAATCAAGTTTGCCAAAACCAAAATGTTAAAATAACCACTCCAGCCAAAATTGTGTGCCAAAATATCAACACCCAAAATGAGGATGCTTGCATTCCATGAAACAAATCATGTGTTTCCAAATGTGCTTTAGTTAAACTACACTCCAAATTTATTTTCCAAATTCAATTATTGACATGCAACCAATTAAATCCAATTTCCATAACAAGTGCACTTTCCCAAAAATTCACGCTTGACTTGGTCCTACAAAAAATTTCACAAATATTTATTAATATGTCACCATAGTTTATTTAATTTATTCAAACTAAAATATCAACTTTCCTAGTTCATATGTAGGACATGATTTCCTATCTTAGAAAACAAGGCTTTCTAAAAGTTGAAAGTGCTAAATTTAGAAAGGGGACATGACATAGTTTAAAATGATATTTAATTTATCTATCTAAAGTAATGGACCTATAAATATAAGTCAATTTACATCAAAATAAAACTTTGCATGGATAAATTTTATTTGGTTGAATATATTTTCATGAAATTTCAATGAAAACTCACTATGAGAATTTCCATCAATCTAAACATTTGAATAGATTTTTTTCTGTTTGATTTTATATTTTATTTCATTGTATAATCCACATATATTTATTTTTATGTTTTAATTTGTACCATATTGATCGCTCCTTTCAATAATAATAGTTGGTAAATATTTTATTTGATGGATCAAAACCTTCAATTTTTTCTTTCACATATTGAGTGTAATGATTGAAAAAGTACACCTTTTCCTTGCTTAATTTGGGAATAATTAATGATAAATTGGACTTAATATCACCTTGATCTAGTGTTGTGATGTGTATTACATATCCACATTAGGTTTTGGGCCCTTTTAAAGCTAAATAAACCTAACTTTTCCTTAATTTAATGTTGTAAAGTGTATTTATTTACACCTTCACATTAAATCTAGGAGGCTTGTAAACTAAGTGGACTGAATCTAGTGTTTTAATGTGTTTTACACATTCACGTTGGATTTAGGGCCCTTTTTAGCTAAATTGACCTAATTTTTCCTTAATTTAATGTTGTAAAGTATATTTTTTTATACTTTCACATTTAGTTTTTGGCCCTCTTGCATTTATGAAATTTATATCATCATTAATAGGCCCATAAGACCCTATATTAAATGCATCCTAATCCATATTTTAACTAAAATCCTAACATGGACCTCAAATAAACTTAAGTTCTTCACTCCCCGACACTTTCTCTCTCCAAAAGGCCCTATGGAACTCACATGCCACCTTGGACATATGAGTCCCACCTAGGTGGGACCTGCATATTAGCAACACAATGGAAGACAACAGAGAGGAGTGGGTGAATTAGTTGTCACAAAAATTATACAAATTAAACTAATTCTCATATCAGATAAATAAACATGAAAGCATAAACCATCACCACATCAGAAATACACATAACACCAAGATTTTTTCATGAAAAACCTGTTAGTGGAAAAACCACAGTGGAGGTTAGTCCACAAGATTATACACTATTAAAAGTATAAGAAAATTATAAATGGGGAATGTGCATGCATTCAGGAACACTTCCTAGAGCTCAACGCTCAAATACAAAAGGCTTACTACCCAAATGAAGAAAAATTGTCTTACAGAAACATTCAGATTACATTTTGATTTTGAATTGAGAAAATAGCATCTATTAATGCTTGATTATAGTTCTGGTTAAGCACATAAACATCTGCTCACTCTTCTTTACACTTTACTTCTACTCTCAAAAGATTAGAACATTATTCTCACATAGCACTGGCACACCACTACATCACACACTTTCAAATGGCATAAACAATCACTCATATATGTCTGCAACCATGAATAACATCAACTACATGTCGGCTTCATCAAAATATAAAATGAGTACAAAATTTTGGCCCAATCAATAAACAATTTGCAATGTGAATCATCCAATGTCAGCCACAACATATTAAGGACCCAAAACAACATCCTTGAACATGAAATACCTTCAAATATTATTCCTCAAAGATCCACAACACGCTACAGTCACCCTATTGGCCATGCACATGGAAAAGATGAACACACAAAAGAAAATATCCAATTGTGATCACAACGATTAATGTAGATGTACAACATAGATCAAGAATGATCTAGAAACATCCAAAAGAATCATGGATTACCATAGAAGCATTTGCAAGAACTCTAGTTACTAGAATCACATCATCTTCTTTCAGGAACAACAATTGAAGCAACAAAACAACTGTCAAAACACAAATACTCATAACTCAATCAAATATTCATGTAGATCTCTAATGCTTAACATGGATAAACTAGATATACTCAGCAACAAACCCTTTAATCCATAACCTCTTATCATCAATATACTAAGCTAACCAATAGACTAAACTTCACTACATCACTAACAATGTGCAACTTATTTTATTACAATTTTCTCAATATCCTTGACATATATAGCATTAAAGACATTAATTCCAATAGTGTTGACATTAATGACAACCACATATTAGCAACATACAACAATCTCCCCTTTGGAATTGATGGAAACACATGATGTGAAAAACACCATCAACACAACTTTCTCTTAGCACTTTCTCCCCCTTAGATTTTGACTCTTTTCTCCTTAACTTCATTTCACATTTTTTCACGACTCTTCTCCCCCTTTGACATAAATGATAAAGATACACATTATATTTCTCCACACAAGCTTTGAACCACATATCAAAACATCTGACTACTCCCCTTGAGTAGTAGCCACCACAACATCAATTTGGATCAAGATATGACTATGAAATACATAGAATGATGCAAGTCAATGTATCTTAATTCTGATTAGGAGGGATAATCACCCCTAGATTCCCTCTAAAATACTCAAAAGTATCCTTAAATCCAAGCTTCAACAAATAATTTTCCAATCTGGTATACAATGCTCCTGGGGCTTGCTTATGTCTGTGCAATGCTTTCTTCAATCGACAAACCATATCTCCCTGATCAATCAATTGAAATCCATCAGACTGCTCAACATAAACTTCTTCTTCTAGTTCACCATTTAGAAATGTTGACTTGACATCCATATGATAAACATTGAAATTTTGGTAAGAAGCATAAGCAAGAAATAGTCTCACAGCTTCAATCCTAGGAATAGGAGAAAAAATTTCTTCAAAGTCAATTCCTTCCATCTGAGAATATCATTTACACACCAGTCTTGCTTTGTTTCTAACAACTTCACCTTGCTCATTCAGTTTGTTTTGAAAGACCCATTTATTTTTAATTACAATTTTGTCCTTAGGTCTAGGAACAAGAATCCATGTATCATTCTTCTCAATTTGAAACTTAGTTCTTTCATTGCTTCCATCCAATGTTCATCTTTTCATGCTTCATTGACATTATTAGGCTCAGTCTTTGATATCAAACAGTATTCTTCTATAATTCTTCTCGTAGTTTGAACTCCTTTGTTCTTATCACCTATAATTTGATCTTCTGAATGATTCATTCTTACATACCTGGGAGTCTTAGGATGTTCTTGAACTTCAAGCTCTTGTGATCTCACTTTTTCACTTTCACTAGTTCCTTCCTCTTTATTTTTTGGATTCACCAGAATGATCTGAGCTTGATTTTGAGTTTGAAATTTATTTCCTTTATCTGAACTGTCATTCTGATCATCTGAATCATATCCACAGGATTAGATGGTCTAACTACATCTTCATCAACCTTTCCATTAACACTTTCAACTACTTTCCTCAATCTCTTGTTGTAGCACTAGTAGGATTTACTTTTAATAGAATAACCAAGAAATATTACTTCATCACTTTTGGCATCAAACTTTTCTATATCTTCATCTCTTTTGATATAGCATTTACTCCCAAAGATTTTGAAGTATCTAACAATAGGCTTATGACCATACCATAGCTCATAAGGTGTATTATCAGTATCACCTTTGACATGTACCCTGTTGAGAGTATAAACAATAGTACTCACAGCTTCTCTCCAGTAGATATGTGAAACATTTCCTTCTAGCATCATTTTTGTAGTAGCTTCTTGAATTGTATTGTTTTTCCTTTCCACAACACCATTTTGTTGAGGGGTCCACGAGGCAGATAATTGTCTGTTTATTCCATGCTCTTCACAAAAAGAATTAAAATCACAAGAATTTAATTCACTACCTCTATCTGATCTCATAAATTTAATCTTTAGACATGTCTATCTCAACCATAGCCATAAAAATCTTGAATTTCTCTAGAGCTTCAGATTTTTCCCTCAAGAAAGTAACCCACATCTTTCTAGAATAATAATCAATAAGTAACATGAAATACCCATCTCCTTGTAAACTTTTGACTCTAGAAGGGCCACACAAGTCAGTATGTACAAGCTCCAACACTTCATTTGAACAATGTTGTTTGCTTTGAAATGAAACTCTAGATTGCTTCCCTAAGTGACATTCCTTGCATATGGTATTAGTAGGTTTTATCAACTTAGGAAGATCTCTCACTGCCTGCTTGTAGAAGTTATCTTGATAATATTGTCAAATTTTACATGACACAATCTCCTATGCCACAACCAACTTTCATCAACTTGAGTAATCAGATAAGTTTTACTAGTAGCACTTAGGTGAAAGATATTACCTTTTTTTTTTGTACCAAATGCAATCACATTTCCTGAACTCCCCAATATTCTACACTTTCCATCCTTGAATTAAAGATTGTATCCCTCGTCAACCATCTATCCAACACTTTAGAGATTATGCTTCAAACCTTCCACATATAGATCATCAGTATTATTCTTTCCATTAAGAGAAATGGATCCTTTGACACAAATTGCACCAGCTTTGTCATCACCAAATCTTACAACACCGCCATCATACTTTTCAAAGCTCACAAATTTAATTTTATCACCTATCATGTGATGAGAGCATCCACTATCAATCACCCATTCATATTTCTCTTCAACTCTGACAGCTAGATCTTTATCCTCATTCATGCACTACCAAATTCAGTAGGTACTGGATCATTTTCCTTGATAGCAATAAATACCCATTCATCTTCACTTACATTCCCTTTATCAGATTCATCATTTGTCACACCTTCATCAACAACAAAATAACACTTTCTTTGGAATCTAGGCTTGTTAGGTCTTGGATTAGGAACTCTTTCTGGACACCTTGAGGAAAAATGGCCTATCTTATTGCAATAAAAGAATTTAAGAGGCAATTTCCCTTTATACTTACCTTCTCGTTTGGGTACCCTTTTGACAATAAGTGCTTCAAGGTCATCTAGTTTTCTCTCTTCTTCTTCAATCTCTCTCATTTCCTCCTCATACTTGAATGCCTTTCTAGAAGAAATTTGACCTGAATCATATCTCTTCTTATCTTTTCTAAAGATAGTAGCTTTGAATGTAGATTCTATCTTAGGAAGAGAGTCACCAAACTCACTTAACTCAAAAGAAACAAGCTTACCAATCAACATGTCTCTGGTTACATTTGTCACAATCCAGATCTCCTCAATAACAACTTTATGTTTGTATGTAGCAGATAGGGATCTGAGAATTTTAGCAACAATCTTTGATTATTCCAATGTTCCACCAACACATATGATATTACACACAAGTTCATTCACTCTCTGCATAAAAGAAGTGATGTTCTCATCTTCACCCATTTTCAACGTTTCATATTTCCCTTTCATAATTTGTAGCTTAGCAATCTTCACATGGGTATCATCTTCATAAAAAGTTTCCAACCTTTTCCAGATCTCATAAGCAGTCTTCAGATCCATTACATTTGTCATCTTGAAATCAATCAAAGCACTCAACAATGCTTCCTTAGCCCTAATATGTACTCAACATCCATAATCTCTCCTGCAGTAGAAGGACCATTCTATGGGATGATATACCTATTCTTTGTAATGTTCTCGTAAGGTTCACCAATGCATCTCAGATGACACTCTATTTGAGTCTTCCATAGAGAATAATTTATTCCATCAAATCTTAGACTATCTGTCTTATCTGTTGCCATCCCAGATCATCTCAAGCTATTAAACTTCTTCCAAGGAACCTACTTTGATACCAATTGTTGGTAACACAAGGGAGGACAACTGAGAGGGGGGTGAATCAGTTGTCACATAAATTATACAAACTAAACTTATTCATAGATCTAATAAGTAATCATGAAAGTATAAACCATCACCACATCAAAAATACACATAACACCAAGATTTTTACATAGAAACCATGTTAGGGGAAAAGCCATGGGGGAGGTTAGTCCACAAGATTATACCCTATTCAAAGTATAAGAGAATTATAAATGTGGAATGCACATGCATTTAGGCACATTTCCTAGAGCTCACTGCTCAAATACAAAAGCCTTACTGCCCAAAGGAAGACACACTCTCTTACAGAAACATTCAGATTACATATGGATTTTGAACTGAGAAAATAGCATCTTCTAATTCCTTATTACAGTTCTAGTTAAGCACATAATCATCTGCTCACTCTTCTTCACACTTTACTTCTTCTCTCAAAAGATTATAACATTATTTGCACATAGCACTTGCACACCACTGCATCACACAATTTCAAATGGTATAAATAATCACTCATATATATCTGCAACCAAGAATAACATCAACTACATGTTGGCTTCAACAAAATATAAAATGAGTACAAATTGTCGGCCCAATCCATAAACAATTTACAATGTGAATCAACCAATGTCAGCCACAACATAGTAAGGACCCAAAACAATATCCTCAAACATGAAACACCTTCAAAGATTATTCCTCAAAGATCCACAACACGCTACAATCACCCTTTTGGCCATGAACATGAAAAACATGAACATGCAAAAGATAATATCCAATCACGAGCACAATGATCAATGCAGATGTACAACTTAGATAGAAAATGATCTAGAAACATCCACAAGCATCATGAATCACCACATAAGCACCCACAACATTTCAAGTTACCAAAATCACAACATCTTCTTTCAGGAACACCAACTAAAGCAATAGAACAACTGCCAAAACACAAATATTCATGTGGATCTCTAAAAATCAATGTGGATAAACTAGATATAATCAACAATAAACCCTTTAATTCACAACCTCTTATCATCAATATACTAAGCTAACCAACAGACTAAACTTCACTGCATCATCGACAACCTGCAACTTATTTTACTACAATTTTCTCAATATCCTCGACATATATACCCTTAAAGACATTAATGCCAATAGTGTTGACATCAATGAAAACCACATATTAGCAACATTCAACTCTGTATCCCATAGATGGCATATGACTCTCATTTGGCCTATTTTTTAGGGTTTTGAGTGGGAAATTAGGGTTTTAAATTCAAATTTTATGATTGTCAGCCTTAGGGATCTAATAAATTGTAACTTGGATGGATTTCCAAAATAAACAAGGTCTTAAATCATTATTTCATTAAGCATTCATGATATCAATTCAAGCACTCAAGAGATAAGCATTACAAGAATTTACAAGATCATCAAGAGAGGATTCAAGATCATTTCTAAGGCATTCAAGGGAAGATTCTTCATCATTTGTTGCAGCAATTCAAGATCCATCATCATGTCAAGGATATCAAACATCAAGCATGTTATTGAGCTAGTGTTGTGACATTGCATTCAAGATCCAAGGTGAAGCATTGTTGTACACTTATGTCAAGATATAGATCTATATCCTCCATGGCCATTTCATGTTAGATTACAGATTTACAAGACATAATTCAAGGTACATTTTTCATGTTTCATGTTTTATTTCCTTTTTTAATTATCTCATTATTTGGTTTAATTACCTTAAAGGGGTTTGACCTAGGGAAACCTCTATCTTCTAACAAACAAAAAATATTTCTTCTCTTTGATGTGTGATTGTAGATCTATGTGTCTTGGAGCCTGAAGATCCCTTGAAGATTAGGTTAGAAGCTAGGAGAAATTTTTTGGAATTGTCCCCTCATTTGCAAGGTTGTTACCTTAACAAAAGGTCATCTATAGGTCTGAAATCATGGTTTTAGATCCAGAAACAAGGTGTGGAAAAAAGAGAAGAGATTGGAGACCTGATTTAGATCTTAACCCTCCAAAAAGGCCTACTAGGACTAGTACACCACTTTTGTGTATGAGTCCCATTACAATGATTTTCTATATTTTAGTGTCTTTAGATCAGACATTGTTAGATTCTTCTTTTGATCCAAAAAACCTATTATGGGACCGATACTCCTATACTAGCATATGAGTCCAAGTTAGCATCAAAATTAGTATTTTCAAAATTTATAGTCCACATTCAGGCCTCTTCAATTTTCCAGACCTTGCATGCCTCTAATTTTACAACTTTCTATTATGATGCATTTCTAGGTCATTCATTCAAGTTTCATGCATCAATAGGTTTGAACATTAGATTTTGTATTTCATTTATCTTTACAAGCCATAGCTTGGTGGTGAACCCCTATTGTGATCATAAACATGACCCTAGGATACCCTATTTTCAGGTCTCTTTCCCCTTTCTTCATTGGATTGAGATTTGTAGGATTTCCTTGAATGTGGAGTATAGAAAGTTTGTTGTCCAAGGTCCTAAA
This sequence comes from Sequoia sempervirens, assembly GCA_007258455.2. Classification (NCBI taxonomy): domain Eukaryota; kingdom Viridiplantae; phylum Streptophyta; class Pinopsida; order Cupressales; family Cupressaceae; genus Sequoia; species Sequoia sempervirens. The sequence continues at coordinate 344,764,175 of VDFB02373365.1, forward strand.
CCCTAGTGATGATATTTTTTTTTCTTACATTTTGGTGAGCCCACATTTAGAACATTTCATTTTATTATTTTGAGTGCATCACCATCCTAGATCTAACTTGCATTAACTTTTCATTAGGCTTTGCGCTAGTTAATTAGAATTCTAGGTTTTTGAAATTTTGCATTAGTGAAAGTGCATATAGCTTGCATTTTGCATCTTAAATCATTGAAAATCATCTAAAAATTGCATTTTCACTTAGGTTAGAAATCATACAAACTAGAAAGCATAAAAATGACTTAAATTTTTTTGAACATTTAAAAAAAAAACCCTCACTAGGACTCATACGCCCCTCTAGGAAATTTAGTCCTAGTCTAGATCTGAAATTTCCTTTTAGAGTATTAAAAACCTTGTTTCTGCACTTTTGTTTGGTGCCATTAGTTATTTTTTTCAGTTAGTTGAGTTTTTGTTACATACATTTCACTAAATCTAGCTTAAATCGGTTCATTTCATGCATTGCTTAATTCTAGATTTGTATTTACAACATTCCATTTTCAAATTGTGGCATAGTGTAATCAGAAAATTACCTTGTTTTAAATCTAAAAATTGCATTTACACATTTCATTATAGGTCTTTACATTACATTTTAAGTATCTTTCCATTTTTGTATAGATTGCTTTTCAAAAAATGTTGGTATCTATCTTTTCCAAGTTTACAAAGAAAAGTTAGTCAATAAGCATGTTAGTCATTTATTCAATACATTTCCTATTTATGAGATTCTCTTAGTGCAAAAGAGTGAAATTTTAATGCTTTCCTTAAACCTACACCCCCTCTTATCTCTCCTATTTGTAGGAATGATGTGATAGAAGAAGATGGAAATATAGACAATCCTGATGATCATAGCTTCTCTTCTCCTAATACCTCGCCTACATGTGACAAAGGATATATCAATGTTAGAATATGCACTCATTGAGAATCATGACAATGTTCAAATCTCCTCTTCTATAAACTCTTCTATATTGGAAGATATTATAACACTAGAGAATGACATCATAGACACATTTCTAAACATCACCTTACCTGATTTCCATTCTCCCTTTGCTTATGAGAATGATTTAGTGGAAGAGGATGATATTATAAATGATGAGGATATGTTGGTGTTAGATGATGAAATCTTTTAGGTCTATAACAACCCTCTTTATGATCCTTCCCCTACCTATCCTATTTTTTAAGACATTAGGGAACAAAGGAATGAAATCATAAATGATCATGAAAATCATACTTGTTCTTCTCCTAGTTGTGAAGAAGATACTTTGATAGATGAAATTCATAAGAATCTTAGTTGTCCCTCTTAACCTATGAACCTATGAAACTCGTATTGAGCAAGACAATTCAACCATTGATCATTCCCCTACTTGCGATGAGGTCATTTTGGAAGAACCAATCCTTGAATTTCAAGAAAATTTGGTTTGTAGTTAAAGCCTAACAACTCTCCACCTAGGGAGGATATCATGGTGAAAGAAAATGACAAACATAGTAATGGTGCTTCCTTAGGTGATGGTAAAAAGGCGATTCTAGATTTCCCTTTACTAGAAATACATCAAACCAAGACTGTTGAGCTTATGAGTGTGTAAGTTTCCATTACATCCCCCTTGACTATTGGACCTCCTACATACCCTGTGGCACATCCTTTGAACCCTCTAATTATTTACCCACCCTCATAACAACCACAAACTCAACACAAACCCAAACTTATCCTCTACCCACCAAAGAATAATTTGTCACAACAGTTGAGTCATAATACCGTTGCTCATACATATAACACTAGGAACAATCTACAACCAAGAAAAACACCTTCAACATCCCTCCCTTTCCTAATTCTATCTTGCGTAACCCTATCTTACTCAGTCCTCCTCGTGGAAAGGAGTATGATCTTGTCAAAAAACTAAAGAATACTCCCGCTAATATATCATTGTGGGACCTTATTCAAGCATCTCCTCACTATAATAACATGATTCAAAGTTTCTTGCAATAAGTTCCTATCCCTTATAATGCAAAATCAAATGATATAACAACCATGATTCAAGGAATAAACACTGAAATTATTTTCCACCAAATTGAACACCCCCCTTTGGAAGTGCAAAAACAAAATGATACTTTCATGGAAATCGTTCACTACAAAGGAAGAGGCATAAAGCTAACCCTTGTAGAAAATTCCTCCACCCTTAATGTGTGTAGTGTATCCCTTTTGGATAAGCTTGGTGTGGATAAATAAAAAAAATCAACCTGATTCTTTATCTATTAAGGGATTTGAAAATGTAGAAAAACAACCGCTTGGTGTGATCACTTTTCCTATTACAGATGGAAAGGCCACATTAGAAACACTGATCCATGTTATGCCTCATGATATTTCATATAATCTCCTTTAAGTATGTCTACAACAACAAAATGTACATACTTGAACATGATCTTGAACCAAACAATTATTTAAAAATTGAGAGAAATAAGGAAAATCCTTTGAAAACGTTGACACCAAATACACAAGTAGAACCTATGCAATAGAAAGACAATGAAAAAAATACCGAGGAAGTCACAAATCTATTAGAAGATGATTTGGGTTCCTTAGATTTCACATCATTCATGGGCAAATACAAAATCATAAACAAAGACTCTAAAAAGGGAAAAGAAAAAGTGGTAATGTCAACACAAAATTTGGAAGACCCTTCAAAAGCATCCACCTCAACCACTTTAGAACAAAAGACAATAAATTACACAACAAAATTTGATGAACTTAGTTATGAGCAACAACTGAATCTAAAAGAGATCAAGAATCTTTATGGAAAAGGTTATGAAATGATGAAACAACTTTCCTATAGTGGAAAAGGATGTGGTGCTAGAGAACAAGGTATATGTGTCCCTATAGAACATAACATGCAATAAACAACTAATGGTCTTGGTTATTGTCCTTTGATAGAAATAAAAATTCTGTCTCTTAATATCAACACTATTACAAAACATCCTTCTACGCCAACTTTAACATTAGTGCATCCTAAACTGCTAGACACTAGTGGTCTTGATAATTATTTTTTGAGAGAAATGAAAGAAATAAAGAAATATTCACTTAATGTCAATGTCATTTTGAAAAACACTAATTATTTGAATTCATTAGATTTTACACCCTCCAATAAAGGAGAGAACAAAATCTCACAATGTAAAGAGTCTTGTGTAGGTATGACACCTTGTACATCTAAGCAAGAGATATCTTTGTCACAAAATAATGAAACATCCTCTACTTTCGATCAAGAGAGTATCTTGATGAGAATACTCCAAGAATGTCTAATATCTCTCCCTCCAAGAACACGAAAGAAATTTCACTACAAGAGTTCATTTTGTGCATATCATAGAGTTCATGGTCATTCTACTAATGAATGTAAGGCTTTGAGTAACAAAATTCAATAACTTAGGGACTGTGGCCCTCTTCCTTGGGTTGAAGCACCTAGTTCCTCTTTTCATTTTGGATCATCCTTGTCCTGCACTAACTGGGGGCAAGGAGTTAGATAGCCTTGTCCTCTTATGTCACTTTTCGTTGTCTCTTTTGGCTAGTTGATCACCTTTCATGTACATATAAGAGAAAGCTTGGGATGTGGATGATATGCCTTAAGTTGAATCACATGTGGCATACTTATTCATGATGTAGTTTGATTCCAAAACATACAATGACATAGGCCTTTCACCACTTTAAAGTGGGGGCATACATCGACACTCATGTTTTATTGTGTGATTTATTTCTTCTTGTGATGCATCCTTTTCTTGGTGGTGTCATTAGGCTTGATTTCCTCTGAGAGTGTGATATTTTTGTGACTTTTCCTCTCTTGGAGACATTAGGCACAATGTTCCCTAAGAAGAGACCTTACACGAACTAAGAAAAATCCCTTTGAACACATCTTACACTATTTTTCATTTACAACATCGGTTATATGGCCACCTTGCATAACACATTTTTCTTGCCTGTGGTGCAATCTTGTTTGTTCATGAGTTCCAACCATAGGAAGTTTTTCTTGCTTCATGAAGCTAGAAGTTCATTGTTTTTTCATGAGATCCAAGCATGTATGAAGTTTTTCTTGTCTCATGAAGCTCGAAGATCAGTATTAGGTGGTTCCTTATCAAATTTATCAAGAGGTATAGCTTTGGTATGGTTAACGTATGATGAGAAGCCTAAACGAGGGCATGACTTTCTCAATAAGCTACCCTTTGGATATAACTTGCCCCACAGACAACCTAAAGTTGTGTTTCCTCAAAGTTAGCATGCATTTTTCAGACAAATAGCTTAGATGTGATCCACATTGTGTTGGAAAAACAATCGAGGCATGATCCACCCCTTTTTTATTTTTTGCTTCATATTTTTCTTTATGATTGGCATTGTATGTTTGTGTATCTTATTTTGTTGCAAACCACACCCATTGTGCATGTCCTTTTTTTCTTATGTCAGTTTGACATAGGATCTTGGATCTTGGGGGCTTGACAGTCTCCTCAATCTTTATTATCCTAAACCATCCTCATCGGTACACTTTGACCCCTCTTGAACGTCTACTTTAGTGTGAGTTTGAAGCAAGTTCATCCTCTCACTAAAGTGGGGGCTAGATGTAATGACAGAAAAGTTGTATACCTTTTCCTTTCTTAATTTGAGAATAATTAATGATAAATTGGACTTAATATCACCTTGATCTAGTGTTGTGATGTGTTTTACACATGCACATTAGGCCTTGGGCCCTTTTATAGCGAAATAAACCTAATTTTTCCTTAATTTAGTGTTGTAAAGTGTATTTATTTACACCTTCATATTAAATCTAGGTGGTTTGTTAAGTGGACCTAATCTAGGGTTCTAGTGTGTTTTACACATTCACATTGGATTTGGGGCCATTTTTAGCTAAATTGACCTAATGTTTCCTTAATTTAATGTTGTAAATTATATTTATTTACACTTTCACAATGAATTTTGGGCCCTATTGAATTTATGACCTTTATGTCATTATTAATAGGCCCTTAAGACCCTATATTATGCATCCCAAGGTGTATTTTAACTAAAATATTGACATAGACCTCAAATAAACTTAATTTCCTCATTCCCCAACACTTTCTCTCTCCAAAATGGCCTTATGGGACCCATACGCAACCTTGGGGTGTATTAGTTCCACCCAAGTGGGACCCCTACACCACAGATGGTGTATGAGTCCTATTTGGCCTATTTTTAGGGTTTCGAGTAGGAAATCAAGGTTTTAAATTTAAATTTTATGAATTTTGGCCTCAGGGATCTAATAAACAGTAACTTGGATGGATTGCCTATATAAACAAGGTACTAAATCATTATTTCATTAAGAATTCATAATATCAAGTCAATCACTCAAGAGATACACATTCAAAGAATTTACAAGATCATCAAGATCATTTCTAAGGAATTCAAGGCTAGATTCTTCATCATTTGTTGTGATAATTGAAGATCCATAATCATGTCAAGGATATCAATCATCTAGCATGTTATTAACCTAGTGTTGCGATATTGCATTCAAGATCTAAGGTCAAGCGTTGTGCTAAAATTATCTCAAGATCTAGATCTACATCCTTCATGGTCATTTCATGTTAGATTGCAGATTTACAAGACATCATTCAAGCTATCATTGTCCATGTTTTATGTTCCACATTTCATGTTTCATTTCCTTATTTCATTATCTCATCATTTGGATTAATTAGGTCTCAAATGGGTTTGATCTAGGAAAACCCCTATCCTCTAACAAATAACAAATCTTTCTTCTCTTTGATGTGTGATTGCAGATCTAGGTTTCTTGGAGCCCAAAGATCCCTTGAATATTAGGTTATAGGCTTGGAGAATTTTTTTGGAATTTTCCCCTCATTTGCAATGTTGCTATATTCACAAAAGGTCATATATAGGTTTGAAATCATGGTTTTAGATCTAGAAACAAGGTGTGGTAGAAAGAGAAGAGATTGAAGACTTGATTTAGACCTTAAACCTCCAAAAAGGCCTATTAGGCATGATATGCCACTTGTGGAATATCAATCCCATTATAGTGATTTTCCAAATTTTAGTGTCTTTAGATCAAACATTGTTAGATTCCTATTTTGGTCCAAAAACCCTAGTCTGGGACTGATACACCTAGACTGGCATATGAGTCCTAGTCAACATCAAAATTAGTGTTTTTAGCATTTCTAGTCCTCATTCAAGCTTCTTCAAGTTTCTAGGTGTATGCCTCTGATTTTATAGCTTTATGTTCTGATGCATTTCTATGTCATTTATTCAAGTTTCATGCATCACTAGGTTTGAACATTAGATTTTTCATTTCATTGATCTTTCCAAGCCCTAGCTTGGTGGTGAACCCCTCTTGTAATCATAAATCAAACCCTAGGTTACCCCATTGTTAGGTCTCTTTCTCCTTTCTTCATTGGATTCAGATCTCTATGGTTTCCTTGAATGTGGAGTATAGAAATTTTGTTGTCCTAAGTCCTAAACCCTAGTTACGACAATTTTCTATCTTACATTGAGTAATGCTTATATTGTGTCCTTTATATGTATAAAAAAATTAATTTTAATGTGTTATTTTTAGAATTGGATTCACGTGCTCTATCTAAAATTTCTCTACTTATTTCAAGTTAGCTATATTTGTTGTTGGTGACTTAGTATCTAGACTATTTCATGTTGAAAATCACTTATTATACTTCTCTTTTTGACATTTATTGCATACAAGTCCCTTATATATGTTGTTTCTCAATGTTTTAAGTCCTTGAAAGCCTAAAATTAAGCTTGTTATAAGTGCCAAATATTCCAAACTTAGATTGTCTTCACTCTTATATTTTGGCAAGACAATCTTGGAACAATTTATTAAGTTGGGCAAGACCTTATTTTTATTTTAGAACTAGTAAAAAAAGGGAGTACATTCTCTAAACATAGTTGTACATAATGAAAAACTACCTTACAACAAAAATATCCAACACATAATATACTCATATTGATGTTGTCACTTTGTATCTATATGTTGTCTGTCTAATGTAAGGTCCTGCACCTTATTTAAGAAAATGAAATAACACAATTTTTCTAAAGATATGTTCTTGATACCCACTAATTCAAAAATGTACACATAAGAATGGTAGTGAGTTAAACTGATTACAATGTAAAGTAGAATGATATTTAGATTTGTTTTCTTTGTAGTTTTTTATTGTGAAAAGTTGAGAAAAGATAAATGGGTTCATTGACTTAGTTAGGAAAATAGAATTTTTAAGTTTCATACAAAAATTATGTAATGGATAGAATCTATCTACAATACCCTAATCAAGATATTGTTGAATAATTGACCTTAAAACTCTACACATAAGTTGGTCTCTATGCATAAAATTAGAAGATGAATGATATTTTAGAACACTAAAATGGTATAATCTAGTAATCCATGAATACATATACATGTTTATTTTATTATCACAAAATGACCTTTCCAAATATTTGCAAGGATTTTATAGTCCTATATTTAACCAACTAATCAACAATACATCCAAAATTGCACACAACACACATGTAGACACTTAGACAATGTTGAACCTACATAATATATTTTTTATTCAAGGATTATATTATTTAATTAAAAATATAGGATGGAAATAGATCGTTGGAATAAAAAAACACCTTAGAACCCTAAATTGGAGGTAAACCTTACTAGCATGGATTTTTTTTTCTCTTTATTATTGATCTACAACCTTTTTTAGCTTCATTATAAAATTGATTTATGTAATAATGTATCACTTAGTGCATTCAAGTGGCTTTGGGAAAATATCTATGATTATTTACAATCACATAGGTTTCCCTTGCATTTTGAAATCATTAACATCAATATCCTAAATTATAAATCACCTCTTTGAAATGTGTGAAGCTATCTTATGACATGAGTAAATCCTTTTCTTTTTTATTTTTATTATTATAATAATTTATGGAATCCATTGACTTGAGCATGTAGAATCGAGAAAAACCCAATAAACCTATTGAAATGGTAGCCTAGAGATGATATGAGGACTATTGGGGAATAAGAAATCAATTGTGACATTAACTATAACATAGGAACCTTCATATTTTATTGTTATAAGTGTCCTTGAATCTATAATTTTTGAATAAAAATTAGTTCTAGGTGGAAGAATTTGATTGGGTAGTTGTAGGGCCTAATCAAGCCACTATTGGTACTTTGTGTCATGTAAAGAGGTATGTAAGAGTAGATAGTATAAAATGTGGGAGTTTCAAAGTTTTAGTGATCAAGAGTCAAGGATACCTCATGATCCATATCATTCTTAAGGTTTCAAGTTTTAATAGAGATAAGAAGTATATCCCTTAAACTATGCAAATAAAGAAAAGATCTAAACTTAGAATCTTGATAAATTAATACAGGGAAAACTATCAATCATCAAATTTTGGGGATTTCTCATACTATTGGAATAATGAGGAGATGTCATTGATGCATTTGTTGGTAACATGAGCATGTGGAATGCGAACAAAGTATAAATAGTTATGCATTGCAGTGTTGTCATTGATGTCAACATTGTAGATCCTGGTACAAGACCTATGGTGTAGATCAATTTTGGTGACTTAAGCGTGTTTGAGAATGATAGTGAAAGACAATTTTACAAGAAGGTTTGATCTAGTGAAGGCAATAATTAAGAAAATTGACTAAGTGTCAATTTAGGTGATTCCATGTACAAGGTATCTACTATTTGGGTTTGCATTGATCCATTGTTGAATATTTTTCTTTATCCTTTCAGTATAATTTTTTTGGTTGGTAGAAGAACTTATATCTAGAATTTAGTTTTTTTGGTTTCGAGTTTTGGATTTATGAGTAACAAAAGCTCGGATTGATAGTTTTAGGTGTTTTCAATTTAGTGCATGTGTGTTGGTGAAATTTTATCTCTCGATGGATTGGATTTTTTCTTTGTCATTTGATGGATTTGTTGAAAAGTGTTAGTAGATGGTATATTCTAGTTGGCATAGAGTTTAGAGGTCAGTGTTTATGAATAAGGATGTACAGTTGACATATTTTGTGATTAGGTCACTACAAGTACCAACCTAATGTGTTGGATGCATTGTGAAGGTTAAGTATGTCTTGATCCATTATGTAAGTTCTATTTTAGGTCCATTTTGACCTATTTCAAAGTGTTATAAGGCTCGAAGCATGGCACAAAGTGTGTGTGGAAGGATCTTAATTTGACAAGTTAAATTTTTTTATTACATCTAATTAGGGTGACCTAATTGATGTTATAGATGAAGAAGATATATAAGTTAGATCATTTTTGGTATTTTTTTATAGATGTAATATGTGTGTGATGCCAGTGATGTAATAAGAGTTTATGAATTCAAATTGAATGAATGCATAGTAGAGGAGAATATTGATATTAGTATGGAGAGTTTTTTGTCTGTATTTTGAACTTTATTGGAACTATTTTTCATGCATATGTTAGATGCAATTGTAACAATTCAAATCATGGTTGTGGGCAACAATATCTTCTATCTCTTTCTTTTCTTAGTGGGAAATGAGTCCACTTGCATAATGAGTCTACCTACAGTGAGAAATTTTTTAATATACTCTAACTAGTTATAATTTATTATGGGCTAATCCTCATCATGGTTTTTCCTATTTTGGGTTTTCCATGTAAAAATCCTAGTGTTCATGTGTTATGTGATGTTTATGAATATTTTCATGCTTTCCTTCATTACTAAAATAGAATATGCTATGTGATTTGGAAGTTTAAATGTTTAAATGGTTTAAAAGAATACTGATTCACCACCCCTCTTAGTATTCTAGGTGTTCAACAATTGGTATTAGATCTTTGTTCCTTGGAAGGAGCTTAACTTCTTGGGGAAGATCTTGGAGATTGAACACATGGATGTTAGAAGACTACCAACTATTAGATTTATAGAAGAAGATTGCATATTCAACATAAATGGAGAACTCAAAGTTTCTCTTGAAGATCTAAAGAGAATTGAAGGTGAAAACAAAGATTTGAAATAAAATGTCAAAGAAGCAGATGAATGCATCAAAAATTTGAGGGAGAAAATCAAGTAATTCAAAAAAAGGCATAGAGAAGTCAGTGAGAAATTGAAGCAAGAAAATAAAACAATCACTGGTCTAAAGATTCAAGTTGAAGGAAAAGAATTGAAGAATTGTTGAATGCAATGGTGAAAAGAAAATCTAAAGAATGCATAAAGATTGAAAAAAAAGTTGTGAATATGAGATTAGGTCTTGAAAAAGCAAGGAGTCATGAGAAAAAATTCAAGATGAGTTCTACAAAGCTTGATGAAATGATTGCAAATTAGAAAGGCTCTACAGAAAAAGAAGGTTTAGGATTTGAAAAAGGTGAAAGTTCAAAAGAAAATCAAACACCAATTCCTGGAAAGAAGACTAAAGAAAAGAAAAACAATGGAAAGTGTAGACACCTAAAAATGACCTAGGTCTGCAAGCTTCATTTTTACCACTTTCGTCCTAGCATAATTATGACATTTAATTATGTCCTTGGTCCACATTCGACTATTGATTAAATAATTCATAATTATTTAATTAATTTATGTCATTTATTCTTCATGATTATTAAATAAGTAAATTTCATTTATTTATTAAATACGTCATTAATTGTCTAAATCTTCCCTTAATTAAATAAATTTCTTAATTTATTTAATTTCCCTTTCTACATTTTATTCTTCCTAATTATTAAATAAATGAATTACATTTATTTATTTAATATGTCACTAACTGTCTTAATTAAATAAATCGATTAATTTATTTAATTAGTTAGTCTTATCTACTAAATTAAATAATTAAATTTAATTATTTAATTGCCAATTAATATTCTTCTCATTTTAAATAAATTAAATTATTTAAAATGTCATCTCAATCTCAATTGTCAGTCCATTTTGATAAATAATCTGAAAAAGATTATTTATTATCTCACAAAATCCATATTTTGAATTAATTTAATTCAAAATGGTAACTAATCTTCCAAAAATCAAGCAATAGGGCAGATTCTTGATTTTTCAAATCGAATCTTCATTCCAAATCTTATCTTCTTGATTTTTTGAATCTCACAAATCAGGCAATCTTATCTTCTTGATTTTTCAAAAATCTTTATTTCCTTAATTAATTTCCTCATTTATTCTCCACCGTCGATCCGATTATCTGAGATATTATTCTGACTGTTTGATTAAGGATTTTTCCCTAACCCTAATTAGGGATTCTCAGACTTAATCTGGACCTCTCATTTTAGGTTCTTGTCATCAATTAATCTCGTCTGTCCATTTAAAATGACATTTTCTATAAAATGGCATTTTCCTCTCACTTTTCGATGATACACGCACATGCTGACATTTTACATAGACATTCTAGGCATTTATTCACTTGCACACTTATTTTCATAGGCAATTTCAATATTCATTATAGTCATTTGATCAAGTCTTGGCATTTGTTTAGGCACAGACATTGGCAATTATAGTTATAGGCATAGGCATTTAGACATAGCATAAATCCTTCAAAGCTTGGTGTAGGACTTAAGCATTTGCAGATTGCTCACATGATGAATCTGAGGGCAACATCATCCAACAAGCAAGAAGGTATTACGAAAGGGAATCATGGAAGTCTCAACGATCAGGTATAATCGTTTGGTATTTTACTTCCTTTGTGTTTCGTAAGATCTTTGGGTTTCATTGTCTTTATTGTCTGTTGCTAACACTCCTAATCAAACCCTAAAAGAAATCCCTTCATTACATTGGTGAACCCGACTCTGATTTTCTAGTTTTCTGTACTTTTTTTAATGTTTTCTGCTATTTTGCAGGTACAAGTACGGATTGACGCAACTATTTTTTTAAAAAAAATTGTGACGCATTTGATTCATCACGACACATTCGCTGACAGAAGAGCCGCAATCGCTCTAATAAGCCGCAACTGATATCTTGAACGATGCATATGACCAGTCGAGCCGCATTCAAAGTCCTGAACAACGCATCTGATCTGTCGCGCCGCATCTGACTGGTAAAAATTTTCTTTCATTTTTGACATTCTAATTTTTGGATTTTAAGGTTTTTCTGGTTTCTGGTTTCTTTTCTAGTTTTCTGGTCTTCTGATTTCCTAGTTTTTCATTCCTACATGTTGGCTAGCTTAGATTTTTGTGTTACTAATCTTCGGTTGTAGCGTGTGGCGATTACTATTCGGGTGTCGAAGATCATTGCATAAAGAGACTACTGATATTTTGTTTGTAGATTCGAATGTTGAAGACAACATAAAACAAACATTGTGCTTGTTTTTCATAGATTAGCAAATATTTAACTTTGGTGTACCTAAAAAGAACATTCATGTCTTCTTTGATTGATTGTGTTTGCAAGATGGTAGGTGAGTATGCTCTCACTTGGTGAAAACCTCATGATCAAAAAACCAAACCCATCTTTATTTGTTATTACCCTGACTTGGTATATCGGAGTATCCTCTCCCCTCTTGCTTTCAGGCGATCTTGGGTGTAAGAGAAACGGTTACCAACTCTAGAAATTGGGCCTGCCTGGGGATTTCATCAACCCAATGTGACTCAAACTAGCAATGGAGCTAAAGCCAAGTTACCCCCGACCGGTATATAAATGTAAACCTTAAGAGAAAACCTAAGGTTGCTTGTGCTGATGTGTCATACGGACAGAATTGTACTCCCTTAAACCCTGTTGAGCTTAACCTCTTCAGGCTGGAGTGTCACCTTAATGGTGATTAATCTCTTGCCCCATGTATGGCCACTTGAACGGGGGTCCCTAACTAAAAACTCTTATATAGAGAGCCAAAATGCTTCTATTTGCTAGCACAACACCGGTCGGTGTGAAGGCATCCACACTTTCGCAGTTTGTAGTAGAGGTGATCAACTCACCATGCAAGTTTCATGGGGGTTGGAAGCTTGGTTGGCCTAAGAAGAGAGTGCACTGTAAGGGGGAGCCTGTGTAGCCAAGCTTCTGAACTCACATGCTACAGATATGCGGTTGGGGAAACCCATGTGGAATCTAGTGAATATTGTCACGGCCTAACCTAGGATTGTGCTTATCTGATGTGTGGTTGGTTACCTTAAAAAACGCTGTGTTTGTCAAGTGTCTTCTGGTTCTATCACAGTTTGAACACTGAAAAGCTACATATGCTAAATCGAGTCACATTTGATAGTCCAAAAGCTGCAATTCAAACAAACAAACCACATTTGCTAAACTATGACGCATTCACAGCTTCAAACGACGCATTTTCCTGTCAAAATTTAAAACTTCACATTCAACACCTGAGGTCTTCAATCCACCATTTTTCAACCATTGTTTCTAGGGAGATTCTGCCAGAAACCAAACTTGAAATTGCTCAAAGTCTTGACCATTAGATTGCATTCATCACCATAGGTTTCATACTTCATTCTTTTTCGTTGCATACATTTGGCATTAGATTATCCTTAGGTTCACATTTTGCATACTTAGGATTAGGAAAATCTTAAGCACACTTTGCAAAGTCATTGTTTTTGAAATTGGGCCCTCTTGGACTAAGTTATCAAACCTCCTTTTTAGTCATTGTCCTCTTTTGTGAGATTTTTTTTCCAACTCAAAAGTCTAGTTAGGAAAACTCACTAGTCATTTAGACCTTGTCACCTTGTCATTTTCAACAAAGTCCTTTAGTAATCTAAATTGAAAACAAAGTTCAAGCTTAGAAGTGCTTAGATAACCTTGTCTTACGTTGTTACACATTGCATATCCTATTCACAAAAATCCAAAAACATTAGTCATTCTAGTCGTCATTCTGAACTAGTGTCATACTTGCATTTAGTTGTCATTCCACATTTGAGCAATCTCATCTATGGTCGAAACTAGACTTCAAAAACAAAAGAGACAAATGGAAAACTTTCGACAAGACCCCACATTTACTGCCAACAATCCTCCACATGACCCAAACTGGACCTTTTATGATCCATTTTCCAATTTAGACAATCAACCTCCAATGACAATGCAATCCTCATCAAACAGTCCATTCGAACCATTCTTGCAAAAAGATGAAAATGGCCAACTACTTCAGGAAAACTTAGAGGCATTGGCACAAGAGCCAGAGGCCTGTCAACTCGTTGAAACAATGGTCCGTCAGGATAGAGATAGATTCTTAGCTATGCTTTTGAGTGAAGGAGCTAAGTTACCACAAGGATTTGACGTTAACATGCTAAATTTGACACACCCTGACCCTAATGCCAACAATGCACATAACATGTCACATAGTGGTCAACCTCCAAACACTACGAGCAATACTCCTGTTGACACTACAACGACAGTGCATGCCACTTCCAACATTCCAAACATCTCCAACACCATCAATACCACGACGGTAAATTCCATGACAACAAATGCCATAGGGGCATCATCAAGTCACAACAATCCCCCCTTGATAGTTTCATCTACGACCATTAGTACACCTTTGACGCATCCACTCAGTGGTATTTCACAAAATCCTTTGGGAGGGGGCAAGGGACACATTTTTATCCAAGGACAACAACAAAAATTTAACACAACAACATAGTCAAATGTCATTGCCTCCCAAGGTACAAACACAAACGTCCCCCTTGTACAAAATCAACAATTTAGACAAGGTGGCCAAATAACACAACACATGGCATCATTAACACACCATAACATCCATGGTCATAACATCCCCCAAATAATGACACACATGGCTGGGGGACACATCCCAACCTACTCATCTAACACTCATACCCATCAACATGCACCCAATCATAACTTCCAATACTAACAACATGTCAATCCGCACACATCATACATACCACAACTATCCATACTGCCACAATACACCAATATTCACACACAACAAATAGGAATGCATGGTGTACTAGGCAATCCAACGTACGAAAACATAAACGACCCTAATATGGACGCCCTCAAAACAAGAATGAGGGATATGGAGAAAACTATCCAAAACATGTACATTTCAGGGAAGAAATCAGAAATATCATATGACCTAAATGTATACCCATTCAACACAAGATTATACATGCCTCCATTTCCACCAGGATATGTGTCACCCAACTTCACAAAATATAGAGGCAAGACAAATCCCATTGAACATGTTCGCGAATTCGGAACCAATTGTATGTACATCGCTTACGAACAAACATACTTGATGAGACTTTTTTCTAAAAGCTTGGCGGGTCAAGCCCTTGAATAGTTTTCAACTCAAAAGGATATCCAGACATGGGATGAGCTTAAACAAAAATTCATAAGAAATTATGCGTACAATATCGACATGGATACCTCTATCACTAGCTTATGCAATCTCACGCAAGAAGATTCTGGTGAGACAATTATTCCATTCTTTCAAAAATGGAGAAGCCCCGTTAGTCGATGTCACATTGACATTCCTGAAAGGGAAAAAGTTGACATGTTTGTCCAAACACTTCTAGGGCCCCTAAAATTTGCATTGCAAATACATTGTTGCACAAACTTCACAGAATTAGTTGAAAAAGGGGTCCAGATTGAGAAAGCCCTTATCGCAAAGGGAGAACTGAGATATGGTTCCAAAAACACAAACGTCAATCCACCCGCTGACAAAAACAAATATTGGGTTAAAAATAAGCACGTTACAAATGACGGTGTTGTTGACGCCAAGACTACAAACACTGTAGGTCATGTATTGGCCCTGAAAGGGGTTCAACAACAAAACAGACCAACAACGACATTGACACCTCCTCCCAATACTTCTTCAAATAACCAAAGCGGTCAAAACAATCAGGGACAATACCGTCAGATGAGACAATTTCCTAAGGGTTGCACATACACCCATTTGGGTGAACCCATTGAAGAAGACCTTAAGAAATGCCTCCAGCATGGGGTCATCATACTTCTGGAACCAAAATCGTATGACCTAGGACAATTCAAACCAGCATGGTGGAATGATAATGCACTTTGTGAATACCATCGAGCAAAAGGCCATACAACCTCTAATTGTCGACAATTGAAAAACATAATACAAGATCTTATCAAAAGTCACACCATCGAAGTAGGTGGATCACAATTCGCCTCCAATTCAGATCATACTATCCACAAGAATCCACTATAGGACCATGGTTCTCATAATGCTTACACTTCAGGTCCACAGAACCAAGCTAACTTCGCCCAAGTCAAGTACGACTATTCTGGTGGACCTATTATAAACAATGTCCAAACTGACAATGAATACATCAATACCATTACGGTTAGAAGAGCACCCCAATGTAATGCTAGTACTCGAAGTGGCAAGGTCACTATAGCTGGTCCACCTCCTGCTAGATAAGCCAAAATCACTATACCAGGCCCATCTACTAAACAATCACAACCTGCTCCATCTGCTAAATAGCCAAAACCTGTCCCAACCACACAGTAATGGAAACCCAAGAGTCAGTTCAACCTCATTGACCAGCTAGGAAAAACTCCCGCGCAAATATCTATCCTTGAGCTCCTTCATATCTCTCCCGCGCACAAAGAAATCCTAGATAAAACTCTCCTAGAGTCATTGGTCCCCAAGGACATCAATGTCAATCAATTTGAAACTATGGTGGGATATCTCACTACGCTGCACCACATCACCTTCTCGGATCAAGATTACTCATCATATAAAACCAACCATAATGATGCATTACACATAGAAAATTTTATCCATAAGCACAAAGTTAGACAGGTTTTAGTAGATGGCGGAGCAGGATTGAACATATGCTCCCTCAAATTGGTTAAATCTCTAGGGTTCTCTATTGCGTGTGTAGACCCAATGAAAAGTATAGTGATCAAAGCATATGATGATGAGGAACGCTCTTCACATGGCGTTATATCTCTCCCAATCAGAGTGGGACCGGTCATTATAGACACAACATGCCAGGTCCTAGATTTGGAACTGCCATATAACATCTTACTTGGCCATCCATGGATTCACGCTTTAAAAGTCATTCCATCCACATACCACCAATGCCTAAAGTTTTCATTTGACGACATAGAAGTAACCATATACGGAGACCCTGACCCTTTCCAATATTGTACCAACTTAAGGGGTATCTCCAAAAACAGAGTACCTATTAACTGAGAAGCACCTGGCTCCTCGTCATCCAAGTATATCGACCCTTCCACACTCACATCATCTTCCACATCTGCTCCATCCATGTCTTCCACCATACCACCACCTTCCACTAGCCCTAAGACTGAATTGACTGTCAAAATCCAGGACCTCGGCTATGGAGAGTTCAAACTAAATATAGCATACAACATAACTACAATGCCCAGGTCTCCCAAGGACTATGGTCGGCCATGTTTCAGAATGGAACCTCAAGAAACCTTCAAAGTTCCACCAAATACAGTTTTTATCAAGTGGGGAGACATGAGTGAGGAAGACCTTGCTGACATTACAGGATGGATCTATAAGGATATTGTCACACTACCCCCATTACCAGTTCAAAGATATGGCAAAGGTTATGACATAATGAAGGCCAAAGGCTATGACAGTACTAGTGGCCTAGGAAAAGGTAAAACTAGTCAAAGGGAACCCATAGAAACTTTTCAAATTCTGAAGTATCTTGGATTAGGGTTTGGATCACCTTATAATGATGATCGACGTACCTCTAGACTTTCAAATGAGCGAGCACATGCTTCGGATAGTGTCGAGACTACTAGGGAAACCCTCACCGAAACAAACTCCCATGAGTGGGAATTTGGCTCAGAATGATCCCTAAGTGACTATTGTCTTGATGATTTGTTTGTCGAATCATGGGAACTAACCTCTAAACAATGGTTTTGGCAAACATTCAAAATTGAATAGGCACCAAATAGTCAAAGTCCTACTACCACCTCCCATGCCATACAACACCCGTCATTTGAACCCCATCAGTCCAATCCATCTGAGGTATTAGATGACATTGACAACCAGGGCTCTACAACCTTCACTCCTTATTTTGACAATGAATATGACACTAGTGAAGGAGAATATTGGATAGAGTCTGATGTCGAGTTGGATGATGATAATCTCATCTACATCACTGAACAAGTCTGTATGTTGTCCACATCCTCACCCCAATTCACCAACATGGATGATGGCATCTCCTTAGTTTACCCTGAGCTAGTTGATTGGGACCAGCAAGGATCGCCAGTGCTAGATACATTTCAGAATGATGAGGCAATTACTGAATTTATGGGACTGAGAGAAGGCATACCTAGTGGGGACCACAAATCAGGATTTTCTATTGATTTAGACTACACGACATACTTCGGCGAGACTATTTAGTCCTCTAGTTGCAAAATTAAAAGTAAGAATAAAACAAAAAGTGAAACGTCTCTAGGTGAAAATCAAAAGGCACTTCTTGACAATAAAATAGTAAAAATAAAGGACGTATCTACGGGTGAAAACCTCTCTAAGGCGCCCAAAGATGGAGGACTGGAATTTCTCCCCGTGCAACAGGAGAAATCGGCCATGCTTATTGAGGACACAATAGAGGATAACATTTCAACTACAGACGATCCCAAGATGGTCCTCTTTGTTGCATCATTGACTGACGAAGAGAAACCAGAATTTCATAAATTCTTTGCAGAATAGAAAATCAACTTCGCATGGTCCTATGTTGACATGTCAGGATTGGACCCCAAACTGGTTCTACATCATCTACCACTATTACCCAATGCTAAACCAGTCAAGCAGAAGTTGCGTAAAATGCACCCTCAAGTTGCTCTATTGGTCAAGGCCAAGTTAAAGAAATTACTGGATGCCAGATTCATAAGGTCTATAGATTATGCTGAATGGATTTCCAACCTAGTGCCGGTGACAAAGCCAAATGGGCTGATTCGTGTATGTTCAGACTTTCAGGATCTAAATAAAGCATGTCCAAAGGATGACTTTCCTTTTCCCAACATTGACATCATAGTTGACCTAACTATAGGACATGAGATGCTATCCCTCATGGATGGTTTCTCCAGCTATAATCAAATCCACATTGCTCCTGAGGATCAACACAAAATGGCATTTACTTGCCCATGGGGTACATACTGTTGGAACGTCATGCCCTTTGGTCTCAAAAATGCAGGTGCCACATATCAAAGGCCTATGACCATGATCTTCCATGACATGATGCAGAAAATAATGGAGGATTATGTAGATGACCTCTTGGCCAAATCAGCAACAAGGAAAGATCATTTGAAGGTACTCAACATAATTTTCAAGAGACTTGAAGAGTACAAAGTTGGATTAAACCCTAAGAAGTGTGTTTTTTGTGTCACATCAGGTAAACTCTTGGGGTACATAGTTTCCCGAAGGCATAGAGGTTGATCTAGCAAAGGTCAAAGCAATCATAGACATGCCTCTACCCAGAGGAATCAGTGAACTTAGAACTCTGCAAGGCAGAGTACAATCTATCCAACGTTTCATAGCCCAATTGGCAGATAAGTGTCATCCGTTTCAGTATCTGTTGCGCAAGGGTATCCCCTTTGTATGGACGGATAAATGTCAAGAGGACTTTGAGAAAATCAAAGATTACCTGTTATCAACACCAGTCCTCATGCCTCCTATTCATGGAAAGCCATTAATTCTATACATCTCGACTACTAGTTCAGCACTGGGGGCATTGCTGACACAAAATGATCATGAAGGAAAATAAAGAGCAATCTATTACATCAATTGCACACTGATAGGGTATGAGTTGAACTACACATACATTGAACGTGCATGCCTCGATGTTGTCTTTGCATCCCAAAAACTACGACACTATATGCTCAGTCATCAGACATAGCTGGTCACCAAGATTGATCCACTGAAATATCTCATAAGTCGGGCAGCATTAACAGGTCGGCTGGCAAAATGGGTCATGATACTAAGTGAGTATGACATACAATATGTCGAAGGCAAGGCAATAAAAGGACATGTAATAGCAGATCAACTGGAAGATGCACTAATCCAAGTCACTCATCCACTAGTAACTAATTTTCCTGATGAGTCCATTTTTCATGCGGAACCAGTGACACCATGGAAGCTATATTTTGATGGGTCTCATACTGGTCATGGCTTAGGCGCTGGAATCTTACTTATCACACCATAGGGGGATTCAATTCCTAAGTCATTCAGGATTGCTTTCCCTTGTACAAATAACATTGCTGAATATGAAGCACTAGTCACAGGTCTCAAGTTGGCAATCAAATGGAAAATTTAGACATTGCTTGTATTCGGGGATTCCCAACTCGTGATCAACCAAGTGAATGATGACTATGAAACAAAAGATGAGAAGTTGCTTCCCTACAAGAGGATGGTGGACAGTTTCCTGACATACTTCCAATTGATTTCTTTTGAACAAATCCCTAGGGTACAGAATAAGGCAGCTGATGCAATGGCTACTATTAGTTCTCTCTTGGACATCCCTAAAAATGTGTCACAATTTGAGTTCTTAGTAGAACAGCTCTTGATACCGGCATATGATATCCCAGAATCAGAAATGGTTTGCAAAATTTTTGGTCCCAACTCTCCTTGGTATCGGGACATTTACGACTACCTAAAGTCTCAAACCCTTCCACTGAACTTGTTCAATAACCAAAGGAAGTCCTTCATTAGGAAATCTGCAAGGTATGCCATTGTCAGTGACACCCTTTACCGCCGTAGTTTCGACGATACCCTCCTTATATGTCTTGACACTGACGAAGCATGTACGACCTTATGAGAAGTGCACGACGGTATATACAGATCTCATTCGAGTGGTCTTACTCTGGCTAAGAAGGTGATGAGACTCGGGTATTATTGGCCGACAATGGAAAAAGATGCAATTGAATATGTCAAGACTTGTCACAAATGTCAAATTCACAGTGATTTGGTCCATGCTCCAGCATAAGAACTTTGGCTGATCACTTCTCCTTGGCCCTTTACTCAATGGGGACTCGATCTCGTGGGTAAGATTCATCCAACCTCATCCAATGGCCACAAATTCATTATTACTGCCACTGAGTATTTCACAAAGTGGATTGAATCCATCCCATTGACATATATTACCGGCAAACAAATATCAAAGTTCATCCTTAACTACATCATTTGTCGGTATGGCCTTCCACAATCCATCATCACTAACAACAAACATCTGTTTAAAAACCAAGACGTACATGAGTTATGTGAGCGATTCCATATCCAACACCACTTTTCATCTCCATACTACCCACAAGGAAATGGCCAAGCTGAGCCGTCCAATAAAACCATTATCAAAATTCTCAAAAAGACTATCAATGATGCTGGCCGTGACTGGCACATACAACTCAACCCTGCTCTGTAGGCTTACCGAACTAGCATTCGTACGCCTACAGGGGCCACCCCATTTTCCCTAGTATTTGGCGCTGAGGCCATCTTACCCATTGAGGTCAAAATTCCTTCGCTATGAGTCTCCCTAAAGGGTTTAACTAATGAAGAGGAGTACCAACAATCATGCTTGCACAAGCTAGAAATGCTAGAAGAAAGACGACAAAATTCACTAAACCATCTCCAAGCATATCAGAACTATCTTTGTCACAGCTACAATAAAAAGGTTATGGTCAAAAGGTTTGACATTGGTGACCTAGTTCTCATGCAGAACCCCAAGAACCAAGCTGATAGAGAAAAGCTAGGAAAATTTGAACCAAACTAGCTGGGTCCCTATATTATCATATCTTCCTTTGGTTCTGGAGCTTATTAATTGGCAAGTCCAGATGGGGAATAGTTGACAGAGCCCATCAACAGTTTACACCTCTAAAAGTTCTACGCATAGCATCAGAAGATGGAGCTAAAAGCCATAAAATACAAAAAGAATTGAAAAATGATTAAAAAAATGTCAGCTTGATGAAAACCTGGCAAATAGGCGTCTTGGTGACACCAAAAAAATTAAAAAAGTCAAGAAAATAGTAAAGAGAAAAATGATTCGTTAAATAGTGAAAACCCTGCAAACAGGAGCTTTAGACAAGTACCGTGGTGAAAACCTGGCAAATAGGCACCATGCGTAATCAATCGTTGCTCTGCTATCTACTGTCACTTTGTCTAACTTGGCCTAGAATGAAAGGTATTTTTACCATTATTCTGCAAATTGTCACCACATCCTACCCTACCTGTCATAGTAGATAAATGATTGACATCAAGTCCTGACGACTGTCCATCTTGTAAACCAGCAGTATCCTGTCCATGTTCCTTAAAATGGATAAGTCTTGGACCTGACTGAGGGAAAAACGTTTATTATGAAACTACAGTGGATGTTGCACATGATCAAGGGCAATTGGCACAAAGTCCTAAAAAAAACAAAAACATTGGCAAAAAGTCCTGAAAAAAGACCAAAACATTGGCAAAAAGTCCTAAAAAAAAAAGAGACAAAAACATTGGCAAAAAGTCCTGGAAAAAGACAAAAACATCGCAAAATGTCTTGAACAAAGACCAAAGAAAACATCGCAAAATGTCCTGAAAAAAGACCTAAAAATCATAAAACGTCTTGAAGAAAACCACAAACAAAAACATCAGACTGCTCGAAAAGCACAAACATATTGTCATCTCTTGTCAAAGTAAGTCATATCAATTAGTATTTGTCATTGTCGAACTACGTTGTCTTTACGCACTTGCTACGTAGGCAAGACTCACATTTTGAGTCCCTGAGACATTAGGTCAGTCCTTTTAGGTTTGTCAAAATAAAATCATGACGCAATCTTGGGTCATCAAGACAAAGTCACTAGTCGTGTCAAACTACGAGGTCTCTGAGTGTATGACATAGGCAAGGCCATCTATCGATGAGCCCCCAAGGCCGCACTAGGTCAGTCCATTAGGGTTCATGGCACTACACTGGCACACATGTCAAAGTCTTCAATCATTTTCCACATGGGAAAACTCCTAAAAAAAAAGTAAAACAATCATTTATTCAGCATGGCAATCTCATCATCACATCACTCATTTCATTAAGGCAATATCAGCATATAGTCAAACACAAGTCAAACTCGGTCAAAGAAAGTCAAATAATCATAAACCGGTCAAACTGTCAAATTTTGGTTAGTCTTCAGATGAGTCCTTCTGAACAATAACCTCTGTCCTTTACGCCTTAAGATGTGTCCTTCCTAGGCGTCGTC
Organism: Sequoia sempervirens; assembly: GCA_007258455.2. Lineage (NCBI taxonomy): Eukaryota > Viridiplantae > Streptophyta > Pinopsida > Cupressales > Cupressaceae > Sequoia > Sequoia sempervirens. Next base: position 344,787,297 of record VDFB02373365.1, read on the forward strand.
ATCGTCATTCGACATTTTGAGTGATCCTCTTGACATCTAAAGATCACTCTTCATGACATCAGTATTCTTTAGATGTGTCCTTCTGAAGAACCAACTCTGTCATTTATGCCTTAGGATGTGTCCTTCCTAGGCATCGTCATTATTTCGAGGGACCCCTTACGACCATTAGGGATCACACCCTCTTGACATCGGCATTATTTAGGATGTGTCCTTCCTGAGTTCACCAATTCTTGACATTTTCCAAGGTCATCAAAACTTTAAACATTTTGACATTTTGACATTATCAAACATGGCATCTTGGCATCAAAATAATGGATATCTAGACGCACTTGGAAAACACTTGACAATTCTATTTTAGTTTTTATCATGATATTAGTTTTTCAGTGAGATCCCACTAAGCAGGATTTAGAGAAGCAACGACGTATCATGTCAATTGACACGCATGACTACTAGTTTGTCAGCGAGGTCCTAATTTTGGGATTTAGAAAAACAATGACATATCATGGTAAGGACTCTTTCTTTTTGTATTTTGACAATCATGCTACTAGTTTCTCAAGGATGTCCTAGAAACAGGATTTAGAGAAGCAGCGACGTTTCATTATTTGTCCTTGTCTTTTTTCTGCATGTGGTTGATTATGGCAAAAAGACTGGGGCAAGCACACTCCTAGTATGATTCATGATCATCCTTGTCTGTGATTGTTTGTCTTACATGATGGTACGACCTTGCACACCTTGATCTATGTCATATCATAGTGTTTCTTGGCCATTACAATAGTCTGCCCAATGATGATTAAGAGCAATAAGTACTAATGTCCTATGGTAAAGCTTTGAAGGATTTGGTCTAGGAATTAACATGCATTTTCATTAGTCTGGTCATCTTCTCTCCTTTGATCTGGTCATCTTCTCTCATCAAGTTTTTTCGTCTTCTCTCATCCATCTCATGATGATATCCTGTGACATCCAAAAACATAAGTGCATACATGATCATATAAACATTGCATTAGATCCATACATACATCATCCATGACATCAAATCATATACATAAACATGGCATTAAACATAATCATCAACATCACATATGTTACTAAATACATCATGCACATCATTAACATACTCATATAAATAAGCATTGCATCATCATGGCATCAAAATCACAAATAGGCATCATAGGACATACATGGCATCATAAATTAAGCATCATGCATCATAAATCATATCATAAGGCATTAAATTAAAGAACATCACATAAGATATGTAGGCTGCATCAAAACTGCATCATCATATAGTATCATCTCAAAAATGTACAATGTCACAGGATAAAGTCATGGGATATCCCAAAATTGGAGCTCACAGGCTCAAATAATATACATAGTGTGTCATAATAATAGAATGCCCCTAGGGTAGACTCTCATCATCCCCTCGTGGTGAAGAATATGGCGGCGAAAACTTTGTCACTGGTACTAAAAAAATAGGAGGACCAGTCACAACCTCTGCCTATGCCACTAAGGGAGCTACAAAGGACGGTGTCATCTCAACTGTAAAGGACATCTATGATGTCACTACTGCCTAACTCTAAGCAGTAGATGGATCACCAACTGGTGGTTGTACCTATGCTAATCTCTATACTGAACCAGTCGACCCAGGACTAGGAGTATGTCGGTGTGAATGATGTGACCTGTGCCCTGAAGTGTGCCCTGTCGAGGTAAACCCTCCAACACTAGTATGACTCCTGGTACCACTGCCACTGCCTGACCTATGTCCACTACCTATCCTTGACTATGATCGGGACAAGGTAGGATCCCGTCGCTTTGGTGGCACTTCCTACTCATATAGGGTCTTGTACTGCCCTAGTCTAGTGCTCACCCTGGCAAGCTCATGAGCCATGTCTCCCATGGGCCCTGTGCATAATGCTGCAAACTCTGTACACCACTGAGCTGCATCCTGCTGACGGATCACCACCTAATCCCGCTCCACCTGGGCTACCTCCAATGCTTACTGCAGTGACCTGACCTATGCCATGCTAGCATCCAACCTCTGCTATAGGTGCGCCACCCTTTGATCTGCTATGGAATCTTGGGGCAATCCTAAGTTGGAGGGTATCTCCTCCTCTCCCTCTACCATGTGCCATCGGAGGAGTCTCTCGGCCTCATCCATGGCATCATCCCCATCATCATCATCCACCTCCACTTCCTCCCCCTGACCTACCACATCCACCTCCACCTCCTCCTCATGACCTACCACATCCTCCTGTCCTCTAACCTCTGCCTCCTCCTGCCTCTCCTCCTCCTGCCTCTCCACCTTCGCCTCCTCCTCATGCCTCTCCTCTACCTCCTCCTCCTCATGCCTCTCCTCACCCTCTCCTTCCTGTTTGGGCTGCTCCTCCCTCTCTCCATTCTCACCGACCTAGGGGATAACATCTAAGGCTACCCTCACTACGTGCTATCACACCCTCCGGCCCTGCGCCTGACGGTCTCGCCTCCGCCTCCGGCCGTCTCTGCCATCATCTCCCCCTGCCTCCACCTCCGCCATCATCTCCCCCTTACCTCTATGCCTACCTCTGTCTCTGCCCCTACCTCCATCTCTGCCCCTACCTCCATCCCTGCCTCCATCCTTCCCCCGGCCTCTACCCCTGTCACCACCTCTGCCTCCCCGTCTAGCCCATGGCACCCATGGAATAACTGATCGTCTATCTACTAGCGCTGGCCTATCAGGATCTATCAGTGGCACTGGTCTGCGTGCCTGCCACCATAAATCATAAGCCGGTGTCATCCCAGGATCAGCTGCTCCGCCTCTCCATCCCCATGCCTAGGCTACTAGCCCGTCAATCTACTGTGTCGCAAATGCCACTGGGATGGCTGGCCCCCACACATACTCTTTGGAAGACCTAGTGTACTCTGTCGTCCCCGCAGGTACATCCTACTGCTCCCCAAACTGCCTAAGGACACGCTGTGGGAGGTACATCTCAATGATCAATGACATCTGTACTATTCTGCCAATCAGATATCTATACTGTCTATAGAAGCTGAGGTGCTCGTCCTCATCGTCCCATGCCTCACAATCTCTATATGGCCTCTAGATGAATGTCACCATGGTGTCAATCCTATGCTACCACCAACTGGTCTCACCCATCCGTGTCTACTGTAGTGCACCAGCGTAGTAATAGGCATAGGGCATCCCCTCAGCCAACTGTGGTCTCTCAATAGGAGGACGAAATATGGTGATGTGCTCCCAGGCCCAGATCATCATCAGTGTCATCCCGCAGAAGATGCTCTCTCCTCTCCTATAAGTAACATCATGTAGCTGATGGTAGAGTGTCCTAAGTAAGCAAGGACCCCAAGCATAAATGGTCCTATCTCGTCGCATGCCAACTAGGACGTCTCCCCAACCAATCGGAAATCCATGTCCCCGGCGGTCTGGAATCAGGATACCAGCAATCAGAGTCGCCAGGAAGGCATCGAAGCGACCATAGTGATCCGCCATGAACTCCCACCTGATCTCATAGCCCTGAATGCCCAGTCCAGCACCCTGATCTCGATAGTAGGTACAGAAGGTCTGCTTGCCATGCCGCAGATCATAGATGATCTGCTCCCCTCGAATAGGTACTCAGAGAATTTGATAGATTTCCTCCAAAGTAATGGTGGCCTCACCTATCGGTAGGTGGAAGGAACAAGTCTTAGAATGCCATCGCTCGCACAGTGCAGTCAATAATCCCCTGTTCACCCAAATGGTGGGCATGAACGCAGCATAGAATAAACCCAGTCGCATCAATTTTTGTCGCTCTCATGGGCCCAACTAATCGGCGAACCAAAAGGTGGTCGGTCTTCTCTCTCTCATATAAATAGGGGCAAGCTGCCTTTGCAAAAAGATGAACAATGCATCAGTACGTTTTGAACAACTATCAGCATCATGAAAAGTCAACTGCGTCGTTCCAAACATCAAATGCGTCTCAATAGGTCAAATGCCTCGTATGTTCCTGCTTGTGTCTCAAATTTTGACGAATGCGTCGCATTAAATTAGTTGTGTCACAAAAACACAATTACAACATTGAAAACAACGAGTGCGTTGTAATATGACAATTGCGGCGTTACAATAGTCAGTTGCGAAATGATAAGTCAATTGCATTGCATAAATTGTCAAATGCGGTGCGATCGGCCGTTCTACCCTAATTTGTCTTTGCACTTGCGTCGCGATGCATCAAATGCATCACATGTGAAAGCGATTACGTCTTACGTGAACGCATATGCGTCGCGGCGCAGACGTTAACTATCCTAGAAAGCTAAAAATGGCACGCAAAATGATAAAATGATAAAGTGAGTTAAAGGTACATACCGCTAGTTCTGAGCCCTCTGGTCGCCTGAAGGTCCTCACGATCTCCCCGCGGTGCTCTGCTACTAGAATAACCATTGTCGCTATGCTCCTTTTCACTCTGGGCTCTCAAAATTTGCAAAGTAAAAAGTGGAAATGAATTGACTTTTACCCCTTTGTCAACTTATTTATAAGGTCAAAATGACATTTTTCTCAAGTGGGTTATTACTGGGGGCTCATTTGACCATCTTTGACTTCCTCGTTAGTTGCTTTAAACATGCCAGAATCTGAAACTTACTGCGTCGTTGTTTTTCTAGTCATTAAATTGATTTTTCGGGACCCTTTGCAAATTTTTCTGTCGCCGACCCAAAATTTGAAAATTTCCTGAGGGGGCAATGATACTCTGTACCTTTATTCGGGCATGACTTTGACTTATTTTCTTTGTCACAATGCGACAAGCTACATTATGACAAAGAGGGGCAAAATGTAGACACCTAAAAATGACCTAGGCCTACAAGCTTCATTTTTACCACTTTCGTCCTAGCATAATTATGACATTTAATTATGTCCTTAGTCCACATTCGACTATTGATTAAATAATTCATAATTATTTGATTAATTCATGTCATTTATTCTTCATGATTATTAAATAAATAAATTTCATTTATTTATTAAATACGTCATTAATTGTCTAAATCTTCCCTTAATTAAATAATTTTCTTAATTTATTTAATTTCCCTTTCTGCATTTTATTCTTCCTGATTATTAAATAAATGAATTACATTTAATTATCTAATATGTCACTAACTGTCTTAATTAAATAAATTGATTAATTTATTTAATTAGTTAGTCTTATCTATTAAATTAAATAATTAAATTTAATTATTTAATTGCCAATTAATATTCTTCTCATTTTAAATAAATTAAATTATTTAAAATGTCATCTCAATCTGAACTGTCAGTCCATTGTGATAAATAATCTGAAAAAGATTATTTATTATCTCACAAAATCCATATTTTGAATTAATTTAATTCAACATGGTAACTAATCTTCCAAAAATCAAGCAATCAGGCAGATTCTTGATTTTTCAAATCAAATCTTCAATCTAAATCTTATCTTCTTGATTTTTTGAATCTCACAAATCAGGCAATCTTATCCTCTTGATTTTTCCAAAATCTTTATTTCCTTAATTAATTTCCTCATTTATTCTCCACCGTCGATCCGATTATCTGAGATATTATTCTGACCATTTGATTAAGGATTTTTCCCTAACCCTAATTAGGGATTCTCAGACTTAATCTGGACCTCTCATTTTAGGTTCTTATCATCAATTAATCTCGTCCGTCCATTTAAAATGACATTTTCTATAAAATGGCATTTTCCTCTCACTTTTCGATGACACACACACATGCTGACATTTTACATAGACATTCTAGGCATTTATTCGCTTGCACACTTATTTTCATAGGCAATTTCAGTATTCATTATAGTCATTTGATCAAGTCTTGGCATTTGTTTAGGCATAGACATTGGCAATTATAGTTATAGGCATAGGCATTTAGGCATAGCATAAATCCTTCAAAGCTTGGTGTAGGACTTAGGCATTTGCAGATTGCTCGCATGACGAATCTGAGGGAAACATCATCCAGCAAGCAAGAAGGTATTATGAAAGGGAATCATGGAAGTCTCGGCGATCAGGTATAATCATTTGGTATTTTACTTCCTTTGTGTTTCGTAAGATCTTTGGGTTTCATTGTCTTTATTGTTTGTTGCTAACACTTCTAATCAAACCCTAAAAGAAATCCCTTGATTACAGCAAGAAAATATAGAATCAAAGGAATGTAGCTATAAGACCACCAGTTAGACAACAAAATGTACAAAGGTACCCATATTTTAATGGTTTTTGTTATTCTTGCAATGAAATGTGAAATAAGGCTATGGAATGTAGTGGAATGAATTAGAATGTCCCATATTTGTCAACTCAATGTTTTACATGCAAGAAATTTAGTCATAGAGCTAGTGAATGTTGAATTCATAGGCTGAGCAAGTACAATAATAGTAGAATGGTTCAATCTTTCAATGACTATTTTTATACATGCAATGGATTTGGGCATAAATCTAACCAATGTAGATCTAGAGTGAATGTAAGCAAGTTAATTCAAAAGAATATCATATGCTAAAACTACAATAGGTCTCGACACATCTCTAAGTTTTATAGAATCATAAATATGAATAAGGATAATCCAATGGAGAAGAATGATCTTGTATAAATAGTTGATTCGACAGAAACAAAGAAGGAGATGGACAAGATTTGGAAAAAGAAAGAAGATACTAAGGTTAAGGATGAGTCTATACCAATCTCCAATGTAAATGTTTCCTTTGAAAATTGAGTTAAGAGCTTTGGGATAGTCTCAAGGGTGTGTAGGCCTGTATGGCAAAAGAAAAATCCTTGTTTCAATTTTTCATGAAGTGGCTCAAAGCCACAAAGAGAATAAAAAGTTAAATGGACTCAATTGAGTCATTGATAGACAAAGGTTTTGGTGCATATGATCCTACATAAGAACTAGATGGAAGCACAAGGTCAATGGTTGAAGACTTACATGAGAAATAATTCCAACCGCAAGGTCAAAAAGAGAAGATTATTATGTAGTTTGGGAACCTCAAGGACTTGGTGAACTCAAAGTTCACATCAGTTGCCAGTGCCTTGAAGAGTGTTGAGAAGGCTACAAAGATCAATTAGATACCTAACACTCCAGAAGAAGGAGAAAACTACCTAATGGAGTTGGAGACCCAATCTAGGATGCTTGGCATAGCCAAGAAGATATGGGAAGATGAAAAATAGGATTGAAAACCCCACATTGAGAAGCTCAAAGAGCCAACCTCCTCCAGTTGACAGTTATTTATTTTTTTCTTATGTATTTTTTAGTTCATTTTTTCATATTCCAATGTACATATGCAGACACTATACAGAGTGTTCTAGTACATGTTTATGATATGGTTTTGGTGCATAACATTCTTACAGAGAATTAATTCAATTTTCTATCTGTATATATGGATATACTTGTTAAGGGGAGATCTGATGTGAATGAAGATTGGTACATAAACCCTTTTCCCTTGATGTCAAAGTGGGAGAGTATTTTTGGAGTGAATTTTGGCATGTTTCCATCAATGACAAAGGGGGAGACTATTGGAAGAATTAGGATATTTCATTGATGTATTTTTTGGCAACATGAGCATGTGGAATGAGCAAAAAGTATATATAGTTATGCATTGCAATATTGTTGTTGATGTCAACATTGTATCCTAATACAAGACCTAGGACCTACATATCAGTTTGGGTGACTTGAGTGTGTTTTAGGATGATAGTGAAATATAATTTTACCATAAGGTTTCCTCCAGTGAAGGAAATAATTGAGGAAATTGACTAAGTGTCAATTTAGGAGATCTTGTGTATAGGGGATCTGGTATTTTAGTCCACATTGGTCCATTATTGAAGATTTTTCTTTGTGCTTCTAGTATGATTTTGTTAGCTTGTAGAAAAACTTAATTCAAAAATTTTAGCTTGTTTTGGTGTCTAGTTTTGGATTATGAGTAATAGAAGCTCAACTTGACAGTTTTAGGCAGTTCTAGTTCAGTGCATGTGTGTTGATGAATTTGCATCTCTCCATAGATTAGATTTTGGGTTTGTGATTTGCTGGATTTGTTGACAAGTGTCATTAGATGGTATATTCTAGTTTGCATAGAGTTTCAAGGTCCATGTTTCTAAATAATGATGTACGATTGTAAATTATTATAATTAGGTCACTATTGGTGCCTACCTAATGTGTTAGGTGCATTGCGAAGGTTAGGTATGTGTTGATTCATTATGTAGGTGATATTTTAGGTTTGTGCTAACCTATTTAATAGTGTTATAAGGCTTGAAGCATGACACAAAGAATGTGTGGAAGGATCTTGAGTTAAAAAGTTACATTTTGTTTATTACATCTAATTAGGCTAACCTAATTGATGTTATCTAGGTGAACCAGATATATAAGTTAGACCATTTTTAGTATTTTGATATAGAAGTGATATGTGTGTGATGCGAGTGATTCAACAAGAGTTTGTGAATGTGAATTGATTGAATGCAGAGTAGAGTAGAATGTTGATTTAGATTATTATGAAATTTTTTGATTCTATATTTTGAGCTTCACTGGAACTGCATTTCATGCATATGTTAGATGCAATTATAATAGTTCAAATCTTGGTTGTGTGCTACAATATATTATATCTATTTCATTTCTCAATGGGCAGTGAGTCCACGTGGATAGTGAGTCCACCTATAGTGAGCACTTTTGTAATATATTATAAATATTTATATTATATTGTGAGCTAATACTCACAACAGTTTTTCTCATTTTAGATTTTCCATGCAAAAATCTTGGTTAAAGATAGTAGGTTTCCACAATCCATAACATAGATTTATGGATTAAAAATCTTGGTTAAAGATAGTAGGTTTCCACAATCCAGAAGCAATACAAATCCAAAAATCTTGGTGTTCATGTGTTATGATATGTTGTTGAATGTTTTCATACTTTCCTTCATTATTGCAATAAAATATGGTATGTGAGTTGTAAGTTTAAATGTTTAACTTGTTTAAAAGAATATTGACACACCCCACCCCTGAGTATTCTAGTTGTTCAACAATTGGTATCAAATATTGATTCATTGAAAGGAGCTTAACTACTTGGGGAAGATATTGGAGAATGAAAACATGGCTATTAGAACACTACTTATGATCTGACACTTGACTTGGATGGGGACACAAGGAATACCATAAAGGATCTACATAATAAATTATTTCAGTTACAAGCCCAAAAAGAACATATCATTTTGTAGTTTAGAGAGATAAGGGACTTGGTGAATCCCAAATTCATACTTGTTCAAGAGCCCTTTTGAGTGCTAGCAAACCTACACAAATGGATCTTGTACCTAGCACTCTGGAAGAAGGAGAAGAGTTACTAATGGAGTTTGAAACTCAGTGCAGATTGCTTGGTGAAGCTAAGAAGGCATGGGAAGAAGGTAAATAGGTGTGGTCTACCCATGTGCAAAATCTACAAGTTAACCTCTTCTGGTTGACAACATTTCCTATTCTTTAAGAATTTTTTTAGTTTTTAGCTTTAGATTCTTTGTACATATACAAAGTATATAGAGTAGTTTCCTGTACAATTTTTTTGGGGTTTTCTCAAATACATGACTTAGGGGGATTCATTTCAATATTTTAACTTGTACATATGCATATATTTCTTAAGGGGAGATTTGGAATATGATAGAACAGTTGTTGCAAGTGCCCTTTTCCATTGATGTCAAAGGGGGAGAATTTTTTGGCATGTTTCCATCAATAAAAAAGGGGAGATCATTGGAAGAATGATAAATTTTTCATTGATGTTGTTATTGGAAACACAAGCATGTAGGATAGGAACAAGGTATACGATTGTGTGTTATAGTGTTGTTATTGATGTCAACATTGTATCTCGACATGAAGACTTTGGTGTAGATCATTTTGGTTGGTTCTAACACACTTTGTGATGGTTGTAGAAGATAATTTTGCAAGATGATTTTGATCCGATAAAGTCAATTGTGATGAAAATATTAAAAAATTACTAAGTGTTTTTACCAGTGTTTCTAGGTTTAGAGAATTTCCTTTACAGTGCATGTAAGTAGGAGAGTCCACACATCTCTGCGGATAGGATTTTGGCCTTGTAGTCTTAAGGAGATGTTGATAGATGTCAATAGAGTGTGAATTCTAGTTTGCATGATGTTTTGAGGTACGCGTGTATGAGTATAGGTATCCATTTAAATATTTTTTGTATTAGGTCTTCTACGGTGACGACCTAATAGGTATGAAGGTATGTGAAGAATAATTAAGTGGTGCATAGTTATGCGGGAGCTATTATAGGTTCAAGTCAACTTATTTCAAAATATTTTAAGGATTGAAGCTTGGCACAAGGCAAGTGTGGAAGGATTTGAGTTGACAAGTCATATATTGTATATTTTGTATGTTACATCTAATTACACTGAGTTAATTAATTTTATTCTTGAAGAGGATATATATGCTAGATCATTTTTAGTGCTTTGACGAATATAAGGAATGAGAGACATGTAAGTGATGCGAATATTACCAAAGAAATGCAATTTTAAGTTATGAATGTTGAGTTGAATATTAGAGTGATGCAAATGGAGAGGAAAGCAAAGTGTTAGATCAAAATCAAATGAAGTGTGTAAAATCAGTTTATTGAGTTTCATTGGAACTGTAATTCATGCATATGATAGATGCAGTCGTAACAGTTCAATCTAGGTTGTGAGCCACAAACTCTCTTCTATCTTTTTTCTCTCAGTGGGAAGTGAGTCCACTTGGATAGTGAGTCCACCTATAGTGATCACTTCTATAAATATACTATAACCGGTTATAATATATTCTGAGCTAATCCTCACCGTGGTTTTTCCCATTTTGGGTTTTTCACATAAAAATCTCAGTGTTCATGTGTTATGTGATGTTGTTTATGTTTCATGCTTTATTCCATTTACTACAATTGAATCTGCTAAGTGGATTGGATTTTTAAATTTTTGAATGGTTTAAAAAGAATACTGATTCACCCACCCTCTCAGTATTACAAGTGTTCAACATTGGTCATATCCAATATTCTATAGGCATGATCTATTTATTTTATTTTTTATGTTTACTAACTACATTGTGAGGTTGAATAAGAATGGAAAAGAGTTTATCTATATACATGTATAATATCTATATTTAATAATGCATAAATTTTCACACATATGCTAATCAATTATTACATATGTAGTTCAACAATTAAGCGTGCATATCATAAAAACAAATAAAAAATTCTAAATGGCCATTAACAAATAAATTCCCTATAATTGTATTGTATATTACCATATCAACTAAATTATGGTCTATACTCAAAACACGCTCAAATATGACTATGTGAGGCTTTAGATATTATAGTCACCAATGATAGCCTATTCTTCAAGAGCACCCTTCATTGGAAATAAAGTTATATAATTCTAAATATACTATTATTAAAGAAGAGGTAGTCCACACATGCATATGTATGTATATATGTATAAAATCATATACATTTGACATTTATCCTTTTAAAATACAAATTATAGGATTTTGTGTATTTTAAAAATGAAAATATGTAAAGAACCATCAATTTTGTCCCGCACTTCATTAATTAATACATCTAAAAAATTATTTCAATGAATAGATACAAAAAATCATGTCTTGTAGTCTATTCAACTTCTTCATTAGAATATTTAGTTATTCTTAGAAAAAGAAATCCACTTATTCAACTTGCATATAACTAGCTATAAAAAGGTAATACCATCAAAACTAGTCATATCCCTTTCCATGAAATCAAAGGAGGTGTCTCTGAATTCATCCACGTCAAATCCATGACATCGAATCGATCTCCATAGACACCATTAGAGGATACCATAACTTCTATTTCTTTCATCTCCTTGGGTGTAAGCTTCACAAAAAGTGCACTAATATTCTCCTCCAAGTTTTTTATCTTAGTTGTCCCTGGGATTGGTGACACATCATTTCCTTGTTGTTGAATCCAAGAAAGTGCAAGTTGTCCTGTAGTATACCCTTTTCTCAAAGCAATTGTTGTTAAATTCTCAAATATAGCCTTGTTCCTTTCGAGGTTCTCTCCTTTAAACTTTGGACAATTCTGAAAAATAATACATTCACAAAATTAGATACCATCCTAGTTATAAATATATAAAAAATAAATTGACAATTAATCTTATACAAAATAAAGTCAAAAACTTCCTACATATATCTATGAATCCTTAATCAAAGATATAAATTCAAATATCATCCTAAGTATCAATATATGAAAACATATTCATTATTAACTTGTTTATCTCTATAGATTTTTTAAACAATAATAATAATAATAATTTAAAAAAAAAAAAAAAAACTAATGCTTTTAACCGTGATGCCCATTTTATTTATTATTTTTCTCACACCTAGGTATAGAGTTGCAATATACTTGTTGCCATCTAAGAACACCTAAAATTGGTAAAAATGGAACTCGCAACTTTGGCCCTCTAAATATAGAGCAATTTAATTATTATTCGATAGTCATCATTAAGGGGAACAGAATGGGATGATCACAAATGAAAATAAGAAGCATCCACCGAAGGGCTACACTGTTAAAAAGCCTATTAATGGAAAGAGGCATCAATGAATGCAAATACCTTTCTACTATCAATATCTTCTAAGCTTTCGACCAACTTTGTTCCAGAAGAGAAGAAACCTTGGCCTAAAGGGCTATACGGTACAATTCCAATCCCAAGCTCCCTATATGCGAAAACTGAAGTCAAAATAAGACACTTTAAGATTGCATAATTCGAATGCCTTTCTAGCTTTCAAAACCCACATACCTGCAAGTTGGAACAATATCTTCCTCAACATCCCTAGTCCACAAAGACCACTCTATTTGAACTGCTGTAATTGGATGAATAGCATGCGCTCTTCGAATTGTTGATGCAGAAGCCTCACAAAGTCCAATATATTTTACTTTCCCTTCTTCAACCAGTTTCTTCATTTCTCCAATCTGCCATACATACACAAGCAACCAAAGTATGGAACAGCAGTCAAATCCAGAAATGCATTTTATGGAACAGTCCCCACAGAGAAGGGTAAAGTACATACAGTGACTTCTATGGGTACTTTGGTGTCTACACGATGTTGGTAATACAGATCAATGCAATCCACATCGAGCCTTTTCAGACTCCCTTCACAGCAAGCACGAACATACGCAGGATCTCCAAGAGCTTTCCACTTTCCACCTGTATGGATTAGACCAAACTTGGTAGCCAGCTGCACTTTATCTCTTATTCCTTTTAATGCCTGCAAATCGAGTCAGAAAGTTGCAGATTAAAACCCAACAATAAGAGAATCTAGGAAAAACCCCTTTTGAAAATCAGATTAAATACAATTAATGCAAGGAACCCTACCTTTCCAAGGAGAAGTTCGTTAGTGTGAGGACCATACAGATCAGAGGTGTCAAGAAAAGTAATGCCTTTGGAAACAGCATGGCGAATGAGGGAGATCATTTCATTTTCAGGCTTGGGAGGGCCATAGGGGGCAGTCATGCTAAAGCAGCCCAATCCCTGTGCTGATACTTCTAAACCATGGCTTCCCAACTGGATCCTTGGCACTGCCATTGCCAATAGCTCCTTTCTGTTCTGCTTCTGCCTTTGCCTTTGCTAGGGCAGAGATGCAGCGGATGAGTTTAGACAGGGCAATTTATAAACCACACAGTAATACGTCGGCTTTGACTCATTTTGTCCAACTAGATTATTCCTTTCTACCCACTCAATTACCGGGGAGACCGGTAAATGGTCGACCCGGCTTTTCTTTAAAAAGAGCCTCGACTTTCTTGCGAGACAAGTTACGACTTTGTTGGCGGTGGTCAACAAAGTAGGAATGGTTTTAAAAAGAGCCTCGACTTTCTTGCTAGACAAGTTACGAGCCAAAGCAATTCTAAATGATTAAAACTAGCAATCGCACCTTGGTGTGCAATGGGTGCGCCGAAGAGGTGTGAAAATTCAATTAGGGAATCTTTCGGTACATTTTGTTTTTTTTTAATACATTTGAGTAGCAGGAGCAAAAGTTTTAATGGAGAAGTAATAGATTAAAGTGATTTAAATAGGGGAGAGGACCCAGTAGTCGTGCACCCTAACTTCGCGCTTCCAATTATCCTATGTCGAAATTTCAAATCACTCCCAATTTTTTACAGCAGCTTACTTGGCAAGTTCTCTGCTTATAACTAAGGTTTCAGGGCCACATCATCAAATATGATGCCACATCAGCATGCGTTTTTGTCAAGGTGTCCAAAAAGGCCCCAAAAATAGTGAGACCAATTCTCGTGCATTACATCATGAGTAGTTGAGCGCTGATGTGGTATCACATGATTGGTTGCTTTTTAGATCAAAAGCATACATTTTGTTTAATTATGGGTAGTCAAATCACAACTATTGGACATTATATAAACGACTATTGGGTATTATATTCACGATTGGGTGCACGACTATTGGACCCCGCACGACTATTGGGCCCTCTCCCCTACTTTGAATCGAAAGATATTAATTAATTTAGGGATATAAAAATATCAATATTGATATATTTTTTTATAATTATTTTTAATTAGACTATATATTAATGTAATTATAATATTCACACCTTATATATATATATATACCCATTATATATTAATATTTTTCTATATGCTATAATAAATAACTATAATTATATCTATAGTTATATAATATGTCTATAACTATTATACTATATATAATATATATTATAAATTATTAAGAGTAGGTATCATTTATGTATATTATTTTAATTATTGTTATTATTATATTAATAAGTATTTATAATTATAAAGATATATAAAAATATTTATCTACACTATATATTAATTATTTATTATGGATATTTACCATTCGTTTATTTATAATTATATATTAATAAAAAAAATTATAATTCATTCTTTTTTCTTTTTGCTTGCATATTATCTTGATGATGGATCATGGAGTGTGATCCGAAATGTTCATGATATAAAAATTTACACGGTTTCAATCTATAAATAATAACACTTAATTATCATGGACTGTGGAAACTTAATGTTGTCTATATAATTCCTCACGGTATTCATATGCCTATATCTTTTGACATACATTGTTGCATAGTTTCACCAAATGGAACACATGAGATTTCCATGCAAGTTAAAATGAAAACCAGCCTTGTATTTTTGTTTTGGATTTTTCTAGTTCTTAGAGCTTATATGTCTAGATAGATTTTTGTTTTATTGAAATTTTGGTTCCTAAATTTTTCCCACCGCTCTACAAATTAGCAACTAATTCTTGCAAACATGAGGACATTCTGAGTTGACAACATGTTCTTTGGAATGTTATATATGGTTCTTCTATCTTGTATTAATTCTCTTACATGCTCTAATGGATCCACATTCTTCAATACCTAGGTCTCCTTTCAAGTTCAAAATTCTCTATGTGAAACCAGATTAAGATGCATTAATAGGAGGAGTTTACCACAGTGTTCCATTGTGAACACTATCATTGCTCATGTTTTGAAATATCTAACTAGTGAGCTCACCAAAAGACTAGTACTGTCTTAATTCATTTCTACCTTCCCATTCATGGAAATGAATTTTTTTTAATTGGTATAGGGTTGACAAAGACATGTGAAAATGTAACTCTTGACTTTACATGGATGTGAGAGATGTGGTGAGAGCACATATGCATACAGGAGAGCTTGTGGATATGCTAGCACAAATTATCCCACATTGCCAACTTCTTACCAAGAATGGATATTTATTATTATCTACTACCTAATAAGTATTCATTTTTATAAAATGATTTGGGTTTTTAAGATATTTGAATAATATTCATCTCCTTACTGAGCGCCATCTTATTCACTTCATTATATGTGTTCAACTGAGAAAAACCTAAGAAAGAAATAAAAAACTAAATGATTTGAGTTTATTATTTACAACATTAAAAGTGTTTCTTATTTATAACCTTCAAGTAGTGTTTGGTTGACATAGTTTTTATTTACAAATGTTTGGCTGAGGGATTTGAATCTCCCTCACATGAAGCAGGGGGTGAGCTATTTAATTCAGGTTGCACGAAATTTTTAGAATGTTTCTTTATCAAAAAATGATCCTCACGAATTGGCATATGAACCTCAAGCAATGGAGTGGTGTGGGCAAGTGATGAGAAATGATTTGTTTGTTGCATAGGATCCATGTTTTCTATATGTGCGTGGGAAGGGCTATGCAGAGACTACGATGAATTTTGCACATTGAAGTCATAATCATCATTAGGGGTAGAGTATGGAGGCTACGTTCTAAGATAATGATGAACATTTCCTATGCTAATTGCCTCTTCACCAAATTCAAATCTCACAAGACTATGCAAAAATTAGGTAGTCGAGGGAGGAATTTCTCCTACAATTCTGCATATAGTAGGCAGTTGTATGCTTCAATGGTACTAATATTATTTTTGTTTGAGGTGAGGATATAAAATTTATCTATACTTTTTAACTTGGATCTTAAATTTTTCAAACCATAATGAATGGCAAGTAGAATAATTAAAATTGAATATTTATCAAAGCAAGCTTCATTTGTGAGGTGCATTGTTGTGTGATGAGTGTTGGATGTTGTGGTTGTGTTTCTGATATGTGGTTATCATTGACATCAACACTATTGGAATTAATGTCTTAGAAGTTGTATATGTCGAGGATATTGAGAAAATTTTAATAAAGTAAGTTGCAGATTGTCAGTGGTGAAGTGTAGTTCAGTCGGTTGGTCAACTCAGTACATTGACGATCAAAGGTTGTGGGTTAAAGGGTTTCTTGTCAAGTATATCTAGTTTATCCACATTAATTTTTAGAGATTTTCCTGATGATTTTATCATGTTATGAGCAATTGTGTTCTGAGAGTCATTTTGTTGCTTCAGTTGGTGTTCCTAAATGAAGATAATGTAATTCTAGTAAATTCAATTGTTGTAGATGATTCTTTGGTGATTCATGATGTTTGTAGATGTTTCTAGATTGTGCTCTATCTGTGTTTCACTTTTGCATTGATCGTTGCGCTTGTGATTAGAGATTTTCTCTTGTGTGTTCACGCTTTTCATGTTCTTCGTCGACAGGGTGTTGTAGAGTGTTGTGGATCTTCGAGGACTAATTTTTTGAAGTGTTTTAATGTTTGAGTATTTTATTTTGGGTCTTGACTATGTTGTTCCTAACCTTGGTTGATTCACATTGAATTTTTTTTAATGTTTTGGGCCGACAATTTGTATTCATTTTATTATTTTGTTGAGGCCGACATATAGCAATGTAATCTCTTGTTGTGGATATATATGAGCAATTTTTTATTCCATTTGAAGGTGTGCTTGTGTATGAGATGTGTGAATAATGTCCTAATCATTGAAAGGAAGAAGCAAAGTGTGGAGAAGAGTGAGCAGAGCGTGAAGAACTATTCATGCACTTAATTGGAACTATAATCAAGCATTAGCAAATGCTATTTTATCAGTTCAAAATCTTGTGGATGTAATCCAAATTCTTTTGTAAGACAGTGAGTCTTCCTTCTATAATTGAGCAGTGAGCTCTAGGCAGTGCGCTTGAATGCATGTGCATTCCCCATTCACATTTCTTTATACTTTTAAAGGGTATAATCTTGTGGACTGACCTCCACCATGGTTTTTCCCCTAACAGGGTTTCCACGTAAAAAATATTTGTGTTATGTGTGTTTCTAATGTGTTGTTGATTTATGCTTTCATGGTTATTGATCAGATCTAAGAATAAGGTTAATAAGTTTGATAGGTTTGAATTTCTAAGACAACTAATTCATCCCCCTTCTCAGTTGTCTGCCCTTGTGTTTCCAACAATTTGTATTAGAGTGGGATCCTTGGAAGAATTTTAACAACTTGAGGTGATCCTGGATGGTGACATACAAAAAGGATAGTTTGAGATTTGATGGAACAAATTATTCTCTGTGGAAGGCTTGAATGGAGTGTCATCTGAGACGCATTGGTGAACCCTACTGGAAAATTACAAAGAATAGGTATATCATTCCACATAATGGTCCTTCTACTGCATATGAGATTAAGGAAGTTGAGTACAATATCAGGGCTAAGGAAGTATTGTTGAGTGCTCTGACTGATTTTGAGATGAAAAATGTTATGGATATGACGACTACTTATGAGATCTAGAAAAAGTTGGAAACTTTGTATGAAGATGATGCTAATGTGAAGATTGTTAAGTTGCAAAGCCTAAAAGGGAAATATGAAATGTTGAGAATGGGTGATGATGAGAACATTACTTCTTTCATGCAAAGAGTGAATGAACTTGTGTGTGGCATCAGATGTGCTAGTGGATGATTGGAAGAATTAGAGATTGTTGCTAAAGTGCTTAGATCTTTTCTTGTTGCATACAAAGTCAAAGCTACTGCTATTGAAGAGCTCCGAACTATAACAAATGTAACTAGAGACATGTTGATTGGTAAGCTTACTAATTTTGAGTTGAGTGTTTGGTGATGCTCTTCAGGTATGTCTAGGATCATCATGGAAAAAATAGGCCCTTAAATGGCAAAAAAATTAGAAAAATCAGAGTTAGGCAACTTGGCATAAAAATTTGAATATGTTATCTATATTATTTCAAAATATGTAAGAATAGAGTGTGTAAAAATTGAATGTAGTTTATAAACTACTAGGTTTATTTTAAAATAAAATCTATTTGGTGAAATTTTGAAATTTTAATACAATAGTACTTAAATTTCAAGGAAAAAATAAGAAGTAGGTGTCTATCGACCACCCTAATCACAATAAAATGATAATATTTTTTATAAGATTTTAAATATAAGTAGAGGACTCATGTCCAAATGTGATGCAATTTTTTTTGTAATTTTTTTCCAAGTAAAAAATTAATTATGAATTTTTTATAACAAATTTTAAAAAATATAAAAACTCGTATGTCTGACCACCTTAACTTGGTCAAAACTGCATGAAATTCAGTTTTTTTAATCTCGTAGTATGTGAAGCATAGAATGTGACTCATGTTTGGGATTCAAAAAATGTGATACCATTTGAAAGCTATAGATGTTTTTCAACCAGCTTATCAATTAGGACTTTAGTCATAATTCAAATAGAAAATGAATAATAATTATTTATTAAATTCAAAGTATATCATAACTTATATTAGTGGAAAGCTGAGAATCTCCTTTAAAAACCCTTTTCATTTCATCAATTTTTGGTAAAAAAAAGTCGTCAACCACATACCCTACACATACCCATCATATCGCCACTTTTTGGCCCATAATGATCCTACACATACCCCTTCCTAAAATAGAATCAACATTCAAAGCTACTACTTTCGGAAGAGATAAAGAGAGATATTATTTGGGAGAAAGTTCTTCTAGAAAGGTATTCAAGTATGAGGAGGAAATGAGAGAGATTGAAGAAGAGGAGAGAAAACTAGAGGATCTTGAAGCACTTATTGTCAAAATGGAAGCTAGAGGAGAAGCTAAGTATAAAGGGAAATTTCCTATTAAATGTTTTTCTAGCAATAAGATAGGTCATTTTGCATCAACGTGTCTAGAAAGAGTTCCTAAGACAAGACCTAATAATCCTAGATTTCAAAGAAAATGTTATAATGCTACTAATTAAGGTGTGACAGATGATGAATCTAATAAAGGAAATGTAAGTGAAAATGAATGGGTATTTATTGCTATCAAGGAAAATGATCCAATGTCTACTAAATCTGTTAGTTGCTCAAATGTGGAGAAATCCCTAACTTCTTGAGTTGAAGAGAAAGATGAATGGGTGATTGACAGTGGATGCTCTCATAACATGATAGGTGATAAAAGAAAATTTGTGATCTTGGAAAAGTATGATGGTGGTGTTGTAAGATTTGGTGATGATAAAGCTAGTGTAATCTGTGGCAGAGGATGCATTTCTCTTGATGGTAAGAATAATATTGATGATGTACTTTATGTGGAAGGTTTGAAGCATAATCTCTTGAGTGTTGGACAGATGGTTGACAAGGGATACAATCTTCAATTCAAGAATGGAAAGCGTAGAATATTGGGGAGTTCCAAAAATTCAATTGCTTTAGGTACAAAAAAAAGGTAATATATTTCACCTGAATGTTGTTGGTAAAACCTGTCTGATTTCTCAAGTCAACTGATGAAAGTTGGTTGTGGCATAGGAGAATGTGTCATGTAAACTTTGACAATATTATCAAGATAAGTTCTACTCAGGATGTGAGAGATCTTCCTAAGTTGGTAAAGCCTACTAATACTATATGCAAGGAATGTTAGTTAGGGAAGCAAACTAGAATTTCATTTTGGAGAAAACAACACTGTTCAAATGAAGTGTTGGAGCTTGCTCATATTGATTTGTGTGGTCCTTCTAAATTCAGAAGCTTACAAGGAGACAAGTACTTCATGTTACTTATTAATGATTACTCTAGATTGATGTGGGTTACTTTCTTAAGGGAAAAATATGAAGCTCCAGAGAAATTCAAGATTTTTAAGGCTATGGTTGAGATAAAGACAGGTTTGAAGATTAAAATTTTGAGATTAGATAGAGGTGGTGAATTCACTTCCCATGAGTTTAATTCTTTTTGTGAAGAGCATGGGATAAAGAGACAATTATTTTCCCCACCGACCCCTCAGCAAAATGAAGTTGTGGAAATGAAGATCAAGACAATTCAAGGTGTTGCTAGGACTATGATGCTGGAAAAAATGTTCCTCATATCTATTGGAGAGAAGCTATGAGTACTGTTGTTTACATTCTCAACCAGGTACAAGTCAAAGGTGATACTAGTAAGACTCCTTTTGAGCTATGGTTTGGTCACAAGTCTACTATTAGATATTTCAAAATCTTTAGGAGTAAATGCTATATCAAAAGAGATGAATATATAGGAAATTTTGATGCTAGGAGTGATGAAGGAATCTTTCTTGGTTATTTTACTAAAAGCAAGGCCTACTAGTGCTATTGTAAGAGATTGAGGAAAGTAGTTGAAAGTGAAAATGTCAAGGTTGATGAAGACAGCTAGACCATCTAGAACCTTTGGATATGATTCAGATGATCAGAATAACAGTTTTTTCATAGGAAAGAACGTTCAAACTTCAAAATAAAGTTTAGATCATTTCAGTGAATCAAGAAAATCAAGAGGAAGGAACTAGTGAAAGTGCAGAAGAAAGATCACAAGAGCTAGAAGCTAAAGAGCATCCTAAGACTCGAAGGCATGTAAGACTAAATCATTTAGATGATTGGATTATAGGTGATAAGAACAAAGGTGTTCAAACTAGGAGAGAAATTGTAGAAGAATACTATTTGATTTCAAAGACCGAGCCTAATAGTATCAATGAAGCATGCAAAGATGAACATTGGGTGTAAGCAATGAAAGAAGAACTACAACAAATTGAGAAGAATAATACATGGATTCTTGTTCCTAGACCTAAGGACAAAACTGTAATTGGAACTAAATGGGTCTTTAGAAACAAGCTGATTGAGCAAGGTGAAGTTGTTATAAACAAAGCAAGACTTGTGTGCAAAGGATATTTTTAGATGGAGGGAATTGAATTTGAAGAAACCTTTGCACCTATTGCTAGGATTGAAGCTATGAGACTATTTCTTGCTTATGTTGCTTACTAAAACTACAAGGTTTATCAAATGGATTTCAAGTTAGCATTTCTAAATGGTGAATTGGAAGAAGTGTATGCTGAGCAACTTGATGGATTTCAATTGAATGATCAGGGAGATATGGTTTTCCGATTGAAGAAAAAATTCTATGGACTTAAGAAATCCCCAGGAGCATGGTATGCTAGATTGGACAAGCTTGGATTTAATAAAGGTATTGTTGATAGTAATCAGTAGTTTAAGATTAATCATAATAAATATTTAATTTTTGAAGTCTTTGTTGATGGTATCATTTTTGGAGGAGATGATAGTTTTTGCATGAAGTTTTCTAACGAGATGCAGAATGAGTTTGAGATGTCTATGATTGGAGAGATGAAATTCTTTTTGGGATTACACATTACTCAATTAGATAAAAGGATCTTCATATCTTAGTCCAAGTATGTGAAATAATTGCTAAAGAAGTTTGGTATGGAAGATTTAAATCCAGTTGGTACACCTATGGTGATTGGATGCAAGTTAACACAAAATTGATGATTCTCCGAAAGAAAATCAAACTAGATATATATCGATGATTGGTGGATTGTTTTATTTGACTCAAAGTAGACCAGATATAATGAATGTTGTATGCATTGTTGCAAGATTTCAAGCTGATCCTAAGGAATCTCATGTGACTGCGACGAGGAGGATTTTTAGATACTTCATGGGGACAGTTGATTTTGGGCTATGGTATCCTAAAGATGATAATCTTACTTTGAGTTCTTTTACTAATGCCGATTGGGCAGGTGATGTGAATGAAAAAAAAAAGTACTACTGGTGGTGCATTTTTAGTGGGTAAGAAGTTGATTTCATGGTTAAGTAAGAAGAAAAATGCCATATCTTTATCTACTACAAAGGAAAAATACATTGTTTCTCCTAATAATTGTACTCAAGTATTGTGGATGAAGCAAATGTTGAAAGATATCAGAGTTGTATATGATGAACCTATTGTTATATTCTGTGATAATTGAAGTGTAATTAACATTTCTAAGAATTGGGTGTTGCATTCAATGACCAAGCATATACCTATCAAGTTTCATTTTCTGAGAGAGAAGGTGAGTGAAAATGAAGTCAGATTGGAGTATGTGCCTACTAAGAAACAAATTGTAGATATCTTTACCAAATTGTTTCCTAAGGATAATTTTGAGTATCTCAGAGGGAAACTAGGGGTGATTACCCCTTCTAATCAGAACTAAGATGCATTGAATTGCATCAATCCATGCATTTCATAGTCATATATTGATCCAGATTGATGTTGTGGTGGCTACTACTCAGGGAGAGTAGACAAATGTTCAGATATGTGGTTCAGAGCTTGTGTGGAGAAAAAAATGTTTTTCATTGATGTCAAATGGGGAGAAGAGTCATGTGAAAAACTGTGAATTATTTGGGGAGAAGAGTCATATCGAGAGAAGATTCGTATCAAAGAGCTAAGGAGAAAAGAGTTAGAACCTAAAGGGGCATAAGTGCTAAAGATAGTTGTGTAGATGGTGTTTTTCACATCATGTGTTTCCATCAATGCGAAAGGGTGAGATTGTTGGATGTTGTGGCTATGTTGTTGATATGTGGTTGTCATTGATGTCAACACTATTGGAATTAATGTCTTAGAAGCTGTATATGTCAGGGATATTGAGAAAATTGTAATAAAGTAACTTGCATGTTGTCAATGGTGAAGTGTAGTTTAGTCGGTTGGTCAAATTAGTACGTTGATGATAAGAGGTTGTGGATTAAAGAGTTTCTTTTTTAGTATATCTAGTTTATCCATGTTAAGTTTTAGATATTTGCATGATGATTTGATCATGTTATGAGTAGTTGTGTTTTGACTATCCTTTTGTTGCTTCATTGGGTGTTCCTAAATGAAGATAATGTAATTCTAGTAATTTTTGCTATTGCGGATGCTTCTTTGGTGATTCATAATGTTTTTATATGTTTCTAGATTGTGATCTATCTAAATTGCATGTCCGGATTGATTGTTGTGCTCACGTTTAGAGATTTTCTCTTGCATGTTCATGTTTTTCATGTTCTTGGCCGACTTGGTGTTGTAGCGTGTTGTGGATCTTCGAGGAATAATTTTTTGAAGTGTTTTCATGTTTTAGTATTTTTTTTGGGTCTTGACTATGTTGTGGCCGATCTTGGTTGATTGGCATTGAGATTTATTTAATGTTTAAGGTTTGACAGTTTGTATTCATTTTATTATTTTGTTGAGGTCGACATGTAGCGATGTAATCTCTTGTTGCAAATATATATGAGCAATTGTTTATACCTTTCGAAGGTGTGCTTGTGTATAAGATGTGTGAATAATGTCCTAATCATTCAAAGGTAGAAGAAGAATATGGAGAAGAGTGAGAAGAGTGTGAAGAAGTGTTCATGTGTTTAATCAGAACTATAATCAAGTATTAGCAGATTCTATTTTCTCAATTTAGAATCTTGTGGATGTAATTCAAATCCTTTTGTAAAATAGTGAGTCTTCCTTCTATAATTGAGAAGTGAGCTCTAGGTAGTGCGCCTGAATGCATGTGCAATCCCCATTCACATTTCTATATACTTTTAACAGGGTATATAATCTTATGGACTAACCTTCATCGTGGTTTTTCCCCTAACAAGGTTTCCACGTTATTTTTTTTGGTTTTGTGTGTGTTTCTGATGTGTTGTGAATTTATGCTTTCATGGTTATTGATCATATCTAAGAATAAGGTTAATAAGTTTGATAAGTTTAAATTTTTTGTGACAACTGATTCACCCCCCATCTTAGTTGTCTGTCCTTATATTTCCAACAATGAGGAGTATTAATGACAAGGAGAGTATGAGAGTATGCAAAAAAAATGTGAATGTAACAAATAGAACATACCAGATACTGTGTCGTAGAAAAATGTACCCTTTTCTTGAGACTAGATAATTTATTATGATTTGACTTAATGTTTCCTTCATTCAAGTGTTGTGAGGCATTTTATGTATCCACACTAGGTCTTGGACCTTTGCAAACTAAATAAAATGCTTTTAATGATGTCTTGTGAAGGTGTTGTGAAGTGTTGTAAGACATTTCTACACTATTCTAGACTCTATTAATTACAATTCACCTTAAAAAAACCTTTTTATTCATCAACAAGCCCTATTTTAAAGTGTTATAAAGTCTTGTAACAAGCTTTCATGCTCTTATAGGCATATTTTCACTATTTATCCCTTTCTCATACTTTAGTTGGCCTCTTTATGCTCTCATATGCTTAATTAAGTGTATTTTTAAGTACTATCTTGACAAACAACATTAACTACAACATATTTCCTGACACTTGCTTTTAGGTCCTAGGTGAAACCCATTTGCCATGGGTGGTGAATGAGCCCCCCTTGGCCCCAAATTCAAAGTATCTTAAATGTCCTTTCAGGTTTTTATTCAAAAATTACTTGATATCGGCCTGTGATGAGGTATGAATAAGTTACTATGGCACAAGTGTGTATAAATAAGTGTTTTTCTCCTCATTTTGACAATCTTCTATCATCTTCTACATTCACCCAATTCCTTATTCCTTCACCAATCTTTCATCTCAAGCCAAGCAACTTAGGGTTTTATCATTTGAAGGCATTAAGAGATCAATTTTTAGACATTCAAGGGAAGATTCTACATGTTATGTTGCATAATTTCAAGATTAATCATTATGGAAAGGTAATCTATTTCATTTTTGCATGCTTTATTCCTTTCATTAATCATTTTGGTTTAATTACGTAAACGAGGTTTGACCAAGGAAAACCCCATGCCCTAACATTCAACATTTCTCTCTTGTCTTGTATGCTTGTAGATTTAGGAATCTTGGAACGTTGGAAATCATTGAAGATCAAGTTGAAAAGTCATTCAAGACACCTCTTAATCATTCAAGTCAACAAATCAATAAAAAGTCACTTTCAGACCCGAATCTGACAGTTTCAGAAGCATACACCTGTAGGAAACAGAAGTGCAAATATAGCTCCACAATATCAACTGCTAAATTTGCAGATTCCTATAGGTGGAATAATTCACCACCCAGGAAAAATGAGTCCCATCTATAAGCCTAAAAAGTGGTTTTGTCAGAATTCAGATCCCAACATTCAGAAACCTGTTTCTAGAACTTTTCACCAGAAGTAGGACCAATTTTCTATGCATGGTGAATCAGTCCTAGTGGCCATTAAAAGTGACTTCTGGAATATTCCAAAACCTTCTAGCAATAGTAATCTACCTCCAGGTGCACTTTTTTTAGTCTCATTCATTTTTTTCTTTATTTGTTTAGGTTTCTAGTTCAAATTTGCAATCAACACTGTGTTTTTTAGCATCTTGCATTAGATTAGTTTACATTCAATTATTTGTATTTGTAAGCATTCAAAAAAATCTACACACACTTCACATCAATATTCCATCCATCCTTACATTAATATTGAGTGAAACATTGTGCATTTTGGTCCATCCTTCCCCTTTTAGGTGAAAAACCCTAAGAGACCAAGGAAGGATTTGTGTACCAAAATCTATGTTTCATGTTGGTGAACCTATTTCTTGAATCCCCTCCTTTCTAATTTTGGAGTCCATTAATCATTCTATAATTTCTTGCATTACATTTTGCATTAGTTAGCTTGCATTCTAGGGTTTCATTTTTGCATGTGTAAAAGTATATAATAGGTTGCAATTTTGCATCTTTAATCATTGCAAAGTTTTGAAATTCTACATTTTTCACATAGGTCTGCATCTTAACACTCGTAAAGCATAAAAATTAGTCACAAATTTCTGAAAATTTTGGAAAAAGTCCATACTGGGACTCATTCGCCACCTTGGGCGAATCAATCCCTTCTGACCCTTGAAACAACATTATATAAAATTCACTAATTTGTTTTTAGGAATTTTTTTGGTGCCTTAACTTATCTATATTAGTTAGTTACAATTATGTAGCATGCATTTCACTAAATTTCACTTCAAATATCTCATTTCATGCATTGTTTCATTTCACCTTTGCATTCACATCATTTCATTTTTAGATTGTTGCTTTACATACTTCAACACTAAAAATTGCATTGCATTGTACTTTATTTCATTTTAACATGTTTTCTTTCAAAAGATGTGTTCTTGATTTGATTAAACATTTATTTTATAAGCATAATATCCCCTTTTATGAATTTGATTTTGATTACCATCATAGGGACTTTAAGAAACAATCCATTAATTCAATCCTAAACTTACATTACCCATTGGTGAGAATGGGAATGTATACAATCATAACACACATACTTGTTCTTCTTCGGATACCTCTCCTCTTAGTGACAAAGGTATTTTGGTACAAGAAGTCACAAGCCTTGAAATTATTGATTTTCCATCTCCTTATTCCCCTATGGACATGACCTTACACAACAAGAGCATGAGATCATAAAAACATTCCTAAATGTTACCTTACCAAGTCTCCATAGTCATGACAGTTAAACTTTTTCATCTCCTAATATCCCTCCTCGATGCAAAGAAGATAGGTTGGTGTTAGCAGATACCCCTATTAAGCTTCATGAAACCCTCAATCTTCCCTTCCCTAATATCCCTATCCTATGGGAAGATTTATTTGAAAACCATAGTTGTTCTTCTCTTGATACCTCCTCCACTTGTGATGAAGCTACTTTACACACCTCAAATTTGCATGACCATATTACAAGCTCTTCTTGTAGGGTAGATATTATGGAACAAGAGAATGCGACCTTAATGGTAATAGACACTCCGCTAACATCCTCTCCTCATAATTACTCTCCCCATAATTCCATCCCTGATCATTCCCCTATTAGCAATTAAGTTACTATGGAAGAACCAAGCCTTCCTTGTCAAGCACATATGGCTTGTTGTTCCCCTAAAAAATATCCTCCTAGGGAGAATATCATGGCATTAGAATGTGGCAAACAAGTGGTTCTTGATTGCCCTTACCTTGAGATACACCAAATAAAGACTACTAAGGATATGGATGTACAAGTGTCCCTTAAATCCACTTTTCTCAAAGGATCTCATACATATCCTATAGGACATCCTAAGAATCCTCTCATTCTTTACCCACCTTCATTCAACTTCAATAATATCACATCATCCTTTCAAACTAGTTGTCTTGAACATCATCCTTCCCAAAATATTCAAACTTTCATCTCGTAACACACTCATGATTTGAATTTTTTAGATTTTTTATCCTCTAATAATGAAGATGGTGAAATCTCGCAATATATAGAGTCTTGCATAGGAATGACATCTAAGCAAGATGTATCTTTGACTCCAATCACACAACCATTTTCTCCTCTTGATCAAGAAGGTATCTTGTCTAGACTTCTCCATGATAACTTGATCATCCTCCCTCCTAGAACTTGCAAGAAATGTTACAATAAGACTTCCTTTTGTTCATATCAGAGAATTCATGGTCATTCCACTAATAAATGTCATGCCTTGAGTCATAAAATACAACATTTTTAGGAGTTTGGTATGCTTCCCTACATGGGGGCATCTAATTCCTCTAATCGCTATTAATTTTCACTCTCACATGCATTTCATCAACCCTTCTTACTCTCCTTTGTCCCACACTCAATGGGGGGCAAGGGGTTTAGCTAGACTTGTCCTCATATGTCACTTGTGGTTTCTTCCTTTGGCTATTCGTTAACTTTTCATGAATACATGAGATCAAGCGTTGGAAGTGGATGGCATGCCTTATGTTGGATCGCTTATGACATACTTCCCCTCTTTTCATGACATAGCTTATCAGAAACATATGACTTGGCATAGGGCTTTCCAGGTGAGCTCTCATGTCTTCCTTTCTCTTCTTCTACTTTAATGCAGTTTCTCATAGTACTGGTGTTAGGAATTCCTTTAAAGTGGGGGTCACACATCACCACTCACATTTTATTGTGTGATTTTATTTTTCTTGCGATGTGCTCTCTTGGAAGCATTAGGTACAATGTTGTTTAGGATGGGACCCTGCACTTGTCCTCTCTTAGAAACAAGATGAGATCATTTGTGCTTTACCCTCTCTTGGAGACATTGGGCATGATGTTCCCTAAGGTGATACATTGCACAAAGAA
The DNA here is from genome assembly GCA_007258455.2 of Sequoia sempervirens. Lineage (NCBI taxonomy): Eukaryota > Viridiplantae > Streptophyta > Pinopsida > Cupressales > Cupressaceae > Sequoia > Sequoia sempervirens. The sequence continues at coordinate 344,815,928 of VDFB02373365.1, forward strand.
AACAAAATCCCTTTGAACAATTTTTGCATTATTTTTTATTTAACAAGTTCTATAAGTTTCAAAATAAAATCATTTCATTTTTCTTTTGTTGAGCCTTGTTAAAGTTATCAATGGGTATAAATTTGGCATGGTTGAGCGGGAAGCCCACCTAGCGGCATAACTTTTCCCTATAGCCACTTTTTTTTTTGTTTGTGAGTGCATACCAACTAGCATATGTATCTTACCTTTTGGGCTTTCTCACCCCGCAGATGACTAGTTCCATGGCCCTAGAGTGAGTATGTTGTGGCCTTCTCACCTTGCAGGTGATCCAAAGTTCTATCGCCCTAGAGTGAGTACATCTTTTCCAACTCATCTTTCTTTTTATCTTTCCTTTGCATGATTTTGTATCTTGGGGGCTTGACCTACATGTGTATCTCTCTTAGTGTGATTTTGAAGCAAGGTAATCCTCTCACCAAAGTGGGGGCTAAATGTGTCATAGAAAAATGTACCCTTTTCTTGACATGGGATAATTCATGATAAATTGACTTAGTGACGCCTTGATTCAAGTGTTGTGAGGCATTTCATTCATCCAATCTATGTCTTGGAACTTTCCAAGCTAAATAAAATGCTTTTAATGATGTCTTTTGAAGGTGTTGTGAAGTGTTGTAAGAAATTTCTACATTATTCTAAACTCTATTAATTATAATTTACCTAAAAAAACATTTTTTATTCATCAACAAGTCCTATTTTGAAGTGTTGTAAAGTCTTGTTACAAGCTTTCATGATTTATCCCTTTCTCATACTTTATTTGGCCCCTTTATGCTCTCATATGCTTAATTAAGTGTATTCTTGAGTATTATCCTAACAAACAACATTAAATACAACATATTTCTCGACACTTCTTTTTAGGTCCTAGGTGGGACCCATTCACCATGGGTGGTGCATGAGTCCCCCTTGGCCCTAAATTCAAAATATTTTAAATTTCCTTTTAGGGTTTTATTCAAAAATTACTTGATGTCGGCCTGTGATAAGGTGTGAATGGGTTACTAAGGTGCAAGTGTATAAATAAGTTTTTTTCTCCTCATTTTTACAATCTTCCATCATCTTCTATATTCACCTAATTCATTATTCCTTCACCAATCTTCCATCTGAAGCCACTAAAATTAGGGTTTTATCATCTCAAGGAATTAAGAGTTCAATTTTCAAACATTCAAGGGTATATTCTACATGGTATGTTGCAAACTTTAAGGATCAATCATCATGCAAAGGTAATCTATTCCATTGTTTCATGTTTCATTCCTTTCCTTCATCATTTTAGTTTAATTACCTAAACGAGGTTTGACCAAGGCAAACCCCCATGCCCTAACATTCAACATTACTCTCTCTTGTCTTGTGTTTTTGTAGATTTATGACTCTTGGAAGGTTGGAAATCACTGAAGATCAATTTGTAAAGTCATTCAAGTCATCTCTTCATCATTCAAGTCAAAAGATCAATAAAAAGCCACTTTTAGACCCGAATTTGATAGTTTTAGAAGTGGACACCTGTAGGAAGCAGAAGTGGAGATCTAGCTCCACAAAATCAACTCTTGAATTTGTAAATTCTTGTAGGTGTACTAATTCTCCACCCATGGTGAATAATTCCCACCTATAGGCCTAAAAAGTGGTTTTGTCAAAATTCAGATCCTGATAGTCAAAAACTCATTTCTAAAACTTTTCACCAGAAGCAGGACCGATTCACTATGCATGGAGAATGAGTCCCAGTGGCCATTAATAGTTACTTCTAGAACATTCTTGAACCTTCCAACAATAGTAATCTGCCTCCAAGTGTACTCTGTTCAATCTCATTCATTTTTGTCTTCATTTGTTTAGGTTTCTAGTTCATATTTGCAATCAGCACTATGTTTTCCATCATCTTGCATTATATTACTTTACATTCACTTATTTGCATTTTTAAGCATTAAAACACAACTACACACACTTCACATCAATATTCCATCCATCGTTACATTAATATTGAGCGAAACATTGTGCATTTTGGTCCATCCTTCCCCTTTTAGGTGAAAAACCCTAAGAGACCAAGGAAGGATTTGGGTACCAAAATCTTTGTTTTATATACATTTGAGGGAGGTGTATTCAATACATCATGCAAAAAATAGCAAGAAAAAAATCACTGAAAGGAGGAACAGTAAAGATCTTTCAAACCATCTTGCATCCCTTCTTCAAAAGTCTACGTCATCCAAGGAAAAAATGGGCTTGTGAAGCTCAAATAGATAATGCCTTCGACATAATAAATGTTTCTTTCTTCAAGTGCAATTAGTTTAGAATCTAGAAAGTTAATAATGAATTTAAATAAAGAAAAGGTTTCTTCATACAAATAGAAAATGTTTGGTTGTAATTTGTAATAGATAGGATGCTTGCATTTGATTTATCTATTTTTAATTTTTTTTCTTAAAGTTTTTGTGCTATGTTTATTATATTTTTTAAGTATTGGGGTATATTAATTTTTGTACAATTATGATAGTATTATTTATGTTTTTCTTTCTATAATTGTATGATAAATAGATATAATATGATAAGTAGGAGGTATTTTCCGTAAAATGTCAAATTATGATATTGCTATTTGGATTCAACTATCTAGTATTTTATGTAAAAACATTGATCCATGTTTCATTCATGAGTAGTGGTTCACAAGAACCAATCTCTCATGATAATGAATGTTCCACTTGGTACTCATTTTATCTAGGTGATTCTCATAGAGGTTAAGTATTGGACTTTACAGGGAGGTCACCCATCCTATTACTAGTCCAACTCAAGTACGCTTAAGTGGACCCATTCATTATCATGAGAGATGGGTCCTTGTGAACCACTACTCATGAAACATGGGTGAATGAGTTTGACTCAAAAAATTACATGATTGAATCTTGATAGCAATATCATAATTTTACATGCTTTCAAAATACCTTCTAATTATCAATTGATGAGATAAAGGGGCTCTATAATGAATGGTTTGTAAGGCACAACATGTGTTGAAGGTTTTTCAAATGGGGTTGCAAGTTAAGTGTCCTGTAGTTGGAGTAGTATTGAGATGGGTGACCTCTCGAGAAGGCCTAATGCTTCACCTTTACGATCATCACTTAGATACAATGAGTGCTAAGTGGACCATTCATTATCATGAAGGATTGGTTCTTGTGAACCACTACTCATGAAACATGGGTTGATGAGTTTGACTCAAAAAACTACATAATTGAATCTTTATAGCAATATCACAAGTTATAATATATTATTGCATTTTTTGTTAAATTTAAAAGTATAATATTAGTAGGTTCCAAATGAGGAGAAAAATGTTAATTTGGAACCTATCATCTTTATATTTCCCCCACTTTAGGGTGCATATAATCCTAAGAGAATTACACGTGTGCTAAAGTAAAAATAGTAATTAAAATTTTTATACCCAATGCAAAGGGATATATAAGTTTCTTTGTGTTAGTTTCATGTATAAAATTAAGAAATGTCTACATATATGAAAAACACATAAAATGAATATCAATGTATATATTAAAAATATTACCAACATAAAACTCTTAACATTAAAAATATGCACAATTCTAGTTATCTCTATAACATATATCAAATATGGGAGGGATTCATTAATATTCGATCGAATTGGCCTCCATAGAAATATAGAAAATAGGTTGAGAGAATGAAGGGATCGTGTTGTATGTGATAATGGAGTTGTTATTTAGTTGGTGCCCATAATGGATACAAATTTACTTGGTTAGTGTGATTGGATAGGACTCATGGTGGTATTATTAAGAATATGTTTTATGTCTTAGATACATCATTGTATAAAGTGTGCCAATCATGTGCATTTAAATTGTAAGAGTATTCACAATGTGTAACATGCGTAAGTGATGTAGGAGCATCTTGGGCTATGAGAGTAGTCTTGCTTCACCAAAAAAATGATTTATTTAATTTGTGCAATAGTTTATATTTTAATGTGCTAGGTGAATAATTTTGTAATAAATGGAAAAATATTGTATTAAATATTTTTTCTCATATTTTATGTAGCAACCTTATTGTAATTTGGATGCATTTTGGTGCATTTACAAGCTTAAATCTTAAAATATTCCTTCTTGGGAATGGGATTTTGGGAGTTACAAGTTATGAAAACTCATTAAATATACTCAACTATAACATGGAAAAATATGGGCACCCATGTGTTGATTACAACTTTTTAGAGATTGGACCCATTTGCTAGGAGTGGAATCCAATTTGTTACCTATTCTTGGGAGTGGTTTTTATTTTTTTATTTTTCTTGAGAATTTAATATTTTTCATAGAGTTTTCAATGCATTTTTTCTAGGTTGGGCTTGGAAGATGAATGATACAGGAAGTGGGGTAGTGGATTCCTTATTGGAAGGTGATTTGACAAATTTTGGAGTAGATGACTCTTCCAAATTTTTCAAGGAAGAGAAGGGTAGGTGTTGATTTTATTGGATAAGGTGGAAAATAAATAACTACAGGTTTTGAAAGGGTGTTGCAGAAATAAATAGATTATGAAATCCATGGTTGAAAATCAACAAGTTGGTGATTGAAGATTTTAGATTGGGGAGCCAATTTCACCTTGTCTAAGGGTGATTTGAAGAAGAAGAATCTTGGGTTTCTTTATGAAGTTGTTTTTTGACATAAAATAGATTTATATATGTTTTGTAATGATTTTATTTAGCCTATGTGGCTGCACAAGTTTTTGTAATCAAACTTATTTAAAATTGTGAAGTAATGTTGCAAGTTACATAAAGAGAATTTAAATTCTATTCTTGCAAATTCTAGATTCATGTTTACTATTGTTGGTGTTGAAATATTATGTGTGAGATTTTTGTGAGTCCCCTCTTACATTAGTAAGAGCATCTATGATACATGTGTTTAAAAGTAAGAGAATCTATAATGCATGAGAAAATTTAAGAGAACTAATGAGGTGAGAGTTACAATCTAAGTTAATTTATGATATGGGCAATTACAAATGCACACTTAACCAATCAAAAATAGCCAATATAAGATAATATTATAAGAGACTTATTGTACACAGTAAATTATGTGTATGGTCACAAGTTAACATACTTTTTAAACGATAATTAATCTTCATAGGTGACATTAGAATTTAATGAGCCCATTCCTTAGGTGGGATGCTTAATTTTACATTGGTGAATTCTTATATGATTTGTTTCTCATAGTTTTGTATAACTATTCTAGTATTCAGAAAAATTCATAGATATAAATATGTACACCTTGGTGTTGTGTTTGACCAAAAAAAATGAGGCTAAGGGTAGGAGAATATGAGTAAGCATGCTTCAAATAGGTTGAAGAAACATGTACAACTACTTGAAAAGTTCAAGAGTAAAATTCAATATAGGATAAATTATCATAATTATTTATTTCAAACGATGTTATTAGGTTGAGGGAATAAAATTTGGCGATATTTTTTTTCCAATTACTATGATGATATCCATTAGTTTCCCATTATGTCTATTAGTATATTTTCATTTAGAGCTATAATAGACTTATGCTAAGACACCATGCCTATATGATGATTTGGAGGAAGAGATCTACTTGATGTAGGTAGAGAGCAAGTTATGTTATTGAGACAGAGGATTCTTTGATTTATATATTTAAAATACCTTTACATAATTTCCTATAATAGTCTCTTAAGATGTGGTGTTATGAATTTGATTCTTATTTGTTGGTAAATTTGGATTTCTAAGATCTTAATTTAGATCATCAAATTTATTATAAGTTAGATGGTGATTTATTCCTTATAATTACATTGTATGCACATTATACAATATTATTTGATAAAAAGAATAATGTGGTTTTTGATTTAAAGTATTAAATTTTAGTATAGTATACGATTAAATACATGGTGGATAACACCTATATAATGAGTATAGAGAGAAAAAGATATAGAGTGGAAAAAAATAGTTTGTTATGCAGTGGTGTAAATTGTCACCATTGAAAATTTTACACTAGTTTTAACTCCCACTTATGTGATTAGACATAATTGTGCTATAGTTTTTGAATTTTATAATAATATTTAGAAAATCAAAGTTTTGACTAGTGATAAACATTTTTTGATGGGACCAGAAACCCATTACAATTTTTTTTTGTAGGGATCTAAAACCCTTTACAAGGCACATAAGCTATAAGGAAAATAATCATCAAACTAACCACAATCCATTGGAAACAACCAAACATAGGTATTCAAATCAACTCAAGCTACAAAAAATAGGTTTTGATGGAACCTTCAACCCTTTACAACCAGGTTTTTATAGAGGCCATGAACCTAGACAAAAAAATAGTTATTTTTAGGGACCAAAAATCCAATAGTCTGCATTGAGCCATAACAATCCAAACTCCCCACCTCAAAAGAAAAGTAAGAGAGCACCAAAAATAACTAAAAAGAAATAACTTCCTTGTAACACCAACCAACTTGGACAACCATCCCAAACTCCACCTCAATAGGAGAATCCATCACCACCAAAGCCACCAAAATCCTACATAAACAAACTCCAACTCAATAGGAACATTTAGGAGAAAAGTAAACTCTCCACCAAACCTACAACATGTAACTCCACCTCAATAGGAGAAGGCTCCACCTCCATAAGAGCATTCTTCACCTCTAAAGAAGAAATCAACTGTAGCACCCAACATAAAGTAAAAACTCTAGTAGCACAAGCAATTGCTGCATCCTTAGGCACCAAGAGGGAAGGAAATAGGAAAAAAGACTTAGGTATTACATTAGCCAACAACATTAGTAACCCACACACTAGTAGTAGTGTCTTCATGATAAACTCTAAAATCAACCCAACCAATAGCAAAAGAAAAAGAAAAAATACAACACAAATAATGTGGGACTAATAGATGAAAATTTAGAAAAAGACCAGCCAACAACAACATAGGCAAGGGGACAACATAAAAAATCACCACCACCTACAAAAATTGGAATAATAACCTAACCAAATGGCAGAAAATAGTGAGCAACCACAACCATCAAACAATCAGCAGAGAAAGCCCAAGGGGGAAAAGGGAAACCAAAAAGGAAGGAGGCAAAGAGTAGGCCAACACAAAGATCACACTAGTTTCCCCAATACATTGATCGTGACCAAAGATAAGCCCATCCAAAACCAAACCCTCCTCAAAGGACCCAAATGACACAGTAAAGAAACTCACCGACATAAATGATAGTAGCTGAAACACCATACCATGTATCAATAAAGCAGTAGAAGAAAAATGCCACTCACAAGCCACATCCATACCACAGAAAGAAAATCTCTCAGTCCAACCAAACCACCAAAAAAAAAATTCCTCCTTCCCACTATCTACAAAGGACATATACCAAGAGGAAAACCCGCAGAAGAGAAACCCACAACAACAATCACCAATAGCAATTTTTCCACTATTAGCTTAAAAACCCCAAGGGGAAAAGGGAGACCAAGGAGAGAGGCATCATAGAATAAGCCAAAAAAATGAGCACACCAGATTCCCCAATACATCAACCAGGGTCAAAGATAAGTCATTCCACAATCAACCCCAACTCAAAGGACCCAAAGCACACAAAAGGGGAACACTCCAACTGATAAAGACATAGGTAGAAATAGAAAAACTAGTAGAATAGAAGCAGAAAATGAAAAAACTACTACCCACCAACCTTGCTCACACCAAAAAATTCCCTCACACCAATCAACAGCAAAAGTCAGCCTCGAACAAGCAGCTGAGCATATGACCAAATCTTTCACTAGCAAACTGACAACCATCTACAACCCAGTCACGTCGATTAACCACACTAGATAGTAGATCCTCACTGCTTCCACATCACCAAAGGAAAAATCCCCCCCACTAACCATCTAGAAAGGATAGGGACCAAGAGGAAAACCCCCAGAAGAGTAACCCACAACAATAATCACCAATAATAATATGTCCACCATTAGTTGAAAAAACCCCAAGGGGCAAAGGGAAACCGAGGAGAGAGGGATCATAGAATAATCCAAAAAAATGAGCACACCAGCTACCCCAATATGTCGATCAGGGCCAAAGATAAGCCATTCCACATTCAACCCCAACGTAAACGACCCAAAGAACATGACACAAGAACACTCTAGCTGAGAAGACATAGGTAGAAACAAAAAACCTAGTAGAAGAGAAGCAGTAGAAGAAAACACTGCTACCCACCAACCATGCTCACACAAAAAAATACCCTCCCCCCGATCAACAACAAAAGGAAGCATCAAACAAGTAGCTGAGTAGATGAAAAAAGCTTTCACTAGTAACCCAACAATCATCCACAACCCATTCGCATTTGTCAGCCACACCAGACAACATAACCTTGTTGCTTCTGTTACCTAATTTTCACCCCCAGGGCTCAATCAGGCAAGGCATCTCCGTTGCAGATTTTCATAAGGGCCAGATGGGACATCTCCATTGAGGGTTACTCTATGAATATGATGAAATTTCATAGGGGATTCAGTTGAGAGGCCTGCTCTGTTGGAAAAATACCTCAATAAACTCGCTCCTAGGCCTCCATTAGAGCCAGGTCAGTGTGACATCTTCATTGTCTAGCCGACTGGCTGCTTGATATTGTCTGATTTGAACAGGTCACTGTGACCTAGTTTCTATCCTACCGAATGGAGCTACAGAGCCTATTGTTGTAACATTGAGGCCTTGGTATGACCTCCTATCGCATGGATTTCTCTGGCAGATAGGCCATTCAATCGTGAGCTCGGGGGGACTCATGGCGAGCAAGGGCTACGGGGTAACTTCGGGCGCTCGGTAAAGGGTCAAAGCGAACGGTCAGTGTCTCACCGATAGGAAAGGGAGCTTGCCGTAAAACAAGTATTTCGGCATAACAAAACATTTGGAGACATGTCCCGGTGATAACAGAATGTCCCCTCAACTTAAAGAGCCTTCGACATAACAAAGCATTCACCAAGATGTCCCGGTGATAAGGTGGGGTCTCACCAACAACGGAGGAGTCTTCGGCATGAAATTTGGAGCTCGGGAAGACCTCTTCCTGACCAGCGGGAGTTAGGCCGAAAGAAAGGAAGTCAGCTGAGGGTTCATACTTCAGCAAAATTTCTCAGCGAAGGAAAGGTGTCTTGTCGATAGTGCTTTATGAAGAAGTCTCGAGGACCCGGGAAGTATCAGTGACATGAAAGAAAGCTTAGCTCTCCAAGAGTTGGAAACTTCACCTAGAAGTCTCACCAATGCAGAATTTCTCCCAACATAAATGACATCGACAGGGCTCCCAGCTGTCACGGTAAGGTCTTGTTGACACAGTGTGGTCTCAGTGAAAGGAAGAGCATCGACAAGACAATGAGCCTCACTATGAAGTCTTCCCAACTTGATAACGTCTCGTTGAAAGGAAATCTTGAGCCCAGTGGAGTGAAATGCTTTCGGGGTGACATCAATGAGCTCTTACTGAGGCACTGAGGGGGTCCTTGGGATAACATTTTGCCTTCGGTAAAATGTTTCACCGACACATGGATGTCTTGCTGACTAAAAAGGAGCTCACCATGAGTTGAAGCCTCACTATGAAGTCTTGCCAACCTGGTAAGGTCTTACCAAAAGCCAAAGGAGCTTAAGCCTAGAGGAAAAGAGTAAGCTCGGGGTAAATGAAATGAGCTCGCCATGAGCTCTCAGCGACAACTCCATGTTATGCCGATAGCTTCAAAAGGGCATAATCACATCGGTGAGACACTTTTAGTTTCTCGCCGAGATGCGATTCTATAGGAAGAGGTTTTGACCACCCAAAGAGGCTGCGTGGAATTTACTCAACCAATCAGAGAGATCTGAAGGTAAACCATGGTAGTCTAAAGAACATAAATAGGATGAAAAGAAACGTGTATTTGTTGCAAGCTCAAGGCATTTGAGATGCATCCGAAGTAGCTCAACAGGACACGATGGATCAAATGAATGCGGTAGTTGCAAAATATCAGAAGGCTTCTATGAGGGTAACTCTTCACCGATGAGCATAGTAAGGACACGCAGGCTACAACATTAATTTTGATCAAAAGATCTGAGGATAGATCTTTTTGACCCCAATATTTTGTAAGCCCTGGGGGGCCATCACAGTCTGTATATAAGGCATTTTTTCCTTTTTGTAGATAGTTCTGATTACACACTCGAAAGAGTTAGTGTTTATATCAATCCTTTGTCGACTAGATGCTATTTTTTGTAACTCAACTGGAATCTTGAATACAACACAGAGTTTACCTTGGAAGCTAGTGTTCATGTTTGTACTGATTCTCATTTTTGTATCTTTCTTTTGATCATGCAAGTCTTTAACTGTGTTTTATAATTTTGCACTTATAGCTTAAGGTTGTGAAGTTGATCTTTTCTTCCCAAGATGTGTATGTAGGTCAAACCTGTTAGGATTAATGCATTAAATCTGAAAGAATTTGTCCTGAGTATGTGAAGCAATAGCAATTAAACTTTCAAGTGTATGTTCTTCTTGTGTCCATTTCATGATTCCTTACCAGTTTGGTGTATCACCATAGTGTAGTCCTTTACTTTATGCATCTCTTCCCTCTCTCCCCTCAAGGATCAACAATTTAGGTGACACACAAACGAAGCTAGCCTTCTCCGAAGGTTCACTCCAATCTCAGGTGACCCACAGCCTCAGAGTGATCCAATGTTTCACTAGAAAGCTCAGTTTTACAGCTTTGCATAGGGTGCATTTCTAGGTGACAACAATTTCTGGCACGCCCGGTGGGACAGTGAACTAGATTGAACTACTGGTTTAGTATGCAACAAGTGAATTTCAAACCTTATAGAGGTCCTTTGGCATACTTGGTGACTCCAAAAAGAAGAAGAACCCCATAAATAAGTTCCTTATATAGTTTATGAGAAAAGTTCAAACAAGAGGAAGCTCAGGTCCCTTCAAATATTTGCAGCTGTCACCACCAAGAAGAAAAGGCAGAGCAACAAAAAAAGAGGAACAATAGTTATCTATTCTAGAATAACTCAGTCCACTCCTCCATCTGTAGGGTCTCATCTTGCTCCACCCACAAATCCACTTCAGATACCTCCAATGGCCGCTCCAAGGAATCAACCCTTCATTGCTTTGAATAGAGGGAGTCCCTTGAATTTGGCACAACATAATGATATCCCAATGGTAGCCTTGAAGAGTTTTCCAATTTTCATGGGAGAAGATCAAACTACTCCAATTGAACACATGTGAGATGTAGCTTCATTATGTGGAGTCCACCACATAACCCAAGAGGACGTTGCAGTCAGATTATTAGCTGCTTCATTGAAGGGAAGAGTTGTGCAATGGTACAGGAGCCTACCAGTCAATTCAATTGCAACTTGGGACAAATTTGGAGACAAGTTGCACAAATAGTTTCAAGACAGGTCTGATAACTTGTCTCTACTGGAGCAACTGACTACAATTAAGAGGGCTCCACAAGAACAGATGAACAACCTCAACTTTAGATTTCAAAGAACTTGGGATAGAATCCCTGCAACGGTGAGGCCACCTCTAGAGTATGCATTCCTATACTTTTTAAGAGCTCTAAACAACGATATAGCTGTCATGATACAGTCAATGGGAGGATTGTATTTACCAAATGCCTTTGAAATAGCTATTAGAGCTGAAATCAGCCTAATACAGGCTGGTAAACTCACTCCTAGGCCACCAATGCCATATTCCCAGAGATTCATGCAAATATCCCCTTGTAGATACCTTCTTTTACACCTTTGCCATCCATTCTAGCTATTGTAATACAAGAAAATATTGTTTCAAGTTCTCCAAGTGAGTTACAGGAGATCAAAAGTTTGTTACAAACTTTTGGGAATAAACTTATCAGTTTAGAGAAGCAGCAATCATATAGCAGGCCTTATCAGCAGCATAATCCAAAACAACAACAAGCCTATCAAGGTAATAAACAAGCTTACCAGGGTAATTATCAAGGCACAAGACAAAATGTGAACGCAAGACCTTTTCAGCCCTATGCTCCAGCACTTGTTAGTGTAGTCAAAGACCTGGTTCCTACTCAAAACAATTTAGTAGTAGATTATGAGTGGTGCTATCCTTACAACCAGCCCCACAATCAGACCACTTGCTCAAATGGACTCATTAATTAGGCACTTATGGTACAGAATGCCTCAACCTCACAACAACATGCACCTAATGAGCCATCTCCACAACACCAGGATCAGTTTGCAAATGATGCTACCCTACTCAACTGGCAAGGTGAAGAATTTTGTGGGTTAAATGTGGATAATTCCTCAGTCATAGCTAACACAAGAGCAAAGAAGAGAGAATTAGAGCTTGATCATGCAGCCAACAAAGGAAAGGCATCAACTATTGAACCATCTGCATCTCAATTGACTAGTGGTTTGCAAGGAAATCAACAAATCCCAGTTAAAGAGCAGCCACACTTACAAGCTGATCACACTGGTGTAAAGGTACATAATAAAGTAAACCCAGTTGTACCTTTTAACATTCTTGATAGTATGAAAATGACAAATGTAATGATGTCTATGTGGGATTCATTAGTCATCCTTTGTCAAAAGGATATTCTATGTTCAGCCTTGTCAAATCTTAAGTTATCAGATGAGTCTGAATCCCCATTAGGTTGAAAGATAAGACCGTGTTGACAAATAATGCTCAGGGAAATGATAAATAGCCCAAAAAAGAGGTAGGAAAAGAAGTCAAACCACCTCCCTTTTATGTGTCAGTGATTATTGGTAATAAGTTAGTCCATAACTGTATGGTAGACAGTGGAGCTAGTAGCTCTGTGATGCCAAAACAGATTGCTGACAAACTTGGACTGAAATATTAGCCTTTAGAAAAGGGAGTGATCCAGTTAGATGGAAATTTGGTTAATACTTTGGGTGTTATCAAGGATTTAAATCTCACCCTCCATGCTTGTCCAAATTTTTCAGTCCCTCAAGACGTATGTGTCATAAACCTTCCACCTTTCTTTTCCTTGTGTTTATCTAGAGACTTTACAACCAAGATAGGTGGTTATGTGTCAGCTGATTGGTCACATATGTTATTTAGAACAAGGTATGGAACCAAGGATACCATTAAATCTAAAAGGTTGGCCAAGGATCACATTGAGCCATATAACCAAAGTCCCATCAATTCTCCTCCCCCTGCTGTAAATGCAAATTGTGTTGCTTTTACTGACAACAAGCTGGTTTCTGCGCAACAACTTCAAGTGGAAGCTATTCCTGATGTACTTTTACATGAATGGGCAATTGAAAATGTGTTGGACAGTCCCGAAGACCTCATTCAAGATGCTGGTATGGGTAACTATATCATACTTGAACCTGATGCAGAGATTCCTAACCTTGAAAAGGATTCAGGCCAGTGATTGCAACAACAAAATAAATTATGGGAGATGTATTTTGATGGTTCTAGAAGAAAAAATGTTGCTGGAGGAGGTGCAATGCTTGTATCCCCACAGGGTGATAAATATTTTTCTTCTTTTCAATTTTCTTTTGCATGTTCTAATAATACTGCTAAGTATGAGGGCCTTGTTCAAGGTCTTGAATGGGCAAGGAAGAGAGGGATAGTCCACCTGAAAGTATATCAGGACAGCGAGCTAATTGTTAATCAAGTAAGAGGACTAAATGTTGCTAAAAATGATACATTAAAGTCTTATAGAAACAGAGTGTGGAACATGCTTGAGGAATTTGATGCCTTTAATTTAGTATCTATTCCCAAGAATCAAAACAAGCATGCTGATAGGCTTGCAGCCATTGGGGCACAATTTAATATTCTGAATGACATTAGAAAAGAGAAAGTGCAACAGTATGTGAAGGTTGTGGTCAGACCATCAATTCTTGATAACAACATTCACTGACAAGTTTTTGACAGTGATGAGCAAATCCTTTCTTTCTTGCTCAAAGAAGATCAGTTCTCCATGGTAAATCAAGCAAAAATCAAGTAGTAGTATGGTGATCAAATCATATAGCTAAAGAAAAATAAGTTGCCCAAAGGCCTTGTTACATTAGAATCGATTTTCAGTACTGATGATCAGCTTAAAAAGGGTAAAGCTGGCCTGCAAATCAAAGAAGAACATTATGAAGAACTGGAGATTTTCAAAAGTAAACTTCTTAAGAAAGGAAAAATTTGTTCACGTGAAGATAAACAAGCTTTTGTTGCTTTATGTCAAGAATTCTATGATGTATTTGCTTGGGAATATTTAGATTTGAAAGAGTTTGATCCCCACATTGCTTAGCACACAATTGAGTTAGAGCCTGATGCTAAGCCAGTAAGACAGAAACAAAGGCCTTTGAATCCTAAACTTGAGCCCCTAATGATTAAAGAGCTAACTAAACTAGTTGAGGGGGATATTGTCTTTCCTATCAAACACACTTCATGGGTTTCCAACCTTGTATCAGTTAGAAATAAAAGTTGTGAGATAAGGCTCTGTTTAGACTTTAGGGATCTTAACCGAGCATCTTTGAAAGACCACTACCCACTGCCCTCCATGGAACAAATATTATGAGAAGTTGCTGGTTCTGAGAGATTCTCCTTATTAGATGGTTTTTCAGGGTATAATCAGGTGCTGGTTAAAGAAAAAGATCAGTTTAAAACTGCTTTTATAACTAAATGGGGCACCATGGCATACAAAAGGATGCCTTTTGGTTTATCCAATGTTGGTGCCACGTTTCATAGGGCCATGGACATGGCATTTCAAAATTTGATCAATAAGATTATACTGATTTACCTAGATGATATTACAGTTTATTCCAAGAATGCTGATGAACATGTGTCACATCTTAGGCGAGTTTTTGAAAAATGCAGAGAGTTTGGGATCTCTCTCAATCCAAAAAAGAGTATCTTTGCTATTCATGAAGGGAAATTATTAGGACACATAGTGTCAAAGCAAGGAATTACTATTGATCCTGAGAGAGTCAAAGCCATACTTGAGTTGCCACTACCTAATCACAAGAAGGGTCTACAGAGCTTTCTTGGCTAGATTAACTTTCTAAGAAGATTCATCCCTAATGTCGTGAACCTATTACAACCTTTAACAACTATGTTAAAGAAAAATGCAGTTTTCAGTTGGACAAAGGATGCGAAGAATAGTTTTGAGAAGGTCAAGGAGGCCTTAGCAGGAGCTCCTACGCTGGTAAACCCCAAATTTTCTAAATATTTTTATCTGTATGCTTATGGTAGCACAAGTAACATTTCTACAATATTGGTTCAAAAAAATGAAGAGAATTTAGAACAACCGATAGCCTTTTTCAGTCAAGGTTTGGTTGATTACGAACATAAATAATCCTTTATAGAGAGGCATGTTCTTGCTGTGATCAGAAGCCTGAAGAAATTCAAGCCTTTTATCTCTCATAATAAAATTCATGTCATGGTGGCACACTGAAGTGTGAAGGAATTTTTATTGAATAAAGATCTCAATGAAAAAAGAGCAGGGTGGGTCACTAGGGTCATGGAGTATGATGTAGATATTAAGATCACCAAATTGGTTAGAGGCAAGGGTCTCTGTGAACAACTTGCTATTGGGTCAAGCAGTGAAAGTGAATTAAAAAAGGATGTTATCCTTGCTAATACAAATGAGTTTCAGAATGCCCAGGATGATGTTCTTATGGGGGCAACTAATTGGGTTCAAGATATGACCCAATTTTTACAAACTGGCAAGTGTCCACTAGACTTGAATAGAGCCAAAAGGAGATACTTCAGACTGCAGTCCATACCGTATGTACTAGTAAACAATGTTCTTTTCAAAAAAGATCTGAATGGTGTCCTATTAAGATGCATTCACAACAATCAAATTTAAAAAGTACTTCATGAGTTTCATGATGGAGCTATAGGAGGTCACTTTGCCCCAAGAACCACTGCTTGGAAAGTCATGAGAGCTGGTTACTACTGGTCCAGCTTGTTTAAAGATGCATATGCCTGGTCAAGAAAGTGCATCAAATGTGCTCTATTTTCAGGAAAGGAAAAGATGCCTGCTATGCCCCTGCATCTAATTCAAGTAGAGCAGCCCTTCATGAGATGGGGCATTGATTTTATTGGGCCAATAAATCCACCTTCCAGTGCTGGTCACAAATGGGTACTTACAGCCACTAGCTATTTTACAAGGTGGATAGAAGCGGTTGCATTGAAGGAAGCAAAATAATCTTCAGTTTTGAACTTCTATGAAGATATAGTCACCAGATTTGGAGTTCCTGACTCCATCATATCTGATAATACTTTTGCATTCACAGGTCTAAGAGTAACTGATTGGGCCATTAAACATTGCATTCATTTGAACAAATCCTCAAATTATTACCCTCAGGGTAATGGTTTAGCTCAGAGTACCAATAAGAATCTCATCAGGATTATCAAGAGAACAATGGAGGATAATCAAAAAGCCTGGCACATCAAACTAAAGTATGCACTGTGGGTAGACAGGGTGACTCCTAAGAGGTCTATTGCTAACTCACCATACATGTTAGTCTATGGCAGAGAGACAAGATTGCCTTTGTCTATAGAGCTGCCAGCTTTTGATATTGTTCACCAGTTGGAGATGTTTGAGGAGCAGGACCCCATGTCTGTGAGGTAAGCAGAGCTCATGGAGCTCGAAGAATCAAGGGACAAAGCAATGAAAGCTTTGGAGTATCATCAGCTCCAAACGAAAAGAACATTTGATAAGAAGGCTACAGAAAGAGTTTTCAAGGTAGGAGACCTTGTGCTCAAATGGGACGTTCTGAATAGCAGGCCAAGCCATCACACTAAGTTTGACAACATGTGGACGGGCCCTTTCTTTGTTAGAGATTGTAAGGAGCACAATGCTTATCAGCTAGCTACAATGGATGGGGAAGTGCTTCCTATCCTAGTCAATGGGATACACCTCAAACCCTATTTTCAAATCTGATGGGGTTCATCTTTTGTATATATTAGTTTAGGTATATGTTTTCAATCAATTCTTCTACATTGTGGCTCGTTTGTTTTCTGTTCTTCTCCTTTCTCTAAATGTTTTTTAGTGTAGTGGATGTTTTCGTTTCAGTTTCTCCTCGTATTGTTTTGATAACTTGTGGTGCTCCATAAGCCTCAAGTGAGTTGCAGCCATGTACAGGGTGCCCTGGGACCATTTCAGAGGTTTCTCTCGGTGACTCCATGCCCAATGGAAAAGCCTAGACTACTGGTCTTCATGTCTAGCAGGAAAACATCTAGCAAAGGTCATTAGAAATGTTACCTGATTTTCACCCCCAAGGCTCAATCAGGCAAGGCATTTTTGTTGCATATTTTCATAAGGGCCAGATGAGACGTCTCCATTGAGGGTTACTCTATGCATATGATGACATTTCATAGGGGATTCAGTTGAGAGGCCTGCTCTGTTGCAAACATGCCTCAATAAACTCACTCCTAGGCCTCCATTAGAGCCAAGTCATTGTGACATCTTCATTGTCTGGCTGACTGGCTGCTTGATACTGTCTGATTTGAACAGGTCACTGTGACCCAGTTTCTATCCTACCGAACGGAGCTGCAGAGCCTATCGCTATAACATTGAGGCCTGATTATGACCTCCTATCGCATGGATTTCTTTGGCCGATAGGCCATTCAATCGTGAGCTTGAGGGGACTCATGGTGACCAGGGCTTTGGTGTAACTTCCAGTGCTCGGTAAAGGGTCCCATCAAACAGTCGGTGTCTCACCGATAGGAAAGGAAGCTTGCTATAAAACAAGTCTTTTGGCATAACAAAACATTCATAGAGATGTCTCAGAGATAAGAGAATGTCCCCTTGGATTAAAGAGCCTTCAGCGTAACAAAACGTTCGCCAAGATGTCCTGGCGATAAGGTGGGGTCTCACTGACAACGGAGGAGCCTTCGGCATGACATTTGGAGCTTGGGAAGACCTCTTCTTGACTGGCGGGAGTCAGGCCAAAAGAAAGGAATTCAGCCAAGGGTTCATACTTTGGTGAAATGTCTCAGTGAAGGAAAGGTGTCTCACCGACAGTGCTTTATGAAGAAGTCTCGGTGACCCGGGAAGTCTTAGCGACACGAAAGCAAGCTTAGCTCGCCAAAAGTTTGAAACTTTGCCTAGAAGTCTCACTGATGTAGAATTTCTCCCCAACATAAATGACATCGGCAGGGCTCCCAGCTATCATGGTAAGGTCTTGTCTACATAGTGTGGTCTCAGCAAAAGGAAGAGCACCGGCAAGACGACAAGCCTCGCTATGAAGTCTTCCCGACTTGATAACGTCTCACTGAAAGGAAATTTCAAACCTGGTGGAGTGAAATACTTTCGGGGTGACATCAATGAGCTCTTGTCGAGGCACTGAGGGGGTCCTTGGAATAACATTCTACCTTCGGTAAAATGTCTCACCGACACACGAATGTCTTGCCGATTGAAAAGGAGCTCACCATGAGTTGAAGCCTTGCTATGAAGTCTTGCCGACCTAGTAAGGTCTCACCGAAAGCCGAAGGAGCTTGAGCTTGGAGGAGAAGAGTAAGCTTGGGGTAAATGAAATGAGCTCACCATGAGCTCTCAGCGACAGCTCCATGTTATGTCGATAGCTTCAGAAGGGTATAATCACATCGGTGAGACACTTTCAGTGTCTTGCCAAGATGCGATTTTGCAGGAAGAGGTTTTGACCACCCGAATAGGTTGTGTGGATTTTACTCAACCAATCAGACAGATTTGAAGGTAAATCATGGCAGTCTAAAGAAAATCAACAGGATGAAAAGCAACGTGTATCTATTGCAAGCTCAGGGCATTCGAGATGCAGCCAAAGTAGCTCAACATGACACGATGGATCAAATGAATGCGGTAGTTGTGAAATATCAGAAGGCTTCTATGAGGGTAACTCTTCACTGACGTGCACAGTAAGGACACACAGGATGTAGCATTAATTTTGATCAAAAGATCTGAGGATAGATCTTTTTGACCCCCGATATTTTGTAAGCCCTTAGGGGCCGTCATAGTCTGTATATAAGGCATTTTTTCCTTTTTGTAGATAGTTCTGAGTACACACTCAGAAGAGTTAGTGATTTCTATCAATCCTTTCTCGACTAGATGCTATTTTTTGTAACTCAACTAGAATCCTGAGTACAAGACATACCTTACCTTGGAATCTAGTGTTCATGTTTGTACTGATTCTAATTTCTGTATCTTTCTTTTGATCATGCAAGTCTTTAACTATGTTTTATAATTCTGCACTTCTATCTTAAGGTTATGAAATTGATCTTTCCTTCCCAAGATGTGTATGTAGGTCAAAACTGTTAGGATTAATGCATTAAATATGAAAGAATTTGTCCTGAGTATGTGAAGCAATAGCAATTAAACTTTCAAGTGTATGTTCTTCATGTTTCCATTTCATGATTCCTTACCAGTTTGGTGTATCACCATAGTGTAGTCCTTTACTTTATGCATCTCTTCCCTCTCTCCCCTCAAGGATCAACAGTTTAGGTGACACACAAAGGAAGTTGAACTTCTCTAGAGCTTCACTCCAATATCAGGTGACCCATAGCCTCAGAGTGATCCAATGTTTTACTAGAAGGCTCAGTTTTACAACTTTGCATAGGGTGCATTTCTAGGTGACAACAACTTCCATGTCAACTCCAACAAGCCAGTCAGTAGAAAGCACCATCTACAACCTATCCGCCGCATCCTCATAATCAACATATCCCTCATTCTCCATAGTAGAGGATTTCAAATTCCTACCCTCACACCTATTCCCACCACTCTCCATCTTTTTAGAAAATCAAAGTTGAATTGGGAATAATAGATTAATCTTTATTTACTAATACTTAAGGCCCCACAATAGGTCAAGACTAAGGAGTTAGCACTTTTTTCTATCTTATTTAGGGCCCAATTCAAATATTTCATCATCAAGATTTTAACATTTAGATATCTGATATCATTTGTTAGTTATCAATAATTAATTTATATAAAATTAAAGAATTACATATGAATATGTATTTTTCATCATTTGAAACACCTAAGCAATCCTAGCAATTTTGAGATCATAACTGAGCACCACAAAATTAATCAAGGGAAAAAATTGCAAAATTATGTAGCATTATTTCAGCCAAGCATCATGTTAGCAATGCATCAAGATTTCATGTGAGTTTGTTAATATTTCATGTCAATTTTTTTTGTGAATATTAAATCTTTCAAGACTTCAAATCAAGAATCCAATTCTCCTTGAAAGGGATGAGTATAGTTAATTCAATCAATCAATGAATTTGCATATCTAAGTGTTAAGTTCCAAAAAATGTTGATTTGTCACTTGTTTATTATTTAGCCTTTGCTTTACCAAGGGTAATATCTCATTTACATTATCATAGCTATTGTGGACGTAGAAATTACAAAACATGTTTTGATATAGGTAGTCTCCTATAGGGCACAATATTTTCCCCTCTTCCTTTGGTGTAAGTTATAGATCTAAAGAAAATCCGAAAAGGATTGAAGACCTAATTGTTCAATCAAGAATTCAAGTCTTACAAGTTGAAAAATTAGGGGAATTCTAGAATGTGTTAGAAATAGATGAAGTTTCAATACTAAATCTAGATGACGATAACTTACAAACATGGATCAATTGAGATCTAAATTCTAATTTTTAGTTCTTTTGAAGATTGTAGACACCTTCTACTCACTACTTCCAATAGTCTAACTCATTAAGCTCGCATTGCACTTCACAAATTCACACTTCAAACTCTAAAATTTGCATCCAACACTTCACTACTCAATTATCCATCAACTCATCACTTATTTATACCTTCTTCAACCTTGAAAAATTTCTCCAAGGTTGGCTATTGATTAGGTTGGAAATAGTGTTTACCAAAATGAAATGAATCAAGATGATAAACCACTAGATTTTTCCCACAAAAAATCACTACAATCCATGAAATTATGAGGGCCAAAAGATACAAATAACAAATATAAATTTACCTTAACTATCATAGCAACTATAAGGGGAGTTTTTAGACCTCAAAGAGGTGTGTACCTTATTGTAAGAAGCATGTTTTTTAGGGCACAAAGGACTCATTCGCCTTTAGTGGCGAATGGGTCCTTGTTAGGGTTTTTGAAATTTAGATCTGGGTTCCTTTCCTTAATGTATTCATTCTCATGTACTTGGTTTTAAGCTCCCAAAAACCTTTACTTAATTATGTAGCTTCAATTCTTTGTTCTTGCACTATAAAGTTCAATCTTGTAACTTGACAACTTTGACAAGTTTGCTTCAAACTTCTTTTGGACACTTGATCTTCAACCTATAAATCTACAAAAACACATTCAAGGGAAGAAAAACTCGTTGATTATTAGTGAATAGGGGTTTTCCTAAGTCAAACCCCTTGTAGGTAAATAAACCAAATGATGAAATAATGAAATTGAAGCATGAACATGAAATGATGCAATGTTGTTACCTTGGATGTTTTCTTGGAGTGTAAATATAAAAACTAACATGAACTGGCCATGAAGAGTGTAGATCTTGATCTCAATAGGATGTATAAAAATGCTTGCAAGTAGATCTTCAATGCTACACTCACTATCTTAGCTCAACAACATGTATGAATGCACTAAACCTTTGACATGATGAAATGATCTTGAATTGCTACAGTAAAATCTTGATAATCTTCCTTGAAATTGGTTTGAAAATGCTCTTGAAGTGCTTTATAATGCTCTCTTGAAGTTGCTAGGATTTCTCATAAAAGTGCTAGGAGAAACAATGTGAATTAACCCCTTATTTATACTAAATCAAGAGATTAACCCCAAAATTCAAACAACTCAAGCCACACCAGATCTAGAAACAAACATTATTAAATCCCCACCTGAAAAAAATTCAAAAGGGGGTCCTCATTAAGAGAGGACCCATTTTCCACCTAGGAAAAATGGGTTCTGGCATTTTTTTTCACGAGCGCCCCTTCAAGGAATGAAAGAACATAGAAACCCATGAAGAATATGCCATAAAAGGGGGGTCCTATAGAGGGAGGACCCATTTTCCACCTAGGGTAAATGGGTCCTAGCACCAATTTCTAGGAACTTGATTTTTCCCAATTAAATTTTATGTAATTTAAATTATGGGTGTCAAGATAGATCTTCAAGAGGTGTCATAAATAAGTCTTAAATTTGAATTAAAGAGGCTAATTAACTCAATTAACCAAAATTAATTAAGAGGACCCTAGATAAGTGTGAAGGTATGTTACAACACTTTACAACACCATAAATAGGGTACACATTAAGTACATTTTATTAAAAATGTTCCCAAGATCAATGTGAATGTGTTACAACATATTACACCACTAAACATAGGAAAAATTAGTTTAATTCAATGACAATTATTCCCAAATAAAGTAAGGAAAAGGGATAATTTTTCTATTACTAAATTTTTCTCCCACTTTAGTGATAGGATGAAACCATGTCAAACTCACACTAAAGTAGACATTCAAGACACTTAAGTATGCACCAATAATAAATATATGACATGTGACAAATTCATCGTCAGCAATTCATTGAGGGAAAATTCACCACCAACAATTCATCATGGGAAAAATCACAGCCATGACAATTCACAACATGAAAAATTAATAGCATGATTTTTTGGCGGTTAATTTTCCATGGTGATGAATTGTTGGTTGCAGTGACTTTTCCCATAGTGAATTGTTGACGGTGAATTTTTCATCAGTGAATTGGTAGCGGTGAATTTTCCTAGAGCCTAAAGATACAAAATCATACCTTGTCAAAGGACAAGAAACATAAAGAAAAAAGGATCAAGCACAACCAACCCAATGTGATGTAGAATCGGGTTGTTTGTTTGTAACATGTGCTTCTCACTTTGGGGTAGTGGAACCTAAGTTTGTCCACTAGGCGAGTTGTCCCAAATATTGTGCTCACTCTGGGGTAGTGGAACCTTAGTCTATCCACTAGGTGAGTTATCCCAAATATGTGGAAAATGAGAGAATCATATTAGCCTCTTGTACTATACCAAATTTATCCTCGTGATGACTTTGATAAGGTACCCCAATGTAATGCTTTTGTAATTCCATGTATGTAAGTTTTGTTCAAAGGGGATTTTTCTTTTCTCATGTAAGGTCTTCTTCTTAGGGAGCACCATGCCTAATGCCTCCAAGAGAGGACAAGTCAAGGGTGTTAGATTTTCACTCATGGGATGCCTTGTTCACATCATTCCATGATGGTAGATTATACACTTCTAGAGGACATCAAACCCAATAACACCACCAAGAAGAGGACACATCACAAGAAAAAAGAAAAATCATGCCATGAAATTTTTTCAAAAGATGTCATTGATGTATGCCCCTACTTTAAAGCAGTTGATACACCATTATTGTGAGAAATTTCCTTAAAGTAGCCAATTTTTTTACTAAGACATGAGAGCTTTCCTTGGAAAACCCTATGCCAAGTCATATGTTTTTGAAATAAGCCATGTCATGAAATAGGAAGGTTGTTCCCACAAATACATAAGGGAATATTGGACTTGGGATAAGTATTTATTTGCTACAATATTTTCATAGAGGATGGAACTATCATCATTCCCCAAATACTCATAGAACTGCTTGAATGACACAAAGAGAGTGAAAAAAAAAAAATCCTTTCGGGTCAACATGGAAGAGACCTAAATGTCTCGATGCCTTGAATCATCCCCAAAAAGAAAACACAAGACAAATGGAATGATTATGACATATAAAAGAATGAAGATACTTATAAGGGAATACACAAAGAGAGAGGTACGTCAAATGAAACATCATGCGAGATAAAATTACGTACATGCAATCACATAAAGAATAAATAAAAAGACTAGTACGGGTATGTGCATGATCATCATGGAAATAACAGGCCCTTAAGTGGCAAAAAAATCAGAAAAATTAGAGTTAGGCAACTTGACGTAAAAATTTGAATAAGTTATCTATATTATTTCAAAAATATGTAAGAAAAGAATTTTTAGAAAATTTAATGTAGTTTCTAAACTACTAGGTTTATTTTAAAAAGAAAAAAATCTATTTTGTGAAAATTTGAAATTTCATTGCAATAGTACTTAAATTTTAGGGAAAAAATAAGTACGTGTCTGTCTGACCACCCTAACCACAAAAAAATGATAACATCTTCTTATAATATTTTAGACATAAGTAGATGACTCATATCTGGATCTGATGCATATTTTTTTGTAACTTTTTTCCAATTAAATAATTAATTATGAATTTTTTATTAATTTTTTTTAAAAATATAGAAACTCGTATGTCTAACCACCTTAAGTTGGCCAAAACTTCATGAAACTCAATTTTTTTTTTACTCCTATATTATGTGAAGCATAAAATGTGATGCATGTTTTGGATTCCAAAAATATCATATTGTTTGAAAGTTATAGATGTTTTTAAATCAACATATCAATCAAGACTTTAGTCATAATTCAAATAAAAAATGAATAATAATTATTTATTAAATTCAAAGTAAAGCATAATTCATATTGGTGGAAAGCTAAGAATATCTAAAACCCTTTTCATTTCATCATTTTTGGGTAAAAGTCGTCGATACATACCCTACAAATGCCATCATATTTGCCACTTTTAGGATATTTTTCATCTAATCTCATAGAAGAAGAAAACAATGTATTCAACTGATCATACACTTGTTCATCAATCTTTGTAATGTCAATTTCATCATCTAGATTTATCACAATAGGAGGTCAAATGATATTCAACTGATCATACACTTGTTCATCAATCTTTGTAATGTCAATTTCATCATCTAGATTTATCACAATAGGAGGTCAAATGATAATGTAAATGGAATGTTCTTGTTTATGCTGTGGTGAGGGTATAAAGTCATCATGCTTTGCTTCAGGTAAGTTTGGATTCTAATTTTCTATGTTCTTTTCTTCTTCATTTTGTAATCTATGAGAAATAACATGTTTCCTATGCCTATGCTCTCTAGCACTTCTATTCCTTTTCAATATATTGTCAATTTGTGTATTTGTAAGAGAAAGTTTGTTAATCAAAGGTTCCTGCTCTTCCATGGGAGGAACAAAAGAAACAAAATTAGGTTGTTCAACCACTTTCTCTTTAACTTTGTAAACTTTTTTGACTCTAGAAGGAACACCAAGACTATTTGTTTTATCTCATGGTCTCTTGTAGGAAATTGTGGGAGGTTGCTCTAGTATGTTCGAAAGGGATTTTGGTTGGATCATTTCTTTGTCAAGGATAGGTGTTTCATTTATAGGTTGAGCCATGTTTTGAATGGATAATCCTTCTATTTTATTCCCCTTTAACTTATGATATGATTTGAAAAAGAAATCCTAATGTGGATAGGTTCCATAGGTTTGGGCCAAAAGAAATCTAATGAAAAATTCCCTTAGGCCGACACAGGATTAAATCCATTACGATGCACAATAAATATATCATTACCAAATGGAAACTTTAGACATTTATGAAAAATCAAAAGGATGAAATTCATGGAGAAAAGCCATGGATAGCCTAGCTTCACATGAAATTGGCTTAATTATGGAATGATGGAAAATGAGACAGTTAATGTTTTTGATCCCACTTTTACCTGGAGATCTATCAAGCCTATCATAGGGAGAGAAAACCTATTATGCATCTTGATCCATGCTTTTGGTTTTTTGTGTGTATCTTGATATACTTCATGCACATATAATACTTCTTTAGTGATCACATTCTCTCCACAGATGGGATCAACCAGTATCCCATTAGTGGGCTTATCATTGATTTGGCCAACTCTGTAAAGGATAGCATTAGGTGCATGTTTAAGTATGCCATTTTTTGACAAAGTAATGTCAAGAGGATTTTTATTTGAACCCTTACGAGGTCTAGCTTTGCTAAATGCTATCACTTTAATTATAAGATTTTTAGTTTGAGAGATTAGTCATAAACAACTATAAATACAAGTTTATTTCACTCAATTTTCTCCTAGCAAACAATCAAGTGACCTATCAAGTTGAATAAGAATCCTTATAGAAAATTTGAGTTCACAAGAGCATTAAAGAGTTTACAAGAGAATTCAAGAGTCTTCAAGAGTTGATTATCAAGTGTTTTGGAGCATTATTCAAGTATCAAGTATCATTTCAAAGTCATCATGCATCATGTTTGTGTTTGAGCTAACAATTGTTATGTAGGATTTCATAATTCAAGCAGGTACTCAAGTGAAGATTCATATCATTCAAGAAAGAGTCAAGATCTACATCCATTGGATCTACTTCATACAAGTTTGCAGTACTTTATTGCTAGGGTTTGGTGAGTTGCAACATATCATTTTGTTCATTCATCATTCCTCCTTTCCACTTATTTTCTTTGAAAAGTTTGTTTACCAAAACAAGGTTTGACCAAGGAAAAACCCTTTCCATTAACAAAACAACATTTTACCCTCTCTTTACTATGTGATTTGCAGATCTAGGTTGAATACCCTCTAAGGAGCAAGATTGGAAAGAAGTTGTTAATTGTGCAAAGTTTTCCAAGTTGTCACTTTGTTTAGAAGATCATTGGAAGCCATCTACATAATAGAATTTGATATTTCAAATCCAAAAACCAGATTGGGAAGGAAGATTAGCGATTGGAGAGAAAAGATAAACTTTGAATTTTCAAAAAAGTAGAATGCGATTGATACGTTACAAGTGGCATATGAGTCCCACTACATGCAATTTTGTAGATTTCTGAAGATCCTTAATCAACATTACTAGATTCTTGTTTCAACCCAAAATCCATAGATTGGTTCTTATACTCCAGAAGTGGTGTATGAGTTCCAGTGTGCCGTAAAATCAAATTTTCCAACATTTTAGAGTTGGTTCTGAGCTCCTATAGTTTTCCAGGTGCACTTATATGTTTTCCCAGTTTGTGGTTCAAATTTATACTCTTTTATTGGTCATCTAGTGAAGTTTATATATCGTTAGGTTTTTCCATTACATATTGTATGTTACTTGTATTTCCAAGCCCTTGCTTCATGGTGAACCCCTCTTTAGTCATTAATGATACCCTAGGAAACCCTATTGCAAGATATCTTTCCCTCACTTCATCCTTTGATTGAGATCTTTGGGGTTTCCTTGAATGAGAACTCTAGAAGATTGTTGTTCTAAACCATAGCCAACAATAATTTTGTTCCTTTCACATTTAAACTCTAATACTAGGACTAAATTTCCCCTTTGGGCATATGAGTCCCAGTATATGTCTTTTTACCAAATTTCTGTAGATCCTGATTTGTTAGCTCAGAGGATTCTATATTCTTCCCAAATTCCTCTAGTAGGACTAAATTGCCAAGCTTGACTTATGAGTCCCATTGCACTTTAAAAAGTAGAATTTTAGAGTTGTACATCTTTCTTGGAATCCACCAACTTACTAGGCTCTTTTTTGTCTAATTTCTGCTTGTTTGTTTGATTCTATGCTCTCAAGTTTCTAGGGTTTAGTGCATTAGAGTTTGTATTTCTCCTTTGAAGCTTGATTTTAATGGTGAAGCCCTATTTAATCACACCTAAGGAAACCGCCTTGAATCTTTCCTTCAATTGAGTCACTTGGTTGAAGGATCTTTAGGGTTTCCTAATGAGCTGAAAGTGAAATAGGTCTCCTAAGTTGTCCATGGAATAAAAGGTGGAAACACCCTATTTTCTTTCAGTTTAGTTGCTATCAATGACAAAGGGGTAGATTGTTGGAAATAGGTGTTGTCATTGATGTTACCCAAATATCATTTTTCATTTATTTCAGATGTGATGCTAAAGTATGTACATAATTCAGAGATAGTCATTATGACATTATATCAGTTGGTAGAAGTCAACATGACAATGTAAGGATGAATAAGGCTGAAATGATGATCTATGTGTGATAGGAGGTGGGTACATTTTTTCTAGTATGTTTTTATCATATCTACTATGAAATCATCTCAATTTGGTGTACCACACATAGAGACAAGGTGTAAAATGTTTACTATCTCACTCTAGTGGAGATAATAAGGCAAAGTCATGGTTTTCTGGTTTGCATCTTTCCATTATGCATGATTATTTCTTGTAGTACAGATGATATTCTGGTCATATTTTGAAGCCTCTATCTCCAATAAATCATGTCATCATACCTTCTACAGTGAAATTTACATCTAATAGTATTTTGGTTAGTGTTCTAGTAGAGTATTGTGTTGATTAAGGCTTAGTAAAATGTTATGCATTCCTCCGAAAGTGAAAGGATGATCTTACAATTTTATAAATATGTTCTGTAATGATAGAAGAATATTGCTTAGCAATATCAAGTAATCTGGTGGTCTACAAGTTTATCTGTTGAATGATAGTTAGCTATAGTCTATACGGGTTGCTTTGTACCTATATATTCAATGGGTTTCTCCTTCAACACCAACATATGATGATTGGTTTCTTTAGAGGATTTTAGAGATATTTTTCTTAGGATATAAAGATTACTTCTTTGTTTGTATGATAGTTTGTCTCTCCCCAGAAGTGCAAAGGAAAATAGATGGTAGTTTTGATTATTTGGTCTGATAGAATTGTCTCCATCATCATCAATTTTTCTTGATTAGTTATTTCTATTTTGGAGAATGTGATATGATGTGTGTAGATTCTACAATACCGTGTAAATATCTATATTTGACTCTCTTGCAAACATTATACATAATTGGACCTGATTAATGAGATTTCAAAAGTTCTTTCTAAAGGTCATCTTCAAGCCGAACTAATAAAGGTTTTGAGTTATTGCAAAGGATATATTTTAAATATAAAATTCATTAGTGAATATGATGATTTATAGTGAAGGAATAAATAGTAGAATGAAAAATATGAAGTGTTCAAAATCAATGAGAAGGGGTAATTATGAAAAATAGTGACTACAACTTCAACATGTGTTAGATTCTTGTTCAAAGTAGTTCATAACCAATTTCCTTATTCTATTTTTTTATGTAGATCTTTCTTTGAGACAATGAGTCTTATCGGGTCTATTGTATCTTGCTTTAAGATTGTATACCTTATTTTTCAAGTCCATAGGAAAATTAGCCTTAAAACATTATAATTCTTGTCAATAATGAACTACATATATTGTGAGTTAATCCTCACCGTGTTTTTTCCCTCATTGTGTTTTCCACATAGAAAATCCTATTGTCTCTATGTGATGCATGAATTCTCTTCTATTATTTTTAGTTATTTTGATGTGTTGTTAGTCGAAACATAGAATAATTAAGTTATAATATATTTTGATTCACCCCCCTCTAAGCACATCATTGTGTTCAACATCATAACCATGCACTACCTATTATTCATATTTGTCTTCTAAGGTGGATTGCTATATGGAGGAGAGATAATAAAAAGTGCATAGTGCAAAAATAGGAACATGATGAGCATCAATAATATATCAAATTTATTATTGAGTTGAAACGCCTACTTTTAAAAAATAATATTCACTTTCCTTTATCTATGTAATTTTGTACATCCTCTTCTTTGATATCATCATCACATGGCTTGCTAGAATGGAAAATGGAATAGAAAAAATGAAAGGTAATGCACTCTTTGTTTGTACAAGTCTTGAATTAGGGTGATGATTTATTGATTCAATAACCTTACATAATAGGGCTTCATCAAAGTGTATTTTATATTCATTTGATTAATTTACTCTACCACACATCTTGATAGATAATAAAACACAAATAACTATTTGTGAGAAACGATATATTGATATTGAAGATGACACATTGGTGATGTAGTTTGTATTATTCTACTCCCAACAAATATCCTTTCCATCTATTATATTATCAATGACATGTAAATTATAGATATTATTTCTTTTAGGATTGTTGATCTTGCATCTTGACTATATGAATTTCTACATTTTTCTTTAGACGATATTATAATAGCATTGACTAAATATATACACTCTCATGCGCATCTAGAGTGGATCATATTCTTAAGGATAAATTTGGTCACTTCAACCTATGTTTTATTCCATCCAAATAGGTTCATAAGATGAATAGTCTCTTCCACCTCCTACTTGTTCAAAAAGAAGTTAATTTCAATAAGATGTTAACAATATTCTAGTTTTAGCTTTGAGTGATTAAATATTTCCAAGCAACATAGATTTATTTTAAGACTCATACATTGTAGCTATTGAGGACATGTTAAAGGAAATCCACTTCCTCTATCATGATTTCTATAACATAAATATTATCATATTACCATTATCTTTGGATATTTCTCTTCCCAATTCTTCATAGTTGTCTAGTTTTTTGAGCTGATATGAAATATTTTAATTTATACATCTGGACACTTGGAAAAATTTTAGAGGCATAAATCACAAGAATTTTTTGATCATCTCTCTTGAAGGAGTTTATTGTACCAAGTTCATTGGATTTATTTATCCCAAGGTGATAAATATAATTTGATGTTTTTAATAATATTTAATATTGTAACATTAAAAATTGTCCCCCTTAACAATTTTTCACACTAGGTTTATCTCGCCTTAATGTTCTTGGAATTAATTATTCATTTAATTAAATTTTTTATATATATCCATCGAAAATAAAACATGAGAAATGAATTATGCATTTAATATTTTTCCCTTGATGCTTTTGATACTAAAAAGCATGAACCTAGTCTAGGCTATATTGCACCCTAGACTAGCACTTTTGGCTCCCAATTTTAATATGTTGGTGTTGGTAATTTATTATTTCAATTTAAAATTTAATTTTTCATCCATTGGTATTTTATTTTGAGAAATTAGAATAATTTCATATAAATACAAGGTATTTTGATCATTTGAAATTGTAAGGAGAACTAGAAATTTATTGAGAAAATTGAAGACTGTAAAATCAGTCAAGGGAAATCAGGAGAAGAATTAGTAGCATTATTACAACACTCTCATAAATAAAAATCATTTTTTCTAGATGTTGAGAATAATGAAGCAAATTATGTTCAAGGATCTATTGTTACTTGTGTAGGAGCACATGGGTGAATAAGCAATCAAAACTGCCCAAAAAAATTAAAATAATTATTGTTTGATTTTCTTTTATTTCAATTTTGGTTTGGTTTCTCTCTTTTGATGATGTACCTAAACCTCGTGAATTTGAAAATATTTTTATGGAATTTTAATGTGAAAATTATGAAGACATAATAATTTAGGAGAATTTTTTCTAATGAAAGATTAACAACCATGATTGTAATTGCAATTACCCTAGCATATATGTGTGAA
Source organism: Sequoia sempervirens (assembly GCA_007258455.2). NCBI lineage: Eukaryota > Viridiplantae > Streptophyta > Pinopsida > Cupressales > Cupressaceae > Sequoia > Sequoia sempervirens. The sequence continues at coordinate 344,847,050 of VDFB02373365.1, forward strand.
AATATGACAAATATGGAAGCATACATTGGGTAGAAAAGTTCATCTTTCCTCTATGCAAATTAAGAAGATATGTTTTATTTGCTTTGAAATTAGACAAAAGAAAATAAAATAGAAAGGATACTACAGGTCATCGTATAGGAAGAATTTGCATAGATTGAGGAAGGTTGATAGCATTTAAGGCATCAAGCAAGAAAAGTAAGTTGAGACAACAGTTGTAAGGGGTACTATGTTAAAAGAAAGGAATACACTGCTATAAAAAAAGAAAGATAGAGAACTTGTTGGTGATAAAGTGTGCACAAAAGAAGAGATAGGGTGCATGGCTATTGAGAAGAGTGGCACAACTATAGATAGCAAAGGAGTAGTTATGGAAAGTGTGTTCAACAGTGAGATGAGAATGGGGGCATTGTAGATGGAGGAAAGAAAAGTGTGTGGGTAAGTGGTGAGTGTTAGTTAAGTAAAAACCATGGAAGCATCAAGAAAAGAGGTGTGTCTGAGTAGAAAGGGAAAGAAATTTTGATCACAATTGGATTGTAATTGGTTTGGAAAATTGTGTTGCAAACCAAAATATTTGTATTGAATAAATTTGAAATCAAATAAAACTTCAAGTTGTTGTTTTCTTGTTGTTGACAATTAAGTGAGAAATAGGAAAACATAGGACACTTGCATCAATTGGTATCAAAGTAGGAGATCCTGAGCGTCGAGAGTATCCACTAGGGATTTTGGGAAGTAAGAAATGGTTGTGAAAGGATCAAGAGAATTATTGTGGGTATGTGTGGAGTACAAACAATTGAGAGTTGAAATTGTTGATAGAAAAATATGCCACCATGAAGAGGAAGACCCAGATTAGAGGTAGTATTGGAAATATTTTGAGATATGGTAATAGAAGGTATTAGAAACTAGGGGGAATTAGGTGCTTGTAATAGAAGAGAAAGAGAAAAAGAACATGAGAATGAGGAAGAAATCGAAGGTGAACAACACAAAAGAGAAGAGGAAGAAGAGGAGGAGGAAGAGGAAGAATGGCTAGGAGATGTCGAACAAGAGAGCTTTTTGAGAGATCTTTCAAGAATAAAAAAGGCAAATAAGATGGATTTTTAAATTTATTTTGGAATGTTAAGTCTAGATGAGCTAATCGATTGGATTGGAGAGATACATGAATACTTGGAAATGGAGGAGATTAGAGACCTGCAATGAGTGAAGATAGCTCAAACAAAAGTGAAAGGAAATGTTGTGTTATGGTGGAAAGGGTTGTAGAAAGAATCATAAATGGATGGAGATACTTGAATAACAAGGTGGAACCAAATGGTGATGAGGTTGAAGAAAAAATTCATACCTAGAGATTACAAAATGGAGCTATTCAAGAAATTGCAAAATCTAAAGCAAAAAGATATGAGTGTAAAAGATTACATGGAAAATTTTTACAAGTTGGCTATTTGATCTAGAAGGCATGAAATTGATAGGGAAAAGGTAGGAAAGTATGCAAATGGCTTGAGGTTTAACATATAGGATGAGATGAGTATGTTGAAAATTACCACAATTGAGGAAGCATACTAGTATGCATTGAAGGTTGAGGAGAAATTAATGAAGAGGAAAACAAATAATTCCAAAAGTTAGGGAAGATTTGGAACTGAAAAGGGACAAGCGAGCAGTAGCAAAGGAAAGAAAGTTGAAGAAGAATTCAAGCCCAAATTGAGTAAAGAGGTGGGCCAAAACACCAAAGAAAAGGAGGTATCAACAAGAGGACATGGTAGCAACAATAGAGGGTTTCCATTTAGATGCTACTAGTGTGGAGAATTTGGTCATCATGCTTTTGAGTGTGATCAAATACAGGAGGGAAGCAAGAAGAGTGTAGTGAGAAGCCACTTGGCACAAGAAGATGAAGAAAGTAATGCATCACAGAAAGTAGCAGACCTAGAAGAAGGAAAATATCTCATCATGAGAAGAGTGTTGGTGAATCCAAAGATGGTGGAGATGAAACCATCCCAAATAAGGAATCTCTTTCGGACTGTGTGCAAGGATGCAGGTAAGTGTTGCAAAGTTATTGTTGATAGTGGTAGTACAAATAACTTAGTTTTAGAGGATATGGTAGAAAATATATGGTTGAAAAGGAGTAAGCATCCTAGTTTGTACAAGGTTTCTTTGTTGCAGAAGGAACATGAAATGTCTATTAGGGAGCAATTTTTAGTAAGTTTTAAGATTGGTTCATATAGAGATGAGGTGTTGTGTGATGTGATTCCCATGACTACTTGTCACGTGTTGTTCGGTAGGCCATGGTATTTTGATATGGAGTCCATTTATGATGGTAAGAAGAATGTGTACACCATCCAGAAAGATGGACAAAAGTATATGTTGAATTTTCTAAAGGAGAAGGAAAAATAGGTGAAATAATCTAGCTCTATTGTTTGTTGCAATGCAAGGAAACAAGTAGAGGAAGAGGAATGAAGTGAGTGCAGTGATTTATAGCCATTCAAAGGGAATATTTTAAGAGGAAAAGGAAGATTGAATTCAGATTTATTGCAACAAAATAAAGGAACAACAAGTAGCAGTCTAAGAGAATGTGGAGGGAACTGAGATGGACTGATGGTAAGAATTTTTCTGGAGAAACAAGATGATTCCAGTGGAGGTGGCTTGAGTGTTGAGGATGAGTTGAAGTTTAGAAGAGAGAAGGCTCCCATGGAAAAGGAGCAGTGTTGGATAAAAAAAAAATCATGGGATTACCATCCCATGCACTTTTCAATGTTCTTGAGTTTTCACTTACCCAACGTGTCTAGTGTAGGAGAACATGGGTAAATAAGCAATCAACACTGCCAAAAAAAAATATAATAATTATTGTTTAATTTTATTTTATTTCAATTTTGGTTTGGTTTCTCCCTTTCGATGATGTGCCTAAACCTCCTAAATTTGATAGTCTCTTTATGGCATTTTAATGAGACAATGATGAAGACATATCAATTTGGGAGATTTTTTTCTCATGAAAGCTTAATAGCCATGACTGTAGTTGCAATTACCCTGGCAGATATGCATGAAAATGTTAAAAATATGTAAGAATAGATCAGGTAGAAAAGTTGATTGTAATGATTGCAAATTGAACAAAATGGATTTGAAATTTCCAAAAAAATGAATTGAAATATGTAATGGAAAATTCCATGAGTTTGTGAAAATGAGATATTAAACTCCATTAAGTTGTTGTTCATCTTTCCTCTATGTGGATTAAGAATATATGTTTTCTTTGTTTTGAAATTTGATAAAAAAAAATAGAAAGGAGACTAATGGGTGAGGAATATGAATAATCTACATAGATTGAGGAAGGCCAATATCCTTGAAGGTATCAAGTAAGAAAATTAAGGTGAGATAGTAGACCATGTAAGGGGTAGTAGGTGAAAATAAAGAAATATGTTCTAAAAAAAAGAAAAAGATAGAGAACTCGTGGGTGATAAAGTGTGCATAGAACAAGAGATAGGGTGTGTGGCTAGTGAGAAGAGAGATGTAGCAGTAGATAGCAAAGGAGTAGTTGTGGAAAGTGTGTGCAATAGTGAGATGAGAATGGGAGCATTGTAGATGGAGGAAAGAAAAGTGTGTGGGTAACTAGTAAGTGTCGATCAAGTAAAAACAGTGGAAAAATCAGGCAGAGAGGTGTGTGTGAGTAGCAGGGAAAAGAAATTTTGATCATAATTGGATTGTAATTGGTTTATAAAATTGTGTTGTAGACCAAAATGTTTTTATTAAATAAATTTGAAACCAAATAAAACTTCAAGTTGTTGTTTTCTTGTTATTGACAGTTCGGTGACTAATAGGCAGACACAAGACACTTTCATTAGTTACCAATCATGCCAAAATCATGAAGATTTATTGATCTATCCTCTCCATGCTAGCTTTATTAATCTGTTATGTATGTGAGCTAACCTTTTTGTAGGTCTATTTAGAAATCAATACATCCATCAATAAACTTGTGTGTGGCATCTCTTCTTCAAGGGTTTTCACATCAAGGTAACATTATCATTTTTCATTTATTAATTTCAATCAATTATTTTTTATTTTGGCCTATACCTAGCCTAGGGAATGCTCTATTTATCACCATCAATCATTGTACATGGAGGTATAAATTCCAACACAAGTTTTGAATTGGAAAAGGCCCTATGCAACACAACCTTTTCACCTACTTAAATATGTGTAGATTAGATTTGGATGTTTCATGGAGTGGTAGTTCAAGAAAACATAATACAAACTGCAACTTATAACCTATAATTTCTAGATATAAATAAGAAGAAATTTAGTCTACAACACATTACACTTGTTTCCTTGCAATTCAAGCCCAAATTTTAATCACAGATTCCTCAATGTTGTCATTTATCAGATCTAAGTTAGTTTTTATTCTTTTTGTTTTCATCAGTTTGCAAAATTACATTTTCGGATCTAGGGTTACATGTCACATAGGCTTATTAAATAACACATAAAATTTATCATCCTCACAACACTAACAAAAAATCATAAAACATAGGAGGTTGGATCTCCCTTGTGGTAGCAAGTCAACCATAAAACCCTAGTTGGTTTATGTTTAATGTTGTTTCAAGGGAAAAGGAGACAATCCTAGTTAATCTAATTGGATCTGGGATCACTTTTCCTAGTGAAAAAATATTATTTTTTGCACAATTACCTTTCACATAGGAGGTTCTTCTTTGTGGTAGACATTGATAGTCTTATTTTGTCTCCTATGGTGACATATTTATTGTACATTTATCAAATACGTAGTACTTAGTAGGTCATGTTGAATCCTTAGTTCTTCCATCACATGTACATTTTTTTTCTTTTATCCTCTCTTTTGGGGAGGATATTTTTTCAATGAGGTTTGCTTATTTTCTCTAGTTATGAGAGATTTTTGTGCATGATACCCTATTAGTATTTCTATCTAGGACCAATCCATGCATCCACCAAATAATTAATGATTATTTAGTTACTTCCTAAGTTACACTTAAGAGGGATGCTAAATTAAAAGGGTAAATCAACTAATTGATTATAAACTATGACATATTTACACTAGCATGCTGAATTATACTTAAGTCACATGCTTTTTGTCTCAAGTGATAGGATCAGGACATGTCATGATTTAATTTTATCCTCATCTAGGGTTTCATCTTTATCCTTTACCAAGGAAAATTTACTCTTTATTATAAGAAATCTTCTCATTATTTCATCTATATAATTCTTAATTTTTATAATAAATATTAATAAAATATAGAATATTCTCTCTTAAATTAAATCTCATGTTACATAAAAGTCAATTGGGAGATTCAAGTACATATTTAAAATAATTCATATCGAAAGCGAACCTATGTTTAATAGTTTCCTTTGTTCCAATTAACTTATTTTTGGTATGCATATATAATTTTAAAGTGTAACCTATAGTAAGCAATATAGACCAAACACTTATAATATTAGTCAACATTAAAACTAAACTTAATTTTTTACTTCCATGTTCTGCTATATTATTCGAACTCTCATTTTTAAATAGAAAAGAAGAAAAATATTATAATTAAATTATTCACATTATAGATTATGATTATTTTCCACACAAAGGCCTCATAACATATCTTTTTTACTATATTACATATAGACACCAATGCATGGCCTTACAATTCTAAAACATCATGCCAATTCAAGCCAACCATTTTATATATAAAAATCAATGTTTCATGTAGTTAATTCCTTCATGTCCTTTTATTTAACCATTTTTTCAATATTGGTATATCTCTTTTTCTGGTATATTTAATTCATTTTTTGATGTTTTACTAGCTCTATTGTTAGGTTGAATAAGAATGGAAAATGATTTTATCTATAAACTTACATAATATCTATATTTAATAATATATAAATGATTACACACATGTTGGATCAATCATTACATATGTAGTCCAACCATTAAGCATGCATATCATTAAAAAATAAATGTCAAATGATCATTAATAAATAAAATCTCTAGAATTTCCTTAACATATCAACCAAATTATGGTCTATATGAAAAAAATGCTTAAATATGACCATGTTAGGCTTTAGAGTCACCAATGATTGCCAAATAATTTACCAATGATAACTATTGTTCAACAATACCCTTCATAGAGAATAAAGTAATATAGTTATTAATATACTATTACAAAAGAAGAGGAAGTCCATATATGCATACATATGTATGTATACATAAAATCTCACAAAATTGAAATTTATAATGAAAACTATAAACTATGGGATATTGTTTTTTTAAATATGAAAATATGTTAAGAACCATCAAATTTAGTGTCACACTTCATTAATTGATACACCTAAAAGATGATTTCAATGTATAGATAAAAAAAGGTCTTATAGTCTATGCAACTTTTTCATTAGAATAGTTAGTTATTCTTAGAAAATCAAATCCATTTATTCAAATTGCATATAACTAGCCATAAAAGATAATACTATCAAAGCTACTTATATACCTTTCCATGAAGCCAAAGGAGGTGTTTCTGAATTAATCCATGTCAAATTCATGTCATCATATCGATCTCCATAGATACCATTAGATGATACCATAAGTTCTATTTCTTTCATCTCCTTAGCTATAAGCTTCACACAAATCGCATTAATATTCTCCTCTAAGTTGTTGATTTTAGTTGTCCCTGGTATTGGTGACACATCATTTCCTTGCTGTTGAATCCAAGCAAGTGCAAGTTGTCCTGTAGTACACCCTTTGCTCCAAGCAATTGTTGATAACTTCTCAAATATAGCCTTGTTCCTTTCAAAATTCTCTCCTTTAAACCTTGGAAAATTCTGAAAATGATACTCATAAAATCAGATATTATCCTAATTATAAATATAAATCAATAAATTCACAATTAACATAGACAAAATAAAGTCAAAAACTTCTTACATATGTCTATGAATCCTTAATCAAAATACAAAATTAAATATCTGAAAACAAATTCATAATTAAACAATACAAAATGCAGGTCAAAACTTCTTCCTTATGTTATAGATCCTTTTAATATATATATATATATATAAACCAATGTTTTAAACCGTGATTCCCACTTTATTTATTATTTTCTATACAGTTGCAGCATACTTGTTACCATCTAACAACGCCTAAAATTTGTAAAATTGCAACTCACAGCCCTCTAAATATAGAGGAATTTAATTATTATTCGATAGTCATCATTAAGGGGAAAAAAACGGGAAGATCACAAATGAACATAAGAAGCATCCACCGAAGGGCTACGCTGTTAATAAAGCCTATTAATGGAAATAAGCATCAATGAATGCAAATACCTTTCTAATATCATTATCTTCTAAGCTTTCGACCAACTTTGTTCCAGAAGAGAAGAAACCTTGCCCTAAAGGGCTATACGGTACAATTCCAATCCCAAGCTCCCTGTATGTGAAAGCTGAAGTCAAAATAAGACACTTTAAGAATTGCATAATTCGAATGCCTTTCTAGCTTTCGAAACCCACATACCTGCAAGTTGGAACAATATCATCCTCAACATCCCTAGTCCACAAAGACCACTCTATTTGAACTGCTGTAATGGGATGCACAGCATGGGCTCTTCGAATTGTTGATCCAGAAGCCTCAGAAAGTCCGATATATTTTACTTTCCCTTCTTCAACCAGCTTCTTCATTTTTTCAATCTGATTTTATGCATTTAATCAAGCTTATCATCAATGACTGATGTTTAGATAGAGAACTACTTGTTATACAATCAGTCCTATCAGATTGAACACCATCTAATACTGAAGCCATACATTAAAAAAACCAGTTTCTTCATTTCTCCAATTTTCAAACTTCATATCAGACAATAGTTGTGTATTTATTCAAGGCTATCATCCAACGGTGATATTTAAATAAATAATCAACAAAAGTATTATGAGGGCAAAAGCATTAACACGCATAAGGTTAAAGTACATACAGTAACCTCTATGGGGACTCTTGTATCTACACGATATTGGTAATAAAGATCGATGCAATCCACATCGAGCCTCTTCAGACTCCCTTCACAGCAAGCACGAACATACGCAGGATCTCCACGAATATTCCAGTTCCCACCTGCCCTGCTTGCTCCAAACTTCGTAGCTAGCTGCACTTTGTCTCTTATTCCTTTCAGTGCCTGCAAATCAGATAAAAAAATTGGAAATTGAAATCAAACCATATGAGAATCCAGATAAAACTTGCGAAAATCAGATTAACTACAGTTAATTGAAGGCACCCTGCCTTTCCAAGGAGAAGTTCATTAGTATGAGGACCATACGCATCAGAGGTGTCGAGGAATGTAATGCCTTTGGAGACAGCATGGTGAATGAGGGAGACCATTTCATTTTCAGGCTTGGGAGGGCCATAGGGCCAGACATGCCAAAGTAGCCCAATCCCTGTGCTGATACTTCAAAACCCTGGCTTCCCAACTGGATCCTTGCCACTGCCATTGCTGTTGCTCTTGTCTGTTCTTCTGCCTTTGCTTTTGTCAGGGCAGAGAGAGGCAGGAGATGAGTTTGCAAAGGGCAATTCGTAAACCACACAATAATGCTATTCCTGTGACTCATTTTGTCCAACTACATTATTCCTGTCTACCTACTCAATTACCGGGAGACCGGTGAATGGTCGACCAGGCCTTTTCTTCAGAAGTTCTTCGTGATCAGTAAAGAATTATACTAATTAAATATTCTTGTTGAATGTAAAGTTATTATATTAAACAAGGTGGTTGGATACCCATGAGTGCTTGCCTGTCTTGATATAACCTTTCAATTTCTATTAATATAAAAAGATAATTTCATGACACTGTGGTGATACTTGAAAACCTTCACTTCCCAACAAATCATGGCACCGCCATTATTACTGATACTGTTTATGTTGTTACTCTTGTTCTGCCTGCCTTGCGTTTTGCCTTCATTGGAGGTTGAGAGGTTGCTTTATAGATATTTATAACATCCAGTTCGGAATTGAATGTCATGATTGGGTCACTTTTCAATTTGATTCATGGTATTGTCATTGTTTTCTTCTAGAGGGTAAAGGCTCTCAATTTGATTCTTGACATTGTCATTTTTTTTTCAAAATGGTGAATGATTTTGATTCAATGAGATTATCAAAGAGGACTTCATCTCTAACATAAAGATTCAAGAATGACAATTCAATTGGATTTGAAATATGATAAAGGAATAACATCATATTTAAACCTTCACAACTTGCTAATATTAGTGATATTGTTTATCTTATTACTCTAGTTCTGCCTTGACATTTGCTTTCATTGGAGGTCAAGAGGTTGTGTGTAGATATTTATAACATCCAGTTTGGAATTGAACATCATGACTGTGTAACTTCTCAATTTGATTCTTCGTATAGCCAATTTTTTTTTAAAGGGTAGACACTCCCAATTTGATTCTTGGTATACTCATTGTCTTTTTCTTTACATGGTAAAGGCGTTTGATTGAATGAAGTTATAAAAGGGATTTATCTCCAACATAAAGATTCAAGGATAACACTTCAATAGAATTTGAAACTTTGTGCTAGAGCAACAACACCACATTTAAACTATAATAACTTGCTAATAGTAACATTGACACTACCATTTTCAATAATGTATTCACTCCTATTTTTGTGTATTGATTTGCTTTTACTTAATAATAAAATATTATGATATCAACATTATGAACACACATTATAATAAAAGATTCTTTGGAGGAATGGGGATTGGGTTGATTTGAAGACCATCAGTTTGGATGTTTTCCCAGTTCAGTCTGCCTTCAGGGCCCTTAGATTGGTTCAACACCAAGTGGATGATCTTGTTGTTTGGATAGACAATCTGCCTGGCATTTTTTCAGTTTCTTCTGCTACTTCTATGTTGGTTAGTCCGCAGGAGCCTCCGCCCTTCTAGGCTAAAGCTTGGATTAATTTCTTGATTCCTAAAATCAATATTTTCTATTGGATCATGCTACAAAATAAGATTCTCACTTTGGACAATCTTGGCAAGAGAGGAATCCAATTACCTAATAGATGCTACATGTGCAGGAATGATGTTGAGACTATTAATCATATTTTTCTTCACTGTCCTTTTGTATCACATATCTGGGGCAAAAATTTTGTGCATCTTGACGTGGTTTGGGTTTCCCCTGCTTCGGTCGAAGATTTTTTCTTGCAATGGAAAGCTCCATCAAAAAATCCTTTTGTGTGTAGGCTCTGGTCTTTTGTTCTACCTTTTGTTTCATGGAGTATTTGGAAGGAAAGGAACAACAGATTGTTTAGGGAAAAAGAGAAGTCAGAGGGGGACTTGTATGAAAAAATTGTTAGGACTATAAAGGAAAATTTATCTTTAATCCCTAGAAAAATGGTTGATAAAGCTACTTGGTCTCCCTTTGATATTGCTACTACTGAAAAGTGGAATTCAAAATTAGTTGCTTTAAAAGTCCCCACGCCGGCCTTTTGTGGGAGGGAGAACGCTAGCTGGACTTTGCCGCCTTTGGGTTGGGTGAAAGCCAATTTTGATGGTGCTGCCAAAGGCAACCCTAGGAAAGCTGGCAGTGGGTGTGTTTTAAGGGACAATGCAGGGGTTTTTATTGCGGCTTTTACTATGGACATTGGTACCCAAACTAATCATGTTGCGGGAGCCGTTGGGGCTTATCATCCGGTTAACCTAGCTTTCAATATGAATATGAAATGTCTTTGGTTGGAGGGTGATTCTAAGAATAATATAGATTGTATTCTTAGGCTAACCCCCCCTTCGTGGACCATCAAAAAGTGGATTGAAGATACAATTGCCATATTAAGTAAATTCAACAAAATGAAAGTTTCCCACACCTACAGAGAACCCAATAAGGTGGCGGATTACTTTGCCAATGAAGGAGTCAAGAGGGGTGGGGAAAACATGTGGAGGAAGAATGATTACCTCAATTTTTAGGTAAAAGCTCTAATCTATTATGAGTCTATACATGGAAGAGAATTTTGTCATTGCCATGATGAAGTGGATAAAGATCAAGTAAATCGATCTCATTAGATTTGATGGGACTGACGTCATTTTCCTTTTTGAGAAGCATTTTTGGCACACTTTCTAGGTGTTTGGGAAAATAAGCTCATACGGGACCAAGAGTAACTGTAGGGTTTGGTTTAGCAGAGCTTTGAAGATGGGGGGAGAGAGAAAACGTGTTGAGCCAAGCAACTGTCAAGAGCACAGGAAGAATGTTAAAGCTTGGGAAAAAATTGAAAAGGGTGGTCTAGTTTCATTCTTGGAAAAGCTCCATGGTACTAATGAGATGGTGCTGGACTATTTCGCCAAAAACTGGAAAAATGGTGAGATTGTGCTATTTGGTAGGAGTGTTAAGCTGAATGAGAAAATAATTGGTGAGATTATTGGTCTTTCAACCTAGGGTGTGAAATTTTATCGAGACCGTCGGTTCTCTGATGAAGCAGTTATCAGATTTCCTAAGAAAGATAAGGAGAAGGCTAAGCTGGTTAAGGTTTATAATAGCTACTTTGATGTGGAGTCCATTAAATCAATCTAGAGGAAAGTTTTGATAGTCATTATGGAGTACATCACAGTTGATGGGCACTTCACCAGGGTGTATGGTTATCACTTTGCCATTTTGAACCACTTTCATCACAAGGTTCGTATCTCTTTGTCTTTTTATTTATTCTCTTCTCTGAAGAATTGCCTTGATGAAGTTGAAAGAAACCCTAAGCGAATTTCTATTATTCACCTTGATCTTGTCAGGCTCATCTATGAGCATTTCAAAAATTTACCCGCTCTGCCTAAAAAATGTTGCTGCTAAGGAGTTGGACGATGAGGATACGGAAAGTAGCAGGGAGAATGATCCTTTGGCCCCTTTTTCTTTTGCTGATACTGAAACTAAAACCACTGATCCTCAGTCCCTTTCTTGACAGAATGTCCTTAAGGGGTCTGCTCTGCCTTCTTGTCTTAATCCCCTACCTTCGCATGGTTCCCTTATGCTAGGTTCTGCTCCCCCGTCTTGTATTAATCCCCAGCTTTCGCCTGGTTTCCCTACCCCAGATTTGGTCTCTAGGTTTAAAGGTGCCTCGGTTACGAAATTGGTTTCGTACTCTAGGAATTCTTTGGAAATTCATTCTAAAAATCCTATGGATAGTAAAGAGTCGGTCCCTAGTGCCCCTACATTTGGAAGATTTGTGAATGCCCCTAAAAGACCCCTTAATCTGGATGAAATTAATTATGTCCCGAATAACTTTAGGTCTAATGACATTATGAGTGTGGAGGAAAAAAGTGTTGATGGCCTTTTCATTGCTCTTAAGTGGGCCCATAAGGAAGTATGTGATTTGAATGACTATAATATAGTTCTCAACAATAGAGTCATGGAGTTGGAGTAGAAGGTAAGCTGGAGCCATAAGGAGAATGATGGATAGAACACCCCCTTATTGGAGAAAAGACAACAGCTAGAGGAGGAAAGATTGACTAGGCTAGAGAGCAATGTTTCCAAGATTGGCCAAAATATCAGGGCTATTGTGGTGCATAATCATAAAATTGCCAGGCACAACACCATTATCATTAATGCTATGGTGGAAAAGTTGGAAAAAAATCAAAAGGCCTCGCTATTTGTGGACTTGGATGTGGATAGAGGTTGTAGCAGAGATGTTACTGAAGGGGTTTCGACTGCACCTAGGTTAACATGAAGAGGAAGGTCCCTACCTCTACACATATGGTTCAAATCCTCAAGCAGGGAATTCAGGATATGAGTGAAGTTGAGAAGGAAGTCGAGGAGTTTTTGAACTTCATGGAGTAGTGTTGTTGTTGTCCTCTCTAGCTTTTTGGTAGTCCTTTTTTGGACCTTGTTGTCTCTTTGTTGCTATCATTTCTTTTTAAGACAGTTGTATGTTCTCTTCGACTTTTTTGCTATATCTTTGTATGCTTAAACTTTGTGGTTTCAGATCCCTGTAAAACCTGTTTTTTCCTTTTCAAAAACATACACATGTCAAAATCTACTTCTAAAGGTTCAACAACAACAAGAGGGGAACAAAAGCATACAAGGTTGTTAAAGGGTGGAGTGTTATCGCATAGGTAGTCACAAGTTACCCTAGTGTAACCCTTTTACGCTATTGACCCGCATCTTGGGTTACCCTGGTGACCTCTATCGACCACCAGACCCCCATGTGCTCGTTATGTAGGACCAACCTACTTTTCAAGATTACTATGCAAAGGCAAGGTAGTTGATCTTGCCATTCCAAGCCTTCCCACTCATCCCAAGCCTAAACAAGCACTTGGGACCATGAGTGAGGTTACATTATCTAAATTACTTTGTGAAACTACCCAAACACCCTAATTAATTAATTAAATTATCACTTGATTAGACTCACAAGGGTTACTCTACCACTTTGGGCATCAGACCTCCATTGTGAGCCACTCTCCCAACTAATAACAATATCTCAAAGTCACAAATGGCAAGCCAACTTGCACAAGATACCAAATCCATCAAAATAACTACACCAAGTGAGGCATGCACCATCTCATCCTAGAACTTTAGAGTAAAGAAAAGCACATTCAAGTGCAAGGCTAAAACTGCATAAACACAATCTAGAGTAAGATCAATCATCATGAAACAATATAAAACTCAAATAAATACTTCAAGCTTGATATGGGTTACCCAAGGCTGAACCTCATAGGTTGCCAACCCCCATACCAAACTCATGCAAATAAAACCATACTTCCCCCTCTAAGCTCTAGAAGATTAAATTACTAACTCTGTAATTCCTCCAACGAAATGACAATATCAACAAGATCTCAAAAGACTATAGTCATACCACAATTAATGAGTCAACAAGTATAAAATAGTGACAAACAAAATTCCAATGAAATCTTTAGACTCAGCCAAAGCTAACATAATCAAATTCAATACAAAATTCAATCAGGCATCTAAGGGGCACCTCTATTTTCTCCTCTCTAGATACCCAACCACTGAAACTCACTTAACATAAAATCCAGCTAATAAAAATTCACACAAAAACAATTCCCACGACAACAAACAATCAATTGATACACAATTTCAATATGAAAATTAACCCACTCAAATAGTGGAATCAAATCTGATAACAATCACAAGTGTTCTATATAACTATTCATATAGAGGACTTACAAATCTACAATTAAAAGGGAATAAGAGAGATCGATATTCAAATGATCCTCTAATTTTCATGCAAGCACACCATTAAACAAAGCAACCATAATACACAATCCTCAACATTTCTAATTTAACTATTCTACTTGTAAACTATCCAATTTAAGAACAACCTAATCCATCAATATTTACACAAATTATGAAAGGATATCATAAAGGGATCTTCATTCAACAATATATGGTAACTAAATTTTCCTAAAGTGAAAATTGATAATAATAACTTAGCTAAGTTAAGTAAAAATAATAAATAACAAAGATTCAAACAAAACCATAATAACATCCTCTCATAAACACATATTGAAAGATTACTTAATACTTGAGATTCTATTTCCATACTTTCTTATGCATGCATACTAAGGCAAGTTAATATTACATACAAACACATGCATATGTAACAGTAACTACATAAGAAAGAGATATAGAGCATATCTGATTAATTGTTCACAATGCAAAAGATCTAACTCAATTAATGCAACGAAGGTGTGCCCAATTTTATTCCTTATTTTGTTCTTCTAATTGAAAATAAACACTAAGTCCATTATTATTGTATAATTAAGTATAAATCACTTTTACTTTTCACCATAGGTTCTAAATACGCATGCATATACATATATAATATATATATATTTAACTTAAGAACTAAATGTTGTATTTTTCCTTTTTTTATTATACAAATAATATGATTATACCCGGTGCTAATCCCATATATTCAAACCTACAGATATAAACATATATATTGGATCATCGAAGGCCAATGCAAACTGTGATCACTGAATGAGAAGGGGTCATTACGCACTAAGTGACTCATACCAAACATATCGTATAAGGCTCGAATTGGAGCATGAAGAAAAAGCCATTTCCAAACGACTCAATCACAACACAAAGAAAATAAAATTGATGTCCTCTATTAACGCACGGAAGGGGGTATGCTTAACTAGCATTGAAGGTGGAGAGAGTATAAGCACGTAAGACAACGGGCGAAACAACCAAGATTGAATACACAACATCATGTTGATAGATGATTAATTTCCAAAAAGGATAGGACTTCGAAGAGAATGAAATGCACAATTGCCATCAGAAATTAAGATGTCAGAGCTCTACCCTATAGGTCGTGGCAAAGCAGGTAACACCATAATGATAGCCCTTGTTTCAACTAACCACACTCTTATGAAATCTCATTCATATTATAATCTTGCACGGTTTTCTCATACTAAAGTGATTATGACGTCGTTGGCTGCTGTGTCATGGCTTCAATCAAGGAAAGCCAGAAGCCGTGGGATTTGCATTGTCGTATATAGGAGTGGGACAAATTCAAATGAATCTGGGAGATCTTAAGAATTCTCACACAAATTTGAAAAGGTTCTTGGATCATATAAGAATATAGGCAGAGTATTCCTAGCAACACTCCTTTTAGTTGGACAGTAAATGCTGAAATTTATGTTCTATGCATTGTCTAAGATTGTTGAAAGATAAATTGTACTAAGGGTAGCGCACCATTCCCTTCTTTTAAACAGAAGGTACGATGTTCTTATGGAAGTTGTGGGCGATACCATTTCCTTAAGCATGATGATGTTAAGGGAGACTTAATGGTAGTCAGAGAAATGAGAAAACACACTCCCCATGGATTGGTTTTACTAGTGAATAAATAATGTTACAATATTCTGTCTACAGAGAGTGTCTTAAGCAGCATAAACAACTAGCCAACCTTTGAATCATTCTTATGCAACTCCTTAATAGATGTATTACATATGATCTACTTACACTACCTACTTTAAATGATTCAATACCAGCATTCCTCAGGTAGTTACCTGAAAACTGTTTGTTCCTATATCGAAGACATTACATTTTTTTTTTCAAGAGGCAGTTTTATTGAACTATTTCGTTGTATAGGATAAACTAATTGTGAATTCAGACACAGAACTATTATTTCACCACTAAAGAGATCTAAATGATCGAGACTCAAGAATAGAATAAAGAAGAATATGATCTAGATTCAACACAGAATGAAGGAGTTCCCCACCTCCTTTCACTATTTCCTACCTATGTAAAAATGGGAGCTTGGAAAAACAAAGGGATACCCTCATAGCTTGTAGTTAGGAAGATAAATATGAGATTTAAGTTGGAGAAGATGCAAGCAAAAGGGATGACCCACGGAGGAGTCACGAAGGATGCTCGTCTAAGAGCTGTAAAGAAAAGGGATCTCATGAGTTACCCAAAAATGGAAGATTTATCACAAATCAATACATAGAATGACATAAAATTTGATGAGTGTGAGACATCACTCAAGGGAAGAAATGATGAGATTGGCCTCGATTACCCAAGGAAGAGTTGCAGGCAATGGATAAAATCTAGCTAGTAGCGAACTCAAAATAGAAAAATACAGTATATCGCAGAGATTTCACTAAGCTATTCAAATCATAAATCCCATTCTAGAAAGATCTAATAAACATTTTATATTATTATTAATTATCTTTGAAGGAAGAAGGATCAAGTTGTTACCTCTGATTTGGGCCTCGAAATCATAAATAATAGAAACCAAGATGATATTTGTTTGTTCAGCTCAGCTGCTTCCTTGGCATTCACTTCTACTCTGCCGCGACTCTACTAAGCTCCAAGTCTAATCTCTTGAAGTATATCACTTCATACTCAGTCTCAACCTCTGTACTTGATTGAGAACATCGTTTCAATCCAATCCTTCCCGTCCTACTCCTCGCCTTTCACCACTATCATTTTTTAAATTTTTTTTCACATTATCGATCCACTTCCCATGAATAATGTTTCATGTTTGTTATGAACCATTTTCACAGTCTTCCCCACCCACTTGAAGCCATAATGTCGCATTTAAAATTTTCATTTCCAAAACTTAAATGATATCGCCACCTTAAACTATAACACTCAACGAGTTTTAAATTGCTTCCAAAATAGAATAAAACGTCACCTACCCTCTCAACCTCTTCATCCTATTAAATTTATAATAGCTATTTTCCACTATCTGCTAAATACAAGGAATCTTCAAATGAAGGTTGCACTTATCCTCAGCTAGGCGGTTGCAAAACCGTTATAAGAATCTTCAATTAAGAACATTTAAAACCGTTACAAACAATATCTTTTATTTAGATCTTCCATAACGAATTGGCATATCATTGCATTATATCTTTATTTATTTATTTATTATTTATTACTTCCACGCTCATTTTAATTTATTCTATTTTATAAATATATACATTCAATAATATATTATTAATGTCATTGAAATAAATGATGGTTCAAATGATACTCAAGAGTTTTATAGACTTCAAGGGGTAGTATAAATCCCAAGTTGGGTGAGGATTACTTAAAGGTGTCGATTTGAAATAATGTTAACATAAGAATACAATATGGTTTAAATCTTAACTTGATGTCAAGAATCTCATTTATCAAATGATTTTAAATTAAGCAACCAAACACATAAGATCAAACAAATCTCAGACTTATTCAAATGTCCAAAAGGGAAAAAAATGGAGGGAACTACATCCTCCCCTCAAAGGCTTCGATTGATTTCTAGAAGTCACACAAGTAAATAAAATGTACACAAATGAAACCAACATCAACTTTAACAATCACGACATATTCAAATAATGAAAGACACCCAACAAAAAAGAATTTAAAACATGAAAACCATACCAAAGGGTTGTAATGTGGGGGTACTCATCCTCGTCGAGGATGATGGTAAGGTTGGAGAAACTTTCTTGTCAACTCTGTTTTCCACATCATACCCATTGGGTGTGGTAAGGCATACTCAAACCCAATAGTATAGGTGGAGTCGATGCCTAGTACATGCAACATGCATCCAAACAAGATGTTGAGCATATATATATCAAATAACAAGAACACCATGAGAGGAAGTCACAATGTAATAGGGAACTTACAAGCAAGTGATGCTACACCATCTCTCTCACCAAGACTCCAAATAGAAACCATATCATAATCAGCTCATAAAGCAATCACTGATCAACAACATAATAAACATAATACAAATCTATCTTAACCAATTTAATCCAATCACATTATACTCAAATCAATACTTCTAATGTCATGTAATAATTTTTGCTATGTTAGATTGTCACATTTTAAAAAAACATTGCATAATTATGCATTCAAGGCACTCATCTTCCATTAAATATTCATCATTTTCACACAAGACATTCTACTTTGTTCATTATTCAACACCCAATTTGACACAAGCTCATAATTTTATGCCTATTCAAACATACAACACAATTTTAGCACATCAAAAGATCAAAATTTTAGGTTAAAACACACACTCACTACTAACTCTTACAAATTCACTTCATAGGGGACACACCACAAGGCAAGACAAGGGTCCCAAAATGCATTTCTGGTAGGAAGAATATTGGTGCATTGTGCACTATACTAAGGGTCCTATCCTTTCAACTATTTTTTACACCTTGGGCCAACACCACCTAGAGACAAAATCGGGTTACTTGGTGAGGATGACACAAAAGAAAAGACATAGCCTCAAGAGTATGAGCAACTAGGTCAAAATAATGGGCTCATAGCGCCCAGTGTTTCAACCTAGAATCTGATAACATGTGTAATTACCTGCCATGCAACCACAAAGGAAACTAACACATCTAACATTTATGAAACAATTTTTTTTTTAAATAACTATCATGCAAAATGATATTAACATTCAATACTTGAAAATAAATTATACATGTACAACATATAACAAGTCCCTTGGGGTTACATGAGTGCATCACTTTTCAAATCAATATCATTGCATTTTATGAAAGATAAGCATAACCAGTATTCATCAGTTTACAACATGAATTTCAACAATGCATTAATATCTTGAAGATACAATTCTCAAGGATTACATCATTACAATAGTACTTCCAAACATGAATGGGAAAAGTATGATAGCATAGAATATACAAATGATATGTATGAATACAAAGCTGCAAACGTGGATCCAACTCTAGTACAGCTCAGGAGTCACTGCAAAGGTACAATTTTGCACTTCTTGATCAATGGCTACAGACCCAATGGGGTGCATAACACATTCCACCTTATCACATGGACCCAAAGGCCCACCCCCCATGCTAGGAGATGAAAAGAAAGATCCCCAATGAAAACCATCAAACAAAACAAGGATTACAAGACTTCACAACAAGAACAACAATAACATAAGGTAACCTCTAGCACAAGCAATAGCCATCACAAGATGTAACCAACATAAGAAATAACCAACACACGACAACATAACAAAGCATCAACATACACATGTGAATATCCACATCCAAAGGCTCAACAACAACAAGAGGAGAACAAAAGCATGCAAGATTGGTTAAGTCCAAAGTCCAAAGTCCAAAGTCTGTAAATTTAGATCATGTATAGTTAGAGTCAGTTGTTCCATGTGATGTTCCTTACTGTTTAAGGAATAATTAGTTGTAATTATGTTACATTAGTCCCATCATACTAAGTCTTATGCATCAAGTGTTATTTCAGTCTGTCACTATTTTTTAGGTAATGTTTAAGGTCTTTTCTAGGGTAAGAAGTACAAAATCAAAGTGCAATCACTTTTTGTTTCCCAATATTTTGGGTGGTGACTCTGAGTTCTCTAATACTAGTGTGAAAGGTAGTTCTCAAAAGAAAAACAACAAGAAATATTTTGTAGTACTTGACATTATGAGGAAGACTAGGAGCTATACAAAGAAACACCCTGAGCAAAAGGAAAAATCAAAACCTACAAAGGAAAAGTAGTTTGAATGGGACAAGAAACACTCTAAATCAAGTCTATTGATTCCCATCCTAATATATATCCTACTTTCCTTGCTGATATAAGTAGTGCTAGTGTACATGAAGAAGGACATAATGCTCAAGAGTCTAACATAGATTAGGGAAGTTTTCCAATTGAGAAAATTTTATAGTGAGTTAAATATATCAAGAGAGGAAGATAGGCGGGAGTTTTGGGGAAAGAATAAGTTCTCCAAGCCTTTAACCCCTACAATTGGTTATGCTTTTAATGGAAATAAGTTTAAGGAATGAGGAAAATCCCTTGATGAAACCATCTAATTTTCCCTTGAAGAATACCCTCCTGAGCAACCTTAATTTACTCCTACCCCAAGTGAGCATAGAGATGCCCTATAAAAGGAGGAAGATATAGAAAATGACATGAAAGCCATTGGAGAAGAAGAATTGATACTTCGAGAACAAGAGGAAAAGAAAATAAAAGAATTAAAAGAGAAGGAAGATAGGATTAGATCTAAGTAACTTAAGAGAGATGCTAGGACAAATAATTTGGAAAAAATGAGAGAAGAAGTCATGAGGCATAGAGCCTTTGACGAAAATATTTCTAATTTCACCTCTAAAATGACTGATGATATTCTTGGAGCAGCAGTCTCAATGGGGGTCTTAGCTACTAACATTTATACAATGTACATCTCAAATATTAGAGCCTTAGACCCTCCTATTAGTTATAAGAAAACATCATTTGTAGATCATGGGAAGAGACCTATGGATCAACCCAAGAAAATTGCATTCAACACCAATGAGAAAAATAATATATCATCTACTAAAATTGTCATGAATAAGACCAAAGTTAGTCCAACCTCACTTGATATACCTCTAAATCCTGAGATCTTAAGGTTGTAGTTGGAAAGTGAAAAGCTACGAGAAGATTTGAAGAAAGCTGAAATAATAGCTTCTAATGTAGAAATGGCTAAGAAAATTGGATTTCTTCAATTGTCCACCCATATTTCAAAATCCTAAAGCTCTAGACATATTAGTAATGAGCTCGAAAAGAAGAAATTTGATGGACATACTCCTAGTGGAAGTGGTGGTGGAGGAAGAGAAAAGGATGGTGAGTCTTATTTTGAAAATGATGATGAAAGTGGAAAGGAAAGGGATGTTAGCCACTCTAGTAACACAAAATATGATGAGAACCGAGATGATCATAGGGATCGACATACTAGGAGATCACTCCAAGTAGATAAATACTAGCAGCTATGTTTCATTGGAATACCTAGCTACTCTAACTCGTTCCCTAAAGTTATCAAGATGGCTCTAATTAAATTCTCTTGAAATAATGCTCTAAGTGGTGAAGACCACTTTAAAACATTTGTAAATGTTATGGATGATTTTAAGGTGGAATCATAAGTTGTCATGATGAAATTATTCATGCAATCTCTTATTGAGGATGCAAGAGAGTGGTACATGAGTTTACCTATTAAGAGCGTCAGTTCTTGGGATGAGTTCAAAAGGATTTTTTTGAACAAGATGGTGACAAGGCTGAATCAAGTTTTTTGTTGAATCAGTTCAATAATATTGTTAAAGGATCTAATGAATTTTTTGTTGAGTTTAATACAAGGTTCCAAAAGGATAGAAAGAGGTTTCCTCGTCATCTATAACTAAATGATCATGTATGTGTGGTAAAGTATTGAAATGGTTTTGATGCAAAAAATAGTTAGCTTTTGCTAGATAAGCACCCTCAATCTTTGAGAGAAGCTTTTAAGATGGCAGAACATATTGAAAATACTAGCAAAGCAACTAGTAAGGTTGGTAGAAGAGACGACTTGAAGATTTTTAAAGGTTCAAAAAATGAAGAAAAGATTTCAAGTACTAAAGGGGGAACAATTGAGGACAAGCTTGATAGTTTCATGAAAGTATCAATGATAAAATTTTATGGCAAGAGAAGGCCCAACCTAAAACTTACCAAAGGAATGAAAGACCCCTTGGATTGAAAGATCACCCTTACAATACCAATTGGTATAATGGGAAGTCTATCTTAAACAATCAAAGGAATATTCAAAGAAAGGTTCCCCCAGACTCTTTGCAAAAGAATTTAGGAAATTTCATTGAAGATACTCCATGGTGTATGACTTTTGAGATGCCAAATTCCTCACAACAATGTGTGGTAGAACAGATGGTGGAAGTGGAGGAGGATATCCCTGAAGATTATGGTAAAAAAGATCAAGAGGATGAAGATGTACTCATGATTATGGATAAATCTAATGCTGCATGCAGTGAATGTTCTTGTGATGAAGGATCTTATGAAGTAGATGTAGATAATCAGAGGAAAATTATTGATATACATCATCAACAATATTTTTCTAATGAGGATGACAATAGTAATGTTGAGGCCTACAATTTGGAGGAAAATGGAGATGATGTTTCATTAAGAAGACCTTCTACAAAAGAGTTTTCAAAGTATATAGCAGTCTTGGTTGCTCAATCTAGGAGTTCTTATCATTGAAGGAATAGAATTGTTGGAGGTAAACAAGGTAATCCTGTTAGTATATTTATCAAGGAACAAGGTGCTAAGGGTAAAGAACATGTACCTGGTAAGAAAGTAGAAACAGTGAAAGCTAATGAAGGTGAGGGAGATAAAATTTGGGCTAAAGAAGCAAACAAGTCAAAGGCTATTCATGAACACAAATTTCTTACTCAGAAATTAAATACACAATTTAAGCAAGTTCCTAATGCCATAGGGAAGGATGCTAAACACAAGGCTAAAGCAGCCAAAAATCAACAAAAATATAGTACCAATGAATGAGGTATGCCTTTAATTGGATTCCCCACGTATACTAGTCTTGATATGTTTTAGCTACTTAACCAAGGTTAAAGTGTTTGTGCCTTTTCTTGAAATTATGAGAATAGAAGAACATAAAAAAAAAGTAGTAGCCCTTATGAATGGTGCTTCTATGACTTGCAATAATTTAATGGATATTTCTCCACCCAAAGTAAATGAAAGGGGCACGAAGGATAAAGAAATTAAGGGAGTGATTACTGAGAATCCCCATATTTTTCTAAGAAACCCTATCAACCCTTGTCTAGATAAGATAGATTCATTTTTCCTTACCTTAGTGGTTGGGGAAAATTTGATAAAGAATTGTATTATTGACTCTGGTGCATTAAACAACATTATGCCAATTAAAATCATGGATGCACTAGGGTTGAAAGTATATAGCACTCATGACAAGTGTTATGCCATGGATTCCAGAGAAGTCCCTATGGTAGATGTGATAAATGAGCTACCATATAGGTTGGTAGCTTACCCTGAAAAAGAGTTTAAAATGAGTGTGGTAGTGGTTGATATCCCACCTAACTATGGAATGTTATTGTCACAAAAGTGGAGTGCCTCTATGGGAGGAAATATGCAGTGTGACATGTCTTATGCCATATTTCTCATTGAGGTTAATAATGTCCAAATAATGAGGGAATCTCATACACCACATATGTTTGAGAATTTTCTTAAAGATGATACAATTTTCTTCATAGATACTGATATCGGTGATTTTAAGGTAGATCAACCACCTAGAGAAATTGAAAGAGATCCTCCACCTATACAAAATGAAGTTTCAAGAATACCTAATAAAGAGGAACTATGGAAAATGTACTTTGATGGTTCAAGTTCCAAAGAAGGATGTGGTGCAAGAATCCTATTAGTATCACCTATTGGAAATACTTACAAGTTTTCTTTTGTGTTGTCTTTTCTCTGTACAAATAACGTAGCAGAATATGAAGACTTGTTGTTGGGACTAGGACTTGCTGAAAATCATGAAATCAAAAAGCTAATGGTAATTGGTGACTCTCATTTTGTAATTTCCTAAGTAAGGGCTAAGTATGCTTGCAAAAATGATAGACTTAAGCAATATAGGAATGTTGTCTAGGATTCTATTGAAAAATTTGATGCTTTTGGGATTGATTGGATGGAAAGAGGACATAATAGAATAGTTGATTTATGGGCTAATAATGCATTATGACCTAATGATATAACCTTCATGGGAATTTTTAAGGTTGAGGTACAAACAAGACCCTCTATCCCTGACAATGTATAAAATTGGAAAAAAAATTAATGATGATGAGGATATCCTTAGGTTCCTAAACTGTGCTGATAAATATGAAGGTCAAGAGATTGATTTTAGTGGTTTTGTAGAGAACACTAATGGAAAGGAGAATTCTTTTGGAAAAGAGGTCATCCAACTCAAGAAAAATAGAATCCCTAAAGGACTTGTAGCTCTTGAAAGGATATTTGACAATCAAGATGTGAACAAGGCTAAAACAATTATTGCTTATCCAAAAGACCTAGAAGAAATAAACTTGGGAACAATAACTACCCCAAACAAGGTTTATATAGGGAGAAAGATGAAGCCAAAGGTGAAGAGAATGTTGATCGCCTTGCTCAAAAAGTATATACATGTCTTTGCTTGGTCATATGATGACCTAAAAGCTTATAGGGAGGAATTTTTTTGACATGAAGTTCCCTTAAAGGAAGATGCAAAAACCTTTAGGAAAAAGAAAAGACCGATTAACAGTAATTTAGCTCCCAAGATGCAGGAGGAGTTGATAAAATTAAGGGATTTTGGTATTATTAAACCCTTTAGACACTCTTCATGGGTATCTAATCTAGTACCAGTAAGGAAAAAGAATGGTGACATAATATTGTTTGTTCATTTCAGAAACTTGAGTGTATCCTCATTAAAGGACAATTATCCATTACCAAACATGGAAGCTATGTTGCAAAAGGTGATTGGCTATGAGCTAATGTCAATGGTGGATGGTTTTTCAAGATACAATCAATTAAAAGTAAAGGATTATGAGTAGTACAAGATATAATTTACTACCCCTTGGGGTTCTTACGTATATGTAACAATGCCTTTTGGCTTAACAAATGCAGGTGCCACTTATCAAAGAGCTATGCATGTAGCTTTCTCATATTTTATTCATGTGTTTATGGCTATATATAAAGATTACTTGACCACTTATTCTAAGAACGAAGAAGATCATTTCATGCATTTAGAGAAGGTTTTTATCAATTCACTAGAATATGGAATATCTTTAAATCCAAAAAAGTGTTGCTTTGGGGTCACTAAGGGAAAATTGCTAGGAAATATTGTGTCCAAGGAAGGAGTAAGGATAGACCCTGAAAGGGTGGCAACGATTGACAAGATCCCTTAGCCAAAAAATGTCAAGGGTATCTAGTCAATCTTTAGACAGATAAATTTTTTGAGAAGGTTTGTAACCAACTTTGCAAAAATTACAAGACCTATTTCCAAAATTTTGAAGGGTGAAAAGGTACTTTGGAGTGAGGATCCTAGTTAGGCTTTTAAGAAAATAAAATAGGCTATTAAAGAGGCTCTCGTTATAAAATATTTTTATTTTTCTAAACCAATGCACATATTCTCTTTTTCTTCTTTTCATACTATTACTATTGTCTTACTACAAATTAATGAGCAAGGTTTTGAACAACTAATTACAATTTTTAGAAAATCTTTATAAACTCCAGAATTGAAGTATGAAATTACTGAAAAATAGGCATATGTTTTGGTAAAGGTTGTGAATAATTTTAGAACTTACTTGCAAGGGGCTATAGTTATAGCTTTTGTACCCAATGTAGTTGTGAAAGACATTTTTACTTAGAAGGAAACAACATGCTAGAGATGTAGATGGATTAATAGGATCCAAGAATTTAACATTGATGTTTAGATTACTAAATTAGTAAGAGGGCAAGGCCTAGCCAAGTTGATGGAAAAGAAAATTTTTGAAGCTAATCAAGTTAATAGGACTAAAATAACAGATATTGTGCCTCTCTGTGATATGAAAACATGTGGATGGTATAGAAGAATCATCCGGTATTTACAAACTTTGTAATGTTTTGTTGGTATGGTTGACAATGTGAAAAGAACATTGAAATTGCATGCTATTAAATATGTGATTATTGATAATGATTTGTGGTGGAGAAGCTTGGATTGAGTACTTCTGAAATGTGTAGATAGAAAATAAGCATTGAAACTTCTACAAGAAATTCACAATGGGGTGTGTGGTGGTCATTATATGGAAAAGACTCCTACACAAAATTTTGAGGGATAGATTTTGGTGGCCCACTATTTTTAGATGCTCACAATTTTGTTAGAACTTGTGATTCCTGTCAAAGATTCTTAGGAAAATTGAAGTTTTCTGAAAATTTACCACTCAAGCCTATGATTGTTGAAGCTCCTTTCCAACAATGGAGAATTGATTTCATTGGGGAGATACTAGAAAAATCTAGTGGAGGTAACTCATGGATTCTTGTTTCCACTGACAAATTTACAAAATGGGTAGAAGCAATACCCATAAAGAAGGAAACAAGCAATGTAGTAGTTGAATTTTTGTTAAATAATATGCTTATCAGATTTGGAGTTCCTCAGAGGATTGTATCAGAGAATGCTATGTGCTTTAGATCAGATGAATTTAGGGACTTTTGTTAAAGACATGGCATCCAAGTCTCTTATTCATCACCTTACCATCTAGAAGTAAATGGTCAAGTTGAGTCTAGTAACAACAACTTGATGAAGATAATTAAGATATTTATGGAGAAAAATAAATAGGTTTGGGACTCAAAATTGAAACTGGAACTCTAGGAAAATAGAGTGACTATGAAGAATGGTACCAATTATTCACCTTTTAGTTTAGTATATGGTCTAGAGGCTATATTTCCACAAAATAACTTACTCAAAATGTACGAGTTTGTGCAAGAATATGATAAGGAAATCTATGATTGTATGCAACATAGAATTAACAATATGATGGAATTGGATGAATCTAGGAGAGAGGCTCAAGTTAAAAATTGGAAGATGCAAATATAGGTTAAGCATCTGTATTACAAGAAAACTTCTCCTAGAAAGTTTGAAGTGAACAACATGGTGTTATCCTAGAATGCAAGAGCTTAGGATAAGGGTAAGCATGGAAAATTTGAAGCATTATGGAGTCGCCCTTATTTGGTAGTCAACACTCATGGAGAAGATTCATATTTTGTTCAAAACCTAAAAGGTGAACAAATTGAATTGCTAGTACATGGACAATTCTTGAAGCCATACTTCTCCTAAGTATGTTAGGCTATGCATATTTATAGGTGTGTTTTCTTTTGTTTTGTTTTGGTCTTGCTACCTTGTCCAGGTAGTTCCTTGGTTTGGATCTTTTTGGTTTTAATCCACATTTTGGTTTTCTTCAACCTGAGATTCTTGGGATCTCACCATGCCTACAAAAGGCATAGGTCCCTAGTCGGAGCCACTGGAGGAACCTTAATTTTTGTGTCCCATCTCAAATCCTGGAGACACTTAGGAAGGATTTAGGATTCATTTTTAGCACTTGAATGTTATATTCTGATGTTGACTCCCTATTGCTCATTGCTAGTTACTATTAAGATTTTTGTATATACTTTTATTCATTAAGTGGCTGGTTCCCTAAGTTTTTTTCTAGAAATTTTGGTCTTGTGGTATTTAAGCTCTTTTTAATCTATCGTAGAAATTCCTGTCCATTATGAACAAATTATGAGCATGTGCATAAATGTTTTCACTTAAGTTCAATTGGCCTTTTGCTCTCTCCCACTCATTACTAATCACTTTTGAAATGAATGTTTTAAATTGACGATAAGCGAGATGTTAATATCTTTGATATCGCTCATCGTGAATAGTTCTTTGAGTTTCAAGTTGTGAATAGTTATAGCTGATAGCTTATGATCTCTTGAAATTATAAAAGTGATGAGTGATTCCCTCCAACTATTCAATTGTGTATTCCATCACTTATCACAAATGTGCTACAAATTGATTAATTTAAATTAGCAATAGGTGGGGACATGATTCATTAATTTCATCACTTCTCATGGATTCATCTTGAACTCCAAGTTCTTGATTAGCAATAATCGATGAAGCTCCTTTTATGAATTTTTCCCTCGCTAACATGAATATATCTTATCTATGATATCTTTTTTTTCCATTAACTATTTATGCAAGTGTACATGTCAACATGTTATGCTTCCATCGCTTATCACTGATAGAGTTGGATGATGGTGAAATAAGTTGGAAATGGGCGACAACCATTACATGAAAGGGGCAACGTGAAAAAATCTTGAGGATTTCATATAAGGAACAAGTAAAGGTGGTGAGAATGATTGACAACCATTGATAATAGTTCTAAAGCTAAAGAATCAATGATCAAGGTTTAAACCTAAACAACTAATTGTTAGTTCACTCACATGAGATTGCTACCAAATAACTAATGGTGGAAAACTTCTCTCTCAGCCATAACAAAAAGTAGATACCTGGTTGATGATGCATAAGAATTCATTGGTCAATGGAAGGAGTAGCAGAAGTTAAAAGGTTGTGAGACAAGCCCCAGAAGTTATTAGGAACCAAAGTGACACTGTTTCTACCTAGGTAAGCTAAAACAATATATCCTTCTAGCTAAAGTAGTATATTGAATACCTTGGAGAGTTAATAGAAAAGTTAGGAGTTAGAAATTCATTTGTTCCTAATACTTTTAGATTAATAATTGAGTAATGTATAAGTTGTGAAGAAAAGTTTTTCTCTTAGTGGTGGTGTTTTGTCCTATCAAAATTGTGGAGGATTTCATTGGGTCATAAGAAATTGTAAACCCTAGTTCCAGTCTCATTACCAGCATGAGTGGCCTAGAGCCTAGTGAGTCTAGCATTAGACCGGAAAGGAAACCAACATAGAAGAGAGTCAAAAGATGTAGAACTCAGAATTTTTTGGATAAAGTTAACCCTAGACCAGTGAATGTATTTGAACTTCCACCAAGCACTCTTACAGTGTCCACTAGGTCTAGAAGTGAAAAGAAAGAATCAAATAAGTTCATGCAAGGGACCTATAAAGGTGTCTAAAAATGAGGGTCACAAATTGGTAAAAGGGAAACAAGACAGGTCGCTATGACTACTAGGCTAATTGATAATGCTGGTAATATTGGTGAAAAACCCCAGCCTCATAGTGGATGGAAACTATTCTAATATTCTTTCAATAGAAAAAATGTTGGTAGGCTTGCATGTCATTTATGGTTGCTGAATCTTGGAAAATTGGTAGTTCCAAATGTGTTTGTGGAAGTTGACTTGATGATGGAGTTAGCTAGGAATTATAACCTATTGATAGAACAATAAGAAGTGAGAATGCAGATATAGTTCTAGAGGTAACAAAGGATAAAATGATAGATTTTTTTGAGTTGAATCCCAATTATTCTTCAAAGTTCAGACGTGCTGATTTGTATGAGTATCAAAAGAGAAAATTTTCATATAAAGAAGAATTGATTAAAAGACATAGAAGGAGCAAGGAAAGATTTACTTATAAGGATATTGAGCCATTTGAGTGGGAAGAATTTGCATATTATTTCAGAAACACTTACTACTATTTAAATCAAGTACTAGCTCAAGATTTTGAATTGAGGATATCTCCTGACTTATTGGTGATGGTGGAGGATATACAAAACCATAATCAAAACACTAGATTTTATTATGCTAAATTTTTTGTTGAAAGAATGCATGAGGACTTTCTCAATTTGAGGAAGGAAGTACTCCCTTTATCTTTCCCTCATTACTCTTTATTGATGTATATGCTCTTGTGGGATGGTGACTATGAGTGGAAGAGGAAATTGACACTAAAAATGAGGGATAATGAAGGTAATATTAACCCTATGCAAATGTGGGAATACATATAGGATCAAGATTGCTCCCATTCCAAGTACATCTTGTTTTCTAATATTGTAAGATATGGTACATCTTAGAATCATTGGGTGTAGCACCTAGGTTCAGGCTCTCTCTAGAAATCATGAGCCTTATCCACCCAAAGGATGTATTAGGCTCCCCAAAAACACATAATTGGGCTGACTAGTTTCTACACTCAGACTAAACTTTGATCATAGCTTATGGAGCTAAGGTGGCACCACATTTTCTACCTTTGTATGTCTTGAATAGGTTGGATTTCATGGAGCTCATGTGGAAAATTGATGTTTTGGATTATGAAATGTTTAGAAAGGAAAAAAAAGGCACTACATTGGTTGCCCAATGTACTTTTTATTATTTTAAGATCACTGCTCTTGAGGGGTATGAAAAGCTTGGCATCATGAAAAATAATCTTAGAATCCCTATTAGTGAGATCAAATTTTTTGATCTAGGAAGGTTTTTGGGAGAAAGAAGAAGACTAAAGAACTTAGGCGTTATACATCATGAATTTCTATATAGAGATGATGTGCTAAGGAATCTGACAACCATGATGATCCTTGAGGAAAAGATTATGACAAGGAATCCCTTTTCAATCAGTCCATATAATGTCATTGAAAATCCCTTGCAGATGGATTTTACTATGATAAGGGATTATCAATCTAGTGAGTTCAAAGTAAAGGTAAAGAATGTTGCAAACAAAACCAGAGTCCTCTTAGAACAACAATAGCAACAAAAAGCTATGGATGTCCCAGAAAAACCTATAGAAGTTCTGGAAGAACAAATGGTAGAGCATGTGCCAAGAAATGAGGAAGTGGAGCAGAAATTTCCACTCCCTCACATTACAAAAACTCATAGTTTATATGTTCCTCTTGATAGGATTGTCAAGTGGCAATATAACAAAGAAGATGATGATGATCCCAAAATTAGGCAATGTGATGAGTTTTTGGTTGATGATAAGTTTGTGAAAACCAAAGAGTTCTAGGAATTTATGATTGAGAAGAAGAGCAAAGAAATAAAAGAAAGACTTGAATTAGCCCAAGCAAGTGTTGAACCTTCTCACTAGGAGGAAATTGAGAAAGCAGAGGAAGAGAAAATCAAGGCTGAAATTGTAGCTATTGCTCCTATTAAAGCTAGAAGGATTGCCAAAGATAGTGAAATCATGTTCTTGCTAGGATGTACTATCACTACGGCCATAGCATATGATGCGATTAGAAGAGATCCTCAAGCTTTGATATCTAAGGATAAATTTGAGAATAAAGTAATTGGTTTTGGATATAGTCCAAAATTGCATACTCTTGTGATATGGTCTATGGCTCCTAACACTAGTAAACATGAGGTTGTTAGGCCTATAGAGGAAGTCATTGGTTCACTGGTGGTTAAGATAGCAGTTGACATAACTCCTATCCAAGCAGGTAAGTTAACTTCATATGTTGTGATGCTTAATGTGGATACTGCACGTATTTCCCAAAAAAAGTATGAATCCTTGGTTAAAAAACATAATGAGGCTTTGAATGAGTTGATTTAGATGAGGGCCACAATTCAAGCTCTTCAAAAGGGAATGACTCAACCACCTTCTTCCTCTTCTTCCTCATTTGATATTTCTATGCAAGATAGGGAGACTTTGGGCCTAAGGATTGATGATTTCAAAGGACAATTGGCTAGTGAAAAGGAAAAAGTGAAGAAAACCCCTCCAAAAATAGTTAAAGTGGTGAATTTTTTTTTTGAGGATGTGTTAAAGTATAGGGTGACCAAGTTGGTTCACAAAGCTAATGTTTTTTGGGCCACGTATAAGAATACTCAAGAGGAAAATACAAAGTATCCACAAGTACATGAAACTATCTTCAAGAATGAGTGGAACAATTGGATTGCTAGGGTAAGTGCTTTGAATGAAATGATGCCAAAAGTGAATGAAGACCCCGAGGAATCCCAAAATATTCTTGACATCTTGTAGAACATTGACTCAATAAAAGAGATAACCACCTTCCATGAAAAGCTGGGTGTGCAAATCTAGAGTATGTTGAAAGTATTCAATGAAATGGAAGAATGACGTATGTCACAAATATTGAATCCAAAAGGTGAGTTGTACCCATTTGACACCTAGAAGAAAGAACTAGGAGAAATGTTTGATAAGGCCATGATTCAATTATCTTTCACTAACTACTACTTGCTTAATTCAAATATAGACACAATGTTTGAAATTGCGTAAAAAATGGATATGTTTGTTAAAGAGGCTAGGATTCTAACATATGCAAGGTACAAAAAATACATCACTAGGGTATAGGATTTGATGAATATTAAATGGCCCATTTAGGAGGAATACAACACTTGGTTGGAGAAATACACAAATTGAATTTGTGTAAAGATCAATGGATAAGGAGAATAATGGACAAGAGAGAAATAATACATAGCCCGAATACAGTTAGATTAGGATTTTGGTATAACAATGTAAAACATTAGTCTCCCATTGAATTCAACTAAGGAGCATGTGGTGCTAATGTGGATTAATGATTTTTTACCTATTTTCTACTTTCCGTTCCTCGCTTCGTAAGTTTTGTGATTTTCATCTTCTCACAGTTGACATTTTGAGCACATGTAGAATATCTTGTAACAAACTAATGATGTTTTTGAGGTGGGACCTATTTTCCATGAAGAATTGAGGTTTAATTACCTCATGTCTTATTCACTCCACCTGAGCACTTTAGTGTATTTGAAAAGGGGAATGTTGTTACAAGTGGTCCAAGAGGGTCATGACATGTTTTTTATCTGCTCCAAGGCTTGTTTTTCTCCTTCATCCCTATAAGAAGAAATTCAAGACGAGAAGTGTGAGAGTGAAGTAAAATTTTGAGTTACTACTGTTAGATTGTCAAGATAATATGAAACAAATTTTAGAGTTTTTATTTTTAAAATTTCTTTTGAAGTTCATGCTTATGCATGTAAGACTGATAATGATATAGCATTTATAATATAGAGTAATCTCAGTTTCATGGTTATTGTCTCTCCTTGTATGCATCTTGTGAAGCTATGATTGAGAGTGATCAAGGATTTCTTTAACTTGTCTCTATCATTGTCTAATGGATGTTTAGTCTCATGATTGCTTATTAATTCAATGAATTAATGTAAGTGCTTGTATGTGTAGTGTCCCTCCAGTCATTGCTACTATGCATTTAGATTTGCTTATGTTATTTGACAATGTCCTTACTATGATAGATCTTGATACCTTATTTTTTTATGATCACTAACATTAAAGAGTGATGTTGATGCTATAATTTGATTTGATCATACATTATGTGGTTGCTTATGGTTTATGTTATGCTTTTGGATTAGCGTAGTTGCTATTTGAGTTAATATTGATGTACATTCATATGATGATTTATTGATGCTTTAGTTTCACCAGTCCTGTGTGACTATATTGGTGAAGGGGACAAGATTACATCACTTGCATGCAAGTACCCTGTGATTCCATGATTTCTCTTCATAGTGTGACTATTATGTTTTTATGTATGTATGCCATTCATCTTGATTGCAAAATTGTAGGTACAGAACATCGTCTCCACCTGGCTTCATAGGTCTGAGTCTGTGCATTTTCCCAATGGTATTATTGATTGGGAGATAGTAATGGGGTTCCCTTGTCAAACCACTATCCTAGTCACAGTGTGTTGTCAATCCATGTCGGTATGTTGTGTTGTCTTGTTGTCCATGTTTGTTTTGAAAACCAATTATCTGCAAGGTTTTTTGTGAGAATTTATGATTAAATGTTTTAAATGTTATTTATTTATTTTAGATTAAGTTATTAAAAGTTTTTATTTATTATAGTTAATTTAATTTAATTGATTTTGTAAGGTAACTATAGATAGGGAAAAATCCAAAGGTTTAAATGTGTTGAAAACAATAAACTAATTAAAATCTATCAAGAACCATGAAGAACAAACTAGAATGAAAATGCAAATAAACAAAAGATTTGAAAACCAATTCTCAAACTACATTGATCTCCATGGCTCTTCTCCACTTGCATAAGAATGCAATATTTCGAAGGTTGATTGTTGAAGGAATGTTGGTTGCTCAATTTTGTACCATAACGATATGATGAAGGTGATAGATGAAGATTGAAGACCGATTGAAGATTGATTTTGACATAGTGAAGATGCTAGAAGAAGATTCCATACAAATAGCCTGTGAAAGGTTAGATTTATAGATTTTCAATGTGGACAGAGATTAAATTTGACAAGATTGATAAGGATTTGATTTTTGAAAAAAGAGAAAATACAATGAGATGAGATAAGATTTTCAAAATATAGAAAGATTTTGATTTATTGTTTTAAAGGAAATAAAAGAAGATAAGATAAGATGTGAAAAGATAGAAAGATTTTGATTCTCTTTTAAAGGAAATAAATCCTAGAAATGATGAGAAGAATAATTGATGAATAATCTAATTAAATAAATTAATTACATAAACATGAGTTCAAATTTTGGAAAGAAAGCGAAAACATCCTTTTAAGATTTTATTAATTAAATAAATATTTGATTTATTTAATTAATGTTGGATTTATGATTTCATTAATTAAATAATATAAATTATTTAATTAACATTAGAAGAATTAATAGATAGGATTTAATTAATTAAATAATATAAATTATTTAATTAACATTAGAGGAATGGATGGAAATGATTTAATTAATTAAATAATATAAATTATTTCAAATATTTATTTAATTAATAAAATCTTAAAAATATCTTCTTGCTTTCTTTCCAAAATCTAAACTCATGTGTATCTAATTAATTTATTTAATTAGGTAATTCATCAATTATCTTTCTCATCTTTTTTAGGATTTATTTCCTTTAAAAGAGAATCAAAATCTTTCTATCTTTTCACATCTCATCTTATCTTGTTTTAATTCCTTTAAAACAATAAATCAAAATTTTATATCTTTTGAAAATCTTATTTCATCTCATTGTATTTCCTCTTCTGTCAAAAATAAAATCATTATCAATCTTATCAAATCTTATCTCTATTCACATCGAAAATCTATAAATCTAACCTTTCACAGGCCATTTACATCGAATCTTCTTCTAGCATCTTCACTCTGTCAAAATCATTCTTTCATCCATCTTCATCTATCACCTTTGTTGCATCGTTATGCTATAGAATTGAGCAACCAATATTCCTTAAACAATCAACCTTCGAAATATTGCAACCTTGTGCAGGTGGAGAAGAGCCATGGAGATCAATCTACTCTAAGTTTGAAAATTGGTTTGTGTTTTCTTTCATTATTTTTATTTCCATTCTAGTTTGTAGTTCATGGTGCTTGATAGCATTTAATTAGTTTATTATTATTAGTTCAAGGAATGTTGGTTGCTCAATTCTGTAGCAGAACAATGTGATGAAGGTGATAGATGAAGATTAAAGACTAATTGAAGATTGATTTTGACAGAGTGAAGATGCTAGAAGAAGATTCCATGCAAATGGCCTGTGAAAGGTTAGACTTATAGATTTTCGATGTGAACAAAGATAAGATTTGATAAGATTGATAAGTATTTGATTTTTGACAAAAGAGGAAATACATTGAGATGAGAAAATATTTTCAAAAGATAGAAAGATTTTGATTTATTGATTTAAATGAATTAAAACAAGAGAAGATGTGAAAAGATCGAAAGATTTTGATTCTCTTTTAAAGGAAATAAATCCTAAAAAAGATGAGAAGGATAATTGATGAATTATCTAATTAAATTAATTAATTAGATACACATGAGTTTATATTTTGGAAAGAAAGTAAGAAGATATTTTTAAGATTTTATTAATTAAATAAATATTTGATTTATTTAATTAATGTTGAATTTATGATTTAATCAATTAAATAATATAAATTATTTAATTAACATTAGAAGAGTTAATAAAAATGACTTAATTAATTAAATAATATAAATTTTTTAGTTAACAATAAACTAAGTAAAACCCATCAGGCACCATGAACTACAAACTAGAATGAAAATGAAAATAAACAAAAGATATGCAAATCAATTCTCAAACTAGACTTGATTGATCTCCATGGCTCTTCTCCACCTGCATAAGAATGCAACATTTCAAAGTTTGATTGTTGAAGGAATGTTGGTTGCTCAATTCTACAACATAACGATATGACAAAGGTGATAGATGAAGATTGAAGACTGATTGAAGATTGATTTTGACAAAGTGAAGATGCTAGAAGAAGATTCCATGCAAATGGCCTGTGAAAGGTTAGATTTATAGATTTTCAATGTGGAAAGAGATAAGATTTGATAAGATTGATAAGAATTTTATTTTTGACAAAAGAGGAAATACAATGAGATGAGATAATATTTTCAAAAGATAGAAAGATTTTTATTTATTGTTTTAAAGGAAATAAAAGAAGATAAGATAAGATGTGAAAAGATAGAAATATTTTGATTCTCTTTTAAAGGAACTAAATCTTGAAAAAGATGAGAAGATTAATTGATGAATTATCTAATTAAATAAATTAAGTAGATACACATGAGTTCAAATTTTGGAAAGAAAGTGAGAAGATCCTTTTAAGATTTTATTAATTAAATAATATAAATTATTTAATTAACATTAGAAGAATTAATAGAAATGATTTAATTAGTTAAATAATATAAATTATTTAATTAACATTAGAGGAATGAATGGAAATGATTTAATTAATTAAATAATATAAATTATTTAATTAACATTAAAGGAATCGATGGATTATGCATAGGAAGGGAATAAATGAAATTAGTCAAATAAATAATATTTATTTAACTAATTAGATGATGACATGGCTCCCTAGGGCAAAACATGATACAAGATGTCTAAATGATGCGATGTTGTGACAAGGTATCATAAGAGAACAATTTTTTGGTGTTTACATTTTTCCCCTCTTTGAGATGATGTTCGAGATGATGATATTTGTGTCGAGTAACATCATTTCAAAAAAGTTAAGGTATTTATAGAGGAAAATGGATAATGATAGAAAGATAGGATGATGATGGAATGATGATGCTCCCTCGAGAGGATAGACAGGTTGGACAAACACGGGCAGGGTCTCGAAATGAAATGATAAGGATAGACAAGATGATGGAAGATATAAAGTGGATGGAGATAAATGATACATTATGCTACAATGAAGGTGAGCAACCATGATGTTTGATATAGCACTAGACGTTATGCACCAAGATATAAGATGAAGGTGACAATGTGTCTCATGCCCTAGTGTAATACAACCTTGTCTAGACATATGAGAAAGTAGGCTTAGAGCATTAAAGTACTAATGCATAAAAGGTATGATATGACCTTAGATGCAAAGGATAGTGCAGAAGCTATTACAACAGGGTATGTGGAGGATCATCATGGAAAATATAGGACCTTAAGTGCCAAAAAATTTAGAAAAATCAGTGTTAGGAAACTTGACATAAAAATTTGAATAAATTATCTATATTATTTAAAAAATATGTAAGAATAGAATCTATAGAAAATTGAATGTAGTTTCTAAACTACTAGGTTTATTTTAAAAAAAAAATCTATCTGGTGAAAATATGAAATTTCAATGAAGTAGTACTTAAATTTTAGGGAAAAAATAAGAAGTAGGTGTCTGTCTGACCACCCTAACCATAATAAATTGATAATATTTTTTTATAATATTTTATATATAAGTAGAGGACTCATTTGTAGACATGATGCGTATTTTTTTGTAATTTTTTTCCAAGTAAATAATTAATTATGAACTTTTTATTACAAATTTTAAAAAATATAAAAACTTGTATGTTTGACCACCTTAACTTGGTCAAAACTTCATGAAATTTAATTTTTCCTTTTTTAATCCTATAGTATGTGAAGCATAGAATGTGACACATGTTTCAAATTCAAAATATGTACTCTATCATTTGAAAGTTATAGATGTTTTTCAATCAGCCTATCGATTAGGACTTTAGTCATAATTCTAATAGAAAATGAATAATAATTATTTACTAAATTCAAATTATAACATAAATATATGTGGAAATATGAGAACCTCCTCTAAAAACCCTTTTTGTTTCATCAATTTTGGGTAAAAAAAAGTTGTCAGGCACATACCCAACATACACAAGATATGAATATTAGATGGAATGATATGGATTTGATACAAATGTAAGGTAAAATGATAACACACACAAGAAAGAAAGCAAGCATGCACAAATGATACAAAAAAAAACAAGGAATTTCCCTTGTCAAGCTATAAACCATTGATTGATTGATTGATTGATGATTATGATAGTGTTGTCATTATGGGGAGTGACATATCCCTAGAGAAACACAAGGATGATGATAATTGATTGATTGATTGGTTGATTTGGTTTACAATAAGATTAGGATCAAGACCAAAGGATGTGATTGGATAATTTGATAAGGTTGATTGACTTGATTGGTATGGATTAAGGATTGACTTGCATTTCGATTATTGCTTGGATTGATTCGATTGAGTTTATTGGATGCAATGATTTTGATGAAGATGATTGATTTGGTTGAATGGCTGAATTATTGGATTGAGGTGATGGATTAAGTAGATAAAATTGGATGGATTGATTTTATTGCTTGGATTTTTGTTGGATATTTGATTTTTTTGTATTTTTGGGGATATTTTGATTTTTTTTTGTTTTTGAAATGTTTTCATTTTTTTGGAATTTTGAAATGTTTTGAATTTTTTTTTTTGGATTTTTGAAATGTTTTGTTTTTTTTGGATTTTTGAGATTATTTGGAGCTGTCAAAGGATGAAAATGCCAGTAGCCTTTGTGCAAGATAACAATGACAAGGGGAAAACCAAGTCTAGGTGTAAGGAGATAGATGGGATTGATGGATGAAAGGGTGGTGATGGGATAAGGGAAAAATGTCTCATGATAGACGAATGGATGGAAATGATAAGTCATAGTGAATGGAATGGATGTATGCATCATAAGAGAGAAAGGATGTGATTTCCAAAGACTATGTCACATAGGAATAACATGCCCCATTATAGGTACAAGACTTAGGATATTTCATGACAAAGCTTATGATAATAGGATAATGATATGATTGGTTTAGATAGGATGAGGTATGTCAAAAGATATCCAAAGAATGTTTCAACATTTTTCCCCTATATCTTCATCAAGATCAAAAGGAGAAGGGTGGATAAGTGGACTCAATATGAAAGGTATGTATGATGGCTAATGATGGTAGGTAGGATGGAGATGATATTCAACAGGAATGATAGGATGGATAGATAAGACATTGTGCCCCTAAGTGTAAGTGACATATAAGATCAACCTACACATGACGTCTATTTTCTAGGTTTTCATCATGGTACTTATCCAGGGCACCTATTTACTAGGTTTTCACCATTGGACAAAGAGAATTCTCTTTACTTTTTCCTTCTTTTTTTGTGTCTTTTTCTTTTAGACTTTTTTACTTTTTGGATAGGAAAAGGGGAATATGGATAGGAGGGACTCAAGTGTCTAGTTGCATGAAAGGTGATAGTCCCACTAGATATGGATGTCATTGCATGGGCCATGTCAAGTGCTCATAGATGTTGGTAAGGAATTGCATGAGTGTGAGATGGATTAGGTAGATAGTAGATTATGAGGTGGATTATGGAGGGAAGATGATACGGTTTATATGGGACTTATGGAAAAGATGAATGGGGAGGCTTAGCCAAATCCATGGACCATAGGAAGGTGGTGGGGGAGATATGTAGGATAATGAGTGAAGGATGAGGAGATGGAGGTATGTGGAATTGTTGTGAAATTGAAGGGAACCATGACCAATGGTTGCACACAATATGATAAATGTTGAATCTTTTGATGTGGATGGGGTGTAGGAAGCAATGGACATGTTTTCTTAGGAGGTGGTGGATGTAGTACTTTTGGTACCCACATAGACTTGGTGTTTTTTATGAATTTTAGTTTCTTGTGGGTTTTAGAAATTTGAGACTCTTTAATAGAGTGGGAATGTGAGCTGGAAGTGGATGGTTGGGAATTTTTTGATGTAGATGCCTCATTTGAGTTGATTTATTTTTTCTTAGGTACCCAAACTATTTTCTTTTTAGACTTTTCTTTTGGAGGTATCGGCTTATATAACTTTTTAGATGGATTTTTCTTTGAATTTTTGTAATTGTATGCTAAGGAATTAGGACAATTAGAATTTTGAATTTATGTGTAGAGGAATTTCCATTTTTATTTTGGAATCCCTTGGGTTTGCTAGAATGAGTGGAAGCTTTATGTTTAGACAATGTGTACATTGATTGGTCATGATTAGGATTTTTAGATGATTTATGGATGGAGGAATAAGGGGATTGGATAATGGGGATATTAGGTGTTGGGAGAAGTGGAGGTAGATTAGATGGAGGGATATTATGAGTTGGGAGAAATGGTGGTAGAGTGGATCGAGGGATATTATGAGTTGAAAGTAATGGTCGCAAAGTGGATCGAGGGATATTAGGAATTGGAAGTAATGGTGGTAAAGTGGATGGAGGAAAGTGTATGGTCACATGCTTTTGACATTTGTAGGATGATGGAGGAAGGATGGCAATATATGTTTGAGTTGTATGATAGGATTCATGATGAAAAGTGGACTTAGGATGCATGGAGGAAATACCAACATCTTTAGGTTGTTGTCCTTGGGGTGTATGTCTAAGGCCATAAGAGCGTGGAGGGACTTTGACATGGATGGGCTCCAAAATACCTTGTTCATGAAGGAATAGACCTTTACCTTGGTGGTTCATATTTTGGAGTGTGCAATGGATAATGGGACTAGGTGTAGGTGGAACACTAGACATAGGTTCCTTATTGGATGGAGAAAATGAAGCAAGGGAAGATAATGGTTGATGTTGTTCTAAGGAGGAATATTGATGAATGAGGGTGGAAATACCAATAGGATATGACAGAGGACTTGCAATGGGTTCGATAGTGGGTGATGGAGGATCATTAGGATCTTGATTAACATTGTGTTCACTTAGATCCAAGGTATTTGTTTGATCTTCTATGTTGGCTTGGAAGGAACTTGTCTCATCATGGGAAGTGGATGTTTGTGTATGATGGATAGGACTAGGTGGAGGTGAATTTGGAATATCTTTCTCATGGATGGGTATAGGATCAAGTTTCTCATGGAAAGGCTCTTCATCATTATGTATATCATCATGATCATAAAAACAATATAGATTATGGATCGGTTGGATGAAAATGATTTGATATTGATTAGGACTAGGGCTTGATGTTTCCACATGCTTGGGAGTAGACTCTTGATATAAATCTTGGGTTGCTTGAATGGAAGTGGAAGGGGGTTTCTCATGGAGAGCCTTGGCATGTTCTTGATGGTCAACAACATAGGAGCATGAAAGAGGGTGACTTGAACTTATGATAGGAGACTCTTGAATTGGCTCAAGGGGTTGTGGATGACATGGTTGACTTGAAGGACTTGGCATGACATTTGAGGACTCTTTTGTATGTTCAATTATATGTGTGGAATGACATGGCAACAATTGATTCCTTGCTTGTAGTCCTTGGGTCACATCTTTTGGAGGTGTAGGGGTGGAAAGTGTTGACTTAGGATTTTTTATTTTTATTAGATAGTGGTATGATATACTTAGAGGGTGAATGACTTGGATTAGTGTTCCCCTTGTGAATGGTTGCAATAGAACTTAAAGGCTCTTGATTTTGTTGCCCAGGTGGACTTAAATTCACATGTATTTGTCGTGATGTGGCTTGATAGGTTGATATGGCATTTTCATCCAAAGAAATGGATGAATTAGATTGGTATGTGGAAGGGTGATAATGAATGGATAGGGAATGATGTAGTGGTTGTTGGATTTGACAAGTGGCCATGAGGTATTGGGCTTGAGCTAGGAGGTGTTGTATTTGATGTGACTTGTTTTCTTGAAGTTTTTGTATTATGTCATGGAATTCATGAATGATTTGTTGGTGCAAAGGTTTTTGAATTGTTTTAACTATGTGAAGCATGTAAAAAACCTTTTTTTCTATGTCTTCCAATATTCTCATGGTGTAAAATGATGTTGATTGGATTAAAGAGATTATGATGATTAGGATATGATATGGAATGACAAGATTGTATTATTTGGATGATGTGCCAAGTGTTTATTGGAAGTTTGACTAGGGCACTATCAAACACAATATTTAACATGTAAATGCATGAACACACACACCAAACACAATGATAAATTTTTCTTTGAAGATTAGATGTTATGATTAAGCAAGCACTTGAATACACAACAAAAAGCCCTATGACTAGTGAAGTGGGGTATGGCCAATTAGGTTTCAAGCTAGTCTACACAAGGTTGACTAAGGAATTATTTGAAAGAAAAATCCTACCACACATCCAGGAGAAAGGGGTAACCCACCCTTCACCTTCACTTCCCAAAGCTATAAAGTTCTTTGGGGCTTAGCCAAGAGTGACAAGATTTCAACTTCCAAACAAGCATGTCTTTCGATTCACACTTTGATTGAGGTCATCCCCAGGGGTGATGAAATCCCCTAGCAGGCCTCCTATGAAGGGTTTGACAAAAGCTAACCAAGTGAGGTGTTTATGATCACACACGCACTTGATTCACACTCACAATGATTAATTTCCCTTAGATTAGAAATGAAATGTGTGTAAAATAGTTCAAGCACTTGTTCTTTTTAGATCCCAAATAAAGATGTGATGGAATTCAATGATTAATTTTAGCCTCGATTTTTGATATGTGATTGAAAACAAGATTCGTTTTAAGAGCCTAAATCCAAATGTGTGACAAACAAGATTAAAAGGTGAAAGATTAAACGAGTGCACCCAAAAGTTTTCACTTTCCAATATACTATCTATGACTAATATTTCTGATACTATATCTCTTTATGATCACCTACAAGATCAAAAAATAATATTATAATGTAAACAAAGAAAAAAAAAGCTCATCAGAAAATTGCAATTTCAGATACATTTTTTTACATAGCTGAATTAGATTTCATTATTTGATGATTTTATTGATCTAAAAAATGAAAAATAGAAGAAGAAACCCCTACTAATTTTCTGGGAGCTTTCCACAAATGTAAAGAAGTCAAAAAAATTCCCTTTTTTGCTCTCAGAAACGCGGATTTGTGAAAAAAATATAGAAAATGAAGATTGATTTTTTGTGCATTGTATTTGACCTCAAAATTAAATCTATAAAACAAAGACCCCCATTAGAATTTAAGGATATTTCCAAAAATGTAAAAAAATATGAAAAATTCATCGATATGCATGTTCAAAACCAATTTTATGGAAAAACATAAAATTGTGATAACTCCTACAAAATTGATTATAAACCCTTGATTTTTTTTCTTGTAGCCTCTTGAGATGATGTGAAAGACTATATGTAAATATCGTAGAAAAATTAGTAGTTGTGTAGAAGATATGATTTTTTTTGTAAAACATGTGGTTTTGTCCAAAAACTGGCAAATCTACAACAAAAAGTCAATAAAACCTACAAGTAGATATTAAAAATGGGGCAAGGCCCCATGGTCGGTGCCAAAATTTAGATAGGGAAAAATTAAAAGGTTTAAATGTGTTGAAAACAATAAACTAATTAAATCCTATCAAGCACTATGAAGCACAA
This sequence comes from Sequoia sempervirens, assembly GCA_007258455.2. NCBI lineage: Eukaryota > Viridiplantae > Streptophyta > Pinopsida > Cupressales > Cupressaceae > Sequoia > Sequoia sempervirens. Next base: position 344,890,299 of record VDFB02373365.1, read on the forward strand.
ACTAAAATGAAAATGCAAATAAACAAAAGATATCCAAACCAATTCACAAACTATACTTGATTGATCTCCATGGCTCTTCTCCACCTGCATAAGAATGAAATTTTTTGAAGGTTGATTGTTGAAGGAATGTTGGTTGCTCAATTTTGCAGCATAATGATATGATGAAGGTGATAGATGAAGATTGAAGACTGATTGAAGATTGATTTTGACAGAATGAAGATGCTAGAAGAATATTCCATGCAAATGGCCTGTGAAATGTTATATTTATAGATTTTTGATGTGGAAAAAGTGGTGATCCCACAAAACTAGTTTACAATTTCTGGGAAGAAATGATTTTTGCTGAAATCAAATATTTTTAGAAAATATAATGATTTAAGCCTTAAAAGGTTCCATTTAAAGAATTCCAATTGAATATGGTTTGGTCAAACTACCTTAAATCAAAACCCCCTTGGATAGAACCCCACTAGTTTTAAACCATGCCTATAACAGAGTCTCCTTTACACCTATCAAAATGCTGATGAAAAACCACTTTTGATTTACCTTTTGGGGGATCAAATGAATTCATTTAAAATAGATTTTTTGCAAGTATTTAGTACTTATTATAAGCTTCCCACAAAGTGTAATTTTAAATAAATTTAATTTAATTATTATATTTATTTTTTATTTCTCGTGAATGTAGGCTTTTCACGGAAAATCAAGTTCTATATTCTACACATGTGGAAAAATAGTAGATTATTTAAAAATTAAAATTAAAAATATTAGTGCACCAGATATTGAAGTCGTTGATTCAAAAAAGAAAAAAAATTAGAGGAATGGATGGAAATGATATAATTAATTAAATAATATAAATTATTTAATTAACATTAAAGGAATGGATGGATTATGCATAGGAAGGGAATAAATGAAATTAGTCAAATAAATAAGATTTATTGAACTAATTAGATGATGACATGAGTCCCTAGGGAAAAACATGATGCAAGATGTCTAAATGATGCAATATTGTGACAAGCTATCGTAAGAGGACAATTTTTTGATGTCTACAGTAATTTGATCCTTGTAATTAAATTTATCTTATTCAATAAATAAATAAATTAATTAAATTAAGTTTGTTGAGTAGATGAATGAATTATTTAAATTTATTAAGTGAAAAGATTAATTGTTTTGTTAAGTGCATAGATTAGGTGATTTAAATTTATTTTGAAATTATTTAAATGCAAAAATAAATTGTTAATGCATCATAGAAAATATCTAAGTGTGAGAAGATATTTGTAGTTGACAAGTGTTAGTTAATTTATTAAGGGATTTGATTGAGGATTATTTCATGGAAATAATTTTTGGATTAATTGAAAGAGGTAAGAGTTACTTCATGGGAAAGGAAGCAAGGATATTTTTTTAGGAGTTTTTTGTTGAAAAATTCAAAGAAGGCTCTGAGAAAATTTTTTGGTTGGGAATTATTGTGCATGTTCTAGAACTAGAAAATTAGGGGAAAAGGCTTGGGAATTGAATTATGAAGGTGAGGCTCTCCTCCATTCTTCATTTATTCAAGCTTTAGGAGATACAGGTTCCTTATTTTATTTTTTTATTTAATTTGTGTTTTGGAAAGATTGTTTGTACAAGTTAATTATGTAGAAGTTTTACTTGATTTTGTTAAATTTAAAAGGACTTTTGTAGAGGAAGATTTGTTTATTTTATAGAAGATTTGATTTGAAAATTTGAAAGAATGTATATGAATTTGTAGAAGCTTTTAAATTTCTTTGTATATTTGAAGGTTGTTTGGTTAAGCTTCTCTGTAGAAAAGTTGTGAAAGCTTTAGATCTTCTGTAGGGAAATTAGATTTAAACAATAAAAAATTTGAAGGAAAATAATAGAGGATTTAGGAAACCTCTGTAATATTATATTTTAATCCTCTAGTAGATTAGGGAAAATGAAATCCTCTGATAAAATAGTAAATATTTTCTTATCAAAAAATTATATTTGAAAAAAAAAATAGAGGGAGAGGGTCAATAAATTAATCATAACTCAAAATTTATGAACTGGGTATGGCTAAATTTTTTAAATGTTTTACAAGACTTGGTGGCACACCTAAAATTTTAGAAAAAAATAAAATCCAAAATCAAAAGTTATCAAAGCCACAAAATTCTAGTTTTATGATTAGTATTGTTTGAATATTGTAAATTATTTTTAATTAATTAAATAATATATATTTATATATGTAACGCCTATCATGAAAACCCAAAAGGACAACCACTAAGCACACAATTTATTTTTTAAAATACAAAGTAACATATCAAACACCATTATACATTATTACATTATATGATAACATCTCAAACATCTAAGTCCTTTGGGGCATGAAAGGTCACATAACAAAAAAATTAAAAACCAACCCATAACAAAAGATCCATATAAAGCTAAATAACTTAAATAACTTTACATCCATCCTAGACATTAAAATAACCATTTGCAAGAGATAACATCCATACATTCATAAGCATAAATATAAATACATCACATGATACAAACCATAATAAATCTCATAAATCATGAATGATTACAAGGGTGCATTTACATTACATCATATTTTAATACATTACATGTTCATATACATGAGTTACATAAAAATCTCTCATACATGTGGGATAGATACATAATACAAGGAATGTCAAAAATATATTATGAACATCAGGTACAGCTCCATCTGGAAGATACTGTGAAGAACAAACGCTGATGGCGAACCCAATGTGGTGTGGAGCATGTACCACTTGACCACGTGTGTATCATAAAAATCCACCCCCCATGATTGGAGGTGACAAGGAAGTGACCATGACCAAGGATGCCATTAAGACTAAACTCTAATAACAGTAACATAGTAACAATAACTCTAATAACAACTATAATAGAGTACATAGATAATAAATGCACAACAACTAGGAATCAATCAAAATAACGCAAGACCATTAACCACATAATAAATAGTTCAAAGGTAACAACCATAGTTCACTTCTAGAGGTAAGCAAGAAAAAAAAGTATCAGGACAGCTAGTGGAGAGTATCATCGCACAATCCTACAAGGGTTATCCTGGTCCTTCCTTCAAGCACTGGTTGATCTAGGCTTCCTAAGGTGTTGACCCCCATCTATGGTTATCCTAGCCCTTCCTCCTACTTGAGGTGCCGACCCCATAGGTTGAATCATGCGGAGCCGTTAACCTCTCATGAAGATGAGGTAACGACTTTACCAACCACGACCTTCTTAGTCTACCATTAATCTATGAAAGCCCTAATCGATAGATGAGGTATACAAAATTATCTTATTAATGCAATTACTATGCACACCCCTAAATTGTTTTATTAGGTTTTCAATTTTTAATCTAAATCTTACGTGGGTTATCCTGACCTTTCCTCCTATTTGAGGTTTTAGCCCCCATGAAGAGAAACTCTCTCTAGAGACCCAAAACAGGGTTGTACCAACATAGAACAAACATTAAATATCAATAGAAAATATGAGAGGCATTACCCATCTCACTAAAATCATATAACTAGAGTCTCAACAAAATCCCATACAACCCTTTCAAAACAATGATACCAAATAACTTGCCACACAAGAGCACATAAAAAGAGGGAAATTGACTAGCAATTATCTCATGTCTTTTGAAGCCTAAATTCACAACATCCATAAGCGGGTTCCTAAAGAAAATTGGGTTCCCACACTGAAAAAATCCAAAACAATTACCTAATGAAATAAAGAAGTCGAGCTAATTTACAAAATAGCATAACATAATAATTTTCATAGAATGTTAAAAAACTTGTTTATTCCATTTACTAATCTCCATTTTCCTTAATATCATTTTGAAATAAAAAGGCAATTTAATAATTCTGACTTATATATATAATTTTCCTTTTTCCATTAACCATCACAATCGTAATTCATAATTTTGCAATCATAATCTAATTAATTTTTGGATAGTATCCATAAAGAAGACATAAATTCCAATACATAAATATATATAAATATAAATATATATACATATATATATATATATATATATATATATATATATATATATATATATATATATATATATATATATATATATATATATATATATATATATATATATATAAAAATAAATAAAAATTAAAAATTAAAATTAAAATGCAATTTTATTCCACTTCCAGTGCAGTGGACTACACACAGTAGTTTGCAGACTATTGTGGGCAACCCAACATGCCATAAAGGGGAGAGGGTGAGTGTATGGCCCAACCATCCCCCCCTTCAACCTCAATTTATTATAATAAAAACAAAAAAAACCTGTTGATGCATAAGTTTGGCCATTTGAACAAACATTCAATTTTTTTTATATTATATTTATTTTGTCAAGCACTTTCTATAGAAGCTAAAAAAATACATATATATATATATATATTCACAAGTATATATATATATATATGTACTTATGTATTTATATATGTATATATACTTGTGAATATATATATATATATATATATATAAATCCAATTATTTCAAAGGGGAATATTTTTTCCATAAGACTCAAATAAATTTCTTTCACTTAACATTATTTCAAAGTGATTTTGCATGAAACTAAAGAGGCTTCAAGTTGTGAGCTTTCAAAGTGAGCCATTGGAGTAGATTTTACATCTGTGTTTCTAAGTTTTGTTATCAAACTTTGCATCATGGTAACCTCAAATTTTGCAAAAAAGGGTAGGAAATTTCAATTTCCAATAGATTGGTCAATTGACATATGTTGGGATTATCCTTGGATAGATGCATTAATTAAGGCTTTTAAATGCAAAATAAGGAAAATTAAAGCATAAAGAAGCCTAATTAATTAATAAAAACCTAGACTAGTGTGAAATTCTAAGAAAAAACTTTACAAAACAATAAATAAGGAAAAATTAAGTCCATTTAGTTCACAAGGGCCCAAAAAAGTGTGAAAATGTAAAGGGCTACATTTTTCTAAACTACATTTAGCCTCCACTTTAGTGAGAGGAGGAACTTTCTTCAAACTTGCACTAAAGTAGATAAACTTGTATTAAGAGGGGTCCAAGTGTACCAATGCTAGTAATATAGGATGAAAATGATCAAGAGGGGTGATTAATCCCCTGGTATCAAGATCCTATGGAAAACCAACATAGGCACAAAAACACAAAATGATATAAGGACCACCAACAAGGAACAAGCATACACTACTAAAGATGAAGAGAAATAAAAACAAAAACAAAAAAATAAAAAATGGGTGGATCAAGCTTCGACCAATTGTCACACATGCTATAGATTAGATCTAAGTTGTTTTTCCAAGAAAGTTTACAAGTGGAACATGATTTCCATTATGCAAACCAATTCAAACTCACAAGGGCTAGTTGAATCTTAGGCTATCAACTAGGTGAGCCCCCAACAAGACACATACACATGTGACCAATATGTGCTCACACAGACAAGCAAGTGGCTATGGGAAAGTCATAGCTAACTTTAGCTCCCATATGTACAATCAGACCAAAACTATACCTCGTGATAAATTTGATAAGGTGCCACACAAAAGTGAACCTTGAGCTTCATGAGGCAAGAAAAGATTTGTATGCTTGAAACTCATGAACAAACAAAATGGCTCCAAAGGCAAGCAATGTGTGTTATGCAAGGTGGCCATATAATAGATATTGTAAGTACAAAAATAGTGTAATGTGCGTTCAAAGGAGGGTAAAAGCACAAAGTTGTGTCATAGTTTATAAAGGAAACGACCAACACTGATCCAAATTTTAAACTTGAATCGCTAAAAAGTGGCATATATGTTTTGAATTTTGAAATGATGTAAAATAGTAAAATATGTATTTTTTAGTATTTTTGTGTTTGCATTTAAAAAAATAAAAATAAATTATTTTACAGTAGTTTTTAATAAATTAACACTATAATTCAAATATTGATAAAATGCTAGAAAAAGAAGTTGCATGCAATGTCAAACTTTTTATATAGTAAATGTCTTTTTTTCTTTTAATTTTTTTGTGAGTATTAAATATAACTTGAAAGTTTAGTGCATTGATATATTTTTTTCCAATTTTGATAAATATATATTTTAAAATAAATATTAAAATGTGAAAGACTCAAAAAATAGTTATTTCCATCGGATGTCAACTTTTATATTAAATATATATCTAAAATCGAAAAAAAATTACACTATCTTGAAATAGATTCTTTTATCTAGTGCATTATTTTTTTTCAAAATTTTAAATAAGTTTTAGTATTTTTCCTTGGCATGGTAATGAACCTAATATTTTGTGTTGATAACTTGCTTTTAGTAAAAATTAAAAAGAAAATATAAACAATAATTAAACTAATCAAATAAATATATTTTTTAAAACTACATTTATCGATCTACAAATGGGTATTTTAATATTTTTAAAAGAATGTTATTTACATTAGTAGGATTTATTGAAACTTCAATTTTTTCAAATAATTTTATAGTTTTGGTAAATTGGACTCAAAGTGGTGCTCCATATATTTTTAGCAAACAATTTTAGTTGAAAAAATTGTGGAAGTATCTAACTTAGCTAGAATGAATCTTACTAGATCATATTTTTGACCAAAATTTATTTTTAATTAGAAATACTTAAATTCAATTATGCTAATAAGCTGGCTAAAAGTGGCATAGCTTTGTCCTTTTACCTAGGATTTTTTCTTAGTTCATTTAAGGTCTTAACTTAGGGAACATTGTGCTTAATGTCTCGAAGAGAGTAACAATAGAAGAATACAAGATTGACAACTTAGGGGATGTAGTATGTTGCATCAAGCCACTAAGAGGAATATAATACACTAAGATAGATTATGCTCTTGAGGCACATCATACTCAATGTCACCACAAAGAGAAAGATGCATCACATGAAGAAGACTACACAATAAAACATGAAACATAAAAGAATAATGTCAATGTATGCCCCCACTTTAAAAAAATTGCTAAACACCATGTTTTGAGCAATTACTGTAAAGTAGAAAATGATAAATGCTAACATTAAAGAGGACATGAGAGCTTATTTGGAAAGCCCTATGCCAAGTCATATGTTTCCAAATGAAGCTACATCATGAAAAGGGGTTTCCACAAAAATGAAATTCCAAAAATCACATAAGGGATCCATGGATTCAGGGTTAGTATGTCTTTGCTACAATGTTGTTATAGAGCTCAAAACTATCATCATTTCCCAAATATTCAAGGAACAAGAAGAATGAAAAAAAGAGAGAGAAAACAAATAAAATCATTTTGGGTTAACATGGAATATCCCTAGATTTCTCGACACCTTGTGTCATCCCTAAAAGGAAAACATAAGACAAAGAAAAATACCCAAGGAAAATATTTTGGGTCAACATGGAAGAGACTTAAATGTCTCAATGTCGTGTATCATCCCTAAAAGGAAAACACAAGAGAAAGAAAAGAACACAAGGAAAGTATTTTGTGTTAACATTGGAGAGACCTAAATTTCTTAACGCGTTGCATCATCCCCAAAAGGAAAAAACAAGAAAAATAAAAAGATAAAAGAAAAGCTTTACAACATAGAGAAGAATGTAGATACAAATAGAGGAATGTGACAAAGAAAGAGATATGTCAAGTAGAATAGTACGAAGGATCATATTATGCACATGCAATCACATAAAAGAACATGAAAAGGAAAATAAGGAAAAATAATAGTAAGTCACATGTGATTCTACCTCTAACATGTGATCTACATCCCAATATTGTTCATCATATACAAAAGGTGAAAAACTAGACAAAGGGACAATAACAAGTGTCGAACTAGGGTCATTACCAAGTTCAATGCTCTTCTTAGGAGAATTGTTAGTTAAGCTCATGGAAGAGGAAAACAATGTATTGAATTACTTATGCACATCTTCATCAATTTTAGAAACCTCATCATTATCATCCAAGTTAATCACAATGGGAGATTGAATGATAATGTCTAAAGAAGGATTTAGGTCATGTTGCAGTACAAGATCTTTTTGTTGTGGAAAAGAGACAGACTTATCATGTATTTTTTTAGTAATGATTGTATTTTTTATTTTCTTTGATGTTTTCTTTATTTAACCTTTGGGAAAAGGCATGATGCATATTCCTATGCTCTCTATAATTTCTATTTCTTTTAGTAAGATTTTCAAGTTGTGTTTGTGTAGGATTTGGTTTATCAACCATAGGACTCTTTTCTTCCCTAAGGGGAGAAACAAAAGGAACCATACGATGTTCTTCAACCACTTTCTCTTTAGCTTTGTAAACTTATTTTATTTTAGGATGTCTAAGGGGACCTGTTTGGTTGTGTCTTGGTCTTTTTTAGGAGATTGGAAAAGGGTCTATTTTAGGTTGCTCTTGGTGGTTTGGAATGTCTTTAGGTTCAATCATGGTTTCATCAAGAATTGTAGGCTCAATCATAGGTTGAGGCATGTTTCTAAGGGATATTTTTGCTATGCATTTCACCTTAAACTATTGGCATGATTTGAAAAAGAAGTATTCGCAGGTTTAATAGGTTCCATAGGATTAGGACAAAAGAAATCCAAAGAAAATTCCCATGGGAAGATAGAGGATTAAAGCCACTATGGTGTACAATGAAGATTTCATTGTGAAAGGGAAACTTTAAGCATTTATGCACGATTGATGAGATGGCTCCATGGAGCATAGCCAAGGGTAACCAAGCATCACACATAATTGTTATGACATCAAGATGATGGAGAATGAGACATTTAATTATTTCAATGGTCCAGAAATGAGAGGGAGTTTCCTTAAAGAGAATATTCTAGACAGTGCAGCAAGAGTTACACAACAAAGCTGACATATAATATGGAGAAAAATGTAGATTCAAACATTTAAATTGTTAGAAGTTTCAATTACAATCAACTGTCAACATCCAAGCTTACAGATTCGAGCTCACATGCCTTATACATTGTGTTCAAAATACATTCTTCCTATATGCCCCTTTATTCAAGTGGAAATCTTATATTCAAATCTAATATTCTATTTTGCTGCTTTCCTAATGATCTATTGCAATTATTTATATCATATCGAGGGATCTAGAATCCTCCATGTCAACCAAAACTAAGGTTGAAAAAACCCCATGAAATAATTTGAATCAAACTGCAAGGATCTAGAAGTTATGAGAAGGATCCACAAGAGACCAAATTAGTTGTTAGGCTTGAAATTATTCTAGTACTTTGTTCTAGAAAATGTCACTTAATATAGAAGTGATAACTTGCCGTAAAAAGATCCAATCACAATGAAATCTTAGAATACTTGGGAAATAAAAATGTCCATGATGAAAAAATAGATCTACAGGATCTAGTGAGAAAATATGCTAAATTTTCCAAGATGAATTGAACAAGAATTGAAAAGAACAAAACTGGAATGAAAATATTTTTTGGTTGATGGAGGATTGCAAAGAACCAAGGATGCTCTTGCATTAGACATTTGGGGCTATTTGAAAAGTAAGTCCCTTACTTTGCTAGGGCTAAAGGAAAATCAATGTAGTCTACCTCATTCTAAGAAACACAAGAAGAATCTCCCACTAGTCTTCCTTTCCACTTCACAAGGTATTCTTTGTACTATCTTCCACGCATTTTCCTCCCATCTCTAATATCCAAAATCTATTCTATCTCATTTGATTGTTGTTGAGGAAATTGTTTCTCCAATTTTTCTTCACTATCTCCACTGAATTGTGCTTCATGATATTGTATGTTACATTGTCCAAACTTCTTCATCTTCATCTTATTGTATGTTTCAATTGGAAATATTTCCTTCCTCAAATATACCATCACTTCATCTCCAACTTCAAATTACTAGTGTCTTCTTTTCTCATCTGCTTTCTCCTTATATTTTCTCTTCATTTCTACCAAATGCTTCTTGACCTAATCCTGCACTGTCTTCATATGTTCTACAAATTCTTCTACTTCTACACTTCTTTTTTCTTCCTTACTAATGTCTCTTAACTCTAATATACCTCTAGGATGGAATCCAATAACAATATCAAAAGGTATCTTTTTGTTACTCCTATTCATTGAATTATTGTAAGAAAACTCTACTTGTGCAAGGAATAAATCCCGACTTCTAGTCTTCTCTCTAGCCAAAAATCTTAGCAAATTCCCCAAACTCATGTTTACTACCTCTGTCTATCCATCAGTCTATGGGTGAAAATTAGAACTCAGCTTTAAATCTATCTTTAAGTTTTTCCAAAGCATCCTCCAAAAGAAACCAAAAAACTTTTTATCTCTATCTAAAACAATACTTCTAGGTAATCCATGCAATCTGATCACTACCTTGAAAAAAAAGTCCATTACATGTATTGAATTTGTTGTCTTATTACAAGGTATTAAATGTGTCATTTTAGAAAATCTATCCAACACCACAAATATAGAATCATTACCTCTCTGTGTCTTCAGAAATCCTTGTATGAAATCCATGCTGATATATTCCCAAGGTCTCTCTGAAACTGTCAAAGGCTTATACAATCCAATATTCTAACTACCTTTTGTAACTTGACAAACTCTCCAACTCTACACAAATTTCCTAGCATCCTTATGAATTTGTGGCCAAAAGTAATTCTCACTTACTAATGCTACTATCTTATCAATTACAAAGTTTCTAGGTACCAATCCTCCACTATATTTTTCTTTCACCAAGCTATCTCTCATTAAACTCTAGGGTATACAAAACTAATTCCCTCTAAAAAACATATCCTCTTGAATGAAATAATCCAACCACTAACTCCTATCCTCCAATATTGGTTCTTTACAAGCTCTCCAAGGTTCTAAAAAATCTAAGTCTTCCTCATACAAGTTCTTCAATTCATCAAAGCCTAATACCTACACTCTCATCTCTGTTAGTAAAATACTTCTTCTACTCAAAGCATCAACAACTCTATTTGACTTTCCACTTCTATATTTCAAATCAAAAGTATAACTCTGCAATAATTACACCCATCTCATGTGTCTTTGATTCAACTTACCTTGACTATTCAAATACTACAATTCCTGATGATCTATATACAACACAAAATCCTTAGGAAACAAGTAATGTCTCCACTTCTTCAAGGATTGAACTATGGCATTAAACTTGTGGTCATACACTGAATATCTTCTCCTAGCACTATTCAATTTCTCACTAAAATAAGCTATTGCTCTCCCTTCTTGACTCAATACTGCTTCAATTACATTTCACTTGCATCATAGACTACCTGAAATACCTTATTGAAATTTGGTAATGCCAATACTGGTTGCTCTATCACTTGATTTTTCAACAACTCAAAACTTTTGTTTTCTCTAGATGTCCATCTGAAATCCTTCTTATCTCCTCTCATTGTCTTTGTCATAGGACTGCAAATAGAACTGAAATTCCTAATGAATTTTTTGATAGAAACTAGGAAATCCATTAAATGATCTTACCTCTCCATTAATTTTTGGTGTGGGCCATTCAACAATTTCTCTCACTCTCTTAGGATGCATCTTCAGTCCGTCCACATATATCACAAATCCCAGATATACCAATTCTTCCTTCATGAAACTACACTTCTTAATGTTTATCAACAACTGATATTATTTCAACCTCTATAAAACTTGTCTTATATGCAACAAATGTTCTTCCCTATTCTTACTAAAAATCAAGATGTCATCCTAGTACACAATAACAAACTTACCCAAGAATCTCTTCAATACCTCACTCATCAATCTCATGAAAGTACTTGGTATATTTGTTAGTCCAAAAGGCATCACCAACCACTCATACAATCCTTCATTTGTCTTTAATATTGTCTTCCACTCATCCCCTTCTCTAATTCTAATCTAATGGTATCCACTCTTCAAATCTATCTTCATAAAGTATTTAGCTCCACTCAAAAATGCATAATGGAATCCATCTAGGGCAAAGGAAATCCATACTTCACTATGATTTTTTTTATGGTTCTAGAGTCTGTACACATCCTCCATTTTCCAGCCTTCTTAGGTGCTAACATAGTAGGTACTGTACAAGGACTTAAGCTTTCTCTGATCAAACCCTTCCTCAAGAATTATTGCACTTGTATATTCAACTCTTCATTATCTATTGGTATCATCTATTGTGCTACTTTATTATGAAAAAAAGCTCCAAGAATTAGATCCATGCAATGAATGATACTCCTCACAGGTGGCATACCATGATGTACATTATCTGAAATGATATCTTCAAACTCTGTCAGTGACTCCTTTATCTCATCTAGTTGTTCTTCTACATGCTTCAAGTCTTGAACCTTCTTAGGAACCAAGGAATAGCACATGTTCTCATGTCTCATTCCATTGAGAAATATCCTTCCATCAACCAAAAAAATTCTAGCATTCATACAAATCTCAACTTTAGGAACATCCTCCAATGGCAACAAAGTTTTCTCCATCCCATTAGCAACAATGGTAAATGTTTTCTTCTTTCCATAATCAATAGCCTATCTATGATACTACCAAGGCCTTCCCAACAAAACATGGTATACATCCATAGGCATGATATCACACAAAACTTCATCATGATAATTTCCTATCTTTAATTTCACCAAACATTGTTCACTTACCAGTATCTTATGTTTATCTTGAATCCGTGCTATTTGATAGGGCTTAGGGTGCTTCAATATTTACAAATTAAATTTCATCATCATTTCCTTAGAAAATAGATTCTCAAAACTTCCACTATCAAAAATCACTTTGCAACATTTAACAGCTACCTTGCATTTTATCCAAAACAAATTCTTTCTCTACAACGATTCTTGCTCCATCTTACTTTGACACAATACTCTTTTGTTCACCAACACTTCTCCCTCGTCTTGTTCATTCGATGATCCAACATGATTCTCCTCAACAAAGGTTGTTATTTTACTATTCTCTATCCTTTTGCTTGTCTCTCCCTGATTACATTGAAATTCTCTATATCCTTCTCCACCACACTTAAAAAAAGTTCCCTTGAATAATCTCTTCTCTTGTCCTTTATCATCTTTTCTAAAACCTTCATTCTGGTAACTGATCCAGGGGAATAATTTTTTAGTGAAAATTGAAGTGTTCCCAATACTCTAGATTTCAGCTTCATCAGAAAGAGAACGACGTCTTGATTCCAACACAACTTGAACAGGGCGAAAAGGACTCCGTTTGTGCAAGTTACAGCCAGTCAAATTGGCTTTAGGGGTGTCCAAAAGGTGAAAAAATAATCATCTCAGAAATTGACAGAACTGGCGTCTTCGTGAAGAGCTCGTTGAGACGATTCTGATGATGTTCATTTCATCGAAATCCGACGTCGTATGCTCAAGATATAGGTGGTCAAAGTTTCAAGTTGACTTTTGAGCTGACTGTACAGATGATGATGTCAACAGATCATCTGTACCGTACGGATTCCACATGGATGAATTTGGCTGAGACACGTGGCATGTGAATCATCAGTACAGAGCCAATCAGATGATGACACGTGGCAGTCCGTACACTCAGTCAGCGTTGAGGTGGCAGCAAGGTCAGCATCCAGTCAGCAGTACGGAGTCCACGTCATCATCCAAGTCAGTAGGACATGTCAGCACTCAGTCGACTCAGTCAGCATTGAGTCAACATACACGTCATCGTGATTTGCGAATCAGGTTTCGCCATGTGCCACCTGCTCGGCGTGCCACGTGGCCTCATTATCAATCTCTGCGCAGGTGGAATTTGTTAATCAGTTTGTTTAAAAATGTCAGTCAAGGGATTTGAAACCCCAACCCCTCATCAGTGAAGTTTGTGCGCGACCATTGCACCAAATCTGTGCAGCTAATAATATATGAGTAGCAGTTTGTTTTGTTGTTTAAGAGTTTGGTATTTCATTTTAAAAACGACCGGCAGAGGTTGGAAATCCCGACCTCGTGGGGAGTAAAAGGTTTATATACCATTGAGCCAAAAACGGCCCGCTAAATATTATAGGAGTTTGGTATGTTTTGTTATGTATTTTTAAGCTGAATCCATTAGAAATGGCTTTTAAGCCACAAACATTTAAAACTACCTCTAACAATGTAAACCAGAAGCTATATGGGGATACCAGAGAAGTTGTACTAGTTGTTAGAGGGGGTTATACATTTAATTGGGTGGTTAAGCCTAATTAGGCAAACTTTTTGTATAAAAGGAGGTAGTAGGCCTTTGTTTTCCAAGTCCAGGTGGTGAGAACGAGAGAATGCTCAGGAGATGATTGTAATTGTTCCTGTACGTCAAAGTTATGCTGTGATATCGATGTGCTTGAAGGAAATGATGCTGTCGCAATTGTAACTGATTTTGGAGTATAATCAGATTGATCACTCCGTTGGAGAGGGGCCCAGAGACGTAGTCCTTAGGGACGAACTCTGTTATCAATTGCGTTTGTCTCCTCTTATTCTTCTCTCTTTCTTTTTAGTTCATTATCTTGGCATTTATATTATGTTCATTTATTCATTTGAGCATTTTATTATGTAATCATTTATGTTAAGCATTGTATCAAGTGATCTTTTACGTTATGCATTCTATAAGCAATTTTTCCTAGATCCTAAATAGATCAGTAACCACCATATCCTCCTCTTTGGTAAGAGTTTCCATCATCTCTAGTTTATGAATTATCATTCTTACTAACTTCCTTATCCTTATAATGATCTGCAAAAGATTCTCTTCCTCCTATAAAAATTCTTCCTCTCTAAAATCTACTCATGTCTTTTATTCAACTTCTCTTTTGCTTTTAGGGCACATTGATATGCCTCCTCCACACATTGCAACTTGATTAAACCAATCTCATCCTATATAGATGGCCTCAAAACATTCACATATCTAGCTACTTGCTTGACCTAATCCTCCAAATGTCTAGATCTGATATTCAACTTGTAGAACTCCTTAGTATACTCAATCACACTTGATTCCTTCTACTTCAAATTCTGTAACTTCTGGAACAAACTAATCTAATTATCTATATGCATAAAAAATTTTAACAACTTATTCACCATATGATCCCATGATTTTATCTTCTCATTTCCTCTTCTTTTCCTATCTATTTGCAAGTGTTCTCACCAAAAGGATGCATGTCGCTTCAACTTTGTAAAAGAAAATTTCACCTTCTTATCTTCGGGGGTACCTTAAAAATCAAAATACTTCTCCATCTCTATTATCCAATCAATAAATTCATTTGAATCCCGCTTACCATTATAATTCAAAGGATTGAAATGTGGTTTCGTATTTACTCTTGTTAGGGATCTTATGAACCTCTCTTCTTCCTAATCAAGGCCAGGTTGATTTTCTCTTTCCCTTTCTTCATGCATTTCTACATCTTCATCACTCGCATCATCAACTAGTCAACCTCTCTTCTGGGCTATTTTGATTGCTTCTAATCTAGTAGAAATTCCTCTCAACATGTCCATTATAGATGGGTTTGCATTTTTGTGTGCTCCATTTCCTCTAGCATTTCTTCTTCCCACCATCTTTACACAAGTCCTCTAAAGCTATAGGTCTGATCCTTAGTCTACCACCCCACAAAAAATATTCAATAGGACCCTACAAAATTTGATGATCTCTCATGGGAAAAATGTTGCTATGATAACAACTGGTGCAGATACAGAAGAGAGGGTCCTCAAAGAGAATAGTCTAGACCGTGTAGAAAGATTCACACAACAAAATTAATATGAAATATGGACGAAAATGTAGGTTCAAACATTCAAATTATCAGAAGTTTTAATTACAATTGATTGACAACATCCAAGCTTACAAATTTTGAGCTCATAGGCCTCATACATCATGTTCAAAATGCATTCTTCCTATATGCCCCTTTATTTGAGCCAAGATCTTACATTCAAATACAATATTCTACATTGTTGCTTTCCTAATGATCTATTACAATTATTTATATCATATCCAAGGATCTACAATCCTCTACATTGGCCAAAGATTGTGATAATCTCTAATGAAATAAAATTTAACATGTGTGTGCAAGGTCGGTCATCAAATTTAAATTTCTCCTTGATGGGTACATAGGATGCAGTGTGGACCAAAACTAACGTTGGAAACACTCCACATAACAATTTGAATCACACCACAAGGATCCACAAGAGTCAAAATTAGCTGTTAGCTTTGACATTATTCCAGTGCTCTGTTCTAGAAAATGTCACTTAATCTAGAAGCAATAACTTGCCGAAAAAAGAATGAACCTCTCTGAAATCTTAGAATAAGGGAAATGAACATGTCCATGATGAAAATATAGATCTGCAAGATCTAGTGAGCAAATATATTGAATCTGCCAATATCAACTAAACAAGAATTGAAAAGAACAAAATTGGAATGAAAATATATTTAGTTGATGTAGGATTTCAAAGAACCAAGGATGCTCTTGCATCATTTGGTCCTATGTTTAAAGGAAGGCTGATCAATCTTATCATAGGGAAAGGAAAACCATTATGCTCTTTTATCCATGCTTTTGGTTTATCATATGTTTCTTAATAGAGTTCATGCACAAGTAACAATTCTTCATTGATCACATTCTCTCCACAAACAAGATTAATTAATATCGTATTAGTGGGCTTGTCATTGATTCGTTCAGCTATGTAAAGAGGACCATCAAGTGCATTTATAATTATATCTTTAGATGAGAAAGTAATGTCAAGAGGCTTTTTAATTTGTCCCTTACGAGATAGATTTTTGATCAATGCAACCATATCATTCATAGGATCTTGTTCATCAATATCCATAGAACCTTTTTCAATAGTATCTATGTTGTCAACATCCGTGTCTACTTTCATCACATCATTCTTCTTGGTTTAACTAGATTTAACAAATCAAATATTATGATTAGGCATATGTGAAATTTTTGGTTAGGAGGGGCAACAGGCTTATTTCCTTGATCATTAACACCTCCAATTAAAATTTGAACAAAATCAATGAGGTCTTGCACAAGATGTTTAACATGCTTACAATGTTTTCTGTCATGTCCATTTTGTTAGTGATAATGGATGTAAGAATTAAATCTAAAATTTAGAGGTAGGGGCTTATTAGGATAAAGAGTTTTAACGAGAGGTAAGGTGATCATTTTTTGTTCTAGGAGTTGTGAAATTGTGTTATGGAGGGTATCGAGTAATGGAATGAATTGCCTAGTTGTATCCCTAAATGTGAAAGGAGTTGTTTTCTTTATAGAAGCCACTTGGGTATCATCATGTTGAATTTCTTGAGCGGGATTGAGTTCAAGGAATCCTTTTGTAAGATGTTTTTGATGATGTTTTATAAGCCACATAGTACTCATTAGTCACCTATGGTGAATCAATCCTTGTTCTGATAAAATCTTCTAAGAACAGGTTTCAAACTTCTAGGGGATGACTTCTGATGAATCCACTTTGTTAGGCACACAAATGGGACTTATTCACCATGCTTGGAGAATCATTCCTCCTTTAGGGATCTAAAAAGTAAATCCTTGATTCTATACCTTCAGATCTACACTTTCACCTTCTATAAGTGTTTGCTTTAGATTCTACTAGAATCAAGTCTGAAACTAACTTTTTCTTGATTATTTGACTTGAACGAAGAGGAGAAGACTTGAATGACTTTTAAATACAATATTCAATAATTATTATGCTTCCAAAGGACCTAAATCTTCATACAAACAACACAAGTAGAGAAATTATTGATTGTTAAGGCATGAGGGTTTTCCTTGCTCAAATCCCTTTTAGGTAATTAAACCAAATTGAAATAAATGAATGAAACATGAAACAATGGAATATTTTACATTGTAATGATGATTGATCTTGGATGCTATAGAAAAAATGTAGAAACAACCCTTAAATGATTTAGAATGCTAACTTGAAGACCTCTAATGGAGAAACCCTAAGTTGCTTGACTTAAATGAGAAGGGTATGTGCAGGATTGTGATGGGCCAAAAGGTGGAGATATGATGGGTATGTGGCTGACGAATTTCTTTTTACCCAAAATTGATGAAATGAAAGGGTTTTTAAAGGAGATTCACAACTTTCCACCAATATAAATTATGCTTTACTTTGAATTTAATAAGTAATTATTATTCATTTTCTATTTGAATTATGACTAAATTCTTGATTAATAGGCTAATTGAAAAACATGTAATGTTTTCAAACAATATCACATTTTTGGAGTCCAAAACATGTGTCACATTCTATGCTTTGGATACTATAGTATTAGAAAAAGAAAAATTTAATTTCATGAAGTTTTGACCAAGTTAAGGTGGTCAGACATACAAGTTTTTTATATTTTTTAAAATTTGTAATAAAAAAAATCATAATTAATTATTTACTTGGAAAAAAATTACCAAAAAATATGCATCACATTGGGACATGAGTCCTCTACTTATATCTAAAATATTATAAAAAAATGTTATCATTTTACTATGGTTAGGATGGTCAGATAGACACCCACTTCTTATTTTTTCCCTGAAATTTAAGTACTACTGCATTGAAATTTCAATTTTTCACAAAATAGATTTTTTTTTAAACAAAACTAGGAGTTTAGAAACTACATTCAATTTTATACAAATTCTATTGTTATATATTTTTGAAATAATATAGATAACTTATTCAATTTTTTTATGTCAAGTTGCCAAACTTTGATTTTTCTAAATTTTTTGCCACTTAAGGTCTTGTTTTTTCCATGATAATCTTTGCACATGCCTAGAAAATAGTTGATGAATGAAGGATGAAAGGAATAATAATGATTATGAGATGTAAAAATGAGGTTATAAATACTCATTTATAGACAAGTGTGCCTTAGTATCTAATAATACTACATCACATGCTAACATAAAGTGAAAATAAACTTTAAATTTCACTTTTTCCCACTCAAAGATCAAAATAGGGGACATATAGGACTTATTCACCACACATAGAAAATGGGTCCCATCTATATGGTGCTGATTCACCATGCATGGCGAGTGGGTCCCACATGGGTCCCTTTGATAGCTCACAAGCCAAGGAATAAGGAAATATAGTTTAAATTGCAACTTTGTTAGGTGTTTGGTCAATCTTTGTTTATGTAAGGTCTCATCTTAGGGGACATCATTCTCAATTTATCGAAGAGAGGATAAGTTAAAAGAAGTATTATGCTCTTGGAGGGAATCAAGCCTAATTGAACCACCAACAAAATGATGCATCATGAGAAGAAAGAAATCACACAATGAAATGTAAATGGTGATGTATGCTACAACTTAAAGTAGTTGTGAGCACCATTATTGAGAGAAATTTTTGTAAAGTACAAGAGAAAGAAGAAGACATGAGAGCTAACTCAGAAAGCCCTATGCCAAGTCATATTTTTCTATTGAGCTACATCATTAAGAGATAATAGTATGTCATATTTGAACCAACTTAAGGAATGTTGAATCCACATCCCAATCTTGCTCTTATGTAATCATGAAAAGTTAATGACTATCCAAAGAAGGTAACATCAAGTGACATACAAGGATAAGGCTACACAACCCTTTTCCCCCACTGAGTGTAGGAAAAAAGTAAGCTGAAAGAATGAGTGAAAGACATGTGAGAGTGAAGATCAAGCGGAAGTATATGACCCCACATAGGGAAGCATACCAAAGTCCTAAAATTCTTGTATTTTATGTCTCAAAGAATGACATTGATTAGTGGAATGACCATGAACTCAATGATATTTGTAAAATAGAGTTTTGTCAACACATTTCTTATGAGTTCTAGGAGCGAGGGTGATCAAGTGATCTTGGAGGAGTCTCAACAAGATACACTCTTGATCAATGGTAGAACGGGGTGTTATGTTCAGTGTCGAAGCTACATCTTGCTTAGTAGTGGATTTCATACTTACACAAGTGTCTTTAGATTGTTATATTTTATGCTTCCTATTATAGGAAGGCGCAAAATCTAATAATTTCAAATCATGAACATTTTGTGATATAACATTGACATTAAGCAAAGGTGTAGTTATTTGTTGCATAGTTGAAGCATGATGTTCAAGACTACTAGATGAGGATGATAATTGAGGAGGGTGTTGTGTGATAGTGTTGATGTTAAGGAAGGCTTGGAAATCTCTATCATAGGACAATACCCAAGACCAGGTGTTGGTTGTTGTGTGTTAGGCTCAATATGGTTGTGGATATGTTGTTCATAAGAACCACATCCTTTCCACTATATCCCTATTGTTTTAGATTTTATACCCTTTTCCATAAATCTTTTTTCTTGCTTTGGAATCGGGTGGTTGTTCATTGTTGTGCTCATCAAAATTTATTATGCATGTTGTGTCTTTGTTTAAAGTGGTTGAAGTGGATGCTTTCTAAATGTTGTCTAGATTTTGTGTTGATGTGATGGTTGGTTGTTCATGTTTCTCATTTTTCTTTTGTGAAAATATGTATTAGCCCATAAATGAAGGTGTGAATTCTAAGGATCCCCAATTGTCACCAAATAATTTAGATACTAATTGCTCATTTTTATGTTCAATTTCAAGTGGATCTATGTTGGATGTTGGAATCAAGGTTGTCAAAGGACTTGTAGTTCCTTTTTCAAGGTTCAAGCAACTTTCAGGCTCAGGATCTACTTCAATTTGATAAATTTTATTGTTATAGACATATTTCATTATTCAATGAAGGGTTGAGGGAACTGCATTCATCTGATGAATCCATTGTCTACCTAAAAGAAGATTATAGGAAAGATCACAAGGCAAGACATGGATATGAATTTGAAAAAGTAACCACCCCAATCATAATAGGCAAAGCGATTACACTGAGCAATTGCATTGATGAATTATCAAATCCTCTTAGAGGTGTGGAATCAAGCATTATTTGTGACCTATCAAATTTTATTCGATCAAGGAGACTCAAACTATACACATTAAGGGTGAAGCCATTGTCAATGAGAGTGAATTTTATTCCTATCATATGGTATCGAGCAATTATCCTAAAGGCATCATGCTGATTATGCAACTCCAAAGGAGGGAGCTCGTGTTGATGGAAAGTAATGTCAAGATTTTGTTTTGGGATGAGAGCCACTGCATCATTTAGAGTTGTACCATGAGGAGCTTACATTTTTTTAAGGCTATTTGGAGAAGATGGTTGTAATTTGGTGAATTATAAAGTAAATCCCAAAGGGAAATCTTGGTAGGAGTATTCTTTGGTTTCTTAGTAAGATCATACTCCTTTTTTTGTGAGAAATAACGAGGAGCACAAGGTGGGTTGGGTAAAGGTAAAGAGGTTGTAGTTAGTTTCGGTGGTTGTAAAAAATTTTGAGTGTTATATGTATGAGCAACATTATCATTACTAGATTGTTGTGATACATTAGCTCAGGGTGAAGGGGATGTGAAGGTGGGTAAGGAATAATTTTTGGTTTAATATTGGATGAAGCATATTCAAGGGTGGGTAAAGGATAAGTTTAGGTTGAACAATGTTAACATCCCTTATCAAGTGAGATTTTTCATTGTCTTTAAAGGGGATATTATCTTTATTTGGGTGCATAATCTGCTCCCTAGAAGGAGAGTTTATAGGAGAACAACAAACTGCATGTTCATGAAAAGTAAGGTTTGGTTCATCCAAAATAACTTTATCACAACTAAGGGGATTATTAATGGTTGAGTGTGTTGGATCATTGATAATTGGGAGATTAAAGGTAGAGTCTATTTGATTCTTCAATGTTTCTAAGGTCTTTTTCTCTTGTTCCATATTGTCTACCCTACCAGGAGAGCTTGTAATATGTTCATTTAAGGGTGAAAATTGCAAAGTAGCTTCATCAAAAGTGAGAGAGGTATCAAGAGAAGGACCATTGTGAGTGGAAAATAAATCTTCCCAAATGGGAGGAGCATTAGGGAAGGGGGGATTAAGGTTGTCATGCTTCTTATGTTGTTTTTTGTTAACATCATCCAAAGGGGAATAAGGAAAGGGACAATCAAGACTTTTAACTTCTTTTACCAAGATACCTTCATCACTAATAGGAGAGGTATAGGGAGAAGAACATGTATGCGTGTTATGATTGTCAACACTATCATCTGCACAAATGGGCAATGCAATGTTAAGGATTGTATCAAGTGTTTTATCATATTTCTTAAAGTCCTCATTGTGGTAATCAAAATTAAACTCATAAGAGAAAATTTTGTACTTATACAATCCACTATTAATGAAATAAAAGCCAAATCTTTTGAAAGAAAACATGCTGAAATGAAATAAAGTACAATGCAATGCAAGTATCTAAAAAGGATATTACATGAAACAATGCCTTAAATGACCTAATTGAAGCAAATTTTAACAAAATGCATGCCACAAAAATGTAACTGACTGATATATGCAGGTTAAGGCACCAATCAATAGCCTAAAAACTAATTTCTGAGATCTGGAAAATGTTGTTTCAGGTGCCAGAAGGGACTTATTCGCCCAAGTTGGCGAATGAGTCCCAATATGAACCATTTTCAAAAAATTTAGAAATTTCAGACTAATTTTTGTGAATTCTGAGAGCCAAAACAAAAACCTAAATGAAAAATGTTGAATTTCAATGAATTTAGATGCCACAAATGCAACCTAAATGCACTTTTTATGAATGCAATTTTTAAAACCTAGTATGCAAACTAATGCAAATCCTAATGGAAAATAAATACAAGACTAGATCAATGATGAACGAGTCCAAAATTATATCAAAAAGTATTCTAAAAGGCGGGTTCACCAAAATGAACTATAGATTCTTGGGTCTATGTACTTCTCTTGCTCTCTTAGGGTTTTTCACCTAAAAGGATAGAGATAGACCTCAAAGATCTAAGGGGTTCATTCAAATTATGATGTGTATGACGGATTTATGTCTAAATTCAATGTTATAAATGCAACTAATCAATAAGATTGATTAATTAAGTATGCTAAACTATTGAAATGTAACTTTTTTGAAAACACATTGTGATATGCAAAACATGAACTATAAAATTAAGAATATAGAAACAAAAATGAATGAAACTGGACAAAAATTACCTGGAAGGTTGTAGATGACTGGAAATGACTTTTGAGATGTTGTTGATGATGTTTTATATTCCAGATAGGACTCAGTCACCACATATGTCAAATCAGTCCCTATTTTGATAAAATCTTCTAAGAACAGGTTTTAGACTACCAGGGGCTAATTGTTGATGAATCCACCTTGTTAGGCCCATATATGGGACTAATTCACCATGCTTGGTGAATCAGTCCTCCTTTAGGGATATGAAAAGTGAAGACTTGATTTTGTTCCTTTAGATCTACACTTTTACCTTCTATAGGTGTTCACTTCAGATTCTACCAGAATCAAGTCTAAAACTGATTTTTTCTTGATGATTTGAATTGAATGAAGAGGAGAACACTTGAATGAATTTTAAATGCAATATTCAATAATTATTAAGCTTCCAAAGGACCTAAATCTATATATGAACAACACAAGAAGATAAATTATTGATTGTTAAGGCATGGGGTTTTTCCTTGGTCAAACCCCTTTTAGGTAATTAAACCAAATTGATGAAATAAATTAATGAAACATGTACAATGGAATAATTTACATTGTAATGATGATTTATCTTTGATGTCTACATCAAAACATGTAGAAAAAATCCTTGAATACTTTATAACGCTAACTTGAAGACCTTTATTGGAGAAACCCTAAGTTGCTTGAATTAAATGAGAAAATAGATGATGAATGAAGGATGAAAGGTGTAATAATGATTATGAGATGTAAAAATGAGGTTAAAAATACTTATTTATAGACAAGTGTTCCTTAGTACTCGATAATACTACATCATAGGGTGACATAAAGTGAAAATAAACTTTGAATTTCACATTTCCCCACTCAAAGATCAAAATGGTGGCTAGATAGAACTCATTTTCCACACATTGTGAATGGTCCCACTTGGATGGGACTGATTTTCCATGCATGGTGAATGGGTCCCACATAGGTCCATTTGATACCTCATAAGCCAATGAATAAGGAAATACAATTTAAATTACAACTTTGTTGGGTGTTTGATCAATTTAAACCTTAGGATGCACAATATGGGTTGAAATAAGTCTATTAATGATGTTGTAAATATAAAATAGGGATTGGGACACAAAAATCAATGTGAAAGTGCAATTAAATACATTTTACAATGCTAAAATGAGGTCCACATAGCCTAGGAAGGAACAAGAACCAATGTGAATGTGCAAGACACATTACAACACTAGTTTATCATTAAATTCATTTTACAAGCCTTCTAGAATGATGTGATGATGTATTAAAATATGTTGAATTAGGAAGAAATAGATTCATTAAATCTATAAAATCATAGAAGTATCTTACAACACTTTACAACACCTATACAAGATGTCAATAAACATATTTTATTTAGTGTAGAAGGGTCCAAGACCTAGTGTGGATGCATAAAATGCCTCACAACACCCAAATCAAGGCCACATTAAGTCCATTTATCATAAATTATCCCATGTCAAGCCAAGGGTCCTTTTTTCTATGGTACCGGTGTACACATTTTTCCCCTCTTTGAAGTAATGTGTTTATATGTTGCTTCAAATAAAAGGGTCATTTTTTCTATGACACAGGTGTATACATTTTTCCCCTTTTTGATGTAATGTGTTTATATGTTGCTTCAAATAAAAATTTGATACTAATGTTGAAAAAACAAAAAATTCAATGCCCAAGACATTGATTTTTTAGGTGGTGATGGATATATACCCCCTTGGGAGATAAGTTTGTGAATTTTTAATTTTTTATGAAATTTTTGAAATTCTAAAAAAATTTGATGATTTTGTGATGATTTGATGATCTCAAAATTTTATGCTCCAGAAACAGTTTATATCTCAAAAAATGATATATAAGCCCATAGGTGATGGTCAAGTTAATTAAGGCCCCTTTGAAAAAATAAAAATATAACAACCCCATAATGTGCCACTTAATTAACCTTAAAAGGTTTAAAAGTTTATTATAAAGTTCACTTGAGCTTTCGGTAATTTGAAAGCTTGTGAGTGAGAGTAACTTGTGCAAACTTGGAGAAAAATGGTGATCATGTACCACACGCATCGGTTCAAGCAATTCAGGTGGCACAACCACCCAACAACGTATGGACTTCCGGTGAGTACCCCAAACACTACCTCATATTTTGTGCATTTTATTTTCCTGCTTGTTTTGTTTTGCATTTGGATTTTGAAATATTTTAGTGCATTGAGAAGCTTAATTAGTGCATACATAGTATGTTTTAGCACATACGATAGGCTAGTGCATAGGTGACCCGAAGTAGTGCATAGGTTAATTGAATTAGCACATAGGATAAAATAGCACATAGGGGACCTTAAGTAGTGCATTCATGAACTATTTTGGTGCATAGAATAGTCTAGTGCATAAGGAAATTAGATTAGTGCATAGATTAAATGGAATAGTGCATTGGGTATTTCAATGCATCAAGACTCTATTCTAGCACATTGGTGAAATGTTCTAGTGCATAGAGTAGTTTGACGCATTGGTATATTTTAGCACATTGATGAATTTCTCTAGTACATAGGGTTTTTTAGTGCATAGAAAGAATATTCTAGCACATTGGTGAAGTTTTAGGCTAGATTGATGATTTTCTTGATTAGATTCCTTGATTTCAATGATGTTTAATCACATCAATCTTTGTGTTGATGATGATTGATGATGTTGATAGGTTAGATGTCCATGGATTTCATGATAGGTGAGATGAAATCATAGGATGATGATTATTGACTTCATGATAGGAGATGATCAATTATAGGTTGATTGATCTAATAAACCTCATGATAGGTGAGGTTGAGCTGATTGATGAACCTCATGATAGGTGAGGTGTGTTGATTGACTTGATGAACCTCATGATAGGAAAGATTGAATTGATTGATTTGAGAAACTGCATGATAGACGAGGTGGAATTCATTGATGAAACTCATGATAGGCAAGGTACATTGTTTTATTTGATAAACCTCACAATAATTAAGGTTGAATTGATTGTTTGATGCTCACAGAATTTGATCAAAGACCCACTAGAGCTGATTAAATTGATAGGTTGATTGATTTGGATTGATTGATTTGCATATTTGCAATTTTGTGATGATAGGAGTCATTAACTAGTTTATAGATCAAAGAGTGGTTTCCCTAAACATGGGATTTGATTCCACACCTAACATAGGATGAGAGAGGTGTCATTACATGATGTGTTTATCCTCCCTACTTGATATGCCCTAGATTAGGGTGAACAAGGGTTTATTGATAGCTTTAGTTGAGAGATAGCATAGTGATAATAACACTTTTCATTTTCCCACTAGTGAGATCACAGTTACCCCAGAGGATGTATATTAGATTCTTCAGATTCCTATGGTTGGAGAGTTGGTTCTTTATGATTCTTAGGAGAAGGGTGGGACTAAGGAATTGTGAAATTTTTTTGAGGATGAGCACATATGCAGCTATGAGATTCAATGGAGAGGCATGGTGGATGGTTATGCCACATTGCCATCTATTCTTGCCAGATTTATTGGAGGGTTCC
This sequence comes from Sequoia sempervirens, assembly GCA_007258455.2. NCBI lineage: Eukaryota > Viridiplantae > Streptophyta > Pinopsida > Cupressales > Cupressaceae > Sequoia > Sequoia sempervirens. Next base: position 344,916,765 of record VDFB02373365.1, read on the forward strand.
TTTGTCCTAATCATAGGTCAAAGGAAATTTTAGTTGGATGGGACAAGCTTCTAAAGAGCATGATTTCTCATGGTACTTAGTATGCATGGGGTTGTTGTATTCTTGCACACTTGTACCATGATTTGCATGAGGTGGTCTACTTGCAAGGGGCCAGTTTGTTAGTGAGTGTCACATTGCTCTAGGTCTAGACCTATCCGTATGCTTGTGCTAGGAGAGCATGAGTCTACTCTGGCCTACCCTGCAAAGTCTCAACCTACACCTATAGAAGCCACAATCTATGTCTATTGGTGTGTGGAGGGAAGTCAAATCTCCACATGTCACCTCTTGTGAGGCATGCTAGTCCTTCCAATCTTAGGACTTGGCCCTCCTCCACTGCCATATCTCCCATCATCACCCCCATCACTCTCATCTTTATCTCCATCCTCACTACTCTCCTCCTCCTCCTCCTCCTCCTCCTCTTCCTCCTCCTCTTCCTCCTCCTCCTCGTCTCCACCACCTCCCCTCTGTTTGTGCCATTTTATGTGTGTTAAATGTGGGAATCCTATTAAATCAACACAAACACCAATGAGATGAATTATAGTAAATATTTGAATCAAATAAACTACTCTAAATTATAGCTAAAAAAATCTTTAAAAACATTCCATTCTCCTCTATTCTCAAGGATTTATTAAACCATATTAGCTATTAGATTTTTTTGTGTACACTTATGGCTATTAAAATGACAACTTGAGAAACGAGATTGATATTCAATATGTAAGAAATCTAATTTCCTATATGAAATTATATGATGAAAGTGATAATGGATATTTTGATGAAAGGATAATGGTGTTAGATTGTAAGATATTTATGCTATGGTATGGAATTAGGATGATTCTACATATGCTCAAATGCTAACTATAAATATGCTAATCTAAAATGCAACTATGACACAAAGTGTGACATAAAATGCAACTATGGAGCAAAGTGTGATTCTAAGATGTAACTACAAAAAAAAACATGATATGAAATGTAACTATAAGACTCGAAAATGCTCCAATGCTCCAACGATGTTCCTACATGATAACTCTATTCAAAATGTGGATGCAAAATACAATGGAAAAGTGTTGTATTTATAGGATTTTTCGAGCATCTTATGATGTGGCAAAGATCGATGATCCTGATTCAAACAAGAGGTATGAACTATGAAGATGAAGAGAATCAAGAATGTGTCCCCTTCACCAAAGACAACATGCCAAATGGATGGAGGAATATCTTGACCAAAGAAAACATGCCAAATGGATGGAGGAATCAAGTGTGGTAAAAAGAAACCATGTGTTTGAAAGTTTGTTGCAGAAGTGTGTGAAGAATAAGACATGTGTTTGAAGATAATTCTAATTGAAAAATAGAATTATTTAATTTCATGCGACCTTGGTGAGGTGGCATGAAAAGTTGTAGACATTTTCTTGAATTCCTAATCTAAGATTAGTGAAACTTAATTAATTAAAACAAGCTTACAATTTTTTTTATTTAATTAAATTAGAATAATATGATTTTTGATTTGGAGAATTAGAAAAGGGTGAACTATATAAATAAATTGAAAATTTATTTATAAGTAGATAGAATATTAATTAAATAGCTAGTATTTAATTAATTAAATGTTATGATCATTTTTAGGCGTATACACAACTATTTTTCATAAAACTAATTGTGGGAGCTTTAAAACTACAATGAAGTAAAAACTCAAATTTTGAAAATTAAATCACACGAGATGTTTTTCAATGCAAAGAGATGCCCGAAAAGACTACAACACACAAAATTGAAGGAAAAATAAATAAAAAATTTAGGCAATGCAGAATTGCCTATGGACCCAAATGCTCCTACGTCACAATTGGAACACTTGAAAAGTAATTGTTTTCACATGAAATTGCACAATATTGAGCATGAAGCTCAACATTCCAATGACACAATGGAAATGACCTCAAGGTGTAGAGCCTTTGCGCTTATGAAGTTGAATATCTAGAGAAGGATGGCTTCCTTTTTCAATCCCAATGCAATGTGTTGGTCCAACGCAACACATGAAAACCTACCAATGATAGCTCACAAGGAAAAGGGGAGAGAGAACATGAAAGGGAAATGAATGTGGTACACCAAGAGTAAAAGTTCACTTCTTCTTGACCTATATTTTACAATACATCATTGAAGAGGGGCAAGGGGACTTTCACAACTCTCTACTTGGTCAAATTTTAGATGCATGCAAGAAGGTTAGGGTTTGAGAAAGTGTTGGAAGGAAAGAGGGTTTCACAACTAGAAAAGGTAAACAATTTAACATAACATAAAAGCATGAAAAATATAGAAAAATACTTAGAGATCAAATGTAATAAACTTTAAAAAAAATGAAATAGTTGAGTAGAGGAAAACTTGGTCCATTCCATTAATATAGAGAAAAAAAGCTAATCTTTACAATGGCAGAGTGTGAAATACAATGTCTACAAAAGAAAAACCTCAAAGGAGCCAAAAGAAGAACCCTTGCAATGAAAACATTTCTTGCCTTTATATATCAAGCATAACTTGGGACAACAAATCAAACCCTAACCCTAAGCCTAACCATGGTTAGTAATGAAGCCTATGACATGCAAGAATGGAGCCCTCTATGGAAATCCTGATTAGGGAATAGATCCACCAAGAATTCAACAAAGAACAATAAATGGTTGTGGGTACCCATGAAATTCACTTGAAAAAGTCATGTAATGCATTTAATGTCGAAGCCCTAAAAATAAAAGTTGGTAACTCAAAATTCCAATCAAACCTCAAAAATGTCACCCAAAAAGCATGTCAAAATGTAGGAAGGTCCAGGCATTGGGCCCAAAAAATAGCATTCACAAGCATGAATTAAATTTCCTGGAGCTTTGAAAAATGCACAATTGGACATCGACAATCGAGCGGTTCGGAGTCAGGCATCAGGCTTACAACTTACCATGTTCCAAAGGATAAAAGAGATGAGGAAGAAACAACAAAAAAGAGAGGAAATTTTGAGGGTAAGAAAAATATTACCTCCAAAAATTAGGGGTAAGTAAGATGAGATACCTCTTATTGAAGAAAGGTAAGAGGTATAGTGGAAGTCCAAAGGAAAAAACTTGAAACTCTAACTTATGCAGGAGTAGCATCCAGTGTTCTAAGGGAAATCCTACATCACCCAAAAATATCTTTTCTTTTATTTTTCTTTTTGTAGATGTCTTTACATTTTTGGATACCCTTTTCATCAAATAAGAATTCCCAACTTTCAAAACTACTTTTCTGCTTTTTTTGCTCAACTGCTATTTTTGTCAGGTGTGAATTTGAAGGTGTGATAAGGAAAAAATTTAAGGGAAGCTTCAAGAAAGAAAAATAAGCACTCTAGAAAAACAATTAGGTCAAGATCATTCCCAGTTTGAAATTTATTCAAGTTTTAGTTTCTACTTTTTTCCCTAAAATATCTTTCAAGTCCAATTTGGGGCACGAAACAGTCTCGTATGGGCCTAGAAATTGCCAGAACTAGTAGCGTAAGGTCTTGGCACATTCTTTACTCCGAGACCCTTCCAATGGTTCAAACGGTTTGAAAAATGGAGTCCCAAATCAAAAGCTATGGCTTTCAGAAGTTGGTCAATTTTTGGAAAATTTCCAATTTTCCAATTAGGACTCAAAATTTGAATTTCAAAATTGTAATTTTGGTACCAAAGTGCAAAAATTAAAATTTGAATGTTTCTTTCGCTCCAAACCTAAGAGGAGCTCTATTTATGGGTAGTGTTTTCTAATTTTTGGTAGCTTTTTGGGGAAAAATTCACATACTACGAAAAGGGGATTTTTGTACCTTAGATGTATTGAAGAACTTGAGGATTTGAGATCCTCTACATGTAAGAGTTTCATATTTCTAAATAAATTATTATTGTCCATATTTTGTGTGAAATTTTGTGTCTCAGGTTGCACCCTCATTGCCAACACTTAGTTGAATTTTGGAATCAAGCCATAAGTGAGAAGAAAAACAGATGGAGAAGGTTGAAGAAAATGAGACTTCAAAAGTTGGACCTCAGACCATTGAAGTTTAGAGGTTGGGAGGAAGGCTTACACCTTTTGAAATGAAAGTGATAAGAGGGAAGAGGGAGGACTAAAGGTCGTTCGAAAAGAGGAAAAAATGGAAGAGGAGAGGGGTTGGTAAGGGTTAAAGGGTAAGGATGAAGGCTGAAGATTGAAAGACTTTGAGGAAAGAAGGGAAGGAAAGGAGTGATGGATAAGGAATGAAAGAAGTGAGGAAGAGGTAGCCAAAAAACTCAAAATTCTAGGACTTAGCCAAATTTAGGTAACCTCACAGAAAACTCATGCAAGATAGCCCATGGAGAATTTATTGGATTGGTTATTAGTGATGGGACATCAAAGGGGGGCATGATATGACAATAGTATCTTACCTCTATATTTGCTAGTGCCCTTTATCAGTCTCCTTGAAAAAATTTCCTCTACCTTAGCAAGATCATTCATATCTGATTCACCATCCTTCTCTATCTTTCTAACTTTAAAAGAAGTTTCTTTACTTTTACCATCTATATCGAACTCTCTCAATTTAACATAAATTATAGCACCAAACATTTGATCTCTAGAATATTGATCCAAATATTGAGCTTCATCAATGGAAAATATTTTAGAACTACAATATTTAGGAAGAGTTATCAATACCTTTTGAATCGGGTATGTGCAGGATCATCATGGAAAAAATAGACCCTTAAGTGGCAAAGAATTTAGAAAAAGCAGAGTTAGGCAACTTGACATAAAAATTTGAATAAATTATCTATATTATTTCAAAAATATTTAAGAATAGAATTTTTAGAAAATTGAATGTTGTTTCTAAACTACTAGGTTTATTTGAAAAAAAATCTATTTGGTAAAATTTTGAAATTTCAATGCAGTAGTACTTAAATTTCAAGGAAAAAATAAGTAGGTGCCTATCTAACCACCCTAACCACAATAAAATGATAATATTCTTTTATAAGATTTTAGATATAAGTAGAAGACTCATGTACCAATGTGATGCATATTTTTTTGTAATTCTTTTCCAACTAAATAATTAATTATGAATTTTTTATTACAACTTTTAAAAAATAAAAGACGCGTACATCTAACCACCTTAACTTGGTCAAAACTTCATGAAATTCTTTTTTTTAATCCTATAGTATGCAAAGCATAGAATGTGACACATGTTTTGTATTAAAAAAAAGTGATACCGTTTGAAACCTATAGATGTTTTTAATCAACAAGCTATCAATTAAGACTTTAGTTGTAATTCAAATAAAAAATAAAAAATAATTATTTATGAAATTCATTGTAAAGAATAACTTATATTGGTGGAAAGATGAGAATATCCTCTAAAAACCCTTTTCGTTTCATCAATTTTGGGTAAAAAAAAGTTGTTAGCCAAATACCCTACAAAAAGCCATCATATCACCACTTTTTGGCCCATCATGATCCTGCACATACACTTTCACAACTTAACTTTCTTCTAGCTTTCCACCAAGACCATTGATGGCATTCACATCTTCATTTACTCTAAACATGTAGGCTATAATATTTTCATCTTTTGACATCCTCATCTAGTTTCAAATTTTGCTTTGTAATTGTGCATCTTTGCTTGCTTGACCTTATCATCTCCTTCAAAAATTATCTACAACTTCACCCAAACCTCTTTAGCAGTTTTGAGACTTATCACATTTCCATGTTTAGAAATAGAAATACCACTCAAGATAAAATTTTCTTTCTTTTCCATTGTTCTCATAATCCCTTATCTCATCATCACTTGTTGGACCAACAACAAGCATAGTATATCTAGTTTCAACTAATTTCTAGACACCAAACCTTAAGGAAAAAATAAAGGATTTGATCGTCGCTTTCTAGTAAGAATAATTTGTTCCATAAAACATAGGAACATTGGTGCCCTTCTTGTGCACCATCCAGATCTACCTCAAGTGGTTAAGATTTCTCCAAGGAACCACAACTATGATACCAATTGTTAGATACATAGGGAAATTGAGAGAGGGGGGTTATGAATTGTTCATTAAAATCATCAAACCCTCATTAATCCTTAAAACCTTATTAGCCTTTAAACCATATCAAGCATTATCAAAATTTAAACATGTGAAACAACAATGCAAAGAAAACCTTAAACAATAGAACACCAGATTTACATGGAAAAATATAAGCATGGAAAAAATACCATGAGGATTAGCTCACATATATATGATTAGAAACACCAAATACAATAGCTCAATGCCAAGGGCTCACTACCCAAAGGACTCATTGTTTGGAAGAAGGAAGAATAGAAGAATATTGTTACAAAGAGATTCACTATCTTAGAGAAATAGGAAAAGTCCACCAGTGCAACTTTGCACCATCCACAACCTTCATCTCACTAGCTCTACCAACTTCAGGCACACTAAAAATGTAAACACCTTCAACTCACAACATCTAAAGTCAGAGGTATTAAGCTCACACTCAAATCACCATACTTAATCACATTCACATCATCACATACTCGCACTCACATCTCCAACAATTCACTTTGCATTTATACCATCTACGACCTAAACAAAATTAATTAGGTCAGGATTGATGAAATATATGCACCTCAACCATGAAACACAAAAACATGTGGTAAAAAAAACCTCCATGGTGGAAAGAAGTGAAGGTGGACCACACTATGGGTTAAATAGGACCCAAATCTACACCAACATGTTTCACCCTATTTCCATAGTCTATGAAACACTTTTGCACATAGCGCTAACATGCTAGGTTGGCCAAACTTGAATTAATGCTAACAAAAATCAATTTCATAATTCACCAAATCTAGAAACATCATGAAGGCCACGTGACACCTCCATACAACACACTATAATACACTATAATATTCCAAAATTAACATACTTCTCTACAACACTACCACAACCACTTGAAACAAAGAATACTTTCATCTTGTGCAACTAGTTGCACAACCAACAAAATCCAACACATGAACCAAGATTGTGGAGCAATTCAACACACAACCCACCAAGGGTGAAAAATGACTCATTCCCAAAATTCTTAATATGGGTATGTGTAGGATCATGATGGGTCAAAAAGTGGCGATATGATGGGTATGTGTAGGATATGTGGCTAACAAATTTTTTTACCCAAAATTGATTAAATGAAAAGGGTTTTTAAAGGAGATTCTCATCTTTCCACCAATATAAATTATGATTTACTTTGAATTTAATAAATTATTATTATTCATTTTCTATTTGAGTGACAACTAAAGTCCCGATTGATAGGCTGATTGAAAAAAATATATAGCTTTCAAATGGTATCACATTTTTTGAATTCAAAACATGCATCACATTCTATGCTTTGCATACTATAGGATTAAAAAAAAAAAAATTTCACGAAGTTTTGACCAAGTTAGTATGGTTAGACATATGAGTTTTTATATTTTTTAAAAGTTATAATAAAAAATTCATAATTAATTATTTACTTGGAAAATAGTTACAAAAAAATATGCATCACATCAGACATAAGTCCTCCACTTATATTTAAAATATTATAAAAAATTATTATCATTTTATTGTGGTTAGGGTGGTTAGATAGACAACTACTTCTTATTTTTTCCATGAAATTTAAGTACTACTGCATTGAAATTTTAAATTTTCACCAAATAGATTTTAAAAAAACAAATAAACCTTGTAGTTTAGAAACTACATTCAATTTGCTATAGATTCTATTCTTACATACTTTTTTTTGGTTGTCAATAATAAATTTTATTTTATTGAATAATGAAAAATAAAATTACAAGTTAAAACCAAAACAACACCAGTTACATACCCTAAAATATCCCACCTAAAACTAAAATACAATCCAAAGAGATACCCCTAAAACTAGAATAAAACCACCCCATCAGGGAGAAAGCTTGGTAGTCACTATCTATTAAGCTGAAATACAACATCCAAGGACCTATTAACAGGGCATAAGTTTCGAGCATTGTTTAATCTTCCTTTAAACTAGGATCACAAGACCATAGAATTTTTTTTCAACTTCTCCTTTTCTTTCTTCCCCATGACCATTTACCACCCATCTTCAACCCTTGCAACCTCCTTCTGCCACATCAAAGAAGAATCACAGGGACTCCTCCAAACTTCACTCCCATTGCTATCTTGTATATGTTGATCATCATTCTTTCATTTTCCAATATCTTTCATCTGTGGCCTCACACCACTCTTCTTTTCCCTACACTTTGGTGTTGCTGCCCCATATTTGAAACTTATTTCCTTAACACCTCCACTAGGACCAAATTTAACATTGTTCTCAACCAATAGTCCTTCTTGAGTAGAGGCCAACTGAATCTTTTGTTGTTCCTCACAACAAGCCTCCTATAACAACTTCTTCCCTATCTAATTTGGCTCCTCTGATGCATGCATCTCCTCCTCATAGCATTTTTGTTGAGCACTCTCTTGCTGCTCCTATTTCTCCACAGTGTAGCGATGAGTGAGAGCATCTTCCCACAAAGATGTTGCTTTGTTCAGTCTATGTTTGGAACACTCTACTACCAAATTCCCCATGTGATGGAAAATTCTACACCTAAAGGGCACCCCTTCATAGTCTAGAGGTTGCAACCAATGTCCCTTTGAAGTTTGTAAATGAATCTCCTTTGGGCGCACCTTGGACACACTCATTTTTACCAGAATCCAAGCATAAGTTGAGTGCAAAAAAATTCAAGAACCCTTGTCCACCATTACAAAGCTTCCTAAAGAGATCCCTATAGTCTCCAAGCATGCATCAAACTAGAATTGAAGGGGGAGGTTAGGAAGTCTCACCCAAAGGGTAACCCTCTCAATCACTTATGTGGCTGGGTTGAAAGCCTGATGCAATGATTTTAACATCAACACATGTTTCTCTTCCCAATCCCAGTGATAATCAAAGAGGATCATCTTTCTATCTTTGAAAATACACTTCCAGCAATGGCTTCCAAAAGTTTGAGATCCACTTGTGGAGGTCAGGAAAGCTTGGCCAAAAAACCCTAAACCTCCCAATCAGTCCCAGCCCAGAAAAGAATTTTTCATTAAAAGCCACTTCCTTGTCTAGCTCTCCATCTAGTTTCAGAGTGATTGACTCGGAAAAAGCATGGGTAGTAGGCCCCTCCAATCTCCCTGTCGAGTCTTCCACTTGAGTTTTTCTTTGTCCAAACTTTCCCAGATTTGAAATCCTTTGCCCTCATCTTTTTAATATCCTTTAGAGCTCCAACTCCACAAAACTTGGCATCATCTTGTTGTTTCTAAAATTGACCTCCCTTTTCAAAAACAAAATCCCCATCATAGTGCTCTGACAATTGAATTGCATGATCCTTATGGTAGTTCCACCATATGAGAACTTTGGCTCCCCCAGCCCGGTTCGCTTTTGCCCCATTATCACAACTTACAACATCTGGAGCACCAATTGTCGGTAACTTTCCATTTTGGTTGCGTTGTTTGGCTGAGTGTCCTCCTCCCGCTTCAGGGCCACCCCTATTAGGGATTTTTTCCTTTGACTTCTTTGTGTTTTGCAGACGTCTAGTGTCAATTTCAATGCTTCCCCTCCTCATGCCTTTTTTGTTAAAGTTTCCACCCAGCCAAAAATCCCCAAGCAGTTCCTGCAAGACCCTTCCCTCTTGGCTTGAACTAGGAGGAATCCCATTTTACCATTAGCTCTGATAATGGCTCTCTGTAACCCTCTATTTTGTGAACTATTCTTACATTTTTTTAAAAAATATAGATAACTTGCTCAAAATTTTATGTCAAGTTTTCCTAAATCTAATTTTTCTAAATTTTATCACCACTTAAGAGCTTGATTTTTCCATGATGATCCTGCACACACCCATATAACATTTTAATTCCAAATTCAATAGATGTAAAATAAAATTGAATATAATGAATAAATCAATAATTGCATTCAATTTTACAAGATTATGTAGAGAATAATCTTTAATTTCACTTTATTTCACAGTAAATATAAAGGATTTAAAATCATATTTATTTCTTGCATAATTAATCATGGATTATTAGATACTTATCCTTTTTGAAATGTGCAGATAGTCCAATCAATTGCTTGGAGTGGATTTGGATTCAGTGTCTTCCATCTATGAGCAATCAAGGAGGAACAGGTTCTTATCTAGAACCAAACAAGATGCTTCTCAAGCATCTAGATAGCATGCTCCAGAGTGCAAGTACTCAACATGCACAATAGCCATGGCCAGGACAATCCCAGGTGCACTCTGTACCCCAAGTTGGGCACACTTTGTGTGCCCCCTCCTCCAATTCCCATGGCCTACTAACCCTAAATCTCACTCTCAACAATCTTTTGAACAATTTCTTCTTTGTTTTCTTGCTTTTTTGTTTTGTGTCCCAAATTATTTAGTTTTCATGGGTTTTATACAACACAAACGGTAAGTTCCAACTAACACACCTTTCCAAAATAATTACATTACAACATCCCATAAAAACCCCAATAATTATTTTATCACATTTACTTCTTGAACTATTATATTAGTTCTATTTTACTCTTTTTTCTTTTTTTCTTCCATGAGGAAAAAGTCACATAACATTTCTCCCCCTGTAAATTAACTACTATCCTCAATAGCACAAGATGCATCTACATCACAACTCAAAAAGAACAAATCTATAATTGAATAAACTAATATTAAATAATTCTATATATAATACTTCATTTGAATTCATAGTCTTTTCTCTTTTCAATTAGGAAGTACTTTCAAGAGTCATTTTTTCCAATCATGACAAAACTATAGACAAATATCAAGAATTTACAATCGAAGAAACTAATGCTATTTTATATGTTTAATCACATATTTTTAACTTTAACAAAATTTTCTAATGTAACTTCATCATTATATTTAAAAAATTATTATCATGTATTGATATAGCATTTATCAGGTGAATGGGATGCATATCCCATTCTATGTATTCATTCATTGTTTAAACTGTATTTAATATATAATTAATATATTCTAAGATGACAATCATGGATTCTGAACTACATGAGTATCCTCTTTTCATATACAATACTTGATAACCCACATGTACAAAGTTATTGGGTTGATCAATTCCAATAACAAAGTACAACAAAACACAATAATCTTGCTATAAATCTTAAAAATAATAGAACAATAGTAACTATTAACATGCATAAACCACTTTGTATAGAATATTAGGTCTAATATTTCATGTTTTTAATTTAATCTGAAGAAGAAAAATGACAATATGACAAAATATTTTTGTTCGTTATCTTGTGTTTACTAAATGATTTTAGGACCTGTGGATTATGAGCCTACCACACTTCCAGTATGCCAATCTAAAACTAATCGAATATAGGGTATGCCTTGGAATAACATATCACACTCATATTTAAATAAAAATCTAAAGTCTTTATTAAATACACTCTTATCCTTGTACTTATTTTATATTCATTAATTCTTTTCTTATTTAATATTGTATAAGATCATTAGAATTGATTAAGAACAACCTAATACAAGAGTGTTTATATACCCTAAGAATTTTATTCTTATATCAAGGCTTCTAATCACATGCTTCTCTTACCATCCATATTTATCCTATTTTCGCTTCCTTCCAATTTTGACCCCTTAACAATACCTTTGTGGTTATGTAATTCAAAAATTGTATTCTTTCTAAATTATAAATCCTCTAAATGCATTTTGAACCATATTAATTTATTATTATTATTTTGTCAAGGTTTTTATGCACATTTATTCATAAATTTATCCTATATATAGAATATAAATTATACCCATTTATGAAAAAATTGCATGCTTGTTGGACAATCTCTATCTTTGATTTATTTATGCCCTACATTGTATTTTATTGCATATCTGAAACCAATCATAAGAAGCCTCCCAAACCATATGTCATGGTTTATTTGAGGCCAAAAAATATGTCTAACATACATAGTGTGCCCTAGCATAATAAGGTGGCTTAATAATTATCCCTTTCTACAAAGGTTGTCTCTTCTAATCATGAATCTTTGTTTTAAAAGAGTTTTCATAAATATTATTCATTGCTCTATTTTTATTTTTATTTAGCAACAAATATATATTAAATACATATTAATAAATTAGGGTTATCTCCCCCCTTGTAAAACTTCAACATGTCCCCATGTCTCATCCTAAGAAGCATTATCTCATTCTATGTCCATTCATAATATTTTCAAGATGTCCTGTAATATAATTTTAACAATTAATTCCAACCATATTGTGATTTCCCTAGATTTAAAATGTGAAATAGGCCCACAATGTAACTTACATTAAACAAAAATAGAATAAACCAAATCTTAAAATAAATAGGTGCTACCTGAATAGAATATGAACTTAGTACCACTAAAGTGATCATCTCGTATTTGAACTCTTGTGATAGACAAATCAACATTCCAAGAGCTTTGTAAATCATCCAAAACTATATTCAAATTTGATATTAATATCTAACTTAAATTTATCACCTTTTTACAAAAGCATAGCACAAAATATTTTGCAATTTTTTTATTTTTAATTTTTTCTAGCGTTAAGCTTGATTTGCATGGCTGAAATGGTTTTAATGTGAAGAGGTCTTTTCAATCCCTGTAGGGTGATCCCTTAATAGTGGTTTACAATTTTTGGCCAAACTGGACACTGAAATTATTATTTTTAACTAAATCTTCACATTCAGGCACCTATAGTGGCTAAACTGTGAGGAATTTGAAGATGGTGCAAACAAGAGTCTCATCAAATTTTGTCTATAGATTCTAAAAATATGTTTTTCAAAATTTTTGGAATCAAATTGCACTTAATTTTCCATCTCCCACGAAAATAGATTTTTTTCAGAAAACAACATTTTAAAAAAGTGACTCACATCGTATAATGCATAACTTTTTTTCCATGAAGGATAAAATTCTAATTCTTTCAAATTTAGATTTGTAACTCTGATATCTAGTGCTTCCACTTGGTTAGATAGTTTTTTATTGAATATTATTTCCTTAATCAAGTTTCAAAGTGAAACCAATTACAATTCAGACACAAGCGTGTATAACGCGTAACTTTTTTTGTATATGTCAAAATTTTATTTTATTTTTTTGGTTGGATCAAGGGCTTCAATATCTGGTGCACTCATATTTTTCAATTTTTTTTTTGATAATCTTCTATTTTTCCACATGTGAAGAACAAAGAAATTCATTTTCGATGAAAAACCTATGTTTAATAAAACTTAAAAAATAAATACATAACAAAACCAAAACATATTAAAATTATATTCATTGGATAGCTTCTTCTGAGGAATACCATAATCATTTGAAATAAATTTTAAATGAATTCATTTGATCCCCCAAAATCTAAATCAAAAGTGATTTTTTATCAGCATTTTGATAGGTGTAAAGGAGATGCATTTATAGGTATGGTTTAAAACTAGCAAGGTTCTATCCAAGGGAGTTTGATCTAAGGTGATTTGATCAAACCCTCTTCAATTGGAATCCTTAAAATGAAACTTTTAAAGGCTTAAATCATTATATTTTCTAAAAATATGTGATTTCAGCTAAAATTCGTTCCTCTCTGGAATTGTAAACCACTATTATGACAGCACCTTGTATCCACAGCTACATAAATCTTCATGTCAGGGTGTGAAGGAATATTGGATGAATTTTTGTACCTTTTTCCACGTTTTTTTGTTGTCTTTGAGGACATTCTCACTGAAAATGTTTCTCACCACATGTCTAACATAGTCCAGGATCCAAAATATATATTTATTGGGATTAACCATATTTGCTGCTTGACAATGGAAGGTCTTTGGATTGGATCCATTTTCCCCTAATTCATACTACTTTCTTTTTCATTTCTCCCTTATTTTACTTGTAACTTGATTAAGTATTTTAAAAAAAATAGCATATTGTGCTACTTCATCCACTAAAACTAGCTTACCACACCATACATGAGCTTGGTATTCATGTTTCAAACTATTAATGAATTGAACTACTTGATCATGTCCTTGAGTAAATGGAAAAAATTGATTTACCATTTCAAAATTTTGTTTGTATTCATTTACTAATTGAAACCCTTTTTAATTCAAAAAAATCATTTCTCTTTTCTTGTATAAAATATTCTAAAAGGTATGTTTGTTGAAATAGTTTTTTGAACTATGACCATCTTTTATTGTTGGTTCTTAGTTTTGAGCTTCGAAGGGTATCTTGCCACCAATTCAAAGCATTATTTTTTAATTGATAAGCAGTGATTCTTTTCCGACCATAGCTACTAGTATTTTTTAGATAAAAATGTCTTTCTAGATTGGTTAGCTTTTGTTCCGGTTCTTCCCCAATGCTAGTATTTCCACTATATTCTAGTAGTTTAATTTTTCAAGGAAAGTTGTCTAATTTCTTTTGAGTTTTCTTGTTATCATTAGAGAATTTTGATTCAGACATGTAAGAAGTGCTATTACTGGAAGTTGAATCTTCCTTAGATGACGTTGGCCGTTTCTTGTTACTTTTTGACTTGCTTTTGTTCTTTTTCCTACTTGAGTGCCTAACTGATTTTGTACTTTTCTTTCTCTGTAATAGTTCTATGTTGTTAGGTCTCTTTTATTCTAGAGCTTCTTGCCTAAGTTTTTGCACTTGGGCAACTAATTCAATGACTTCCTACATTAATGCTTGGTTGATTTTCTCTAAATTTTCATAAGCTTTTTGGTTGCTCTTTGATGACATTGTGATACGTCAACCTGTTTGAATGAAGTTTTTAATCAATATTGATTGTTTCAAAAATTACCCTATGACATAGATCACTAGCATTCCCACAAGTGCAATTGAAAATACAAAAATGACATGGAAATCTTCTTAGAGTAGATGCCCATTTATTGCTATAAGAATGAAACTCATATCTAAACACAAATAAACAAAATCAATGAATAGAGGAGTGAGACGCATTGTTAATATCATCGGTGGATAAAGTGGGAAAGAACACAAAAGGAACAACCCAGTAACACATGACCACAGATCATGAAAATTATCAGGATATAAGTATGGAAGAAAATCAGATCCCAGGAGTAAAGTCTTATACAGACTGCGGTTTCTAGCAACAAAACAATTCGAGTACCTTATATTATCATCCAGATTCCAGACACAGAACCTGAAATTTTGGTAGAGAAATGAGATAATATGTCTAAAAAAACATCTCACAGTAATTAAATAAATCTACTGGAAGGTTACCGATTTACAACATTATATATTGCTAACTAACAAGTGCATCTATGTAAATAGACGGTGTCAAGGAATCTATAGATTGGATGCTCGCTTTAGATTTTTAAAATTTCAAGACGAAATTTTGTTCAATATTTCTGTGTGTTTGGAAAATTATTCTGAGCTCAAGGATGCAGTGGACATCTAAAATTTTATAAATACATACAAGGAAAGTTATGTGTAGCAGATGGTCATTTTTTGTTATGTGGAGTGTGTGTTGTAATATTTAAGGATACTTTACATTGAATTACATTTACAACATTTGAAGTTGGAAATTGTATTTGAAAGTCACACTTTTTTTTCTTTTGTTTTATAAACCCTAAAAGGATGTTGTGAATAGACTGTTATTTAAAATTATCAATAGTAGGATAGGTTCTGTAATTTCATGGATCCCTTCATTGTATTATATTGTGTAGTGGATGAATATTTAACATTTATAATGTTTTAAGATGAAAATTGTGTTTTGTGGATGCACGTTGAGTTTTAGTATTCAAACCCATTAATGGATTATGACTAATCTTATGGACATTTTATTGTGGATTACGTTGAACACCATGTGTTCATCAAAAGCACAACCTTCTCCTAATCATAACATGTGCTTAAGAATAGATTCATGGTAAATAAGGAATTCGTAAAACAATGATGAAATATTCTTGTGCGCAAGGATAAATGTCAATAGATAGTCTTTGTTCCTTACTGCACTGCTCATTTAATTAAGTTACACGTTAGAAAGGATAAAGTAATTATAGTGTGATCACATAACAATACTTTAATAATTGGAAGGAGTTGCATTGTTTTGAAGATTGTAAATGTAAAAAATTATGATCTCGGCTTGTAAAGAAACTAGATCACAATCATATTTTACCTTTTAAGCTTTTACGGGTGCAATATTAAAGCAGTTGCGATTATGGGGGGTTTTACAAAAGATTACTCATTCTAAATATCAGAATTTCTTCATTTTGTGTAACTGTTTATGCTTTTTCCATAAGTTATCTTAGGTTCTATTGAATTTTTAATTTAAATAATTTTCAACATTCAATTGATTCATGGGAGTCCAGTTTCACACGCGAGGGAAATCAAAAGGTAAAAATGATTGATCAAATGTTAAGTAAACAAGTAAATAAAATCCCGTGAAATTAATTTAGGCGTGAAATGATTGAAAGGGTAGAAAAATTTATCATTAAGTACAAGATAGCTATTCTATGGAAACTCTAAATTGGTTAAAATTTTATGTATATATATCCTTTTTGAGCGTAGTAAATAATTGATTAAAACTATTATAATGTTTCATTCAATACTTTTCTTTTGAAAAATATAAAAATAAATGTCACTGAATTTTAAATTATTATGATAGTTTTAATTTAATATATCTATTTATAAAAATGAAAGCAGCTACATAAATGGATCCGTAAGGTTCTAATACCAAATGAAACCTGACTAATTCCAAAAAAAAACCTAATATAACATTTTAATTCCCAAATTGAATAGATTTAAAATAAAAATGAATATAATGAATAAATCAATAATTGCATTCAATTACATTAGATTAGGTAAAGAATAATCATTAATTTCACTTTATTGCACAGTAAATACAAGAATTTAAAGCAATGTTTATTTCTTGGATGATTAATCATGCATTTATAAATACTTATCTTTTTTGAAATGTGTAGGTAGTCCATTCAATTGCTGAGAGTGGATTTAAATTTAGTATCTTATGTCTATGACAAACCAGGGAGAAATAGGTTCTTCAAAACCAAAAAAGATGCTTCTCAAGCATCTAAACAACATGCTCCAGAGTACAAGTACTCAACATGCACAACAACCTTGGCCAGGACAATCCCGGGTGCACTCTATACCCTAAGTTGGACACATTCTATGTACCCCCTCCTCTAATGCCAATAGCCTACTAACCCAAAATCTAACTCTAAGCAATCTTTCCAACAATTTCTTCTTTGTTTTCCCACTTTTCTATTTTGTGTCCCAAATTATTTAGTTTTCGTAGGTTTTATACAACACAAAGGGTAGTCCCAACCAACACACCCTTTCAAAAATAATTACTTACAACATCCCGTAAAAACCCCAAAAATTATTTCATCACATTTATTTCTTGAACTATTATATAAATTTTATTTTACTTTTATTCTATTTTTCTTCTATGGTGAAAAAGTCACATAACAAAGTGAAGGTAGATATAGACAATATAATCATATTTCAAAATTTGCAAACTAGGAAATAATAATGTAGAGCAATTCCATTTCTCCCAGACACCTACCTTCATAACAAACACATTGTCAAACACATCTTCCACTCCCACACAATCTTGAATCTAAAACTTTGGATACAGAAATTCTAAACACCTCTAATAATTATGTCCAGAATGCACAATCATATCTTCAATCATGAAGAGATACAAAGCACAACACTGAACACACCTTTGTTACCTTGCACACTCTCTTATTCAAATTTTCTCAAAAGAACTTGGAAACCAAGTGAACCAGCTACATATACAACACCACAATCACCTTCTCAATACATCTACAACACTGCTCAAGACCACAAACACTTCTCATCATGGTTATACTAGGGGTTGACATCAAACCACAACACAAATGATAACATAGTGCAACACTCTTCAACAACTAATACTAGAGGTTGAAATTAATGTCAACACTATGACAATATCAACAATCTCTAACAATCTCCCCGACCATACTAGAGGTTGAAATTAATGACAACAACAATCATTTCCAACAAGAAAACACAACATACCATTAGGAATATCTCTCCACTATTAACATCACTTCTAATCCTCATCTTAATGCTTCTAATATTCATCTTAATATATCTTTATGAAATCAATTCTACTAATAGAATCAATACAAACTATACAAATTTACTTATCACCAAACAAGGCATGGCATCTAACCATGAACTTTAGCAACACCACCATACACCAATGTTGGGTCAAACTAAATGTTGTCAACAAGGACAACCAAATGCAAACACTTCAATAGAATTCTCCTTAAGTACTACAAATAGTCTCTCCTACTTCTCAAGTGTTGACATCAATGACAACTACAAGCAATTCACCAAGTTTTGACATCAACGAAAAACACTACCAATAATCTCACAAGCATATGTGTGGATGTGAAAATTTGCATTTTGTTAAAACCTCCAACATACATTAGCATGGCTAGTTCAAAACAAAGCAACATTTCAACATCCCTATGAAATAACTCCACATGCTAATAATGCAATCAAAGCAACAAAGATTTAGATAGCTAAATTGAAAGCATATAATAAAAATTGGAGAAAATTATATCGCATAGTGCATTGGTGCTATTGTGGAAAATAGCCCTTTCCCAACCCTTGATAATGCAAATGATGATGATGGACAAAATCAATTCTCAGATTAAGAGAATGACTTTGCATAAAGATTGTGGAGGATTTTTTGAAGTATGAAGCCTCTATTTAAAGATTTATTTTGAAGAGAGAATGGCCAAATGGATGAATGTGGGACTAAATATAAACCAATGAGAAGAGGTCACTTGTCAACTTTCCATAGGTTGATGGATGTGCAAGATTTGGGAAATGTGCCCAAGAGAGGGAGTTTCAAATTCAAATTTGTGAAATAAATGTTGAGAGGGGGACATGAAAATGAGAAGTTAATGCAAGGTTGGAGGGGACAAGTCAAATTGTCATCATTTTCAAACTTGAGGGAATATTCTATTTTTTATGCCAAGTTGAAAGAAAATAAGGATTTTAATAAATCAATTTAGCAAGTGGGATTATCTAGAGGATACGATGGGTGGTTAGGTTAGGCTAATTAGGATTAGATTAGCTTAATGATGATTAGGATGATTTTGACCTTTTTGACTTAAATATTTGATTTATTTAAATCAAAGAGGGATGGAATATGCATTTAGAGATTTAATTAAATAATTTTTTGTTTATTTAATTAAAGGTTGATGTGAGACAAGTTGATTTATTTAATAGTCCCGATTTACTTGGTGAATGAATTTGATGAGCTTGATTAATTTAATGAGTGGGTGAACGTAAACTAAGTGCATAATGATAATTTTGCATGTCTACATTTTTCCCCTCTTTGAAGCAATGTACTTGTTGCGTTGATTCAAAGAATAAACTTGTTGCGGTCAAAATTCAAAAAAATTCTAATTTTTTTGGATGCCCCAGTGGAAAAAAGTACACTAGTACATTGCCCCCTCAAGAGATTGAGCGAAAGGATTCAATTTGAGGGTCGATCTCGGGTATTTGCAGGATCATCTTGGAAAAAATAGGCCCTTAAGTGGCAAAAAATTTAAAAAACTCAATGTTAGGAAAATTGACATAAAAAGTTGAATAAGTTATCTATATTATTTCAAAATTATGTAAGAATATAATCTGTAGAAAATTGAATGTAGTTTCTAAACTACTAGGTTTATTTAAAAATAAATAAAATCTATTTGGTGAAAATTTGAAATTTCAATGCAGTAGTACTTAAATTTTAGGGAAAAAATAAGAAGTAGGTGTCTGTCGACCACCCTAACCATAAAATAAATATAATAATATTTTATATATAAGTAGAGGGCTCATGTCTAGATGTGATGCATATTTTTTGTAATTTTTTTCCAAGCAAATAATTAATTATGAATTTTTATTACAACTTTTAAAAATATAAATACTGTATGTCCCACCACTTTAACTTGATCAAAACTTCATGAAATTTAATTTTTCTTTTTTAATCCTATATTATGTGAAGCATAGAATGTGATGCATGTTTCATATTCAAAAAATTGACACCGTTTGAAATTTATAGATGTTTTTCAATCAGCCTATCAATCAGACTTTAGTCATAATTCTAATGGAAAATGAATAGTAATTATTTATTAAATTCAAATTAAAGAATAATTTATATTGGTGGAAAGCTCTCCTCTAAAACCCTTTTCATAAATTTTGAGTAAAAATCATACCACATACCACAAATACCCATAATCTGGCCCATCATGATCCCCACATGATTGGAATGAAATTTTTTAGATGCTTAGAATAAAAAATCTATATTATCTTAAACAACTTAAATGATGATATGATGTATGAGATGGATGAAATGGATGATGTGATATGTTGTGATTATGCAATGGATGATTTATGAGATGCTTAGACTAATAGATCTATATTATGATGATGATTAAGCATGTGAGATGATATGCAGAATACTGATGGTTTGTGGATCCAGGATGGATGCACTGGTGATGATGATTAACTATTCATGATGTGATGTTACTGCGGAAAAGAAGAAATTAGATGATGACAAGAGAATCCAACAAGCCAACTTTATGAGAGATGATGATGATAAATGGTGATGATAGATGAATGATTTACTTATCAAGGATTAGGATTTTAAAAGGGTCACTTACCTTATGTTTGATAACATGCATAAGCATGATGCATGAAGGTATAAAGAACCAAGATGGCGTTGTACTTAGTGTGATGGACTTTGACTCAACAAATAGATAGGAGTATTCTTATTCACACCTGATATACAGAAACTTTGCTAGGATGCACTTTAGGAGTTTCAAACATCTCGGACCAAAACACGGAAAGGTACAACCAATGAATGCAATAGTCAACAAGCTATCTAAAACATCCTCTATACATATCTAATAGAGAAAGTATTCGCCAAGGTTATTTTACAAGAACATCCAACAAGTATAGCAGACAAAAGGATAATGATTGTTGCCCCATTCCTATCTCTCTAAATCATTTGTTCGCATACCATTAAGAGGTCCTTGGACTGAGCACAATAAGATAAGTCAAAAGACAAAGAGAAAGCACACAAACAAGTTGATGTTCTTCAATATCGCTAACCAAAAGGGAATGTGTCTTTTAAGGATAAGAACCGAAACTATTGCCAAAAGATAATGCCCATTGTAGGAAGGATACATCCTAGGACATGTTAGTGGATGGTGACACATCATTTTTGAGTTTTACTTTTAACCTGCTAGACTTGTTTCTAATTGTTTCACCAAATATTGAGGATGACAATCAATTTATTATGAGTCATGTGTATTGTGGGTACACTTGAGATGAGATGGATGGATATTTTTCAAATATTTGGATATTTTTGACGTTTTGCAATGTTTTGAGGCTGTTTTTGGTATTTTTTGAGATTTTCAAATGTTTTAATTTTTTTTTATTTTCCAATGTTTTGGAATTTTTTGAAATTTTGACCAAGAGACTAACCTAAGGACCTATCCTAGGGGCCTCGGGGGTTGGTCAATAGATGATCCTTTCCTACGTTATACACATAGAGACCACATAGTTTGACTGACAACTTGACCAATATACAGATGAAGATATACATGATGAACTGTCAGTTTATTACGACAGACTCCTAAAGGACTAACCTAATTGTCTTGGGGGATGATCAAAGATAAACCTTGCCTACGTTCAAGCTCAGAGATGACGTAGTTCAACAAGACAACTCTTTTTTTGACTTTTTGAATGACTTTTTGACCTATTTTTGGATTTTGATGTTTTTGAATTTTCTGATTTTCTAATATTTTTGGAATTTTTGATTTTTTGATATTTTTGGATTTTTTGATTTTCTGATTTTAAGAATATACATGAATCTGATCCAATAAGAACATGCCCCTAGCGTAATGCAATAGACTACTCTGATAAAGGAGGGACAAACTAGCCTTAAGGATGGGCCGAGTAGTACTAGGAGGGATTATGATACGAACACAGGACCAAGCTATGGTGCGGATGGGAGTGGATGAGTGATGGATACAGATCTGGATATGATGGAATGGAAGTGAAATGGATGAATGATGCAGAACAAGTCGTAAAGATCCTAGTGGATGGGAAGTGCTTATTTACACAAGGCACCTGTTTGCTAGGTTTTCACAGAGGTACTTGCCCAAAGTGCCACCAAAGTGGTTTTCACTAGAGGACAATTTTTCTCTTTACTATTTTCAATCATTTTTCTGATTTTTTTTGGATTTTTTTGCTTTTTTGATTTTTTTGTTGTCACTAAGACGCTTGTTTGCCAATTTTTCGCCGAATTGACCATTTTTTCAAGATATTTTCTAATTTTTTGATTTTTGGTTCTATACCTTGAAATATTTAGGCATAAAACTTTTTGAGATGAGAGCTATTCATGGGCTCTTGAAGAGGTTCCCCTTTGGGTGTTGATAACTGATATTCCCCTAACTTATAACTTGTTGTGATGATGAAAGGTCCTAACCAGTTAGGTTCAAACTTACCTTTGCTTCTTGGGTTTGGGATATTCTTTTGATTCTCTTTTAACACCAGTTCTCTGACTTGGAAAGTCTTGCTTCTGATTTTTCTTATTGTAGCTTTGTTTGAGTCTATTCTAATAGACTTGCAAATGATTCAAATCATCTATGTGTCTCTCATCCAGTAACTCCAGCTCATTTAATCTTGATACCCAGTATTCTTCATCAGTGATGAGGTTTTGTAGTGATATCCTAAGGGATGGTAGCTCAATCTCAATGGGGAGTACCACTTCTGATCTATAGACCAAGGAAAAGGGGGTGGCGATGGTGGGTGTGCAGATGCTAGTTCGATAGGCCTAGAGGGCAGGATTAAGTTACAGATGCCAGTCACGACCTGTGTCATTGACTATTTTCTTGAGGATTTTGATGATGGTTTTGTTTGTAGCTTATGTTTGGCCATTGCCTTGGGGATAGTACGGGGTCGAGAAGCGATGTTGAATTTTGAATTTCTCACACAAGTCGCTGACATCTTGATTCTTGAATAGTGTCCCATTATCTGAGATAATGGTTTGTGGGACACTATAGTGGCATATGAGATAGTTTAGAATTAACTTTGAAATTTGCTTCCTAGTTATGTACATCATGGGTATGGCCTCCACCCACTTAGTAAATTACTTTATTATGATTATGATGAATTTGTGGCCATTAGATGAGGCGGGTGTGATTTTCCCAATGAGATCAAGTCCCCACTATGAAAAAGGCCATGGTGTGACAATAGGATAAAGCTCTTGAGTTGGAGCATGGATGAGGTCCCCATGCTATTGAAATTGTAGACACTTTTTGGCATGATCATGTGCTTCTCATTCCATTTTGGGCCAATAATACCCCACCTCAGCAATTTCTTGGTTATGGTCATTTCACTCAAGTGTGAACCACATATACTGTTATGAACTTCAGTTAGAGTGGTCAATGCCTCCTCAGCATTTAGGCAACTTAGTAGGGTTCCTTCTATGCTCCTACGGTATAGAGTATCTCCTAGGATGATGAATCTAGATGCCTTTTTTATGAAGGTTCGCTTTAGGTTTGATGGTAGGTCGGCGGGTATGACTCCTATTCAAAGGTATGTGTAAATTTCGTGATACCAAGGATCATTGGGACCAATGATTTCACACAAAAATTCTAATTCTGGTACCTCGAATGTGGGCATGAGAAGCTGCTCTATCAGGAATTCATATTTTGGAACATTGTTGGGGATGTCCAGTAGGGGCCCAATTGTTGCCATGGCATCTGCTGCTTTGTTGTTGTCTCTAGGAATCTGCTCAAATGTGATTTCAATGAAAGATTCTTTGAGAGTCTCCACCAATTTCTTATATGGAGTGAGCTTGTCGTCCTTGGTCTGGTATTCATCATTGACTTGATTTATGATCAATTGGGAGTCTCCAAACACTTTGAGAGCTATGATATTCCATTGTACTGTTATTCTAAGACCTATACTCAAAGTCTCGTATTCTGCAATATTATTAGTGCAAGGAAATGCCAGTTTGTATGACCTTGGTATGAAATAACCTTGTGGGGTGATGAAGAAGACACCAACTCCTGATCCATGTTGCATGTATGAGCCATCAAAATATAGTTTCTAGTGGTCAGCTATGTTAAGGTTAAAAATAGATTCATCTGGAAACTTTGAGACAAGAGGATTCTCAGAATAAATAGGTGCTTCTTCCAGTTGGTCTGTGATGACCTGACCCTTGATTGCTTTTCTCTCCACATACTCGATGTCATATTATGATAATATCATTACCCATTTTTTCATTCTTCTTGTGAAAATTTCCTTTGATAGTAAATATTTGAGGGGATCAATTTTGGCGATGAGCTTTATCTTGTGTGCCAACATGTAATGTCTGAATTTTGTGATGCAAACACTACTACTAGGCATGCTTTCTTGATGAATGAATAGTTTAGCTCATTCCCAACCATTGTCTTGCTGATATAATAGATAGCCCTCTCTGTTCTGTTTTCGTCATGCTGACTTAGGAGAGCTCCAAGGGTTGTTACTGTTGCTAACACATATAAGATCAATGGCTTCTTTGGGATGGGTGGCATTAAGACTGGTGGTGTCAGTAGATATTCCTTGACTTTTTTGAATGCCTCTTCACACTTTGTATCCCATTTGTACACTAATCCCTTGTGGAGTAGGTGAGAGTATGGGTTTTTTTTCTCTGCCAGTTGTGCTATGAATCTTCTAATGGATTGGAGTCTTCCTTGGAGGCCTCTCAATTGTTTTAATGTCTTTGATTCTTCCATTTCGAGGATTGCTTTTACTTTTGTTGGATCCACCTCGATACCCCTTATGGACACTATATATCCTAGTAATTTACCTGATTGTACGCCGAAGAAACACTTCTTGGGATTTAGTCTGACTTTGTATTCCTCCAGTCTATCAAAGATAGCACAAGTTAGGCTTGCTATGTGATCTTTTCTCTTTCTTGACTTAGCTAGAATGTCATCAACATAGTCTTCTACTATTTTATGAGTCATGTCATGGAATTTCAATGTCATGGCCCTTTGAAATGTTCCTCCTACGTTCTTTAGGCCGAATGGCATCATGTTCCAGCAATAAGTTCCCCATGGACAAGTGAAGGTTGTCTTATGTTGATCCTCTTTTGCTATCATGATCTGATTGTACCCTCAGAATACATCCATTAGTGACAAGATCTAATTTCCCGCCGTCATGTCTACTATCATGTCAATGTTTGGGAGTGGGAAGTCATCTTTTGGACATGCCTTGTTTAAATCTCTAAAGTTTGTACATATTCTAATGGCTCCATCAGGCTTTGAAACAGGTACCAAGTTTGATACCCATTTTGGATAATCTATTGGTCGTATGAATCCTGCATCTAGAAGCTTTTTTAGCTCCATTTTGACCAATAAGGCGATCTGAGGATGCATTTTTCAAAACTTTTTTCTGACAGGCTTTGCTTATGGATACACTGCTAAGTGGTGAACCACAGTCTTTGGATCAAGTCCTAGTGTGTCAGCACAACTCCATGCGAAGTTTATTTGTCTTTCCCTAAGGAATGCTGCTAAGAGTTCCTGCTCTTCTGATAGTAGTGATTCTGCATAGAATGTGATATGTGGGGTTGCCTCTGTTCCTAGGTTGACTGGATTGCATTTTTTGACCAAGACTACTGACTTTTCCTAATGAATAGCTCTTAAAGGAAGATTTAATCCCCCATTCTCAAGTGCCTCAGAGAGGTTTTCACCATTGGATGCATCCTTTCTTTTTAATTTTTTCTTTTCAGAGAATGTCACAGTGTGGTTTTCACTCAAGGACTTGGATATTATTCTTAATTTCTCACTTTTGCGACTGAAGGATTCAATCATTTCCCCATAATAGGCATGTGTGTCCAACTCCATTATAAACCCTGCTTTGTGATCCCCCTCTGGAATGTTGTCCCACAATCCCATGAATTCTGAGAGTGCCTCATCATTTTCAAATGTATTGAGAATCAGTGGTCCTCGTTGGTCATAGTCAATGAGTTGGGGATATACTAGGCGAATCTCATTATTTTGATGGTCTGTTTCAAAGGAGAGGGTGCTAATCATACAAAGAGTGGTATCTTTGAATAGCCTAGGTAGATTGGATATGGGGTCCTCATCATCGCTACTACTATAGACATCGGTTATATCAAAGGTATAGTTATCTAGAACATGACCTGTGGATATTGGTAATCATAGTTCTACTGCGGTTGGCTGACAAGGTTTATTAACTGCTCTAACTGAAGGACTTCAACCACGTATGGTTATACTCGGAGGGGTACATCCAAGGCCAAGATTTTTTATTGGTCACGTCTTTGGCATGATAGGTATTATGAGCCCATTCTCTTTTTTTCCAAGTCTTTGGTTTATGTTGTAGCCCATTGCAAGCATCATTTGTAGACCCTTGCTTTTGTCATCCATTGGTAATTCAGGTGCTGGTCTTTCATCTTGATAAAGCATATGTGATGGATCTTCCTCAATAACCTCCTAGCAGAGGTATCCCTAGCTTGTGAATTCAGGATAGTCTTCAAGAGACATTTGTGATGTGGAAGCTTGATTTTCTTGTGGAGGACCTTGTGATCTAAGAGATTGTGGTAACTCTCCTACCACAAAAGCATTGTTAGGGAGATTTTAGCTTCCACAACCATCATCCTGGATGATGAGATTTATTTCAGAGATGGTGGGAATGGTGGGAGTGGTGGGTGTCTTTGTCACAAAAGTGGATGTGAGGGTGGTGAGATCGATGTATTGTGTGGATGGGACCTCATCATTTTTGGATACCTAGAGGATTTTGTAATACTTTGATTAAATATTTTTGCAATATGAGAAAGGTTCAGGATCTTCATGGATGGTAACTTCTTGTCCATTATGTGTAAATTTCACACATTGGTGGAAAGTTGATGCTACTGCTTTCATCGCATCGATCCATGGACATCCTAGGAGGATGTTATATGGCAAGTCAAGGTCCAAGACCTGACAAGTGGTTTCCATGAGAGCTGGCCCTACTTGAATAGGGAGTTTGATCATGCATTGAGACACTCTTTCTTGATCATCATATGCTCTTATCATGATACCCTTAACTTTTTCAATAGAATCTTCTAATATTTTCAACTGCTTGATGAGGTTGAGAGAACAGATATTCAAACCCACACCTCCATCCACCAAGACCCTTTTGATTTTTCTCTTATATACTATGGCTTCCAAGTGAAGTGAACAGTTGTGAGATGGTTGGGTGGGGAAATCTTGGTTAGAGAATGTAAGAAGATTAGGCGTAATGATATATCCGACCATAGCTTGAAATTTCTCCACATCGAGATCTACGGGGATAATAGATGAGGCCAACACTTCTTCAAGGATTTTTCTTTAGGAAGATGAGATTTTTAGCAACTCCATGATGGAGATTTGCATTGGCATTCTCTTGAGTTGATCTAAGACATTGTAGCCATTATGGATAGGTTTGGATGCAGGGACTTTTTTTGGCTGGGATGAGACTACGATGCTTACTTTGCCACCTCTTGTGGTGACTCCAAAATCTTTGGCATAGGCACCCTTGATAGTAATGACCATGCAGTTTCCATCTAGGGATGTAGCAACTGTTTCATACACATGATTTACATTTGAGTGGGTACCTTTCCCTTTATCATTTGTATTCCCTTTGTTACCATGATTCGAGATCAAATTCGTATATATCTTAAGATCCTGATATCCTGTAGGCTGTTCCACATTTATAATTCTTTTATTGATGATATATTGAATGATATTTTTCAATATCATGCAACTTTTTGTGGTATGACCTTTGATTTTATGGAATTCACAAAGTTGATTCTCGTTATACTAAGGAGGTTTTACATTTGATTCTTGGTAATTCTCAAAGGTAGGAGCCTGGATGAGTTTTTCGTCTATCAACTTTTTCATTATGTCCTCAAGTGGTTCCCCCAAAGTGGTGTATTTTTGCTTGGGATAACTCTTGTGTTGGGGTGGTCTTCTTTGATCATTGAGATTATTGATTGTTGGATTGTTTTTTGGATGGTATG
Source organism: Sequoia sempervirens (assembly GCA_007258455.2). Taxonomy (NCBI): domain Eukaryota; kingdom Viridiplantae; phylum Streptophyta; class Pinopsida; order Cupressales; family Cupressaceae; genus Sequoia; species Sequoia sempervirens. Next base: position 344,944,858 of record VDFB02373365.1, read on the forward strand.
TCATGTGATGATTGTTTTGGTGTTGTGTTTCGATTTGTGGTGTGGGTGTATGTTTATGAGGAGCACTAATGACCACCTTGGCATCTACAACACCATCATTAGTAATGTTTTTGTTCCTTGCCCATGTGCGAGGTTTATCATTGTAATTGGATGGTGGGAAATTGTTTTGTTGTTCGTGGTATGATGTTGATTGTGCGGGTTGAGTCATAAGGGCTCTTTCGATGCTGAGCACCTTGGGGATCAATTGATCATATGTGGTGATGCCCTGAACCTTCAGATGAAATGCCAAGCACCCTTCAAGGTTGGCTATGATGGTGCAAACTTGTTGTTCTTCTTGCATGTTCCACTTGCTTCGATTGGCCTTGGATCACCATCATTGTAGGAATGAAGTGAAAGATTCACCCTTTGCTTGTTTCAGAGCTTAGAGTTCTTCTAGACTAACATCCATTGTAATGTTGCATGCATATTTCTTAATGAATGCATCTATAATTTCTTGAAATATTCTAATTCCTAAAGGTAAGTGAGAGAACCATTCCATAGCATGGCCTACCAAACTCCTAGGGAATAGCCACATTAGATAAGTATCGTCATATGCGACTTCCATGCAATGAACTTGGAATTCCCTAATGTGATCTTCAGGGTTTCCTGTCCCTTGATATTTTTCAAATTTGGGGATTTCAAATCCCTTGGGGAATGGTTTCATCTCTAGGCTCCTATCAAATGGATAGGGACACAAGTTGCTTGGTGTTTTCGTTGTTCACCTAGATTGTAGATCAAGCACTTGTTGCAAAAGCAACCTGATTTGTGATGTCACATCATTTTGCAGATCAGGGGGTGGGATGAAAGTGTTTTGGGGTGTTTGAATTGTGGGTTGGATGGGTGGGTTCGTTGGTGTGTTGTTTGATGGTATATGTATGTTCGATCGAGCAAGGTAAGCCTCTACCTATTTTTGTATGAACAATGCTTGTTGTTGATCTTGTTGTTGTCGCGCTAAGATTTGTGCTTGTTGCACTTGTTTCTATTCCAACAATGCTTGTTGTTATGCTTGTTGTTGTTCCAACAACGCTTATTGTTGGGATCCCAATTCTACTGCTTCATGTTGCTCTTGATATTGCTTTATCACTTGCTGATATGCTTGCAATTGTGTTGCTTGTGCAATAAATTGTTCTTGTGCTTGCACTTGTTGTGCTCGATATTGGGAGTTTTCCTCAACTTGAGCTTGTGCTTGCGTTGCTTGTGCTTGGGCTTGTGCTTGTGCCGCTTGTTGTTGTAATAGAGCTTGTGATTGAGTAGTCTTGTGTGCTTACAATGCTTGAGCAGCTTGGGCAGCTTGTTTTTGTTGTTGTTGTTGCAATAAAGGTTGGGCTTGTGTAGCTTGTAAGGTGGCTTGGGCTGCTTGGGCAACTTGTGTAGCTTGAGTAGCTTGTTGAGCAGCTAGGTGTACAACTTTTTGTTTATATTCTTGTTGGAATCCCCTTCGAAAAGCGGCTTGCAATGTAGCATTGTATTGACTTGATGTGGTTGAAGTTGGTGGTGGTGGGGGTGGTGGTGGATTCAGAATGGTGTTTGTGGTGGTGGTGAATGGTGATGTCATGTTGATTATTTGATTGGTGTATGGTGTTGTTAGTGTGGTGGTTTGAGTGATAAGTGGCGCCATTGATGAGATTGGCCCTTGAGAGACCATGCTTTGTGATGTTATGGGGGTGTTTGATGATGTTGCAATTGCTAGTGTGTTTTTCGTCTGTTGTTGCGATGTCGACGATAAATTTTGAGTGTTTGGCATAATGCTTTGATTGATATTTGGGATGTTGGTTTGATCGATACTTGGTAAGGGGGGAAGCCCTAAGCCAAGGAGTGGTGTGGATGATGATGGAAAAGGTGGAAGTGTTGGAAATGTAAGGGGTGAGAGTCCTTGTGAAAATGTTGTGGTGTCGAACAAGCCCTCTGGTTCGAACATGTCTCCTTCCTCTTGCGAATTTGTGAGGAGAGAAGTTTGAGGTATTGCATGGAAGGTGAGAGGAACATTCTTATGTAATGGGTTATGGGGTATGTTTTGTTCCAAGGTGGTGTTTGCATCCAGTTTTGATGATTAACAAGGGGGTGTGTTTGAATAGAATTGAGAAATGCATTTCCCTTATTAACATTGGGTTGTGTTGGAGAAAACGATGTCATAATTTGTGGAATATTTTGAGTGATATTGTGGGATGGGGGTGTGGATGAAATGGGAATGGTGGATGAGATTGGAGGAAATGATGTCTCCACTATGGTACTCACGTCAAAATCTGAAGGTAACTTGGCCCCTTGTTTTGCTAGCTCAAGCATGTATAACGAAGGGTTAAGTATCATCATGATGTTGATGATTTTATGGTTCTCCAGATTTTGGAGCATTTCTGTTATTTCTTCATGAGATATTCCAAAGGTAAGATCAAATCCTTGGTTTTCCTCTTGTGGATTTTGTGATGATGTTGGAAGGTTAATTGTGAGATTTCCATACCCAATGGGATTCATTTCAGGAGTGGTTTGACTAAGATCACTTGAAGCAGGTGTTTCTTTGTTGGCTTCCATGCTCTTCTTGTATTCAGATCTAGTTTCAACCATAAAACAAGGATCAATTTTTAAGAATGGGAGATGAATCTCTTGATTCTTTGGATTGATCTTTGTTTTATGTCTCAAAGTAAAAAAATTTAGGATATCTTGAGGATTGAAAGGTGATATGATGATGATGTAAAAGATGAATGATGTGAATGTTATGATATTTTGGTAAGTCTTGAAGGAGATACTAGGCTTTTGGGGCTTTCAGATGTGTTTTAGATTTTGATTTTGAATAAATAGACCCTAAGATGTTTGGATGATTATCTAAGGGATAGATTTGACCAAAGGATGATAATTTTTATATGTGCGGGGAGAAGGATGCATCTACCCACACCTATCCAAACAAGATGATAGTTTCAATAAGCATATGAAGAAGGATTCATATACATATACTAAGCTAAACAAGATGGTTTTGATAACTTTTGACTAAGCATATGCAAAAGGATAAATCTACACATACCTAGCCAAAGGTGATTTCGATAATGTTTTCAAGGATTTAGTCTCAAGGATTTTGATGATTTTGATTTTTCCAAAAAGCCTGGCACTTAAGGATGATTTCAAGATTTTCCAAAAGTTTATTATGAGATGATGTTCATTTTGATGGTTTGAAGAACGGATGAAAAAGATTTTGATTTTCTTTTATCCTAAGATGAACCTAAAAAAGAGACTTTTCTTGCCTAGACCTAGGTATTGAAGAACAAGTTTTTCTCTAAACAAGATGTTCAAACTCTCTGAAAAGATTTGGGTTTTGGCAGTAATAGAATGAATACAAACCGGGATTGTTCCTTGAAACCTTTTCGTAAAAGTTGAAAAGCAGTCTTTATCTGACTTCATATAACATAGAGAGATGTTCTTGATGGGCTTTTAGACTAAGGGCTTTCACCTTTGGTTTCTTGATCTTGATTTTGCATGAAATCATTGGAGACACATGTGTGGGATCCAATTGTCTTTAATCTTTCTTTAATGGATTCTTTTTACCACAAACACACTCTTGATTAGCTTTCAAACTAAATTTCCAATGTCTCAACTTCATCTCATTTCACAAGGTATATTATGTGAAACTTTGATGAAATTAAGGCAAGGGTTACCTATTGTTTAACTTTAGGGGAAAAATTAAGATGTAGATTCAAGTTCTTAGAAACATCTAAGGATGTAATCCAAAGGGAAAGCAATAACACGAGAATTTGGTCAATGGTATTTTCCTCCTAAAGGGTTTGATGTTTTGAGGATCATGTTGAATGTTTGTTTGCAAATGTTTTCGATCAAAGCACTGTGTTTTCAAACCAAGAACAAGTACAAACCCTATGTATGTGTAAGACAATATTTGTTGGATTCCCACTTGGAAAAGTCTAGCTACGCTTATCTTTAGTGAATGGTTAGATGCTTGACCCTACTGGCTCCCCTCCACGGCTCATTAATCTCAATTGGGGCAGCCAAGCATCAACACCAATGAAACTCCCATGGCATGTTTTTCATTTCTACTAAAAGACCGTAAAAGTGTGGGGCGGCTTCAGAAGGACCGTTCTTGCACCAACAAATAGATTAAGGATTTTGGAATATTCTAGCAAATGGGTTTTAGTAAGGACTTTCCGTTTGTGGAGATTGACCCATACAATAATTCAGTCCCCTTTCAGATCCATCTTGTCGGAATCAACTGTGTGATATTGGCATTTCTTCCAATATCCACATTTATATCCCAGCTAGAAATACTCTTGGCTTTAGAGTGTTACCGATTGAGTTGTTCCCTTGGGTGAGTACATTTTCCCCAAGGAAGGCCCTCTAGGATAAAAAAAGTGAGTAAAGACAAGATCTGTAACTCAATCAATCTTTGCTGGAAACAAAGAGAGAGAATATAAGAGATAATGCCCCCACTCACACTCGCACAAGATCTTGTTCAATTTTAAACCCAAATCAAAGTGTGGAGGTGATTGCTTTGTCTCACCCTAAAGTCATGAAAAATGCCTTTTGATTCTCAAGATCGCTATAAAGCACGAGGGAAGCGCATACATCCTTTTTCAATGCCTTTAGTTTAAGTAAGCCTTCACAAAAAACAATGTTTGCACTTGTTCTTTTTAAATCCATAAAGCAAAATGTGAGTTCTTTTTAAGCACCAAAACATGAGTGAAAGACACTTTGTTCAATTGTCAGTCCAAGAAACAAAATCTAGTAAGTTGTGATCCTAAAGTTTTTTTTAGCCTTTGCAAGAAGAAATTGAAAGATTGTTTTTATTAAACCCAAACAAAAATTAGTGTCCTAAGGAAGAAGACATAGAAATTTCATGAAAAAGTGTTAAACAAACATTTAAAGTGTTTAAAAACACTTTGATTTTTCAAAATATCCTGCTCATTCTTTGTTTTCCTTCTTTGCTTTTCTTTGTTCTCCTTCATTTTCACCTTCGTTATCCTCGTTTTCATTGTACCTTTTCCTTGCTTTCCTTTCTTTCCTTCGTTTTCACCTTTTACCTTTCATTATCCCTCTTTGTTTTACCTTGTACCTCGTTTCACTTTCCTATTCCATATTGGATTGGTGTCAAATGTGCAAATGACCCTTTCCCAATCCTTGCTCAAAAACTAAAATGATGAGATGCAATAGTGATGAAGGGAAAAATTAGTTCTCAAACCAAGAGAGTAACTTTGCATGTAAAATGTAGATGATTTGAGGAAGATTAAGGCCTTTATTTATAGATTTTCTTGATGAGAGATTGGCCAAATGGATGAATGTGGGACTAAATGTAAACCAATGAGAAGAGGCCACTTATCAGCTTGCCATAGGTTGAGGGATGTGCAAGATTTGGGAAATGTGCTCAAGAGAAGGAGTTTCAAATTCAAATTTGTGAAATAAATGTTGAGAGGGGGACATGAAAATGAGAAGTTAATGCAATGTTGGAGGGGACAAGTCAACTTGTCATCATTTTCAAACTTGAGGGAATATTCTATTTTTTATGCCAAGTTGAAAGAAAATAAGGATTTTAATAAATCAATAAAATGATTTATTTGTGCAAGTGGGATTATCTAGAGGATGTGATGGGTGGTTAGGTTAGGCTAATTAGGATTAGATTAGCTTAATGATGATTAGGATGATTTTGACCTTTTTGACTTAAATATTTGATTTATTTAAATCAAAGAGGGATGAAATATGCATTTGGAGATTTAATTAAATAAAGTTTTGTTTATTTAATTAAAGGTTGATGTGAGACAAGTTGATTTATTTAATAGTCCTGATATACTTGGTGAATGAATTTGATGAGCTTGATTAATTTAATGAGTAGGTGAATGTAAACTAAGTGCATAATGATAATTTTGCATGTCTACAATATGTAACAATCTCACCAATTGTTGACATCAATGACAACAACTACCAACATACATGACATGTAATATTAATTACAAATAGGTACAATCTACCTATGGAAAGATATATTAACTAAAATAAAATATCTTATATAGTTATTTAATAACATTTGAAAACATATTTGAATTAAACAAGAAAAAATCACATATTACATCCAAATAAACATATATCTCTAAGGTACAAAATTTTTGTTCTTAATTGCACTTAAATGTTTAAATTATCTTTAAAAATAATTGATTACATAACCAAGATAATAAAAATCGGTTGATGTTCAACTAAGCACAAAATACTCCTCAAACAGCTCGCTCTTTAATAACTTACAAGTAATATTCTTTAATGATCATATCTATCTAGTCTCCCCTTATGATGTCAACATGCATGTTGAACTTGATGAAGAGATGTGCACATAGTAATTACTAGGTTGGTATATTTTAACACCATGTTTTTAAGATGGTAATCAATAAAATGAATCCCATTTTCAACAATTTTTACTTGTTTGAGATATGTCCCTTGTACTACAACTTAACCTATGGGAAACATCATTCCATTGCTTGTTTTCGGTTTCATTAACTTAATCCTCTCCTTTGTGCAATGTAATAAATAATAACTATCACCTTCTATATTTCTAGCCTCTGCTATGACTACAAAAAACATCTCCTATACACATATATTCCCAATGTTCAATTTTAAAAAATTAGAATAATCTTTAATTGTAGAAAAAACTAATATATAAACAAATTATAATTAAACTTTTTGTCTAAATTAAAAAATATTATAATTTATAAATCACGAAAGTAACTAACTTTTCATGTTTAAATTTATATATATGCACATGTACTTTTCTTACTCAATCCTGAAATGTGGTCATAATCAATTGAAATCAAAGGAATGTCTTCAAATCTTTCATCTTCATCTTCATTGTATGTATTAGTAACAACTAGTGGCACCAAATTCCATTCACTAAATATCCACATTGTTGGTTGTTTCAACTATCATAGTGTCCGAGAATGCATTCATAAAAAAGAAAAAAAATATTCTCTAGTATATAATTTCCATGTGTGTCTATTTTTACTCCTCACACAATGCAAAGATATTATTTTTCCTACCCTCTTTCATCCATGCATTTTATTCTTCTATCCACTCCTACAAAAATTATATATATAATTTGAAATAAAATATATATTTGAGTTCTTTGTAATATCCTTTGTGAAATATTTAGATCATATTTTTTAAAATCCTTTAACAATTTCTATGATTAAATTTTCAAACAAGGAAAAATGGTGAAATCGAGTATATTGAAAATTGCACCAATGAAGCCACAAACACTCAATATTTTTATTGCAGTGCCAAATAAAGTTTCTACAGAAATTTTGGCAACATAATAGCCTATAAAAAGGAACTTTGGATGGTCTACAGATCTTCCCTTACAATATGCACAATTTCCACCAATTTGGCACTCAAAAAATACACATGAAACCCCAATATATTTGCACAAAATTTCTCTAGAACCTAATACAATGATTGAGCTAGAATAAAAAAATTTTGGAGTTGTCTATAATAAAAAAATAACAAACAATAATGCTACTGACAACAATAAAATAATATATTAGAAATGGTAATCCAAATACACCAAAATTCACAACTAAACCCTACAAAAACACACAATAAACTCCTTTGAATGCACAATTGCAACCCCTATATGAAGTTGCCTCTAAAGACTTGTGAACCCACTACCTAAAAGTCTCTATCTCCCTAGTTTATCAACCTAGAAAATCAATTATCCACCAAATTCAGTGCCCAAATCCTAACACCCAAGGATAGAATTTTCTTGCATGCAAGTTTTGTAAATCCTCTTCTCATTTGTCTTCCAAATTTTAACCACTCCTTCCCACCGACTATTTGTCCAACTATACCTTTTACCAATTTGATCAAAAATTTCTTTTTTCTCCAAACCCATGCCTACTTGGGAATGAAAAATGTTTTCAAGTGATTTCAAATATCTACAATTAAATTTTGTTTGATTTAATTTATCTTGAGAAGCATACTTTCCCCAATTTTTCCATAGTCCTGATGTACTATTTTTGGATAACCTAACTTACAAAAATCAAAAACTGCTATTTTTAGAAAAAATGCTACTTTTAGAAAAAAGGGGACATGACATTCCTAAACATAAATTTAAATTTAAAAAAAAGTTAAAAAAATTAAAACAATAAATTAAAACATACTTGATATCTCCCAAAACACTCTATCTATACATGGGTTCCTCTATAAATTTGTGTCAACATCACTTTTAAAGTGTTTATTGCACCATTCAACAACATCAAATGCATAATTTATACGATCTCCATCATAATTCATTTTATGTTTTATTAGAGCATGTTTGATGCAAGATCTCTCACCATCATGTTCACCCTTTCCATGTACACTCTCAAAGAAACTTCAAACATGTGGTATATTATTGTTTTGATGATATCTACATAGTGTGTAAAATAGGCTTGATGATTTTAATTATGATGCATATCCATCGAACCATATAGATTTTTTTTCAATCTTCACACATATTCTTTCCTAATCTTCAAAATAATTCTTAAACCAATGTTGGAAAAAAAGTGTGTCATGTTCATTATCATGATCACTAATATAAAAGTGATATTCTTTCTTGATGACTCATTTTTCATATGTATTGTCAACACCATCAAAATCCAATTGTGCATTTCAATAAGAAACATGCACCATAATAGTGACTTGCTCTGAATAGTAATATTCTGTTTCAATCTCTTTTTGATGAGTAAAAGAGTAATTTTTTACAAAGTCAACTATTGATAAAACTATTCCAAATGGGAAAGTACCTCTTAACAAATGACATTGTTTTTCTTCGTACTTAGCATAAAATGCATGATGTATGTATGGTTGTATCAATTTATCAAAATTTTCCATAAATATTCCAATGGGTACCTCCTCTTCTACATAATATAACATTGTGGGTTCTTTCCCAATTTTTGTTTCAAACTTTATGTACTTGTAAATCTTTCAATTTACCATATTCGACATGTTAGTATCTTCATTTATCAAATTAATTTTTGATATATTTCTACATGTATCACAAATTCCTTTTATGCATTTAATTGAACCATCTACATCATCATTAGATTTATCACATAAGATGGATGCTATCAATTGACCTACCCATTTAGGAGGTTATTTTGAGAACCATCACTTTCTTCTATGATCTTTTGAAACACCTGATAGTAAAGATAAAATTCAATATGATAACGAAAATAGAAAGTTTCATAAACATTATTTTCCATCACATAATGTGGGCTTAACATTTGAAAAACTGTTTTTCCAATCTTTATGTCTAACCAATGTTTTGTATGCAATCAAAAATTGTCTCCAAGCATGATCCTATGTTTTAGAACATCTCTTTTATTTGATGAGGGATGAGTATGATCATGAAAAAAACTTCATATCAAGTTCCTAACACCATCTAAAATCTTGTCAAAACAAGGATCCCTACACATCAATACACAATTTCCTTCTGTAGTAGTATTATCAAAAACTTTTGTACTTAAGCCAATTTCACTTGAAAGTGGAGAAATTTTATTCTTTCTTTAAATTTGTTGACTTACAATAGATGTCAACACTAATTTTATAAAAATTCTCTTATCTATTGATCAAGATTGTTTCCCAATGGAACCCAAACCTTTTTTAACATTTTCAATAATATATTAGCTTTTTGGGCCTCATATTTTCCTCCTTTTTGTGAAATCTACACACATCAATTGCAATGGCTCTTTTAGGTCACCACAAAGAATAAATGTTCATAATAGTTGGGATTAACCAAGTGTATCATGACTTTTGAAATAAGTCACAAATTTGATTTCCTTTGAAGCTCTTGTGAATTCCCTCTTAGTAGTAGCAATAGGTTGTTCAACATAAAATTTCAATTTATATATAATCATTTCAATTAAATGATCTATATTTTTGTAATAAAATTTTCTCTTCATCTCTTTAATTAGATTCATATTATGAATATCGGTAGAAGGAAGTGATCCTAATCCCTATCCAACATCAAATTGCATATGGGTATCCTCTCTAACATCAATTGTTTGTGCTTGGGTCTCCTCCCTAACGTCAACCATATCTACTTCAACCTCCTCTTCTACAATAACTAAGTGAGGCTCAAGGACCTCTACTCTATTTTCCATATGTCTAGCCACTACACATATCATGTCTAAAGGAGAAGATTTTTAGAATATAAAAAACTTAGATATTTAAACTATGGATCTAAATGATCAAGGTGATTATGAAATTTCTGAATGAGAAAGTGTTAATAATTAGGAACTTAATAATTGAGAAAAAATATATGGTCCTATAATAGTGTAGATAAAAAAGTGAACATCCTAACATATTTTTCTCTTGTTTTACATTGATCTTGACACACATTTATGTTCTTAAAGTGGACCTTCTACAATTAACTAATTTAAACATGAGTTTTTATTCTTAGGGTGTCCTAGAATTAACTAATGTGTACAAACATTAATATTATTAAAGGTGTCTTAAAAGGTATTAAGCATTTCAAAGGGTCTATATTGAATGGAGTCACACCTAGGTCATTTATATATCATATTAGACATCATCACTTTACAAAATAAAAGAATCACTTCTAGAATTGAAGGTAGGTAAACATATTCACATATTTGTCTCTAAAATAATAGATATTAAAGGTCCTAAAAAATTACCTAGTATTTTCCTTATTTAAATATGTTTATCAATTATAGATTAAAGTATAATTTAGATTGAAAAGTAAGAATTCCTATCCTAACCTAGAACAACTAACTTGAAAAATTTGGGACTAAATGTAAGAGATGGTATAGAATGCTCTAATACCATGTAAGAGATGAATATTATCACAACACCTAAGACCACCTACAAAAACAATGAAAACCTTCTACAAGAGAGTATGCAAGAATATGAGCTTTCTTGATATTAAGTACTACAAAATGATGATGAGGTATGTAGTATATTACATATGTGTACAATGACCTTCCATATATAGGTAAGGTGAGGAATACGATTGAACATGATTGTGACATGTGTCTTATTCCTATGACATGAGACGACTAACAAAACTAACTACCCATTAAATGATGTATAAAGCTAGATAAGATAAACTCTAGAAAAGCCAACTAAGACTTATAGAAAGAATCTTATATCCTAAGTAAACTTAATCATGTGAATAAGTACGCTAATTACCTAGTGAGATTAATTACTAGGTACAAAACTTAAATTAACACCATCACTATAGACACAATATAGAAATAAAATTAGGAAATCAGAAGCAAAAATAGGAAAAACATAACTTATGCCCCTAGAAATTGGAAAACTTGGTGAAAGAAATTAAGAAACTACCTAGTATTTTCTTTATTTAAATATGTTTATTAGTTATAGATCAAGTTATAATTTAGATTACAATGTAAAAAATCCTAACCTATCCTAAAATAACTAACTTGAAAGAGTTGGGACTAAAGACATTCTAGAAATAAAATTAGGAAAAAATAACTTATAAACCAAGAAATTAGAAAGTGATGACATGAAAATATTTAGATTTACTACAAATAATTCCTTGGAAAGTTTTGAACTTGTTTTATGGATACTAGTGATGACATGAAAATATTTAGATCTATACTAGTTAAGTGTTGTAGAATCTAAAAATTATTTTCACTTAGTCTTCCACATAATAGACATAAAGAAAAAGAAAAAAAAAGTAGTTATTGTAAAAAAATAATACTACTTGAAAAACTAATAGAAAATAGAGGAATTGGAACATCAGCGACAATTATAGAAAATTAAAACTGAAAATTTATTTGAGTTGATAAATATTGAGGGAAGTTTTTCTGAAATTTTGGAGGTAAACTCCACAAAGATAGCCCTAATAGTCAAGGGGAAATAGTTCTAATTTAGTAATTTAACATAGGTTACACGCCCTTGGACATGTCCTTGGACACAATGGGATAAGAGTTAGGGTCTATGTAGATTGTGTATGAAAATGGTGGTTGTAAGGGTTTGGGATGGATAAGAGATGGATGTAAAGAGTGCTTGCACAAAAAATTCATTTTTTGAACACAAAATGCTTATGGATGCACGATGATGAGAACTGGAGGAAGAGAGATCTATTTATATGTTTTCTAAGGGTTTTAGGGTAGGTGAACATTGGATTTATGATAGGTGGATCATAAATGAGACACAAATTAATTTTGGTGGTCAAAACTCATCAAAATTATCCCCTCTATTTAAGGAATGTGAGAAGATATGTTCAGGCGAATGTAAGATCATAGGGGTCCAAAAAGTGGTGATATGACAAAAAAAAGGTTGACAACTTTTATATCCAAATTTGATGAAATGAAAAGGGTTTATTGAGAAAATTTTCATCTTTCTACCAATATAAGCTATGCCTTATTTTGAATTTAATAGATAATTATTATTGATTTTTCACATGCATTATTACTAAAGTCCTAATTGACAGGTTGATTGAAGAAAACTATAATTCTCAAATGATTTCATATTTTTCAAATATGAAAGATGTGGCACACTCTATGATTCCTATAACATAGGATAAAATAAAAAAAAGTTGAATTTGATAATTTTTTTACCAAGTTATCTTGGTCAGACAAACAAGTTTTAATATTTTAAAAAAGTTCTAATAAAAAAATCATAACTAATTATTTACTTGCAAAAAAATTACAAAAAAGTTGTGGCACATCCAAGCATGTGTCCTCTACATATATTGAAAGTTTCAAAATAAAATATTATTTTTTCTTCTACTTAGGTTGGTCAAACATACACCAACTTTTTATTTTTCTTGAAAATTTACTACTACTACATTCAAATTTAGAATTTTCACCAAATAGGATTTTTTTTTCCAAAAAGACTAGTATCCTAGAAACTACATTTAATTTCCTACAAATTCTATTCTTACATATTTTCCAAATCATGTCAATAACATATTCAAATTTTGATGTCATGTTTCCTAACTCTATTTTTCTAAATTTCATTGCCACTTAAGGACCTTGTTTGGACCCCCATGATCCTACATTGACCCAAACTAGACATGTACACTAAGGTTGTGACTAATATTTAATTATAGAAGCTTTGTTCTATAAGCAAGTCTAAGGAGATAAAGTTAACATGGCTAAAGGTGAATGTGCATAATTTTTTTGTTAGGGAGGGATTTATAAGGGGACATACAACTCAAATGTAATATGAACAAGGATAAACATTGATAGATAGGGATAAAAAAAGGAAAACAAGCCTAAAAAAATACAAAGTGGGCATATAAAATGAGTGCAAAACATAGTAAAAGAGGTTATGAAAACAATTTAATCTTATTGATCATAATTTTATGTAGAACATGATTTAATTTTACAAAATTTCATAATTTATAATATAAAATATACATACCTTCTTTCTGAGCTTTTTGAGCATAATATCTTTGCATCCTTCTTTCATGCAATTGTTGTTTAATTTCTTTTGAATGATATCATGCAACCTTTATTTTCATGTTCTTTGGATTTCCCATATTCTTCTTTGCAAAATATTATCTTGATAATTCTTTGTCAATTCCATATTCCCAATTTTTAAAACACAAGCAAAAAACTGACCTTTTGAGCACACCTTATAAATTTTCCTTTATTGTTTATATTAAAATCCCAAAAATTGACCTTGTATATATACATGAAATTGGAATATAAATATTCTTTTGGAACATTGGCTAAATTGTCCTTCAATCAAATGATGACCACTAAAGTTAAAAAAAAAATTATTTAATTTTATGATCTTTGATAGAAAGAAATTAAATAATAATATTTTTGCTGAGCAATAATCCCTTCATTAGAAGGTACTTCTGGTCAAAAGTACCTTCAAACAAAGGTCAAATATTTGATCCAAGTTACCTTTTGTCAAAGGACCATCAAATGAAGGGCCTCAGATAGATAGTTTTGGCTTCTACATCAAAATTTTCATAGAAAATCTAGTTTTAGACCTTGGGTTGGACCTTGAGATGTACTTAACTTGACAATATATTTTTCAAGATTGTAGTCCTCAAAAAAAGCTTTCCTATAAGTATAGTTTTGATATGTTTTCATTTTATCATGTATTTAATCTTTAATTTTGATTGAACATAGTTTTTTCACCAAACATTAAGTTTTTCATTGTACAAAGGTGGAAAAATAGTAAACCATTGTAAAAAAAATTTAAAAAATACCTTTTCCCTAGGTATTGATGTCCTTGTTTCAAAAAAAAAAGTTTTGATATTTACACAACAAGTTATGTTCGATGACATAGACCTATGTCCAAATTATAGTTATAATGACATTAAAAATTAATTGAAAATAAATGTAACAAAATATTATGAAAAATATCCTTTCCCTAGATATTGATGTTAAGAATCTATATTTTAAAAATTAAAATTTTATCCTTTCTAGAAAAAAAGTTATGTTGGATGAGATAAACATTACTTTCTAAAACTGTTGTTTACTGTTTAAAAATAGTTATCAAAGGACATGTTGAAATATTAATTGCTTGTTTCAATATATATATATATATTTAGGATCTACATATAGATTACCACAAATCACTAGTTCACATCATCTTCAAATTATTAATGATTAAGCTGCTATAGGTCTTAGAAGGTAAAGATTCAATTAAAAATGTTGATATAAATGTCCATCTTGGCCAAAAAGTGGGACTCATTATTGTGGGATTACCCATGGTATAATTTTTTTAGCATAAAAAAATCAAATAATAAAGTTGCAATCAAACCCTCAACACACCATTTAATTGTAATGTAGAAAATTTTAAACCTTTTCAATTCCACATTATGTTTTCCCCCCCTAATTTATGGTAGATGCATAGGACAACTGAGAAGGGGGTGAATTAATTGTATACTTAAGCAAATTCAATCCCTTAATATCATTCAAACTCTTTCTAGCCCCTAAACCTCAATCATGCATTAGCAAAATGTAAACATATGAAATAATAAGGAAAAAACATCCAAACACATAAGAACACTAGATTATGTGGAAAATGGGAAAAGCCATCCATTGAGTATTAGCTCACATATACACTGAAAAAAATTAGGCTCACTGCCAAGGACTCACTACCCAGAAAAAAAAGAAAGGCTCATTGTCAGGTGGCTCAATGACAAGAAGAAGATAGAAGAATATTGCAAAGTGATTCACTATCTCAAGGAAATAGGAGAAATCCACCGCTAAAACTTTATTCCATCCACAACCATTAGCTCACTGCCTCCAACAACTTCAAGCACACTAAAAATGTAGACCCTTCTTAGGCATTAGGATCACAGTAAAATCACAAAACTATATCAAATTTGCATCTTTCACACGCCTTGTAAAAATCCACACACATATTCAACAATTTACCTTGCTTACATATCCTCCACAACCTAAAAACTATCAATTAGATCAACCTTAAATGAAACATATGCACCTAAAGCATGCAACATGAAAATAGGTCAGAACCAAACACCTCTGTGGTGGAAAGAAGTGAAGGATGCTAACACCAAGGGTTAACTAGGACCTTAGTTCAAATCTCCATGCTACACACACATCCACAATCCATGAGGTACCTCTATAAATAGTGCTAGAACACTAGGCCAACCAAACTTGAACTAACACTACAAGAGACCACTTACATGCTTCTCTAGGTCACACAAACCACACAACAAAGCTCCACAACATCTATACAAAATCTCAAAATATTCCAAAATCATCATTATATTCTACAACTCTATCACAACCACCTAAAACTAAGAATACCATCATTCGGTACAACTATCTACACACTGCCGGAAAATAATACTTACTAACCAACCTTTCAGAAGACCTCAACACCTAAAATGTCAAGGGAAGGAAGTTACAAATGATATAAGAACATTCCCAAGTTTGCAAGATAAGAAACCTTACTATGGAGAAAAGTGGAGAAATCTTATTTCTCCTACACAACCTTTTATAAAGATATAGAAAGTAGCAAACACAATTTTCATTGTAGAATGATCCAAAATTTAAAACTCTTGATATAGCACCTCTAAACACCTTTAACAATCATATCCAAGCTAGAAAAGCATATCTTCAACCAAGAATAGATATGAAGCACAACACTGAACACACCTTTGTCACATTGCACACTCTTTTATTCATTTTTTCTCAAACTCAATTGAATATGTTTTTGGTGGCATTTTAATGATCAAAATTCAAATCGAAAATGTCAGCTTTTGGAATCTATTTTTTAAGAAATTGGATAAACACCTATAAATACAGTCTTTTTATCATTTGAAATCTAACAAACACCTTCTAGTATTCAAGAGCATCATGATTAGTCATTTTTAGCAACAATCAAGATCCAACATCATGTCAAAGTTTATGTGTGTTCATATTTTCATGTGAAGGCTAAAATTATTATAGATCTCCAAGCATCCAAGCATCTAATCAAGCAATCATTCAAGCAAGTCTATCAATCAAGATCCAAGATCCTTGAAGTGATGTGTTTGTATTCATTCCTTTAAGGCATCCATTGAGAGGTGGTGAGTTGCAACAAGTGATTCATCTTTTCCTTCCATTTTCATTAAGGTTTTCATTATTGAAATCTTTCCATAGTGAAAGTGGGAACACTATTCATGGGGTTTGACTGAGGAAAACCCCTATGTGGAACCAAAATTTTCCCTCTTTTTGTGTGTGCGGGTTAAAGGTTGAAGAAGGATTGAAGAGATCTTTAAGAGAAATTTTGCATTGTTACATTTGTTGTCACTTTTCTTGCCAAGACATGAAAATTGAGTTGCAAAATTCATTTCTGAATTTCCAAAAAAATTGTAGGTGGAAAATAGAATCCTAAATCCATCTCTAGAGGACCCCAAAAGTTTAACAGAATTTCCCTACAAGGACCTATTCACCCCTTGGCTGATTTTTCCTTGTAAAGTACTCAGGACAAGATGTTTTAGGTTAGTACATATCACCATACATCCCTTAAATCAACTTGCAATTCACTATTTCTATTTATCTATCTTTAGGAATTCACATTTTTTATTCTAGGTCACATAGTTAAATCAGGTTAATCATTTCAATTAATTCCAAAATCATTTCTAAGGCCCTAATAAATGCCAACCTAGGTTTTATTGACTCACCATTGAGGTTGAAAGTCAATCTCTTGGCTTGTGGTGTGCATTCTAATGAAACTATAGGAAAAGGGGGTTGTGGGATACAATTTTATACATCTTATCACATATCCCCCTATTTTCTATGTTTCATTTTGGTTAACCTAACATTTTACATCATAACTTTTTGATTTGGTAGTCTTTTCAAACCTTAGATCTAGTTTTTTGAATTATGGTATTTTGTATTCTTCATTTAGGCTTGCATATTGCATTTTTGCATCATTAAAACTCATAAAAATAGAAAACTATTGCATACATTTTGCATCCTAGTTTGCATTAGTTTGTGTTTCAATCATTTAGATCAGAATTACATTCAAAATTGAACTCAAATTTATCACTTTTATTTACACCTTGACATATATTTGGACTTACATTTCATCAAAAAATTCTAGAAAAAATAGTCACTATAGAATTACTTTGCAACTAGAAACAAAAATTCCAAAAATAACTTAGACATTCAATTTTTTATTTTTCAAACCCCTCTACAAAGACCCATTCATCCCTGGCTGACCATATCCTTGTACAAGTGCATCAACAAAAATTTCCACACATGTTTGTCTTTAAATGCTCAATTTTTGGGGACTTGTAGATCTTTGTTTCAATTTCACATTTACATGTTTCATAGCATTCTTGCATCTAGGTTATTTGATGAAAGATAAAGCATTGTTTAAAGTCAATATTTTCATTTCTAAATCATGATTTTTCAGGTCTCCACATTTTAAAATTAGTCAATTATCATATCCAAGATATGAAAATTGCATCATTTTTATTTTCAAACATCTTGGCATACTTACATTTTGCATCAAATTAGTAAATATTAAGCAACATTTTTAGAATGGACATGTATTTTAGTAAAATGTGGATGTCCTTGGAATCCTAGGATGATGTTTCAAGCTATCTGTTTAGTGATGATCCTAATGCAGTTTATAATATTCATGATCCTTTAGCTCCTGATGCATGTCCCCATGAAGTAAATATCTTGGGAGAAGATGAAGATAGCTTTCAAGAATTTATATGAAACTCCTTGAATAAACTTGAGAAAAATACATTCTTTTATCCATCAATGTAAAGGTCTAATAACACATGTCAACAACCAACACCCTCTATAATTCCATAGCTTGAAATGTAACCCTTTTTACCCTAAAATTGAATCACAAGGAACATCCCAACCACCAATAATAAAGGAACCCATTCACAATGAAAACATACTTATTGATGTTCATCCTATGTCAACAAAGTCACTAATACAACCATGAACTTAGAGTAGTGTTATGGCCAAGGCTTTAGGATTTTGGAAAAAAAAGTCCATGTGACATAAAGAATGAGCATTAGATTCATCACCTTTTGGAGCAAAGACCATTGGAAGAGACTAAAGGTTTTGGTTATCAAGATCCTCCACCCCAAATCAAACAATGGCTCAGTCAAGTAAGAAACACAAGCCATATAAACTTACAAAGCTCTCCTTCCTACATCCTATAACAAAAATTGAGCAAGCCTTATAGGCAATTCTCAACCAACGACTTAGTACATTAACACCTATCCTTGAATGAGAAGATAAGAAGGGAAGGAGTAAAAACATGTCCTACTAGTCACACATAGAGCACTTGAGAATCTTACAGATGAATTTCATTCTTCAAAGAAGACCAATAGAAAACTTGAACCTTTTTAAAGTCAATATGATCACGTGATAAATTAGAAATTGTGACTAGCAATTGTGTACTCGACTCCTTGACATACAATAGTTGTAGAATCATAGCATACTCACTACCACAATTATTAAATTCATACAAACTCATCTTCTGTTACAAGAAGTAGCATAACATCATGTAACTGGGATCACCTTTAGTCCTTACACTTGGGGGGTGGTGCAGGGGCACCAAGTTCATTTTGTGCAAATGTTGTCAAATAAGTTATTTGATATGTTTTAGGTGTTTTTTGATTTTTTTCATTTAAATAAGGTCATACTAGACCATTAGTAATGTAAGTTGAGTCAGTAGAGGCTCATTTTGAAAAAGGTCATTTTTTTAAATTTTGTCAAAATGCACTTATTGTAAAAATGCAAAAAAGTGCAAAAGATGGTGGAATTCAAGATTCAAGGTAGTTTTGGTCAATGGAAAGGAAGTTGAACTAATTAGAAACAATTTTAAATGCTTTAAAAAATATTTTTGGAATGTTAGAACGGGGTTAGCTTTTGTAAATTTTAAATTTTAAATTGAAAAGACAGAATTTTCAGCAATTTTATGTAAATTTGTTGCTTCTTTGATCTGTATGGCCCCGTACAATTTTATTTCAACCTAAATTTCATTTTAATTGGTAGATACATGTGTTAACATCATTTTGGCATTATTTTGATCGTTTTTTATTAGGTATGAAGGTTTTAGTGCACATTTTGCTATAGGCGGGTCAGTTAGTCCTGTTTTGAGGGTTTAAAACCTTTTAAAATATATTAAGGCACATTACACCATTAGATTAGTTAGAAACCTAGTGGAATAGGTACCATGAAGATAATTTTATATGGTAGAGTAGGAGTTTGGAGTAGGGAGTAGTGGTTGAGAAGTTTTTAATGCTGCCCCAATTGAATTTCCTCATATTTTGCTTGAAAAGTGATGGCTACAAGTGGAAATTTGCATAAAAGGTATTGGTATAGGTTGGGTGAAGGTTTGTAAAGATTTTGAAGACATTATTTTTGTTTTTGAGGTCTTGGTTGGCCAACAAGAGGTATAGAAGGTGTATTTTCAATAAACCCTCCTTGGTTCAAGCATAGTCAAACCTAGAACAAGGGTTTTATTGTTTGGATGGATTTATGGGTATTACCTTGATAAAATTTGTTGATAGTGTGTTTTGTAACCTTTTGGAGGTCAAGAAATGAATATTCAAGTTTGGAAAGGAGTTTGGAGAGGTTTTTCTTTGAAAAAATGACCTATTTGAGGTCTTGGGGTAGTGTAGCAGCAATTAGTTGAAGGTGTTGGTCTGAAACAACCCTATGAACTTTTGAGATATGTTAAGATATTCCTTAGTGGGTGTCTAAAAAGGTAAATGTTTTTAGGCTTTGAGGAGGATACTCTAGGTTAAGCTCAAATTTCATCATTTGCAAAGCTACAAGGAAAGGTGGATGAGATTATGAAAAGTTGATGAGTTAAGGTTGTGAGGGCAATAAGATTGTTTTATTTTGGTAAAACTATGGTTGTGGAAAGGTTTCCTCCCTAATATGCACCAATTGGTGTTAGGGAATAGGTATCAGATTCTTTGAAGGTGAAATGTTACAAATTGAAGTAGTAAGAAGTGGGAAGTTGAAAAGAAAAAATCCCTTCGAAGGGTAGTGTAGTACTTGCAAGGGAGATTTTTATCAAGTTTGAAGGTTTTAGTACACATTTTACTGTAGACGGGTCAATTAACTCTATTTTAAGGGTTTGAAACCTTTTAAAATGTGTTAATTCCCATTCCACAATTAGATTAGGTAGAAACCTAGTGGAATGGATACCATTAAGATAGGTTTAGATGGTAGAGTAGGAGTTTGGAGTAGGGAGTAGTGATTAAGAAAATTTTAATGTTGCCCTAGTTGAATTTCCTAAGATTTCACTTGAAAAGTGATAGGTACAAGATGAAGTTTGCATAAAAGGTATTGTTAAAGGTTGGGTGAAGATTTGTAAAGCTTGTTTAGACATAATTTGGTGTGTTGGAGGTCTTGGTTGGCTGAGAAGAGGTCTAGAAGGTTTATTTTCAATAAAGCCTCCTTGGTTCAAGCATAGTCAAGCCTAGAACAAGGGTTTTATTGTTTGGATGGATTTATGGGTATTACCTTGATAAAATTTGTTGATTCTATGTTTTTTTAACTTTTTGGAGGTAAAAAAATGAAGATTGAGGTTTGGAAAGGAGTTTGGAGATGTGTTGCTTGGAAAAAGTGACCTATTTGAGGTCTTGGGGCAATGTAGCAACAATTAGTTGAAGGTGTTGGTTTGAAACAACCATATGCACTTTCAAGATATGTTAATATATGCCTTAACGGGTGTCTAAAAAGGTAAAGGGTTTTTTGGTTTGAGGAGGACACTGCTGTTAGAATTGTGAAACAAGAACAAAACCACGAGCTACAAGATCAAACAACAAACAAATACACGTTCCATGCAAGAGATCTGCAAAACAATATGTGCAATATTCTTCAACAAGAAAAAGCTACAGAAGAGAGAAAACTTTCAAGAAGATATGAAAACTACAGATATTCTCCTGTGAATAATTATAATGAGGGTTGAATGCTTATAAGAGAAAATCCCTAAATGAGAAAAGGATTAGGTCATGATAAGTGTCAACATCACATGAGATGTGACATAATGATCTAATATAAGCTCAACTAATAAAAAATTCCTAAGTTTAGGTTAAGTGTGTGAGAATAAATTAGACTAATAATCAATTAAAGATTAATTTATTATTAGCTAGTGTATGATAACCCTAACAGCCCCGCTTAAGATGAACTTAGGGAGTAGCTAAAAACCCTAAAAATAATGCATGATGGGTCTTGGCAAGCAAGGCCAAATAAGGTACCCATGTACAAACAAAAGATCTCTATAATGTGGAGAAATAGAGAAAACCTCGTGGAAAAAAATCCACTCCAAGAAGAGATCAAAGGCGACTAAAGGACTGAAATCCCTCCAAATCAAGGTGTGAAGGATTGAGAAGCCTCCAACCAAACAAAGAGTCTTGAAAAAGAAGAACATGTAGAACACCACTAAAGCATGAATAAGCTACAAACAACTATCGAAAGATGACTACTACAGTGCTGAAGAATCTCCTCTAAAGATAGGATGATTAGGATAAAGAAGACAAAAATTTGCATGAGTGCCCCCAATAACACTATTCAAATCAGATAGTGAACAAAGGAAAACACCTAGAACTCGAAGATACAAATGGAAAAGGTACCAAAAGTCTAAAGAACTCTAATCAATGGAGGAAATGGAAGGTCGCCTCTAGAAATAGTAATGCAAGAGTGTCCATATGGTAAGTGATCCATCTCACCAAAATGCATGGGTAACCAATCACTACATCCACCTAGTACATGGGAACAAATACTGTATACATAGCTCACTCTAATGAAACCAAAGAAACATTAACACCAGTAGTAGAAACTCCCCCATAATGCTGAAAAAAGGAGAGTTGTGACAAGCACACTAAAACTTAATGCCAAAAAGTAGTGCATGAAGAGGAACCAAGAACATCTCAAGGTGTAGACATGAAAGTACAAGCAGATATAGAGGATGTGAAAATAAAAGTCACATACACATGAGAAAGGTATGAAGGAAAACAAAGGAAAACATCAACCCCCATGGCACTTTATATCATAGTGCAAGTACAACAAGACACAAAGTGATGTGCAAGAATCTTAATACTACATGTACAATACTGAGGCACTTTATCTTAGTGTGTTTACAAAAGACAACATGCATGAAAATGATGTCTACAATGTCCAAATAGGACAAAAAAAATAGAAATACATATAGAATAGCCAAGAACAAGGCATCCCAAGCAAACAAAAAGTTTCCAGGAGCTAAAATGACCAAGTAATTCACCAAAGTGCAAAAAATGAATAAAATATACTTGGAGAAAAATTTGGAAAAATTGCATGGATGGAACTAAAGAGCTCTAAAGATGGTTCCAATGCTACTGAGATCGCGAAAAATAGAGAAACTGGACAAAAGTTATGAGCTTGGGACTGAAAATAGCTCCTTTGACTTCAATAGGCTATAGAATGCACTAGTAGAAAAATAAAGTGATGAGATCCAACCACTAGAAAGTTGATGGAATCAGCTTTTTGATGATATCTCATTTGCCAAAAACCAATATTGTACACACAAGTTATGGCTTTTGGATTTGCGTGCATAGTCGTATGGGAAAATTTTTTCTACCTTAGAGTTCAATTGTTCAAATTTTGACAAATTTTATTTGGAAATAGGGTTTTTTGGCATTCTGAGTGCAATGGTAAGGTTAGTTTGGGCTCAAAATGCTTTGAAAAATCAAGCACCCTCACAGATCTGGCAAACAGAAGCCAAATTTGATGAAACAAAGGTTGATCTTGACTATTCTGATAGCTTTGGATTCAATGGAGAGGTATAAGTCATGCCAAAATACTTTGAAAAATGCCCACCTCCAAAATTTGCAAAGCAAATAAGGAGGATTCAGATTTGAAGCTTGCAACCCTTGTTGAAGAAGAAAACCTCGTAAATCAACAAGAGGTTTTTTGAAACCACACTCTAATACCATGTTAGAATTTTGAAACAAGCACAAAACCATAAGCCATAGGATCAAACAAAAAAAATGCACCTTCCACACAAGAGATCTGCAAAACAATATTTGCAATATTCTTCAACAAGAAAAAGCTATAGAAGAGAGAAAACTTTCAAGAAGATATGAAAGCTACATATATTCTCCTGTGAATAACTACAATGAGGGTTGAATGCTTATAAGAGAAAATCCCTAAATGAGAAAATGATAGTATCATGAAAAGTTTCAACATCACATGAGATGTGACATAATGATCTAATATAAGCTCAACTAATAAAGTATTCCTAAGTTTAGCTTAAGTGTGTGAGAATAAATTAGACTAATAATCAATTAAAGATTAATTAATTATTAGCTAATGTATGATAACTCTAACAACTGTAAGTTATACTCAAATTTCATCATTTGCAATGCTACAAGGAAAGGTGGGTGAGATTATGAAAAGTTGATGAGTTAAGGTTGTGATGGTAGTAAGATTGTTTTAGTTTGGTGAAATTGTGATTTTGGAAAGGTTGCATTCCTACTCTGCATCAAGGAGCAAGGGGTTAGGTAGCCTTATCCTAGGAGAATTTCTTCCTGATATCCATATATATCTCCTTGAAATGTTAGTGTAGTAAGCACAGTAACATTTTAAGAGGAGGCATTTATTCCCCCAATAAGTGTGGCTTTCATAATCTATGTGATGTGTCTCCTTTGTGGTAATGTTAGGACTTATATACTACAAGAGTGTGACATTTCTTGGTATATAGGAAAGCGAAGAGTGATAGAGAAAGATGTGAGAAGGAAGGAGGGAGGCATAGGTAGGGATAGAGAGAGGTGATATAAAGAGTAGAGAGAAATATATATAGAGATAAAGTAAAGGGAGGGGAGATAGAGAAATGTAGAGAGGGAAAGAGGGAGGGAGACAGATATTATAGAGGGAAGGAGAGAGATATGGACATGTAGAGACGTAGTTCTTGAGGTCAAGGGAGAGAGTTTCAGATAAAGGGATGGAGATATTAAGAGATAGAGAGGTATAAAGAATAAGTGATGAAAATTGGTGAGATAGAGAGTGAAAAAAAAAATTGACCTCCTGATTACTAAAATTTGTCATGTTGATTACTGAAATTTGACTAATTCTGAACATTTTTAAAATCTTCCAAAAACTAGAATTTTTATTATAACTCCTAGAGATTTTTAACCACTCTCAAACATCCTAAAACATGTATATAATTTTGCTAACTGAGAGAGAAAATTAAAGATTTTAAGAAATGCATTCCAAAAGTCTTGAATGAAATTTGGTGAATTCCAAATTTGTCACTAACCATATGAAGCAACCCATTTTTTGAGTGCCAAATTTGGTGCTCACCAACAGGTTTGTATTGGGAAATACCATCAAAGAGATTGAGAAGGAAGGAGGGGGGAGAGAGGAAGAGGTATAGAGGGATAGGTTAGATGGCAAGAAATAGAGAGAGGGAGAGAAAGAGGAGGAGAAAGAGAGGTGAGATAGACAGAAGTGAAAGGGAAGGAAAGAGGGGGAGATAGAGAAAATTAAAGAGGGGGGGAGAGAAGGAGAGAGAGGTGAGATAGAGAGAACTAGAGAGGGAAGGAGAGAGAAAATTGTGAGATAGAGAGTAGAGAGGGAAGCAGAGAGAGAGGGAAGCAAAGAGTGAGAGAGGGAAGGAGGGAGGGATAGGTTGGGATAGAGAGAGGTGATATAGAGAGTAGAGAGAAATATATAGAGATAGAAGTAGAGGGAGGGAAGATAGAGAAATGTAGAGAGGGAATGAGGGAGGGAGGGAAATAGATATTAGAGAGGGAAGGAGAGAGATATGGACATGTAGAAACATAGTTCTTGAGGTCAAGGGAGAGATTTTTAGATAAAGGGATGGAGATATTGAGAGAGAGAGAGCTCTAGAGAATAAGAGATGAAAATGGGTGAGATAGAGAGCGAAAAAAGAAATTTGACCTCTTGACTACTGAAATTTGACCTCCTGATTACTAAAATTTGACATGTTGATTACTGAAATTTGACTAATTCTAAACATTTTTAAAATCTTCCAAAACCTAGAATTTGCATTATAACTCCTAGAGATCTGAAACCACTCTCAAACATCCTGAAACAAGTATATAGTTTCGCTGATAGAGAGAGAAAATTAAAGAGTTTAAAACAAGCATTCCAAAAGTCATGAATGAAATTTGGTGAGTGCCAAATTTGGCGCTAGCCATATGAAGCAACCCATTTTTCGAGCACTAAATTTGATGCTCACCAACAGGGCTACATTGGGAAATACCAACCTAATGGGTTGGATTTTGCATTGGGCATCCGACCCAAAGGTTTGGACAATAATTTCATGCTAAATACGTAATTTTTTGAAAGGGTAACAAAATATCACACATTTTTGGCCATGCTCACTATCACATTTGCACATCTTTCAATGCACATTCATAAAAAAATGCAATGACATTAGGTTCTCTCATAGCTATCTAAATATATAATTTTTTGTACATTTTGATTAAGTTAAGGTTTTCATTCATAACTTCTCTTGTTATTGCCTCATTTTTGTTTCAAAAACCAACATGTGCTAGTTTTAGGATAAATTTTTACTAGTTCATCAAATCATGAAAAAAAAACAAAATTTAAAACTAGACTCCATTCTACATGTGATGAATTTTTTTTTTTCAAATTTCAATTAGTTTTCAAAAAATTTATGGGGGAGCATGCTCAAATTTCAGCTTTTCAAGATGTGTCTACTTCAAAATTTCATAAAATATTATTTATTCATTAAAAAAATTAGCCAAAAGAACAAGGATAAACTACATGGTGTTATCTAATTTCTCACTATTTAGATTTTTGAAATTCTAAGAAAAAGTTAATCAAAAAGGGTGGGGCCCTTATATGCTATGTTATTTTTTTTTATAAAAATATGACCTATTTTGGCCCCCTCCGTTGGGACCAAAAATATTCATTAATTTCAAAAAGAATTTCTAGCTTAGAAACTAGACTCGGAGCACTTCAATTCTCATTCTTGCTGCAACTTGAAATTTTGACCATAAATATCTTAATTTTCTCGTGCAAATCATATTTTGATAATTTTAGAAAAAAAGTAGCATCTTAAGATCCTTTTTTTTTCATGGATCCATGAACTTTCCCATGGTCATATTGACTTGAAAATTTTTCAAGTTCTTTAATGAATTTCTTTAAAGTAGAACATTCCTTGGTAAGATACCCAAGTGTTCTATGGTATGCATAGTAAGACATGTTTGTACTCTTTCCCTTCTTATCTTCTCATTCATAGATAGGTGGTAATGTAATAAGTCCTAGATGGAGAAGTTCTTGTAAGGCTTGTTCAGTTTTGGTTATAGGATGTAGGAAGGAGAAATTCTTAAGTTTATATGTCTTTTGTTTCTTACTTGTTTAGGCCATTGTTGGATATGGGGGTAGAGGATCTTGATAGCCTAACCCCTTAGTTTGTTCCAATGGTCTTTGCTCCAAAAGGTTATGAATCTCATACTCATTCTTTATGTCACATCCCCATTTTTCCAAAATTTTAAAGCCCTTACAATAACACTACTTTAATTTTATGGGTGTATTAGTGGTTTTGTTCACATAGGATGGATGAAAATCAATAATCATGTTTTCATTGTAAATGGTTTCCTTTATAGTTGGTGGTTTATAAATGCATTGTCATTCAATTTCAAGGTGCAAAAGGTTGAACATGAAAAGTGATGGAATTATAGGCAGTGTTGGTTGTTGACATGGGTTACTAGACCTTTGCATTGAGGGATAAAATGATGCATTTTTCTCAAGGTTATGCAAGGATTTGTGTATGAATTCTCACAAGCTATCTTTGTCTTCACCTAGTATATTTACTTCAAGAGGATATGCATGAGGAGGTGAAGGACCATAAATATTCTCAATTGCACTAGGATCATCACCAAAAACATGGCTTAAAATATTAACCAAGGATTTCAACAACATCCACCTTTTATGAAAACACATATCCATGATCAATTGTTTCCTAATATTTCCCAATTCGATGCAAAAAGCATGAATTCCATGATTTTTGAAAAAAAATTGATGCAAGTTTTAGATCTTAGATATGATAATTGATTGATTTTAGAATTTAGATACCTAAAAAATGATGATTTAGAAATACAATTTTTAATTTTAAACAAGGTTTTTTGTTCAATCAAATGATCTAGATGCAAAAAATATTATGAAACATGAAATTGTGAATTGAAACATAGATCTACAAGTTCTTGCAAACTACATAGATCAAGACAAATAGCTGTGAATTTATTTGTTGATGCACCTATTTAAGCACAAGGTCACCCAAGGATGAATAGGTCTTTGTACAAAGGTTTGAAAAATAAAAAATTGAATTTCTAAGTTACTAGTTAGGATTGTTGTTTCTAGTTGCTAACTGATTCTATAGTGATTTTTTTTCTATATTTTTCTAATGAAATGCAAGTATAACTATATGAAAACATGTAAACAAAAGTGATAATTTTGAGTTTAATTTTGAATGGAGTTCTCATCTAATGACTGAAACAAAAACTAATACAACCTATGATGCAAAATGTATGTAATATTTTTGTATTTTTATGAGTTTCAATGATGCAAGTATGCAATATGCAAACCTAAATTAAGAATGCAGAACACAATAATGTAAAATCCTAGATATAAAGTTTGAAAATATTACCATATCAAAAATGTATGATGTCAAATGTTAGGCTCACCAAAATGAAACATAGAAAATAGGGGGATAAGTGATAGGATGCATACACTTATGCTCCATACCCCCTATTTCTTAGGGTTTCATTAGAATGAAAACCACAAAACTAAGAGATTGACTTTCAACCTCAATTGTGAGCCAATCAACCCTAGGTTTGCATTTATTAGAGCCATAGCAATGATTTTGGAATTATTTCAAATGATTAAGCTAATTAAAATACTTGACCTAGTATGAAAAATGTGAATTCCTAAACATAGATAAATAAAAACAATGAGTTGCAAGTGGATCTAAGGGATGGAAGGTGATATGTAATAACCCATAAAATCTTGTACCAAGTACTATAGAATGATGCAACGACCAACGGGTGAATGGGTTCTTGTAGGGAAATTCTGATAAAATTTTGGGGTCCTTTGGAGATGGATGTAGGCTTCTATTTTACACCTACAAATTTTTTGGAATGTTGAAAATGAATTTTTCAACTCAATTTTTATATCTTGGAAAGAATGGTGACAAGAAATGCAACAATGCAAAATTTCTCTTCAAGATCTCTTCAATCCCTCTTCAACTTATAAGTTGTACATACAAAAAGAAGGAAAATGTTGGTACCATATAGGGGTTTTCTTCAGTCAAATCTTGTAAATAGTGTTCCCACTTTCACTATGCAAAGATGTTAATATTAAAAACCTTAATGGAAATAGAAGAAAATGATGAATGAACACACTTGTTGCAACTGAGAACCCTTCAATGAATGCCTTAAAGTGAGTGAAGACAAAAGCGTTGCCTCAAGGATCTTGGATCTTGATTGATAGACTTTCTTGAATACTTCCTTGATTGTATGCTTGGATACTTGGAGATCTATAAACACACATAAACTTTGAAATGATGTTGGATCTTGATTGCTGCTACAAATGATTGATAGTGTTGCTCTTGACAATAATATTTTCTCTTGAATGATAGAAGGTGTGTTATATTTCAAATGATAAAAATACTATATAATTATAGGTGTTTATCCAATTTTCCAAAATATAGATTCTAAAATCTGAGACTTCCAATTTGAATTTTGATCATTAATATGCCACCCAGAACATATTTTAATTTGGGTCTTGGCTCATAAAGGGGACCCATTTTCCCATGGGTGAATGGGTCTTGGTCTAAACTTCTAAGACACACATTATCCAAATCACTTTAATAATTAAATGAATTTATTTAAATTTTTTTCCCATATCAAAAAAAAAGAAGCTTTGGAATGCATAATTTTGAAAATTAGAAGGTTAATTAAGTCCAATAAACTAGGAGGAAAAAAAATAATGTGAAATTGTAAAGGTATACAATTTTCTATGTTACATGTAGTGCCCACTTTAGTGAGAGTATGAACTTATGCTTAGACTCACAGTAAAGTAGAGAAATAAGTGTCAAGAGGGGTCCAAATGTACAAATTCTAGAAATATAGGATGGAAAGGATTAAAGGAGATGATCAAGCCCCTAGGATCTAATATCCCATGGAAATCCAACACAAGCACAAAGCAATGCACACATGTATATAAGATAAGCAACAATACAATATACACAAATATACAACATGAAAATGAATGGAAGGAAACATGAGATAGACTAGCAAGGTGTATAATGCTATGTGTCCATAAAATAGGGTGTTTATGAGAAACAATAGAAAATTTTGATATTTCATAGGTGAAACATAAACAAGGGAAGCACACAAACTAGTGAAGTATGATATTCACTAGTTGAACTCCCAAGACAAGGATGAGAAACACACTCTAGGTCTACAAGGTAGTTACTCATGATAAAAATAGGAAGAACACACTAAGTCTACAAGTGTTAAGAATTATAAAGGTAGAAAAATGGGAAACACACCAAGTCTACAAGTGTGTACCCATGAAAAAGTGGTAAAATGAGGACTCACTAGGTCTACAGGTGGGTACCTATTTTTTAATCCATACCAAAAGTTACACTCCCCAATAAATTTGATAAGGTGCCACAAAATTATCAATGTGCTGGAAATAAATGTAAAAAGTTTTAACATCATTAGGGAAAAATACAAATCTAAGAACTCAAGGGATATTGTAATAACATCACCTTAAGATGTAAAGAAAATTCAAAATTAATAAAAGGGGATTTTTTTCAATACATGAAAGGTCTCATCTTAATGGAACATCACACATGACATTACCGACAAGGGATGACTAGGAAAGGAATAGAAATATCATCTTAGGGAACACTAGACATAGTTTTAGAGCCAAGGAGAATGCCATATACCAAGAATGTCACACTCTTGTAGGATATAATGCCTAACATTATCACAAAGGAGACACTTTGGTTTTCAAGCTCCCACTTCCTAGGAGATGCATGCCATCATAAATAAGATGAGACCTTTTCATAATCCATGTGATGTGTCTCCTTTGTGGTAATTTTAGGCCTTATATCCTGCAAAAGTGTGACATTTCTTGGTATATGACATTCTCGTTGGTGGTAAAACTATGTCTAGTGTTCCCTAAGATGATATTTGTATTCCTTGAATAGTTATCCCTTGTTGGTAATGTCATGTGTGATGTTCCCTTAAGATGATACCTTTCATGTACTGAGAAAAATCCCCTTTTATTATTTTTGAGGTGATGTTATACAATATCCCTTGAGTTCTTAGATTTGTCTTTTTTATTTACATTTTTCCCTCATGATGTTAAACATTTTCATATTTCTTGCTAGCACATTGATCATTTTGTGGCACCTTATCAAAGTTATCAAGGAGTATAACTTTTGGTATGGAATGAAAAATAGGTACACACCTATAGACCTGGCGAGTCCTTCCCATTTTGCCACCTTTTCATGGGTACACACTTGTAGACCTGGTGTGTTTCCCATTTTTCTACCTTTATCATTCTTACACACTTGTAGTCTAATTTATTCCTATTTTTATCATGATTAAATACCTTATAGACCTAGAGTGTGTTTCTCATCATTGTCTTGGGAGCTCACCTAGTGAATATCAGACTTCACTAGTTTTTTTGCTTCCCTTGTTTATGGTTCACCTACGAAATATCAAAATTTTCTATTTTTTGTCACTAACACCCTATTTTATGGACACATAACATAATACACCTTGCTATTCTATCTCTTGTTTCTTTTCATTCATTTTGATATTGTATATTTATGTATCTTGTATTGTTTCTTATCTTATATACATGTGTGCATTCCTTTGTGCTTGTGTTGGCTTTCCATGGGATCTTAGATCCTATGGACTTGATCTTCTCCCTTAATCCTTTACATCCTACATATCCAAAATTTGTACAATTGGACCCCTCTTGACACTTATTTCTCTATTTTAGTGTGAGTCTAAGCATAAGTTCATACTCTCACTAAAGTGGTGGCTACGTGTAACATATAAAATTGTATACCTTTACAATTTCACATTATGTTTTGTCCTCATAGCTTACTAGACTCAATTAACCTTCTAATTTTCAAAATTATGCATTCCAAAGATTTATCTTTTTCCGATAGGGGAACCAAAATTAAATAAATTCATTTAAGTATTAAAGTGATATGGATCATGCGTTTCTTGGAAGTTTAGGCGAGGACCCATTCACCCATGGAAAAATGGGTCACCTTTATGATCCAAGACTCAAATTAAAATATGTTCTTGGTGGAATTTTAATGATCAAAATTCAAATTGGAAGTGTCATATTTTCAAATCTATATTTTGGAAAATTGGATAAACACCTATAAGCACATAGTATTTTTATCATTTGAAATATAATACACACCTTCTCACATTCAAGTGAAAATATTATTGTCTAGAGCAACATCATCAATCATTTGTAGTAGAAATCAAGATCCAACATCATTTCAAAGTTTATGTGTGTTTTTCTTGTGAAGGATAATAATTGTTATAGATCTCAAAGCATCCAAGCATACAATCAAGGAAGTATTCAAGAAAATCTATCAATCAAGATCCAAGATCCTTGAAGTTATGTGTTTGTCTTCACTCACTTTAAGGAATTTATTGAAGGGTGGTTAGTTGCAACAAGTGTGTTCATTCATCATTTTCTTCTATTTCCATTAAGGTTTTCAATATTAACATCTTGCCATAGTGAAAGTGGGAGTAGTATTTACAAGGTTTGACCGAGGAAAACCCCTATATGGTACCAAAATTTTCCTTCTTTGTGTATGTACAAGCTACAAGTTGAAGAAGGATTGAAGAGATCTTAAAGATAAATTTTGCATTGTTGCATTTCTTGTCGCCATTCTTTCCAAGATATAAAAATTGAGTTGTGGAATTCATTTTCAACATTCCAACAAATTTGTAGGTGTAAAATAGAATCCTACATCCATCTCCAAATGACCCATTCACCCATTGGTCATTGCATCCTTATATAGTACTTGGGAAAAGCTTTTATGGGTTATTACATATCACCTTGTATCCCTTAGATCCACTTGTAACTCATTGTTTTTATTTATCTATGTTTGGGAATTCACATTTTTCATACTAGGTCAAGTATTTTAATTAGGTTAATCATTTGAAATAATTCCAAACTCATTGCTAAGGCTCTCATAAATGCAAGTTCCTAGGGTTGATTGGCTCACCATTGAGGTTGAAAGTCAATCTCTTAGCTTTGTGGTTTTCCTTCTAATGAAACCCTAAGAAATAAGGGGTATGGAGCATAAGTGTATACATCCTACCACATCTCCCCCTATTTTCTATGTTTCATTTTGGTGAGCCTAACATTTGACATCATAACTTTTTGATATGGTAATATTTTCAAACTTTAGATCTAGGATTTTACATTATTGTGTTTTTCATTCTTAATTTAGGTTTGCATATTGCATACTTGCATCATTGAAACTCATAAAAATACAAAAATATTGCATACATTTTGCATCATAGTTTGTATTAGTTTTTGTTTCAGTCATTAGATCAAAACTCCATTCAAAATTACACTCAAAATTATCACTTTTGTTTACACATTGTCATATAGTTGTACTTGCATTTCATCAAAAAAATCTAGGAAAAAAATCACTCTAGAATCAATTAGTAGCACGAAACAACAATTCTAACCAGTAACTTAGACATTCATTTTTTTAATTTTTCAAACCCTTGTAGAAAGACCTATTCACCCCTAGGTGGCCCTGTTCTTATATAGTTGCATCAACAAATATCAACAAATAAATTCATAGCTATTTGTCTCTATCTGTGTAGCTTGTAGGAACTTGTAGATCTATGTTTCATAAAAAATTTGCATCTAGGTCATTTGATAAAGCAAAAATCATTGTTTAAAATTAAAAATTTTATTTCTAAATCATCATTTTCCAGGTATCTACATTCTAAAATCAATCGATTATCATATCTAAGATCTTAAAATTGCATCAATTTTTTTTCAAACATCACAGAATACTTGCTTTTTACATCAAATTGGGAAATATTAGGCAAAATTTCATCATGGATATGTGTTTTCATAAAAAGTGGATGTCCTTGAAATCCTTGGTGGATGCTTTAAGGCATGTTTTTGGTGATGATCATAGTGCAATTCAGAATATTTATGATCCTTTACCTCCTCATGCATGTCTTCTTGAAGTAAATATACTGGGTGAAGATGAAGATAGCTTGTGAGAATTCATACACAACTCCTTGCATAACCTTGAGAAAAATACATAATTTTATCCCCCAATGAAAAGGTCTAGTAACCCATGTCAACAACCAACACCCCCTATAATTCCATCACTTTTCATGTTCAACCTTTTGCACCTTAAAATTGAATCATAGTGCATATGTAAACAACCAACTATAAAGGAACCCATTCATAATGAAAACATGCTTATTGATTTTCATCCATTCTTTGTGAAAAAAACCACTAATACACCCATAAAATTAAAGTAGTGTTATGGCCAAGTCTCTATAATTTTGGAAAAACAAGGATGTGACACAAAGAATGAGTATGGGATTCATCACCTTTTGGAGCAAAGACCATTGGAACAGACTAAGGGGTTAGGTTATCAAGATCCTCTACATGTTGATCTCTCTCTCCTTCCCTCTCTAATATCTATATCCCTCCCTCCCTCATTCCCTCTCTACATTTCTCTATCTCCCCTCCCTCTAATTTTATCTCTATATATATTTATCTCTACTTCTCTATCACCTCTCTCTATCCCTACCTATACCTCCCTCGTTCCCTCTCGCATCTTTCTCTCTCACTCTCTACTTCACTCTCTACTCTCTATCTCACCATTTTCTCTCTCCTTCCCTCTCTAGTTCTCTCTATCTCACCTCTCTCTCCTTCCCTCCCTCCCTCTTAAATTTTCTCTATCTCCCTCTCTCTCACCTCTCTTTCTCCCCCCTCTCTCTCTCCCTCTCTCTCTTCCTATCTAACCTATCCCTATATACCTCTTTCTCTCTCCCCCTCCTTCCTTCTCAATCTCTTTGCTGGAACCCCCAAAAAAATTTGGTTCCATCTCCAAAATCTTGCATAGCTCTAATGAATGTGGGTTTTGTCTCCTGTCACTGTATAAGGGTTTTAGTTTACTTAAGTCTTATTTGAAAAACCCTTTGGATTTGTATCCTTACCAAGGTTTTAATTCTTTTTTGACCCCTTTTTGTTGGTTCACAATCATTTAAGTCAAGACTTATGCCATCAAAACCTGTTAAGTAACCGACCCTCTAGTCTGTTTTACTTATTGATTATGTGTGGGGCCATTACTTTAATTTTTCCCAAGTAGGGCTAAATATTTCATACTAAAATTATTTGAGCCTTAAGTATTTTATGTCATGGGTATGGTCTCATTGACCTAGTTGGGTCCCTTTTAAGATTAACAATTTTTGACATGTGCAGATATGGGTTCTCTTAACTACCATTCAATTGATGCAAACAATCTAGATCATTCCCTGCATATCCATTCCATCTTGTTTCTCATTATTTTATTCACATAGGCTCACAAGTGAAGGCCATGTGTCTTGAATGATTGCTGGGCTTGACGTCTTTGATAAGGCATGCAACTAGTTTTTGAAGGAAATCAATGGTGGGAAATAAATGATGTGGCTACATCTGGACCATTCCCCATGTGCCCGTTTATTTTTCTTTCTTATTAAAATAATCACATGGGATGAAAGGTGATTGCCACATGTCTTCTTTGACAATGGGCCTGGTGGTTTCAAATGGTCAGCATCGCCAATTTTTCAAATGAATCAACTGTTGATAGCAGGTGATGTGGATTAATCTTGACTACTCCCCACTATCTTGTGTGGGTCTCACCTTTCCTACTATAATCCCAATGGGGAAAGGGCATCTACCATATGGAGTGATCTAGAGGACATGGAAGCATTGGCACATAGGAAAATATTTTGTTAAATTTCTCAACACAGAGCATGGAAAATAAATTGTGCATTACTAATGTAGATATATTGCATGTGTTTGAAGATCTTTTAATTTTGGTTGTGGATGTTGTATGAAGGATAAAGCTATAGATAACTAAGAAGTGTGTATAAAGAAGCCAAGTGATCTAATCTTAGCCTCTCCCCATCTCCCCATTGATGAAAGTTGCACATGGGTTATGACCCACGGAGCTGAGGGGAGGACATGTGGATTAAGGCTATAGCGACAAAGAGATGGTAGAGCCCACGCACTACTAGCAAGTCATTCAATGTGGCTTTCTATCATTTAGTAAGTATTGCAACTATGTACAGTCAAATATTTCATATTAAACTAGTCAAATATATATCATTAATCAATTGAGACTCCAAAAATATCAATGACTAGTATTCAAAACTCAGTTGGGGGAAAGTGACTTGTTATGGTTCGTGTGAGTGAGCCTTAATAAAGGCCATCAAGCTATTGAAGTAAGGAGTTGTATAATTATTAATATTTTTCTTAAAGTCATAATTCAACACTGTGAAGTGTACTCTACACACTCAAGGAGCTTGTTCTATGGTTTTTCAACATTTTCTGACATTGAAACCATGGTTTTCAACTTGCGAAGAAAACTAGTAAGTGAATTGTTTCCCTCCTTCAAGCATTGTTGATAAGTTGTGGTTTCTCAAGGTTGAGAATGTTAGGGATTTCTTGGCTCAACATTTTTAAGGTTTGATATTCATAAAGGAGAATTTGTTAGTACTGCATTGAATAATTTGTTTCAAACCCTTACAAAGGCCATAGGCCTTGTTCAAATAAATCGACCATGCCTTGTAATACCTCTTATGTTATGTCTCCTAAAGTAAAAGTGTCTTTTTCTAAAGGGGAAGCTTCTACTTCCAAAATAACTTTGAATGAAGACCTAATGGATCAGTTACCACCCTCAACTAGTGACAATCCTAAATTTTAATTGATTCCCAAAGGTTTGGAAGTAGTGGAGGGTTTGTTTGATAGTAACT
Organism: Sequoia sempervirens; assembly: GCA_007258455.2. Classification (NCBI taxonomy): domain Eukaryota; kingdom Viridiplantae; phylum Streptophyta; class Pinopsida; order Cupressales; family Cupressaceae; genus Sequoia; species Sequoia sempervirens. The sequence goes on from VDFB02373365.1 coordinate 344,981,384, forward strand.
TCTTTATCAAGGATGCCAAATTGCCTTATGTTGGATGGGAACTATCTTATAGATGGATTAGGAATAGAAATATTGGTATCCGATTAGGAAACCCTTGGAATTGTTACTTGGGAAAGTTGATTGTGCCAAATGTCTATATGGATGTTGACTTAAGGAAATAGCTACTAATTATGACCCAGTCACAAGAACTATCAGAACATATGATGAGAAGGAAATGGTTAAAATAGCTAAGGAGGAATTGGGTCTTGTTTTCAAGGTCACTATATGGAGTGATGGAATGAATAAGATAAATGAATACACTCTTAAGTAAGAGTATGATAAAACCAAGATTGCATTCTGAGTCCACATTTTGTTAATATTTCTAGTAGAAATTGTAGGCCAGAGAATTGTAATAGGGCCACATGATAAAGAGCCTTTCCCTATTAACTATTTTGTTTCCTACTTCTAAAAATACTTCTATTCCATTTTCCAAATAATTGGTTATGATCCTACCTCAGGAATTCCAATGGCATGAATGTATATGGTTTCCCATATTCAACACCCCCAATATTGTGCAGTATATGATTATGTGGGGTTTCTTTCAGAAATAATGCATGAAGGACTGATAAGGTTGAAGAAGCATGAATTGGAAGTGAGATTTAGCTGGTATTCATTGTTGATGCACATAATTATGTTCAAGGGTGCAATTTACTTTGGACACAATACTGCCTTGGAAAGAAAAAAAGGGTGACTTGGATTTGCCCCTACAATGCTAGACTACTATCTTGGATAGGGATGAAAGGACATATGATTTTTTGACTTTTCAAAGTTTTTTTTCTTCTAAATTTAAGAAAGTATTAATTGTAAATTTAACCAAAATTTCCATAACTCTACATGATTTCTTAAGACCCAAGGAGAGAATACCTAAGCTAGAAGTTGATCATAATTGGGGAGATGTTATTTCATATGTTGATTACACTATCTTGAGAGTGTATGGTTCCACGGTATCACCTCACTTACTGCCAAAGTTTGTGCAAGAAATAATTGGTTTCCTTGAGGTAATGTGGCAATCAAGAAGTGTAGAAAATGGACTCTTATTTAATTGAGGAAAAAGAACTTTCTTTCCTCCGTACACTTTTTTTTCTAATTTTTTAATGACCAAGGGAGGTTGGAATAACATCCTTGATATACTCAAAACCTACCCCACGTAGATATCAATTGAGAGGGTCAAAAAAAGAAACAAGAGCTCCAAATTTGTCCATATTTTCTAGTATCCAGAAGATGTAATAAGAAATGTGTTGGATACTTAGGAGCACGAAAAGAGACTAGTAAGGTGGATTGCATTCAATAAAATGCAAAGAAAAATATAGCAAGAAGAACATGACTTCAAGGTTCTTCCAGAGATTGAAGATATAATACAAAAGGTGGAGCATGTAGCAAGGAATTTTGATTCAATAGTGGGCCGCCTTGAAACTAAAGGGGTAATAAGTAAAGATAAAGGGAAAGATCCAATTGTAGAAGAATACAGTGGAGGAGAAATCCCTACTATTGGAGAAGAATCTATGTCACAAACCCCTAAGGAACAAAGAATAAAAATATTTGTAAGGAGAAAGAGTAAGGAAAAGAAAATTGATGTAGCTCTTGCTCCCTCTTAGCAAGAGGAAAAAAATCCTCCTTCTTCTATTCCATAAGTACCACTGCTATCTCCACTAAGGGCAATAGAGCCTGAAATTGTGGACATTGATTCTCCACCACCTAGTTAATTACCACCAAGGGAGCCACCACTAAAAAGGAAAAAGGTTGAAGCCATTGGTCTAGTGGACTATGCTAATGAAGGCTTTGATGATGATATTTGGGTGTTAGAGTAGGAAAGGTAAGAAGGAGTGCCCACTACACTAGTAGAAAGGGTGACACATCAATTAGGCATGAGGTTGAATAAAGTTGATGAGATGATATGTGGGTTGAAGCATGTGTAAAGTTCTTAGATGATGACTCATTTATAAAGTCTCAAGCTTTTATGGAATTTTCATATAGGGATTAAAGAGATGAATATGTAAAAAACCTAGCTATAGAAATAAGCCTTCATCCAAAATTGTCAGGTGCTATCATCCAGAAAATAGTGTTAAATTAAATGAGAGCTAGATTCCAAAAAATGACTACAAAGGAGGGTCAAAAATTGGTAAGGACTAGTGGTATTTTGCTGCTACCAGAATGGGATTTAGCTTCTACCATAGCTTTCGACACAATAAAGAAATGTGGTAGGCCTCTCTATGATATAGAAGAAGTTGCACTTGCACTACAAGGGTGTCCATTCAGTGAAGAATAAGAGCCTTAGCTATATGGTCTCTAGCCCCAAGCACAAGAAATCACGATATTATTGAGCCTGCACCTAACTACAGTGGAGGCCTAATAATAAAAAAGTGTTAGAAATATCATCCTTACAAGCTAAAAATATACCAGTTCATGTGGCACAGTTTACAAGGGCTGCTATGGAGTCTATGAATGTAGAAATGGATATGCTCAGGATAGAGTGAAATAACTTTCTATTTAAATATGAAGACCTTGAGCAATATAATATGTAGTTGTAGAAAAAGGTAGCATTATTGGAGGATATGTTGCAAAGATTGCAACCTGGAAAGCCTAAGAAGAATGATGTTGACTCCCCCACCACTTCATAAGAAGTTGTACACCCAAATTTTACTATTGAAGTAAGTTCTTCATGGGAAATTGTGACAAATGACATGGGAAGTGTGCCCATTTCAAAAGTAGAACCCAATACATATCTGAAGGTCCACAAGCTAAAGAGGATATCAATAGGGAAGAGCTACTTAGGTAGATAAATGTGATAATCATGATAAGGAGAATTTCAAGAGCAACATGAAGATTGTCGCTATACTACTAGAACATTTAAACTGAAGAGTTAATAGCACTTTGAATAGTATTCACTATAGTTATTCATCTACTATGGATGCTATTAGGAATTTTGACTATGATAGAGAAAAATCTATTCCACTCATGGAAATTTGGATCCCTAGGAAGAAGGATTTGGTATTGATGCCAACTGGAGTTAAGTAGGATTCCAATCCACCTAAAAAGTTTAAACTTGATATGGTTTTTGTAGGTAAAATTGAACGATATAGGGGAAATATTGCACCATTGGTGAACAAAGTAAAGGAGTTGGTAAAATCATTCCATGAATCACATCATGGCACTCTTCAATCCATTCTAAGAGATGATGATAGCATAAAAAATCTACAAGAGTAGAATAATGAAACCAATAAGGTTATTTCAAATCAGGCTATATCAATTTGTTAGAAATTTGATATGGAGACATTGAAGACAAACATGGATATGTTAGCTAAGGTTGAGACTGTCCTAGTTGAATTTGATAAAGAAGCTAACCAGATTGTCACCAAGTATGCACCTTATAGAGAGAGGGTTGATGAAGTCATGAATTTTTACTGGCCCACTAAAGATGAGTTCCTAGCATGGAAAGGTGGATACTTGGAAGGAGTGATGGTCTAATATAAAGTGATGGGTTGGTGATTTGAAATTTTGAAGTCTGAAACCATGATGAATAATGGATAGATGGGAAATGCACAACATAGACTAGATTTAGTACAGATCAGGCTTTTGATAAAGTATGGAGAATATAGTGCATCTTCTTCAAGTTGAATTGATGACAAGACTACAAATATGGACATATCTTTTTTCTTTACTCTTTTATTTCATTCATGTTTTCCTTCTTTCATTTTGCATGTGTGGGCACAAATTTTGAGGTAACTATTTGGTTGTACCCTTTTTGAAAATTGGACCAGATCTCCAACAACAAATGAAGACTACTTTCATTTTCCCACATGTTTCCCACCTCTTGGGAATCCAAATTAACTGAATGGTAGAGTCTTTGTTATGATGGTCCAATAGGGTTTTGGCATGTGAACATTATGGCCTAAGGCTTGTTTTGCTCCTTCATTTCTATAAGAAGGAATGTAGGGCCACAAAGTAGGGGTTCATTGTTTTGAAATTAACACTATGAATTGTAAGGGGAAACTAAGAATGTTTTATATTTTTTTCTTAAGTTTAGAGTTCATTGTTATGTATGTAATGGGTATCTGCGAGATCATCATGGAAAAAAAAGGCCCTTAAGTGGCAATTTCTAAAAAAAAAATAGAGTTAGGAAACTTGACGTAAAAATTTGAATAAGTTATCTATATTATTTCAAAAATATGTAAGAATAGAATTTGTAGCAAATTGAATGTAGTTTCTAAACTACTAGGTTTTAAAAAAAAAATCTATTTGGTGAAAATTTGAAATTTTAATGCATGGTACTTAAATTTTAGGGAAAAAATAAGAAGTAGGTGTCTCTCTGACCACCCTAACCACAATAAAATGATAATGTTTTTTTATAAGACTTTAGATATAAGTAGAGGGCTCATGCCCTGATGTGATGCATATTTTTTTATAACTTTTTCCAAAGTAAATAATTAATTATGAATTTTTTATTACAACATTTTAAAAAATATAAAAACTCGTATGTCTAACAACCTTAACTTGGTTAAAACTTCATGAAATTCAAGTTTTCTTTTTTTAATCCTATAGTATGTGAAGCATAGAATGTGACGCATGCTTTGGATTCAAAAAATGTGATACCATTTGAAAGCTATAGATTTTTTTCAATCAGCCTATCAATCAGGACTTTAGTCATAATTTGAATAGAAACTAAATAATAATTACTTATTAGATTCAAAGTAAAGAATAATTTATATTGGTAGAAAGCTAACAATCTCCTTTAAAAAATCCTTTTCGTTTCATCAATTTTGGGTGAAAAAATATTTGTCATCCACATACCCATCATATTGCCACTTTTGACCCATCATGATCCTACACAAACCCTAATTTTGATAATATAGAGTAATACCAATTTCATGGTTATTGCCTCTCCTTGTACTCGTTTTATGAGTTATGAATGAAAGTAATCCAAGATTTCCTTTGTTTGTCTATTTTGTTTCTCAATGGATGTTTGATTTCATTCCTACTTATTGATTAAATGAATTAATGTAAATTCTTGGATGAGATTGTTAACTCATAAGAATTAGGTTCTAGGATATTTGGAAGTAGTAATGAACATGAATGTAATAGGGAAATTCTATAATGCAATATTTCTTTAGACTGTATGTTGTTATCGTTGAGTTTTTATCTAGATAAGTAGGTTTATATTGAATTCATGCTTGGGATAAAGGCATTGGTTCATGCAAAGTACTCATTATTTAGTTTCTATGTTGATTCATCAGCTAATCACTTTTATTTTACAAAATTTCAAATGGACACCACCATAGTTGCTTTGTGTTGAAGTTTTTCCTTCTCATGCTCCAAGTATAGGACATTGATAAATAAGTTGCTAACTTATTTTATGTACTATGTTGTTAATTGATTTTATGAGAAGTATCTATTATTGACAATGTATTTAATTAAAATTGTGTGAATTCCTAAGTATACACTGTGGGATCACCCTCCTAGGTTTCATAGAGCCCAAAGTGTAGGAGTAGAAGTCTTGCAACTTCCACTCATTTTTTGGCCAATCCCTTTGGAGTACTAAGCCTTGGAAATGGAGAATTATATAGATATTTTTGGAGATTAGTTTTGTTCTTAAAAAATAACCAATAAATTGGCAACTCTACTAGGGACTAGCTAAGTCCAAAGTCTCTAGTTCAAATCTGGTACAGTTAGATTCAAGTGTTTGTTATGATATCCTTTACTATTTGAAGAATAATTGGGTTAAATTCTAGTGCATTAGTTACATTATACTCATTATTATGTGTCAATTCTTGTTTTATTTTGTCACCTTGTGTTGAGTTATGTTTAAAATATTTTTTGTAGTTACAACTACAAAGTCAAGGTGCAATCACTTTCTAGGTTTGAGCATTCTAGGTGGCGACTCTAAATTCTCTAATACCATTGTAAAGATAATTTCTCAAAATGAATGTGAGAAGAAGGATTTTGACATATTTAACATCATGAGGAAGACTAGAATCTATGCAAAGAAACATCCTTAACAGAAGGTAGAATCTAAACCTGCTAAAGAAAAGCAACCTGTGTGAGTGAAGAAAAGATCTGAATAAAGTAAGTCTATTGACTCCTTTTGCTGATGCATCTCCTACATTTACTATTGAAGTAATTAGTTTTAGTATCCATTAAAAGGAACATGAAGTTGAAGGGTCTAACATAGACCAAGGAAGTTTTCTTGTTGAGCAAGTGTTTGATAATAAGCTTAACATTTCAAGAGATGAGGATAGGTGGGAGTTTTGGGGTAAGAATAAGAATTTTTTAAAACTTTTAACCGTTGGAGGTGGATTTTCTTTTAACGGAAAAAATTTTAAGCCAGGAGGTGAATCTCCTAATGTTCAAGTGCACGTTTCTCTTGAGGAAGATGTTATTGACCAACCCTACTGTACTCTTGCTCCAAGTGAGCCTAGAGATGTTCTAGAAAATAAGGAAGATATAGATAAAGACATACAATCTATAGAAGAGGAAGAACTAAGGCTTCAAGAAGAAGAAGAGGATAGACTAAGGGCATTAAAGGAGAGGGAAGATAGGACTACAGATAAGCAACTTGAGAGAGATGCTAGAAAACAAAGATTGTAGAAAATGACAAAAGATGTTGCTAGGTGTAAGACCTTTGAGGAAAACCTTTTTTAATTTGATTATAAAAATGACCAATGACATTCCTAAAGTAACAGTCCCAATGGGAACCTTTGCTACTAATATCTTGCTACACCCTTAATATTGGTGTACATATAGTTATGAATAGTTGGCTTGTGGCTATCTTAACTCCTAATTAAGTCATGTTATTATTAATATATTATTATTTAGTTGGTTAGGTCAGCCTAGGTCTTATATAGGGGTGTCTAAGTTGAGCTACATGATATCCTAGGCATAAATAGTTATATATAGGAGGTTGTGAGTCTATTTCATCATCATATTATGAAGTGTGTTTTCATTAGAGATATTTGGAGGTTTTCCCTCTTGAAGTGGCTTGTTATTCTTAGTTATAATCAAGTATTTGCAGCATATTTCATATCATATTCTTCTATTGTTGAAGTTATTTCATAACAAGTGGTAACAGGGCATGATCTTGGCACCGTAGAGGCAAGGTTTTTTCTCAATATTGGAGGTGATTTTGGGAAGAGCATATCCTTCATATTTTGGAAAAAATAAAAATTTAAAGGGTTTTTGAAGAACACATTAAAGAAGCTACAATCTATATTTTAGAGGAATTGGAGTAGAATTAAGAAAATTATTGTAAAATTAGGGTTTCTACACAATTTATGTGTAATCTACACATCTCTCATATCTTTTCAAATTTTAGCCTAATTTTTATGAGATTTTTGAAGACATATGAAAGGAGCTTATAATAAAAAATTTGGAGGAATTATAGTTGAAAGAAGAAAGTTATTGAAAAATTAAGGTTTCCACAAAAATCACTCTCAAGGCTACAAATCTACTTATTTCTTAGAGATTTTTCTAGGTGAGAGTTATTTTGGCCATAGTAAGTTACAATAAAAATTATAGAGAATTTAAGTTTCATTTGTGTGATTTATTTCAAAATTATTAGCTCCCATCATGACGAGGCCTACAACAAGGGACAGAAAGAATGTTGTCACTCTAGGGAAGTCTCCTAATAAGCATGGGGTAACAATAGAGGATATTACTCCTAATGAAGAAATTGGTAAGTTCAAGGAATACATTTCCTCAATGAAGATGGATATGTGTGACCTAAGAGGAGATATATCAGATATACAAAACATGTTAAGCGCCTATATGGCTGAACCAAGAAAGGAGTTCTCAAGAAACCAAGGTGAAAATTCCAAGTTAGATAACATTGACACAAGTTTTAATACTCCTATGAGATCTAGGAATTTATTTCCAAAGGTGGATATGTGCAAGTTTAATGGCAAGGATCCTCTAACATGGATAAAGAAAATGGAGAATTTTTTTAAGTACACTAAATCCCAAATGGACAATAGGTCATGATGGCTTCCTTATACCTAGAACTAAATCAATTCATTCAGTATTATTTGATTGGTACTCATCAAAGGAAAAAGGGTCTCACTATCTCATCATTGATTTTTACGAAGGAACTCCAAGCACAATATAGAAAAAGCATAACAGATAACTTCATCAGCTAGCTTGCTAAACTTCAACAAACAAGATCAGTTAAGGATTATATTCATATTTTCAAAAATCTATCCTTAAGATTGGATACAATTAAAGAGTAGAACTTGAATGATTTATTCTTGGGTGGTCCTAAGGATCACATTCAACATGAGGTACGCATGTTTAGTTTGATCTATATAAATGAGTCTTTTATCTTATCATGTAGGTTAGAGGAGAAGTATTGATTCCTAAGTAGCATGGGCCCAATGTGACAAGAGAGAAAGGATATCCAACATATTCCCTTTCCCAACCTACTAGGTTGACTCCACAGCAAATTCAGGAGAAAAGAGTGAAAGGATTGTGTTTCAATTGTGATAGAAAATATAGTTGAGGACATAAATGTAGTGAAAATAAATTATTCTATATTGAAGGTCCAAGTGAGGAAGAAGAGGAGGAACCCATATTAGAGGATGAAAGGGATTCAAATGAGGAATCACATGATTCTCAACCAATCATTTCTTGTCATCACTCTTAGGTTTCAGTGCTCCACAAACACAAGGTGGTGGAGTTCTTAAAGAAGCAAACAGTAACAATGTTGATCGACTTGGGTAGCACTCATAACTTCATCAATAAAAAGTTAGCTACTCATCTAAATTGTTTAGTTAGTTGTTCAGGGAAGTGTCATAGCATTAAATTATCTATGGGAGATTATTAATTGGATACCACAATGTATGTGATATCTATGGGTGCAACATATATTGTTTTGGGAGTACAATGGCTTACTGGATTGGGAACAATTGAGATGAACTTCCAAGAACTATTCACGCAATTTCAATTAGAAGGAAGGGTAGTAGAGCTAATAGGGCTGAAAGAAAAGTCCCCACAGATGGTAAGCTCTCATCAAATGCAAAAATTGATTAAGAAATGAGTGGATGGATTTGTGGCCTAGTTATGTTCATTAGAAGTCTCTCAATCTAATGCTCCTACTCATCTAGATTTACAAGCTATAATTCATCATCACTTAGTTGTTCTTGGAGATATTCTTAAAGGAATTCCTCTTAAGAGGGATCATGATCATTCCATACAGTTAGTTCCATGGAGCCAACCACTGAACATTAGGCCTAACAAGTATCTACACAGACAAAAGAGTGAGATAGAAAAAAATGTTGAGGAGATGCTAGAGGTAGGAATTATCAGGCATATCCAAAGTGCTTGCTCCTCACCTGTGGTCATGGTATGTAAGAAGTATGACACTTGGGACATGTGTCCAGATTATAGAGTGCTCAACATGTACACCATTAAAGATAAATTTTCTAATCCAGTCATTGATGATTTTCTAGATAAATTGAATGGAGCTATGTATTTTACCAAGTTAGATCTTAAATATGGTTATCATCAAATTCGGATTAAGGAGGAAGATATTTGTAAGACAAAATTTTGGATTCATGAGGGTCATTATGATTTTTTGGTGATGCCATTTGGTTTCACCAATGCACCATCTAGATTCCAAAGTTTGATGAATTCCATTTTTAAGAAGTTCTTGAGAAAGTTTGTGTTAGTATTCTTTGATGATATATTGATTTATAGCAAGAATCGGGAAGCAGATTTGCAATATGTGGATCAAGCATTACAAATGCTTGAAGATCATCAAATCTATTCCAAGCCATCCAAGTGTGCTTTTGGTGTTAAGGAGGTGGAGTATTTGGGACACATAGTTTCACATGAAGGAGTAAAGGTGGACCCTAACAAAATTAAGGTTATCATGGAATGGCTTATTCCAAAAACCATTAAGAAACTGATACCTCTTCGAAAAATTAGATAGGAATAGATAAGGGTTGCAAGAGACCTGGTGTCTTAATTGTCTCCCCTTTATTCCTTTGACAAACCAAACATTCAACCAAAAAATTTTGAACATCACCTTTTAGCCCTTCCCAAAAAAACAATTTCTTGACTTGATGATGTCTTCAAAAATCCTGAATGACCACCAACTAGAGACTCATGTATCTATGTGAGAATCTTGTGTTTAAGAGTGGAATTCTTGTAGAGATACAAACACTATTTATACTAGAGAGTATCTCCCTTCCAACAAAACTTATCTATTCAACTACTATGATCACTTTTTAATTGTCGGATGAGATTACTTGTCTCAACATCATTTTTCCACTTTGCTTTGGCTTCCTCTACTCAATTTTTTTGTAATATTGAAAGGGCACAAAATAAGGCTTCATCTTTCTCATCCTTCCTTGAAAGTGCATTTGCTACAATATTTTCCTTCCCTTTCTTATATACAATCTCAAAGTCATATCATAACATCTTAGTGACCCATTTTTGTTGCTCTTCATAAGATATTATTTGTTCCAAAAAATATTTTAGGCTATCATGATCTATCTTAACCTTGGATTGTCTACCCATTAGATAAGGTCTCCATTATTTAAATGCATGAAGGATTGCTAGAATTTCCTTCTCATAAATAGGTTTTAGCTAATTCTTACCCTTTAATTGATGACTCTCAAAAGCAATTGGTTGACCTTGTTGCATGAGAACTATTCCTATCCCATTTCTAGAAGCATCACATTCCATAATGAATTCCTTGCTGAAGTAAGGAGTGGAAAGAGCAAGATTTTTACACATAGCCTCCTTCAATCTCTTAAATGTTGTATTAGTGGACTTGTTCCAATGAAAAGAATCCTTATTCAATAGAGTGGTGAGAGGTGCTACTATATGACAATAATTATTCAGAAATTTCCTGTAGTAACCTGTGAATCCCAAGAAATCCCTCAGTTTCTTAATGGTTTTTGGAATAGGCCATTCCATGATAGCCTTAATTTTTTTAGGGTCCACCTTTACTCCTTCATGTGAAACTATGTGTCCCAAATACTCCGCCTCCTTAACACCAAAAGCACACTTGGATGACTTGTCATAGAGTTGATGATCTTCAAGTATTTGTAATGCTTGATCCACATGTTGAAAATTTTCTTGCCAATTCTTGCTATAAATCAATATATCATCAAAGAATACTAACACAAAATTTCTCAGGAACTTCTTAAAAATAGAATTCATCAAACTTTTGAATCTAGATGGTGCATTGGTAAGATTCAATGACATCACCAAAAATTCATAATGACTCTTATGAGTACAAAATGTTGTCTTACAAATATCTTCCTCCTTAATCCTAATTTGGTGATAACCAGATCTAAGATCTAGCTTGGTAAAATGCATATCTCCATTCAATTCATCTAGAAAATCATCAATGATTGGAATAGGAAAATTATCTTTAATGGTGTACATGTTGAGCACTCTATAATCTAGACACATGTCCCAAGTGTTATCCTTCTTATGTACCATTACCACAAGTGAGGATTAAGCACTTTAGATATGCTTGATAATTCCTACCTCTAGCATCTCCTCAAAAAAAATTCTATCTCACTCTTTTGTCTATGTGGATACCTATAAGGCCTGATGTTTAGTGGTTGGCTCCCTGCAACTGGCTATATAGAATCATCATGATCCCTCTTAAGAGGAAGTCCTTTAGGCATATCTCCAAGAACAACTGAGTGATGATCAATTATAGCTTGTAAATCTAGATGAGTAGGAGCATTAGATTGAGAAACTTCTAATGAACAAAAACGGGCCACAAATCCATACACTCCTTTCTTAAGCAACTTTTGCATTTGATGAGAGATTACCATATATGGGTACTTTTCCTTCAGCCCCCTTACCTCTACTACCCTTCCTTCTAATTGAAATCTCATGAATAGTTCTTGGAAGTTCATCTCACTTGTTCCCAATGTAGTAAGCCATTGTACTCCCAAAAAAATATCTAATGCACCCATAGATGGTTCACATACATTGTGGTATCTAGTTGAGAATCTCACATGCATAATTTAATGCTATAACACTTCCCTAAATAACTAACTATACCACCATATGTAATCAAAACTTGAAATTCTGGAGCTAGATATAAAAAAAATTTAGACGAGTAGCTAACTTTTTTCTTATGAAGTTATGATTGCTACCCAAGTCGATCAACACTATTACTTTTTGCTTCTTTAAGAACCCCGCCACCTTGAGATTTTGTGGAGCACTAAAACTTGAGAGTGTATGACAAGAAATGATTGGTTGAGAATCATGTGATTCCTCATTTGACTCCCTTTCATCCTCTAATATGGGTTCCTCCTCCTCTTCCTCACTTGGACCTTCAATATAGAAAAAATTCTTTTCACTGCATTTATGCCCTCAACTATATTTGCTATCAAAATTGAAACACAACCCTTTTGCTCTTTTCTCCTCAATTTTCTATGGATTCAACCTAGTACATTGGGAAAGAGAATTTGTTGGATACCCTTTCTCTCTTGTCACATTGACCCCTTGCTTCTTAGGAATCAAATATTTCTCCTCTACCCTATGTGCTAAGATAAAATAACCATTTGTAGAGATCAAACTAAAAATGTGTACCTCATGTTGAATGTGATCCTTAAGACCCCCCAGGAATAAATCATTCAAGTTTTGCTCTATGATTGCATACTCTTAAGGATAGATTTTGGAAAATATGAATATAATCCTTAACTGATCTTATTTATTGAAGTTTAGCAAGCTAGCTCAAGAAGTTGTAGGTTACACTATTGCTATATTGTTCTTGGAGGTCCTTCATAAAAAAACAACCATTAGGTAGTTAGACCCTTTTTCCTATCATGAGTACAAATCCAATGATACCAAATGAATTGATCTTCTTCTAGGCATAGGGAAACCATCATGGAAAATTTTCTTTATCCATGTTAGAGGATCCTTGCCATCAAACTTGGACATATCCACCTTTGGAAATAAATTCCTAGATCCCATAGGAGTATTAAAACTTGTGTCAATGTTATCAGACTTGGAACTTTCACATTGGTTTCTTCAAAACTCCTTTCTTGGTTCAGTCATATAGGCGCCTAACATGTTTTGTATATCTTATATATCTCCTCTTAGGTCACACATATCCATCTTCATTGAGGAAATGTATTCCTTGACCTTACTGATTTCCTCATTAGGAGTAATATCCTCTATTCAGGAGACTTCCCTAGAGTGACAACATTCTTTTGTCCCTTTTTATAGGCCCCGTCATGATGGGAGCCAATAATTTTGAAATAAATCACACAAATGAAACTTAAATTCTTTGAAACTTTTCTTGTAACTTACTATGGCCAAAATAACTCTCACCTAGAAAAATCTTCAAGAAATAAGGAGATATAAAGCCTTGAGAGTGATTTTTGTGGAAACCTTGACTTTTCAATAAATTTCTTATTTCTACTCCAATTCCTCTAAATTTTTTACTATAATCTCCTTTAATATGTTTTCAAAAACCTAACAAAAATCAGGCTCAAATTCAACAAGATGTGAGAGATGTGCAGATTCCAAATAAATTATGTAGAAACCCTAATTCTACTCCAATTCCTCTAAAATATAGACTATAGCTTCTTTAATATGTTCTTAAAAAACCCTTTAAAAATTAGAATTATTTTTCAAAAATCTGAAGGATATGCTCTTCCCAAAATCACCTCCAATATTGAGAGAAAACCTTGCCTCTACAGTGCCAAGATCATGCTCGAATACCACTTGTTATGAAATAACTTCCACAATAGAAGAATATGATATAAAATATGCTACAAATGCTTGATTATAATTGAGAATAACAAGCATGTGTAGTGGAAAAAGCTTTTTTGGAGAATATCAAAAAGCTACATGGTACACCTAAGGTTATTGTCAATGATCATGATCCTATCTTCAGTACTCACTTTTGGAAAGATGTATTCTCATGTTTGGGTACTCAATTGGCTGATAGCTCTTCATGCCACCCTCAATAAAATGGGAAAATTGAGGTTTTTAAATAGTGTTTGGAACCTAATATCTATGTTGTTTCACTTCAAAGAAACAATCTCAATGGGTAGATTGGCTACCACTTGCAAATTGGTGGTATAACACTTCATTTCATAGCTCATAAAAAATGTCTCCATTTTTGGTACTTTATGGATATCTGTTGGACTCAGGTAACACTAAGAGGGGGAGTGAATAAGTGTTTTAACTTCATATCATATAAACACAAATAGGCATGCAACCATAAAGAACAATGTACAATGCACCATAACACCAATATTTTTGTGTGGAAACCATACTAGGGGAAAAACCATGGTGGATGATAATCCACAATTATACTCTATTAGAAGTATAATAAAAAGATAAAAAGGAATGCGCATGCATTTAGGCTCACTTCCTAGAGCTCACTGCTCAAAAGGGAAGGCTCAATTCCTTACAAATACTTTGATTACAAAAGATAAATGAACTGAGAGAATAGCTTCTTCCAAGCCTAATTATAGTTCCATTGTAGTTCTTGAACATATTCTAACCTCTTGCTAGATTCACACTTTCAACATCTCCTCTTCTTTTCTCTTCTCTACTCTACTTACATTCACACACAGATCAAACAACAAAGTGTTATTTATATTTTCAATATTCGTACACCAACAGTAAACAACACATGCATCCATACATATTCACTCTCACACATTCACACACTTGAATTTCAAAAATGTTTGCATATATATATATATATATATCTACTACTTGCAAACTTGATCCACATGTCAGCCTAAACAAAATAATGAAAGTATTTTATAATATTTATCTAAAGCACATGCATTATTAAATGTTCACCTCCCAAAATTTGGCTAAGACTTAGTTGGGACCCATACATAGACTTGAAATCAAAATAATCATATTACATTCATCCACATACATCTGCATTTTGATATACACATAAGTAGGCCTTTAAGAACAAAATGAACAAAAAAATATCTTTTTTCATATCACCCAAATAGAGCATAGAGTAGTACAATATTACTTAGATTGATGATTACAATAATAAGAATTCTAAAAATACTTCCTCCTTGATTCACCATGTGAAACGACCATTCGGAGAAGCAATCAAATCAATAGGCTAATCAGATACCCTGTGCCTTGTCTACCAATCCGATAAAACACTTTTCTTCCTTTTCTTGCTAGATTGGACAAAACCAAAAATTACGGACCTCAAGGATGATTAGGTTGCCATCAATGAAAACACTAGAAGTCATATCCAATCTCCTGAAGCCATATGCCAACAATATCCCCCTCTGGCATTGATGGCAACACTTAGTGAAAAACAAACAACATTTCAAAAATTATTTTCTCCCCTTATATTTTCAAAACCAAAGTCATAGGAGTCATTCCTTATTCATTTTCACTACATTCTCTCCCCCTTTAACATCAATGAAGAAAATATATACTTCCAATCTCCTTATAATTTTCTACTTAACTCCCCCTTAGAAGTGCAACAAAAAACTTTTCTTACCTCCCAAAGTACTTATTCCTCCAACATTTTTATTCAAAATTTCAAAACTAGTCAACACAATCAGAAAATTACCTTATACTTTTACTTCATTGCCGAAAGGAATCTCTTCCAAGCATCAATTGAAATCCCACTAATGATGATAATATTGTTTTTTTTTAATTTCTGGTTGACAATTTTCACAAGTGATTCAGGGATTGTAATTTCTTCAGCTAGCTTTTCTCCTTTCTTAAGGACTTAAATCATATGTTCCAATCTCCCTTGAATTGGATGTTTTTCTCTCCAAAAGGTGTCAACAAGTTTGTCTTTGCTAAGTTGCACCTTTGCATGTTTAGATTGTAAAGCTTGAATTCTTTTCCTGATAGAGCCATCCATATCCTGCTGCATAATTAAATTCTGACCAATTTGATTCAATTTTGATTCAATCTGATCCAAATTTTCCTTGTATTTTCGAACTATGTGGGGCCACCTAAGATAGTAATTTTAGATAGAATTTTCCCCATTTATACACTGGATTAGCACATTCATCTTTTTCTTCTATTTGACAAGAGATAACCTAAGTTGTTCTTTCAGATGTAAAATCACCTCATCTTCTTCCTTATCTTGAGATTCAAAAAGCATGGCTTTTGTTATGCATTGAATCATCTCATCAGGAATCATGCCTTGCAAACTATCCACATCAACATGATTATATCTGAAGTAAGCTCCCAAAGCACTCTCAATCAAATCTTGTTCAAAGGATGGTTTATCTAACCATAAGTCTACGATCTTCTTCATCCCATTCTCTCTATGAATCATCAATAGTGTCATTCCTTTACTCAATTTACCTTCTTCAGATACATCATCTGTCACAGCAACTAGTTCTATTAATTTTGGCTTATCCATAGGAGTGTAATCTTCAAAGTCTTCATCGAATACTTCTAACACAACCATTTCTTTTCCTTTCTTTACAACATTAGACACTATAGCTACTAGAGGAGAGTCTTCAACAAACTTTTTAGCTCTTTTCTACTTCCTTTTACCCTTTCTAGAAGAGGATCCAACCTCGAGAGTTCTTACCGGAGGGGAAATTCCAACTTCACTGAATGCTATTAGCAATTCATAAGAGAAATTTTCATACTCAGTATCACAATCATCCAGAGTGTTGCAGTGACAGTAAATTTGCTTACATAACAGTTTCATTTTCTTTCCATACCATATTGTTTATCTAGGGCAAGCAATTTAGGAAATATATCACTATGCATATAATTAGAGCTCCAAATCTAAATGCATACCCAATTTATTTAGTTAGCTGAACATTCTCTATCAACTAGTCTTTTAATAGGCCGCATAGATTGAAGTCTTCATCTTCCATAATCGTCTTGTGTGAGATGTACACCATGCCTACAAAAGTGGATCCTTCTCTATTCTTGAAGAAAATTTTATATGAAATTCCATGTGTAACATACAATGTGATTAGATTATTGATTGTGGAAATCACCAAGGCTCATTGATCACTGGTTACACTAGTTAGGGCTTGAACTTCTGTATTTTGAATCAACTTTTTCTTTGGAACTTCTCTGAAATCACACAATCCTGTTAAGTTCTTCATTACTTACTTTGATATGCAGTAGGGTCTATCCAAAATCAAAATATCACCATTCAATCTATTCATGATGAATTTAACCATTTTTGCATTCACAAAGTAAGGGAATTCATTCCAAATGTCAATTTTTTTATGTTTATTCCCACTAATCCTCTTCAATTCACTTGCATTCAATGAATCCCTCACATTTCTTATCTTGATACTGTTATATTCATCCAAAGTTATAGGTCCCTTGATTTCCCCCATTTTTCTTTTTGTACGAAATGAATACCAAAGAGATTTTCACTATGATTAGAGAATACCTAATAAATTCACTTATTAGATCTTCACACACTTTCACCAAATCACCACTAAGCTCTCTTCCAACAATGCAAGATACCAAATTTCTAGTTTTCCTTTTATAACTTTTCATACTTAATGAATTTAATGCTTTTCCCTAGAGGTTTCGATAGGCTAGTTTTCTCATACAACAATAATAGGATATTTTGCAGATCTCCCAATTTCACTTATTATTGCTTCAAAGATTGCTTGCACACTTAAAAGCTACTTGCACACCTTAATAATGATTCCCTTCATTCTAGTGCAATTTATTGACAGGAGGGAGAAATGATTTTCAACAAATACTTCCCCCTAGGCCGATGGCCTGAGATTTGTTCCCAAAGGAATTACTAGATGATTTTTCAGAAGTAGTTTCCAGTGCTGACTTGTTTACTCCTTTAGATTCACTTTTCTTTACCCATGCCTTCTTCATCTAATATCTTATTTTTTCCATGAACATATTTTCTTTTCCTTTGTCATTCATCTATTGGTTTTGTTTTGTATAACCCAAACTTCTCCTATCAGTATTTCTATTCTAGAAAAAATTAGTAATATGACTAGTTTTGTTGCAATTGAAGCATACCAGACTTCCTTGTCTGTACCTTTCATTCCACTGATTTCCTCTTTATTTCCATTGTTTAGCAACATGTCCAAATTTTCCACAAGAGTAACATTTAAAATTCTTTGTTTTGATAAAACTATTTGACATACCTTAGCATTTAGTTTATTTATGACCAAACTTTTTGCAATTTAAACATCGACCACAAAATGATAAACCATTTGATTTTTCTCTCCTTCTACACTGGGAAGCTATGTGACCAAATTTATTGCAAATAAAATAGTGACCATTAAATTTTTGCGCATTAGGCTATTTTACTGGATGTCTTTTGCCTTCATTTAGTTGCTTTGCTTTCTTCAAATTCTTCTATTATGATCTAGAGCTTTCTCCCTTTTCATATCCAAGCCTAGTTCTATCATATGTGTATCTTTGCACTTTTGTCAGCTCATCAAGTTTAGCAAAACTCATCTTTAATCTTCTTTGTTTTTAATCTCTTGTTCATGATCTTTGGATTGTTGTAGTTCCATCTCCAATTCAATAAATTTTCTTTCTATTTGAGCTGATCACACAACTCTTTTCTCTTTTCTCTTGATTCACTAATTTTCTCCTTCAGAGATTGAATAAAATTCTTAGCATCAACAAGATTAGATTTCAACTCCAATACTTCTACTTTGAACTGATCAAGGTCATCGTGTGCCACCACAAGCTACCGTTTAAGAATTTTAGAGTCCTTAGATTCAAGATCCACCTCAATCTATTAAAATATTAAGGAGGAACCTGCTCTGATGCCAATTGTTGAACTCAAGGAACATTGAGAGGGGGGTGAATCATTTTTTTAACTTCATATCATATAAAAACAAATAGACATGCAACCATAAAGAACAATACACAATGCACCATAACACCAATATTTTTTTGTGGAAACCTTGTTAGGGGAAAAACCACAGTGGATGTTAATCCATAATTACACTATGTTAGAAGTATAAAAAAAAAGAAAAAAGGGAATGCACATGCATTCAAGCTCACTGCTCAAAAGGGAAGGCTCACTGCCTTACAAAGTGTTTTGATTACAAAATAGAAATCAACTAAGAGAATAGCTTCTTCCAAGCCTAATTACAATTCCATTGTAGTTCTTGAACATATTCTAACCTCCTGTTAGATTCACACTTCTAGCATCTCTACTCTACTCTTCTCTTATTTGCTTACATTCGTACATTGACCAAACAATAGAGTGTGATTGATCTTTTCAATATTCATGAACCAATAGTAAACAACACATGTGTACATACATATTCACTCTCACACACATTCACACACTTGAATTTCAAAAATGTTTACATAGATATATATCCTCTACTTGCAAAATTGATCCACATGTCGGCCTGAACAAAATAATGAAATTATTTCATAATAGTCGGCTCAAGCACATGCATTATTAAATGTGTACCTCCAAAAAATTGGCTAAGACTTAGTTGGGATCCATACATATTCTTGAAATCAAAATAATCATATTATATTCATCCACATACATCCACTTTTCGATATAAACATAACTTGGCCTTCAAGAACAAAATGAATAGAAAAATATCCTTTGTCAGATCACCCAAATAGAACATAGAGTAGTGCAACATTACTAAGATTGATGATTACAATTATAAGAATTCCAAAATACTTCCTCCTTGATTCACCATGCAAAATTACCATCCAAAGAAGCAATCAGATCAATAGGCTGACCAGAACCTTGTTCCTTGTCTGCTAATCTCGTAAAGCACTATTCTTCCTTTTCTTGCTAGACTAGACAAAACCAAAAACTGTAGACCTCAAGGATGACCTAGGTTTCCATCAATGACAACACTAGAAGTTATATCCAATATCCTCAAGCCATATGCCAACAATATCATCCTCCTTCCACCAAATCATCATTAAAGGTATCACAAAGAGTTAATGCAGTAGAGGACTACTTGCTTCATCAAAAAAAGGTACTTTCAGGACTCAAGGAGAATTTAGCCATGGCACAAAATTGAATGAAACAATAGGTAGACCAACATCGTAGTGAAAAAAGTTTTGAAATTGGGCATTTGGTCTTCTTGAGGTTGCATCCTTATAAGAAAATATCACTAAAGCAACTAAAAAAAATAATATGTTGTCTCCAAGGTATTATAGGCCATACCAAATCATGCAAAAGAGTGGTAGTGTTTCCTACAAGCTAGATTTTCCACTAAAAACAAAGATACATTTAGTTTTTCACGTATCTTTTTTGAAGAAAGTAATTAGGCATAATATTCCAACTCAAAAAACACTACCAAAGCTCAATGAAGAAAGAAGAATCATTTTGGAACCAAAGTGCATTTGTCAAACACACACAAAGAAGCCAAGGAATACAACTCTCATTGAGTATCTCATCCAATGGAAGAATTTACTAGTTGAAGATGCCACATGGGAGGATGACGAATTCATTCAAAAGAATCCAAACTTGATTAGCATTGGGGACAATGCTTCTTTGAAGAAGGGGGGCATGTTACGCCCTTAATATTGGTGTACATTGGGTTATGAATAGTCAGCTTGTGGCTATCTTAGCTCCTATTTAAGTCATGTTATCATTATTATATTATTATTTATTTGGTTAGGTCGGTGTAGGTCTTATATAGGAGTTTATAAGTCAACCTAGGTGATATCCTAGGCATAAATAGGTATATATAGCAGGTTGTAAGTCATATTTCATTATCATATTGTGAAGTGTGTTCTCATTAGAGATATTTGGAGGTTTTCCCCCTTGAAATGGCTTGTTATTCTCAATTATAATCAAGTATTTGGGTATGTGCAGGATCATCATGGAAAAAATAGGCCCTTAAATGGCAAAAAATTCAAAAAAATTAGAGTTAGGCAACTTGATGTAAAAATTTGAATAAGTTATCTATATTATTTCAAAAATATGTAAGAATAGAATTTGTAGCAAACTGAATTTAGTTTCTAAACTACTAGGTATATTTTAAAAAAAAAAATCTATTTGGTGAAAATATAAAATTTCAATGCAGTAGTACTTAAATTTCAGGGAAAAAATAAGAAGTAGGTGTATGTTTCACCACCCTAACCACAAAATAATGATAATATCTTTTTATAGTATTTTAGAAATAAGTAGAGGACTCATGTACATATGTGATACATATTTTAGTGTAATTTTTTTCCAAGTAAATAATTAATTATGAATTTTTTATTACAACTTTTTAAAAATATAAAAACTCGCATGTTTTACCACCTTAACTTGGTCAAAACTTCATGAAATTCAAATTTTGTTTTTTTAATCCTGTAGTATGTGAATCATAGAATTTGATGCATATTTTGGATTAAAAAATTATGATACCGTTTGAAAGTTATAGATGTTTTTCAATCAGCCTATCAATTAGGACTTTAGTTGTAATTCAAATAGAAAATGAATAATAATAATTTATTAAATTCAAAGTAAAGCATAATTTATATTGGTGGAAAGCTAAGAATGTCCTTTAAAAACCCTTTTCATTTCATCAATTTTGGATTAAAAAAAAGTCATCAACCACATACCCTACAAATACCCATCATATCGCCACTTTTTTGCCCATCATGATCCTAGACATACCCATTTGTAGCATATTTCACAGCATATTCTTCTATTGTGTAAGTTATTTCATAACATATCTCCACTACATTTGTCTTAACTACCAAAGACTTAGATCCTCCTACTACTGCTAACAAGACATTATTTGTAGATCATGGGAAGAAACCCATTGACCAACCTAAGAAAACTACCTGCAATACCAATACTAATACCAATACCTCATCTGCTCAAATCCCCACAAACAAGGCCAAAATTAATCCCTACATCTACTATACCTCCAAATCCTGAGATTTTTAGATTATAGTTGGATAATGAAAAACTACAAGATTTGAAGAAATCTGAGATAGAAGCTTCTAATGCAAAGATGGATAGGAAGATTTCTTTTCCTAAAATGTCCACACCCACTCTAGAGTCTTCAAGTTCTGGACATACTAATAGTGAGTCACTATAGAAGAATTCTGATGGATATACTCCTAGTGGATGGGGTGGCCGTGATCAAGGTGGTGGAGGTGGAGGAAAAAATAAGAATAATAATTCTTATTTTGACGATGATGAAGGAAGAAAGAAAGGAAGTGGTGACGGTGAAAGTGGAAAGGGTAAGGATAGTAGCCAATCTAACAACAAAAGAGATGATGAGAAAAGATATGTTCATAGGGATAGACACACTAGGAGGCCACTCCAAGTAGATAGATACCAACAATTGTGTTTCATCGGAATACTTGGAAATCCAAACCCATTCCCTAAGGATTTCAGACCTACTCTAGTCAGATTCTTTGGTAATAATGCCTTGAGAGGTGAAGACCATCTCAAAGCATTTGCTAATGTTATGGATGATGTCGAGGTAGAGGCAGAGGATGTCATGATGAATTTATTTATGTAGCCTCTTACTGAAGATGCTTGAGAGTGGTATAGAAGTTTTCTTTATGAGAGAATTGGCTCTTGGGAGGAATTCAAGAGGGTATTTAGAGAGAAATATGGTGACAAGACTAATTCAAGCTTTTTATTAAATCAATTTAATAATATTGCTAAGGATTCTAATGAATCTATGGCTAAATTTAATACAAGATTCCAAAAGGCTTTGAAGAGGTTTCCTCCTCATTTATAATTGAATGACCATGTGTATTTGGTAAATTATTGTAATGATTTTGATACAAAAGTGAGTTATTGCCTGCTAGATAAGAATCCTCAGACCTTGAGGGAAGCCTTCAAGATGGTGGAGAATATTGAGAATATTACTAGAGAAACTGGTAAAGTTGGAAGGAGAGATGATGCAAAACTATTCATAAATTCAAAAAAGGAAGATAAGAGTTTAGGTGCCAAAGGAGGAACTCTTGAGGACAAGATTGATAATTTTATGAAAATTATAAATGACAAAATTGTGAAACAAGAAAAGGTTTAACCAAAAAATTATCAAAGAAATGAAAAAAATCCTTAGTTGCAAGACCACCCATATAATACCAATTGGTATAATGGGAAGCTTGTTCTTAATAATCAAAGAAATACCTAGAATAAATTCCCTCTGGATCCTCTACAAAATAATTTAGGAAATTTTGTTGAAGATACCACTTGGTGCATGGTTTAGCAAATTCCACATTTTCCTTGGCAATATGCAATAGTACAGATGGTTAAAGTAGACAAAGATATGCGGGTATGTGCAAGATCATCATGGAAAAAACAGGCCCTTAAGTGGCAAAAAAATAAAAAAAATCAGTGTTAGGCAACTTGACATAAAAATTTGGATAAGTTATCTATATTATTTCAAAAATATTTAAGAATAGAATCTATAGAAAATTGAATATAGTTTCTAAACTACTATGTTTATTTAAAAATAAATACAATCTATTTGGTGAAAATTTGAAATTTCAATGCAGTAGTACTTGAATTTCAGGGAAAAAATAAGAAGTAGGTGTCTGTCTGACCACCCTAACCATAACAAAATGATAGTATATTTTTATAATATTTTATATATAAGTAGAGGACTCGTGTTCGGATGTGATGCATATTTTTTTGTAATTTTTTCCAAGTAAATAATTAATTATGAATTTTTATTACAACATTTAAAAATATAAAAACTTGTATGTCTAACCACCTTAACTTGGTCAAAACTTTATGAAATTTAATTTTTCTTTTTTTAATCCTATAGTATGTGAAGCATAGAATGTGACGCATGTTTCAGATTTAAAAAATGTGATACTGTTTGAAAGTTATAGATGTTTTTCAATCAGCCTATCGATTAGGACTTTAGTCGTAATTCTAATAGAAAATAAATAATAATTATTTATTAAATTCAAATTAAAGCATAATTTATATTGGTGGAAGGCTAAGAATATCCTCTAAAAACCCTTTTCATTTCATCAATTTTGGGTAAAAAAAAGTCGTCAGCCACATACCCTACAAATACCCATAATATTACCACTTTTTGGCCCATCATGATCCTGCACATACCCATGCCTGAAGACTATAATCAACAAAATGAAGAGGATGTTGATGTACTTATGGTTGTGGGTGATTTTGACATTGTTGATGGTGAATTCTCTTCTGATATGGACTCCTACAAAGTGGATGTAGACAGTCAAAGGTGAGTTGCTAGTAAATATGATCAACAAGTTTTGTCTAGTGAGGATGTTGATAGTGATATTGAGGTTTACAATTTGGAAGAAATAGAAGATGGTGTGTCACTAAGAAGGACCTCAGAGGAGGAGATTTCAAAATAAACTGCAGCCTTGGCCACCCAACCTAGAAGTTCCTATCATTTGATGAATAGAATAGCCAGTGGTGAATAAGGTAGTCCTATTGGTCTTTTCATTAAGGAGTAGAATTCCAAGAGCAAAGACCACAAGCCTAATGGAAAAAAAAGGAAACAATCAAAGCTAAAGAAGGAAAGGGAGATAAAATTTGGGCTAAGAGAGAAAAAAATTCAAAAACTACTCAAGGATTCAAATCTCTTGCTATGAAGATAAATACATAAGATAAAAATATTGAAGTCACAAGGAAGGATTCTAAGCATATGGTTGAGAATCCAAAACATCAATAGAAGGAGAGAAAAAATGAACAATGTATGCTCCTAATTGAATTACCCAAATATAATCATGTTGATATGTTTTAATTACTTATCCAAGTAAAAGTATATGTGCCTTTTATTGAAATGATGAGAATAAAAAAACATAAGAAAAAGGTAGTGGCCCTTATCAATTGTGCTACTATGGTCTATAATGATTTAGTGGTTCTTACTCCACCCAAACTAAGTGAAAAAGATAAGAAAGACAAGAGAGTCAAGAAGTAATTACTAAAATTCCCCATATCTTCCTAGGAAATTCTGTAACTACTATCTTGAGAAGATAGACCCATTTTTCCTCACCTTGATGATTGGGGGAAATTTTATAAAAAAATGTATTATTGACTCTGGAGCATCCAAAAAAATCATGCCATCTAAAATCATGGATGCACTAGAATTGGAATTTGATAGCAATCATGGCAATTTTTATGCCATGGATGCAAGTGAATTCCCTATCATTAGTGTGATAAATGAACTTCCCTACAAACTAGCAACCTACCCTAACAAAGAATTCAAAATGAGTGTGGTAGTAGTGGATATCCCACCTAATTATGGAATACTGCTATCTCGAAAATGGAGTGCATCTATGGGAGGTAGTATGCAATGTGAAATTTCTTATGCCACATTTCCCATTTATGGTAAGGATGTTCAAGTGATGACAGAACCGAGGGTGCCACATATGTTGGAGCATGCTCCCGAAGATGACACAATTATTCTCATAAACATTGATATCAATGATTTCAAGATGGAAGAAGCACCTCAAGAATTTGATAGGTGTCGTGCACCTATAAACAATGAAATTATAATATTATCCAACAAAAATGGACATTGAAAAATGTACTTTGATGGTGTAAGTTCCAAAGAAGGGTCTGGTTCAGGGATGTTATTGGTATCACCTAGTGGTAGTACTTATAAGTTCTCTTTCACATTATCTTTTGTCTGCATGAATAATTCGGTAGAATATGAAGATTTATTATTGGGATTGAGATTGGATTAGAGGCATGGAATAAAAAAGCTAATGGTAATTGGTGATTCTGAGCTTGTGAGATCCCAAGTAAGAGCCAAATATGCCTGCAAGAATAATAGACTGAAGCAATACAAAAATGTGGTCTAGGATTCCATTGAGCAATTTGATGCTTTTTAAATTGATTGGATGGAAAGAGGATAGAATAGAGTATTTGAGTTACTTGCTAACATAGCATTGAGACTAGATGATATTTAACCTCTATAGGAATTTCTAAGGTTGAGATACACACAAGGCCTTCCATTCCTGAAAAATGTGCACAACTAATAGATCTTCAATGATGATGAGGATATTCTCAAATTCTTGAACTGTGCTTATGAATATGAATGTCAGTAGATTGAATTTGGTGGATTTTTTTAAAATATTGATGGAAAGGACATGGCATTTGGAAAAGAGGTCATCTAGTTAAAGACAAATAAAATCCCTAAAGGCCTTGTAGCTCTTGAAGGGGTATTTGACTGTCAAGATAAAAACAAGACCAAGACAACTATTGCTCACCTAGAAGACCTAGAGGAAGTAAATTTGGGGATTGAAAATGCCCCTAAGAATGTTTCTATAGGAAAGAAGATGAAGCCAAAGGTAAAGGAAATGTTAATTGACTTGCTTAGAAATTTCTTTGGTTGGTCATATATGATGATCTAAAATCTTGCAGAGAGGAATTGTTTCAGCATGAAATTCCTCTAAAGGAGAATGATAAACCTTTCAAGCAAAAGGAAATACCAATTAATCCTATTATAGCTCCCAAGATGTAAGAGGATTTGGTGAAGTTGAGAGATCCTGGTATTATAAAACCCATTAGACACTCTTCATGGGTATCCAATCTGGTACCAGTAAGAAAAAAGAATAGTGACATAAGATTGTGTGTTGATTTTAGGAACCTAAATATATCCTCATTAAAGGACAATTACCGATTGCCAAACATGGAAGCCATGTTACAGAAGGTAAATAGCTATGAGCTATTGTCAATGATGGATGGTTTCTTAGGTTATAATCAAGTAAAGTTGAAGGAGTCAGAGTAGAATAGGACTGAATTCACTACTCCATGAGGCACCTATGTCTATGTTAGAATGTCTTTTGGTTTAACAAATGTAGGTACCACTTTTTAGAGAGCTATGGATGTAGATTTTTTTAATTTATTTATGGCTATATATCAAGATGACTTGTCCACTTACTCTAAAAAAGAGGAAGATCATTATATGCATTTAGAAAACATATTTGTCAGGTCACTAGAGTATGGGATATCTCTAAATGCAAAGAACTGTACTTTTAGGGTAACTGGGGGAAAGTTGTCAGGGGAAAATTGTGTCTAAAGATGGAGTAAGGATAGACCCTGAAAGAGTACTAGCTATAGATAAAATCCCCCAACCAAAAGATTTCAAGGGAATTCAATCATTTTTTAGACAAATAAAATTTTCAAGAAGGTTTGTGACTGACTTTTTAAAAATCACAAGACCTATTTCCAAGATGCTAAAGAAGGGAGAAAAGGTGCTTTGGAGTGAGGAGCCTAGTCAGGCTTTCAAGAAAATTAAACAAGCTATAAAAAAGGCTCTAGTTTTGAAGTCTCCCAACTTCTCTAAGCCAATGCAAATTTTCTCTTTTGCTTCCTTTCATACTATGGATGTTGTATTATTACAAAAAAATGAAGAGAGCTTTGAATAGCCCATTGCATTCTTTAGCAAGTCCTTACAAGTTGCAAAGCTAAAATATGACATGAATAAGAAGCAAGTGTATGCTTTGGTTAAGGCTATAAAGAACTTTAGGACTTACCTATAGGGAGCTATTATCATAGCTTTTGTACCAAGTGTTGTTGTGAAATACTATAGGGAAAAGGTATAGATGGATCAATAGGATCCAATAATTCAACATTGATGTTTAGGTCACCAAATTAGTAAGAGGGTGGGGCCTTTATAAATTGATGGAAAGCTAATTTGGAGGCTAACGAGGTCAATTAGGTAGAATTGATTGATGCTGCACCTATTTATGATATGCAAACATGTAGATAGTATAGAATAATTTTTTGGTACTTACAAACTCTACAATGTCCTACAGATATGGCTGAAAATGACAAGAGGACATTGAAATTGCATGCCATCAAGTATGTGGTTATTTACAACAAGCTATGGTGGAGAAACTTGGATGGTATACTGCTTAAATGTTTGGATGGAAAGCAAGAATTAGAACTCTTGCAGGAAATGCATAATGGGGTGTGTGGTTATTACATGGAAAAGACCACTATCCACAAGATCTTGAGAGTGGGATTCTAGTGACCTACTATTTTTAAGGATGCTCACAAGTTTGTTAAGACTTGTGATGCTCGTCAAATTTTTTTAGGAAAGTTGAAGTTTTCATGGAATCTACCACTTAGGCCTATGACTGTTCAAGCCCCTTTCCAACAATGGGGGTTTGATTTCATTGGAGGGATACTAAAAAGGTCTAGTAGAGGGCACTCATGGATCCTTGTTGCCACTAATTATTTCATGAAATGGGTAGAAGAAGTACCCACAAAGAAGGAAAAAAGCAAGGTGGTTGTAAATTTCCTCTTAAATAAAATTCTCATTAGGTTTGGAGTCCCAGAAAAAAATCATCTCAGATAATGCTATGTGTTTTAGATCAGAGGAATTGAAAGAATTTTATGATAAACATGGCATACAAGTATCTTATTCTTCACCTTAAAATCCTCAAGGAAATTGTCAAACTAAGTCTAGTAACAAGAGCTTGAAGAAAATAATCAAAAGGGTGATGGAGAAGAACAAAAAAGCTTGGGACTCAAAGTTGAAATTGGTACTTTGGGCAGATAGACTGACTGTGAAAAAAACTATTTGTTATTCATCGTTTGGCTTGGTATATGGTCTAGATGTTGGATTGCCACAAAATAACCTATTGAAGATGTATAAGTTTGTGCAAAAATATTATGAAGAGATATGTGATGATATGCAACATAGAATTAATATTATGGCACAATTGGATGAGACTAGAAGAGAAGCTCATGCTAGGAATATGAAGATGCAGTTGCAAGTGAAGCATCTACATTATAAGAGAGCTTCTACCAGAAAGTTTGAGGTAAATAGTGTGGTATTAGCCTAGAATATAAGGGCTCAGGACAAAGGAAAACATGGGAATTTTGAAGAATTATGGATTGGCCCTTATCTCATAGCTAGTACACATGATGAGGATTCTTATTTCCTCCAAAGCTTGACAGGTGAACATTTTGAACCATTGGTATATGGAAAACTCTTAAAACCATACTTCTCCTAAGTATGTTATAATTCCATGTACAATGTAGATTTTAAAAAACATTATGTATAAGTGTGTTTGCTTTGGTTGTGTCTAGTTTGGTCTTTCTACCTAGTTCAAGTAGTTACCTAGTGCTTTTGTTCATTTATTTTTTACTAGTCTACTTCAACCACATATTCTAGGATCTTACCATGCCTGCATGAGACATACATCCCTAGTTGGAGCCACTGATGGAACCCCTAAAATTTATTTGTTTGATCTCCAAAATCTTTCTTAGCTCTAAGGAATGTGGGTTTTGTCCCCTGTCATTATATAAGGGTTTTAGTTTACTTAAGTCTTATCTGAAAAACCCTTTGGATTTGTATCCTTCCCAAGGTTTTAATTCTTTGTTGACCCCTTGTTGTTGGTTCTTAGTCTTTTAAGTCATGACTTATGCCGTGAAAACCCATTAATTAATTGACCCCCTGCTATTTTTTTACCGATTGATTATGTGTGGGGCCATTACTTTAATTTTTCCTAAGTTGAGCTAAATATTTCCCACTAAAATTATTTGAGCCTTCAGTGTTTTACATCATGGGTATGGTGTCATCAACCTAGTTGGGTCCCTTTTAAGGTTAAATTTTTTTGACATGTGCAGATATAGGGACTCTTGACTACCATTCAATTGATGCAAACAATTTGGACCATTCCTGATGCACCTGTTCCATCTTGTTTCTCATTATTTTATTCACACAAGCTCACGGGAAAAGTCCATGTGTTTTGAACAATTGGTGGGCCTCATATCTTTGATAAGGTGTGTAGCTCATTATTGAAGGAAATCAACAGTGGGAGAGAAATTATGTGGTTGCATCTAGACTATTCCCCGCGTACCTTTATGTTTTTCTAGCTTATTAAAATAATCACACGGGATAGTGGGCAGTTGCCACATGTCTTCTCTAATGATGGGCCTAGTGGTTTCAAATGGTAAACATCATTGAGTTTTCAAATGAATCAATGTTTGATAGCGAGTGGCATGGATTAATCTTGACTGCTCCTTGCTATCCCATATGGTTCTCACCTTTCCTACCAAAGTCCCAATGAGGAAGCGATCATCTGCCATGTGGAGTGATCTACAGGACATGGAAGCATTGACACATAGGAAAATATTTTATTAAATATCTCAACATAGGGAATGGAAAATAAATTGTGCACTAATAATGTAGATATATTGCATGTGTTTGAAGATCTTTTAAGTTGGGTTGTGGATGTTGTATGAAGGATAAAGTTGTGGGTAAGTAAGAAGTGTGTATGAAGAAGCCAAGAGATCTAATCTCATCCTCTCCCCATCTTCTCATTGATGAAATTTTTACACAATTTATTACCCATAGGGATGAGGAGAGAAGGACATGTGGATCAGGGCTATACTAACAAAGAGATGGTGGAGCTCGCGGGTGCAGGGGCACCATGAAAGTTTTAATGTGCAAGTTTGAGGAATATTTTCTAATGTTTAGTTTAGTGTTGAGTCTTATTTTTTTCATCAATAAGGTCCTATAGACCACCTATTATGTAATTAGGATTTTTTGAGTTCATTTTGTCATATGTTAGCAAAAGCATCAAAAGTGCAATGTTGAATAATTTGTAAATTTGCAAAAAAGCAACTTTTGAAGGAGCCCAATGGTCATGGGAATTCAAAAGGAAGTAGGAGGTTTATATGTTAATTATTTTTTATTGTTTGAAGTTTAAAATTCCTTGGGAAGGCTAGAAGAAGGGATTGGAATGCTGATTTCTTGAAAACTAATCAATAAAACTATGTTCTTCCATTGAAAATCTATATTTTCCAGAAAAGGTTATTGTTCTTTGCCTCTATATGATTTCGTACAGTTTGTTCATGGTCTGAAAATTCTGGAATTTTATATATATTGGAGCAAACATCCTCTTTGCATTGATTTGGTGAAATTTGAATAGGTTTGAAGGTATTTGTGTCCATTTTTCTCAAGGTGGGTCTGTAGTAGCCTATTAAGTGTTCGAAAGGACTTAAAAATGAACTAAGGCCCATTCAAAAAAAAATTCACTATGGCTATGTGGAATGGGTCAAATAGGATAGGTTCTAATGTTAGGGAGGTTTTGGAGAGTTGGGGAGGCCAATTAAGGGTTTGAGCATGATGCCCTAGTGGTGAAAATTGTGAATTTTGGGTGAAATTGAGTGGTTTGAGAGTGAAAACGGATGAAATCTATTGAAAAATCATATTTTGATGTTTTTTAAAGAATTTTTAGGCATATTTGAGTGTTTATAAAGATTTGGTCAAGTGTTTAGAGGCCTAGAACCTACATTTTCAATGAACCCTTGGAAAACTTGGGTAAAGTGAGGGTTTGGTACTGAGGTGTCCTAGTAAGTTTTCTCTTGAAGGAGATGATGGATTATAATGTTTTGATACTTTTTCTAAGACTATTTAAAGTAATTTGGCATTAGCAAGTTTTTTAGGAAAGAGTTTCTTTGTAAAAGTGGGATAATTGAGCCCCTTAACAACGTAGTAGTCCATTTTTGGACATTGTGCTCTAAAAAACATGCATGTGATTTTGAAGCATGTTGAAAAAGTAGCAAATGGGTATGGGAATGCCAATTGAAATTTGGGTTTGACACCAAATTTGGGAGATTGGGTCAAGAAAGCTTTGTTGGAGACCTATAAGACAAATAGTTAAGGTTTGAAGAGGAGCACCCTAGATAGGGTTTTGTGGATTCAAAAGCTAATTGAGAGAAATTTATTTGTGTTGGGTTGTTAAAGGCCTCCATACTCTACATCAATTGGTATCAGAGCATAGGTAGAAGATCTTTTGAGGGAGAAGGTTGAAGTTTGCATAAGAAAGAAGGTTGGAATTTGGAGGGTCAAGATGCCTACTATGAACAATGCAACTGTTAGAGAACTCCAAGAGTTGTAAGAAAGACATGCTAGGTTGATGGAGTCTCATAGTGTTGTTTTAGCAAGGCTTGTTTCCCTAGAGTAAAGTCAGAGAAGATGTGCAGTGTTGGGTGATGTGAGTGAAACTGATGAAGATGAAGAGGAATAATTTCAAGAGGTTGATGAAGTGACATTAGACCTTGAGGAACAAAGGATGACCAGGCTTCTAAAAGCAGTTAAAGGTGATACACATAGGGTGAAGGTTGATTTACCCATGTATGGTGGAAATTTTAATGATGAAGAGATATTAGATTGGATTGTAGCCATGTATAATCACTTTGAGTGTGAAGAGGTACTTGATGAGTAGAAGGTAAGGATAGCAAAGACAAAAATCAAGGGACATGCATTGTTATGGTGGGACTATGAACAAGCTAAGAGGAGAAAGCAAGGTAAAGAAAATATAGTTTCATGGGACAAAATTGTTGTAAAGCTCAAAGGAAAGTTTCTTCCTAACGATTTTGAAGTTAATTGTATAAGAAACTCCAAGGGATGAAAGAAAAAGAACTAGATGTTAAGACTTATACTGATGAATTTTATAAGTTTAGCATAAGATCAGGTAGACAAGAAAATGAGGTTGAGAAGGTTGCTAGGTATCTAGGTGTCCATAGATTTAACATTTAGGATGAAGTGGTTGTGGAAAATCTACGGATAATGGAAGAATGTTTTTAGTTAGCCATTAGAGTGGAAGAAACGTTAAAAAGAAGGCAAGATAAGTCCATCATAGGTAGAGGCATCAATCAAAGAGGTATCGTATCCTTTTCCTACAACAAAATAGTCCTATGAAGAACAAGAACGTGCAAACAAGAGTAAAAGGAAAGGCATTGATTCTAGAGGTTGTTTTAGAGGTTCTAGTGGTAGATTTGGTGGTAGAAGAAGTTCAAATAAATTTGTAGGTAGATGCTACAATTGTAATAAGTTCGGGAATCTAGCATACAAGTTCCCTAAATTTTTTGGTTCTACATCAAGTGGAGGTGAAAGGAGAAGTGATAAGAGAGTGCAATTGGTTGAAGAAGATTAATGTGAAAGTGTGAAGTCTCCAAGTCATCTTGCTACACCAGAAGTTGGTGAGTCTTTGATGATGAGGAAATAACTTCTGAAGACATCCAAGGAGAAGGAATATACACAAAGGAGGACCTTGTTCAAGACCACATGTAAGTGTAAAGGTAAGGTATACAAAATTGTTGTAGATTCAGGTTCCACTGATAATATGGTATTAAATGAAATGGTAGATAAGTTAAATTTGGTGAAAGTTCCTCATGAAACAACCTATGAGGTATCATAGTTGAATGATGATCAATCACTTCTAGTTAATGAGCAAGATTTAGTTGAGTTTTAGATTGGTGGTTATAGGGATAAAGTTCTTTGTTATTTATTACCTATGAGTTGTTGTCATCTACTACTTGGGAGACCATGGCAATATGATAGACATGCCATGTATGATGGAAGAAAAAACACCTATCATATTGAGAATGATGGGAATGTGTTTAAATTGACTTCATTAGTTGAAGATGTGAAAGGAAAAGGTAAGGAATCCCAAGTGATCATGATGGGCAAGAAAGAGCATGTAAATATGGAGGAAGTAAAAAATGTAGAGTTTGCAGCCATGGAAAAAGTTCCACATGTTGGGATAGTGATATTGAAAGATGGCACACAATTAGAAATGGAAAATGATGAGAAGATGTCAAAAAATGACCTAGAGGAGGTCACGGATGAATTTTTGGTGAGGAAGCAAGATGGGTTAAGAAAATGTGATGAAATTTTAGTTGGGGCAGTGTTTTTTTCTATATTTGTTATAGAGGTTGAGTGGAAGTCATGTCCTATCAAGAAAGAAGCTATTAAGACTAATAGAAAAATGGTATATGTGACTGATAAGGCAGTGATTATTGAGGTAGAGAATTTGATAAAAAATGGTAGAGGGAAAAAGTGGAATGAAACAAGTTGACAAGTAAAGGAAAGAGAGTGATTTTGAGTGTGTTACAAGAATCCAAGAGGGGAAAATAAAAATAAAGGTTTATAGAGGATAGTGTGCAAGTGTAAAGATAAGTTTTTCATTGATTTCACTTGGTATAAGACAATATGTAGAGATGGGACAACACACAAATGGTATATGTATACACCTAAAAATGGTCTAGAAAAATCAAATTAATTAAATACAATTATTTGATTAATTAATCTTTAATTCATCTACTAATAAATAAATGAGAAATATTTATTTATATAGTTCATTATTCTAATTCTTCCATTTTGATCACATTCTTCTAATTCTTTCACTTTTATTAAATAAACAATTTCACATAGTTGTTTTATTTAATTATCTAATTATTTTCCTCTTAATTAAATAAACTAAATTATATAGTTTTATTTAATTATCATATCCCCTTTTTCTTAAATAAACAAATTTCATTTGTTTTTTTTATTTAATAATATTATTCCTCCAAGTTGAATAATTCTAATTTTCTCCAAAATTGAATAATTCAATTAAGCACATGTCTACAGCTTTTGGCTCAACCAAAATTAAAGGTTTCAATTTAATTAAATTATTTTTTATCTCTTCAACAAATTTTGGAACTTTCCCAAGAATTTTCTCTCTTCTTCCTCTTTCTATTCCTGGTCATTTGGAAGAATACTTTATCTTTTCCCCAATCTTCTTCATTTTCCACCATTGATTTATCTAGATTGAATCTTAACCATTGCTTCCTGCCACATCACAATTTCTTTTGAAAATCTATATAAACATCCTCTTGCTATAGGAAAAGGATCCCACTTTGAGCAAATGAACTCTGTAGAAATACATTTAGAGCAATTTAGCATTCAAGAATTCTAGAATCAACATTTTAGCAATCATTTAGTTTAGCAATATTGTAGTTTTCATTATAGCTACATCTTAAATATCATATTAGTATCATATTATCAATATATCATTATCATATAGCTTATCACATAATTTCATTATTAGATCATTATCACAACATTTATCAATCATAAATTTTATCATTCTCATTCGCTAGCTTCTCACTTTAATAATCACAGTGCATAAAATCTGAGAGCCACTTTGAATTATTAAATCCCTAGAGATAGAGAGCAATGGAACACTTTTAAAGATTTGATTATATTTCGATTAGATTAAAATTTTCATTTGAATTATCTAATACATGTTTCATTAAGAAGTGTTGTTATTTATTACTCACATTTATATTCACGCTTATAGTTTGGCACCCACCATGGGAAAAATCCCAATTTTAATGTTTTCTAGAAAAGTGACTTTACAAGCTTTTGATGTGATTTTGTTTTAGCGCAATTGGGATTTTTTATAGTACATCCAAAAAATATTTTGGTGCATCCAATATACTATTTCAGTGCATTTGACAAATATTGTAGCACATTCAAGCACTGTTACAGTGCATGAGATCATAATATGGTGCATACAATTGATACTATAGCACATAAGGGGTTTTTTATAATGCATCTAATAATTGTTTTGGCACACATTCACGTATTACTTTAGTGCATTGATTAGTTCTTTTAGCACATAGGAATTTTAGCGCGTATGATAAAATTTTTAGTGCATCTGACTATTTTTACAAAACAATAAATTTTTGAATACTAATCTTTGTTTTTAGTGTCATAGGTATGAAGTATGCTTGTCAAATCTACAAATTTCTTGAAACATTTATGCTACTCAAAGACAAACTATTGCAGATTATTAATGATGTTTGCAAGGTTTTAAATTTATCAAATGTTATCCTTTATTTAAGATAGGCATCTAGCTTAAGTAAAAGGATAATTCAACCTGCTATTTTCTTTCCTCTCCCCTTCACTGGGTGATGAAAATGTTAGACTCACTTTTCATGCTTTATTAAATCCTTTAGAAGGCTTGTCATAGTGGGAAAAAATACTCACCCTAAGGGAATGACCTAAGTGGGAAGAAACAAAGCTAGGTTTTCCAACCCACTATAATCAAAAGTGAATTTCGGGAAAGTCTGTAATTCAACAAAAGTGTACAAGATAAACATCTCCAAAGCCTTTGTTCTAAAGGTTGGGAGGTCTCCTAAGGGATTTTATCTATTGTTGCACCAAACAGAAACCCTATCTATGAACCTTAAGTTAGAAGCCAACCGTGTCAATTTCTAAATACTTTCTATACAACAGTGCAAGGAGAGGGAAGAATCTTCCCCCAAGACACTCACCATATAACTATCAGAAACCCTAACCAAAAGTAGAGGATTCAACTTTGGTTAAGATTCAGGAAAAGAAAACAAATGGGCACCCTCTAGGGGGTGACACGGCTGTGTGAGCTAACATAGTTTTAAGATGTAGGCTATGGTATTTTAAGTGGCCTACTTAACCTTAGAAAAGTGCTTGAACTATCTTTATTTTGTTATACAAGTGGAAATTGAAAGATTCAAACTTGATTCTAGAACACACACTATATGTTTAATGCATAGAAATTGAAACAACTATTTACAAAATTGATTTAATGTGTGTGAATCATTTTAGAAAGAATCACCCAATAAAAGAAATTAAATTCCATAATCCACAAGAAAATCAGGTACAATAAACATTAATTAGAAGTTTACTACCTGGGGAACAAACAATTTCACTGATTAAAACTAGAACAATCACAACATATAGTCAAAATACAAAATATTTTCTAGAATAGTGCATTCACTCAATGTTATAGCACATACAATCAGTTTAATAGCACATAGACCTATCATTTAGTGCATCAGAGGAAAAATTTAGTGCATAGGAGGAATAAGCTAGCACATAAAAGCAATAGTCTAGTGCATCCAACTCATTTTCTAGCACATAGGAAGAATAGTATAGTGCATTCAACCTTTTTAGCAATGCATCAAAACAAAATTTTAGCACATTTGTTAGCTATTTTAGCGCATCAGAATACTATAATAGTGCATCCAATAAATCAAAATCCAGAGAGCAATTTTCATTGTTTTTACACTATAATATCAAAATTCTGACTTTTGTCAGAACAAAAACATTTCCTGATTAAAAAAAAGTCTAAAAATGTCAAAAACTAAATCTCACAAGTGAAATTCTTCGAAATTAAACTAATATCTATCACTAAAAGTGTCTAAATCAAACACATTTGATTATTAAGTTAAGTTTCATGATCAATCATCTTAAATCAAGAAATGAAGCTATCTAATCAAACTTATTAACTAAGTTTAATCAATATAATCTATAATTCTATTCAACTTAAGTTAATACCTTGAGACTATTTCAAACTAAGATCAAAGTTTAGTGGACAATTATAGAATTTGTATGCCAATTTTGACAAGGTCTCAAAGACTAAAACTCTAAGATACCATGGAAATAGAATTCCAAAACATCATGTCTGAATTTGA
This sequence comes from Sequoia sempervirens, assembly GCA_007258455.2. NCBI lineage: Eukaryota > Viridiplantae > Streptophyta > Pinopsida > Cupressales > Cupressaceae > Sequoia > Sequoia sempervirens. The sequence continues at coordinate 345,018,549 of VDFB02373365.1, forward strand.
AGAAAATGAACTCAATAGATCCAACCGAAGGGAAAGAGAGGAAATAACTGGAGAAGAATTGCAAACCATTCAACAAGATCCCAAATTTCATAAGCTTGTGGAGAAATTTTGGAAAGAAATGGGAAAAAGTGCCTTGTAATGTAAGTTGGTCTAGTTCTTAAAGTTCCAAATAATTTTGATCTTGATAGATTAAAGGAATCAACCACAAGAGCTAAAATTGAAACATAAAATACACCATAGAATATAGATGAAGTGGCTACAATGAGAGATCAACTAAAAACTTTACAACAACAATTCCAAGATATGCAAACTATAACTGCTAAGAGATATTTTCTATAGGATATTTGTCCATATCCTTTTTTCCCAAACTATAAACATGATTCTATTTCCAAAACACTGTGAATTACCCAAGTACGATAAATACAATGGAGAAACAAATCCTCTTGACCATGTGAGGGAATTTTGAGTTACAAGTTTATAAATTTTCCATGAGGAGACATACTTAAAGAGGCTATTTCTATGAAGCTTAGGTGGACAATAAATGGAGTGGTTTTCTAGATTAACTCCAACAATTAGATCTTTTGAAGATCTAGTTAACAATTTTATAACTCAATATTCATATAATATACAACATGTTATCACAATGAAGGATCTTTGCAATACCAAACAAAAGAAAGGTAAATCATTTCTCTCATTTTTACAAATATGGAGAAGGTTGTTTGCAAGATATCCTTGTTCCAAACCTAAGAAGGAAAAGATGGAAATTTTCATTGACAATTTAAACGATGAAATAAGTTATAGGCTTGAACTACAATGTCCACCTACATTTGAGAAAATTATCGAAAATGGTCTCGAGATAGAAGAATATTTGGTCAAGAGAGGAGTCCGAAAAACATACAATGAAGTATTGAACAATGCAAATTCCTCTAATCACAACAACGATAAACCCAAGTTTTGCAAAAAAAATTAGAAATGATGGAAACAATGATGTTGTAACTAAAACACAAAACACAAAACCAATATTCAATTTAACAACAGTTGCAACTAAGATAGATCAAAGCAATAACCAAAATAGTAATTCGAACAATGTTGAGTCTAAATCATCACTATTTCAAAAACCATCCAATCAAAGGAAATTCACGCCTTTGGGGCAATCATTGGAATCAACATTAAAGGAACTTACTGAAGCGAAGCTTATCATAGTACAAGAACCACAAAATTGGGATCCACAAGTTAAACCATTTTGGTGGAACAATGCCCACTAGTGTGACTATCATTGGAACAAGGGTCATAAGACAAAGGATTGTTGGCAATTGAAACATACAATACAAGATCTAATCGACAACAAGAAAATACTCATAGAGGGACCACAAAAAAACAACGATCATGGATCTTTCAAGAACCCTCTACCGAATTACAAAAAAGGGGAATCATCTTCCACAAATGGTAAGAGGAAAAATGTAAACTATGTGTATGACACCATGATTCTCCATATTTCTATGGTTGAAGATCACGCTAATAACACTCAAATCAATGATGAACATGATCTTGTTTATTTTGAAATTCAAACAAATGATCTTGTTGCTGCAGAAAATCAAATGTTTGCAACTAATTATCAAACTCATAATGCTGAAATAAATGACAATCATGACATCATTACAACTAATCATCAAACCAAAAACAATGCTACATTTGAAAATCAGCTTCACATCATTGACACCAGCATAGAATCAAATCACACCACTCAATCTGATTAGAAAAACTATTGTAAATGAAAAACAAATTAATGTTATCAAGATCATGGAGAAGCAAGAGTATCAAGGGTATGTACAGGATCATGATGGGCCAAAAAGTGGCAATATGATGGGTATTTGTAGGGTATGTGGCTGGCAACTTTTTTATTACCCAAAATTAGTGAAATGAAAAGGGTTTTTAAAGGATATTCTCAACTTTCCACCAATATAAATTATGCTTTACTTTGATTTAATAAATAATAATTATTAATTTTCTATTTGAATTACAACAAAAGTCCTGATTAATAGGCTGATTGAAAAACATCTATAGCTTTCAAAATATATCACATTCTTTGAATCCAAAATATGTGTCACATTCTATGCTTCGCATACTATAGGATTAAAAAAATATTGAATTTCATAAAGTTTTCAACAAGTTAAGGTGGTCAGACATACAAGTTTTTATATTTTTGAAAAGTTATAATAAAAAATTCATAATTAATTATTTAGACAGAAAAAATTACAAAAAGATATTATGATTTTATTGTGATTAGGGTGGTCAAACACACACCTACTTCTTATTTTTTCCTTGAAATTTAAGTACTATTACATTGAAATTTTAAATTTTCACTCAATAGATTTTTTATTTTTTTTTTTAAAACCTAGTAGTTTAGAAACTACATTCAATTTTCTACATATTCTATTATTACATATATTTGAAATAATGTAGATAACTTATTCAAATTTTTATGTCAAGTTGCCTAACTCTTTTTTTTTTTGAATTTTTTACCACTTAAGGGCATGTTTTTTCCACGATGATCATGCACATACCCTCAACTGGTCAATGTAACAACAAAGGGGAAAGAAAAAGTAATACTCAAGGGAGCAACAACTAACACACCCACTACCCTAGCAATCCAATACAACATTGTTGATCAATTGAAGAAGACACCAGTGCAAATATCAATCTTAGAACTCTTTAAAGGGTGATCCCACAATAATGGGTTACAATTTTTGGCCAAACTTGACATTAAAATCAGGATTTTTCACCAGACATTCACTTTCTTACACCTATAGCAGCTAAACCATTAAGGTTTTGAAGATGAATCAAACTAGTTATTTGTTAGATATTTTGTGTAGATTCTAATTATATTTTTTTAAAAAAAATAAAAAATAAATTGTGAATCATTTTATGTAATTTTTAATAACTTATTTTTTCTACTAATCAGCATTTTTAAAAAGTGATGTTCACTTCGACATAACTTTTTTTATAGATAGGATACAATTCTAATTTTTAAATGCAAATTTTTACACCAATATCTAGGGGATGGATATTTTTTCATAATTTTTTGTTACATATATTTTTTTAAATGAATTTTTCAAGTCAACATAATTATAATTTGGAGAGAGGTGTACTTCGGCCTGCATAAATTTTTTTGTATTCTTTTGAATTAACTTATTCTTTTTTTGTTGGAATAAGGACATCAATACCTAGGGAACATGCATTTTTTAGAATTTTTTTCTCTATTTTTCTATTTTTTCGTATGTGTGAAATAAAGAACTTGATGTTCATTGAAAATCCTACATTCACAGGAAATAAAAAATAAATATAATAATCAAATTAAACATATTTAAAATTATACTTTTTAGGAAGCTTATAATAAGGGCTACAGGCTTACAAAGCATAAATTTTAAATGAATTCATTTGATCACCCAAAAGGTAAATCAAAAGTAGTTTTTTATCAGCATTTTGATAGGTGTAGAGGAGACTCGATTATAGGCATGGTTTAAATCTAACAAGGTTCTATCCAAGGGGGTTTGATCTAAGGGGATTTCATCAATCCCTCTTTAATTGAAATAATTTAAATGGACCCTTTGAAGTCATAAATCAATGTATTTTCTAAAAATATGTGATTTCAGGCAAAAATCAGGATGTCCCAAAAAGTGTAACCCATTATTGTGGCAGCACCCTAAAGTATCATCTACACACAAGGAAATTATAGAACAAGCTCTTGTTGCCACAATAGTACCCAATAATCTGGAAGTTGACCAATTTTAGGCTATGGTGGAACACTTAACTGTTCCACTCTACTTATCATTTTCTAAACATGATTATGTTGCAGACACCAAAAATTGGTCTAGGCCCGCAACTTCAATTTCTTGGTTATTCACAATTGTCATTGTCATAATTAAATAATTTTGATTATTTAATTATATTTCTAAAGTCTCTTACCATCCATTAATTAAATAATTTTAATTATTTAATTAAATTATTCTATCATTATTTAATCCTGATTAATTAAATGAATATTATTTATTTAATTGCATTAGTAATTAACATTACCCCTTTCCTTAAATTAAATTAAATTATTATTTAATTTATCTTCATTGCATTTTCAACTAGATAATTAAATAATATTTTAAATTATTTAATTATTTACTAAACCTTTTCTTCAAGTCAATTAAATAAATTCTTATTTATTTAATCCCTTAATTCGAATGTTGAATTAAATTAATCATTTAATTCATTAAATAATTATTCTCGACATATTCTTCTATAATTGGGTAATCACCAAGTTATCTGATTATTCATTTTCACTTGAGTTGAGATCTAAATTAGAGAATTCAGTTATCTTCTGAGTCAATATTGTTTCTAACGAATAGATCATTCTCAATTTAATCATTTAGTTATCTACTTCCACCTTTTGCATGTACACATCTATTAATTAAATAATTTTAACTAATTAATTTATGTGTGCATTTGAATAGATTATTTTCCTCTTGCAAATCATCAACTTGACATGCTAAATCTATTCTTCCAATTTTTGAATAGTCATCACTGAAAGATGAAATTATTATCTAATTTCATCTCTTAGATGTTTTTGAGTTCTAACTTTCACTCTTGAAACCCTTATTTGAATTCATGACCTAGTTTTAATCTTGATCATCCATTTACTTTCAATCTTAGCCTTTCATTCAAAACATCAATTTTCTATAAATTAATCAATCTTTGTCATTATTCTCTCTCTCAAAATATTTTATGTTTTTGGAAGCAATTATCTTCAATATCTTGTCATTGCCATAATCATAGAGCTATACTTGCATACATTGAAAATATGAAGGCAAGGATACTATCATAATGACATGGAGAAGAGGAACAAAGATCATTCAAGGAATTATGATGTTCGGTGAGATTGTTTCATATTCATGCTTTTATTGTTCCATTGTGCTTTGTTGTTAGATGTAGATTAGTTTTCTTTAATCTAGTTTATTTGCTTGCTTGCTTATTTTCTTGCATTACATTTTGGTGAACTTGACATGAAGACATGGTCTTCGAAAAAAATTATAGTTTTTCTATGAATTTTGCAGGTTTTGTATGGAATGATGCATTTGAAGTAAAAAATGACACAATTGACTTTTTGCACCACATTTGAGATGAAAAATGATGCATTTGATTATTAGCGACACATTTGCAAAAAACTATGATGCATCTAACTAGTAAAATAGAGACGCAATTGACTGGTATATTTTCTATTTTTGTTTTCCCAAATTCCAAAATCAAAAATTTTCAATTGATTTATTTTTTAGTAATATCAAAATTTTTAGCACGTGTGCTTTTTTGGAGTTAACATAGTGTTTGCAAGATGTTAGTAGAATACAATATTGAAAACTACTGATGATTTGTTTTGTAGAACGTATGTTGAAGATCTTTTTGAAACAAATTGTTTGGTAGTTTAGAAAATCGTCATTTGGTTTAAAAATTAACTATTGTCTTTCATGTCTGGTACTTCAACACGTGTCTAGTTTAGAACCCTACATGATTCAGTGCATAGGAGTATCCTCTCCCCTTGTGCATTTGTTCAATCTTGGGTGTAAGAGAAACTGTTACCAACTCTAAAACTTGGGCCTATCTTGGTGGGAAAAGTACTCACCCCAAGACAACTCAAACCGATAGCACGCTGAACCTGAGCAACTTCCAACCAGTATATAAAAGTGGGTTCTTGAGTAAATCTCAAGAATTATAAGTATTATTTTGATGAGAAGGGCATTAATCATCTCTCACCACATGGATGATACCCCATGAATAGAATTCCCTTATTAAATATCATTATTGTAGAAGGCCAAAAACCCAATTTATTTGTTGGTGTAGTAGGTTGGACCTATGAAGCCATCTCACATTCTTACAGTCATTAGTAGAGATATAAATTGTGCCATTATAAGGATTTTTTATGGGTATTGGAGCTTGGTTGCCCCATATAAGTGAGTGTCACGGAGTGGAGCCATTGGGTTAAGGCTTATAAACATCCACTCTAGATAAGTGTAGTTGGGGAAACACAAGTGATAACTCAGCAAATATAGTTCATGTTAGCCTAAGATGTGCTTGTTTGCTACTGCATTGAATGTTCTTTGAGTCAAAACCAAACTAAAATATTGTGTTTTCTATGCTTGATATTTTCCAATACTTGATTGGAAAACAAAATGTTCAACTCTTTCATTTACTAGAAAACCACAATTGAAACAAACTAAGTCACATCTTCCCTTTTACACTGCATTTCACAAATTTTAACTCACATCTATCACATTGGTCCTCATTGTAATTTACCAAAAAAATTGATTCCCATCTATCAGATAGTGAGCCACATGTGTCTTTTAGAGTCACATCTGATAGGTAAACTATTACATATGAGTTGTTGAGTCACATCTATCATTAGAAACCCACACTTCAAACTGTATGTGATGCATCTAACTAAATGAGTTGCATTTGTAGTCTAGAAACACACATCTCCCCTATCACATATTTGAGCCTATTTTACAGTCATAGTCTCTTTTGCTAGAAAATCACATCTATTTACCTACAAGTCACAATTGTTTTTTGAGTCACATCTGTACTATAAAATAATGCAGTATCCTGTTACGATCTATCATAGTTTACCACTAAAAACACTACATCTGAATTTAGGAGTTGTATCTGTCAAAAACAGTGATGCATCTTTCCAACTATGCCATATTTTTCTATTAACTAGAGAGTCAAATTTCACTGTCACAGTCATACTAGTTTTTCATATGTCCTTTCACAATGATCCTAGATCTAAAAACTAGAACGATTTGCTCAATATTGCATCCTTTATGTATCATTTAGTCATTACTATAGTCATCCTAGCTTCACTTAGTTATTACTATAATCATCCTAGTTTAATCTGTCGTTATTATCGTCCTAGTTTTGAGTTTTAGCTTCATCTTAAGGGTACATATTACCTTTAGATCAAAATTTTTAAGGTCACCTTTTGAAAACTTTAGAATAGGTCCATTTTCACACTTTGGAAAAACCATTGCTTCAACAAATTCTATCATTGAACCTAGTCATAATATCTTTTTTCATACAGTAGGTCTTTCTGACTCATTGGTCTAGTCTGAGAGAACACCTTATCTTTGGTCCTAGTCCTATGTAGGTTCCTTGAAATTATTACATTGAAACTCTAGTTATACTTTATATGGTTGGTAATCTCGTCTTAAGTCCACAAATTCATTTACCTTATGCATCTTTAGATTTTTCATACTTAGGTTTAGTCATCCTAGTATAGATTCATTCTAGATAATCCTTATTTGCAAGAAAATACCAAAAAAATAGTTGCATGCATTCCTTATTTGCATTTATAAAACCCAAAAAACATATAATAGAGTCATATCATCCATAGGTGTATTTTTTCATTCCTTGCATATTGAGCTCATCTTACATGGTAGAGACTAGGTCTAAAAGGTGAAAGAGAGAAGAAATGTCAAACCCAAATGATTTATTTAATCCCTTCACAAGCTCCTCTTAGGGACCATATCCTAGACCTCATAGACCTTTGATGGAACAATTTTTCAATAGAGACACCCAAGGAAACACAATAGTGGAAGACCTAGATGCCACAGTGCAAGACCTTGAGTTTGCTTCCTTTGTAGATGATTACCTATCACACGATCCTCAATGTTTCTTGGTAAAATTGTTAGCTGGGGGTACTACACTACCTATAGGATTTGACATTAGTACATTACAAACTCAAACAACACAAGGGAAAAAAATGACCGTTAGTGTCACTACATGACAAGTCACTATTGTTGTATCGTCTACTATACCTACACAGAGCATGATAATCCACACGTCACCATTTGGCACAATTCCCATGACAACAAGATTTCACTTCTCTATAGGATAGACATTGTCCAGTCCATTTGGCCTTCTTGCTAGAAGTAAAAGACCTAAAATAATAGCTATAGTTCCATGATACAGAAAACAACTATTATACCCATGACTAGCATTACTAGTACTATTCCACAAACAACTACTATACCTACGACTAACATTACTAGTACTATTCCTCAAAAAAAAATTGTACCAAGTATGAACATCAGTAGTGCTATACCATAGACAAGGTACATAACTTCCTTTCAATATGGGAGTTGACCTATACCTTCACAGAACATCCCTTCATAGAGCATACCTTAACAAAACATTCCTATTCTAGCTTAGAATCCATTCACATAGATTATGAGTTAGAATCCATTCATCAACATTTTGAGTCAAAACACACCCTACATACCAACACTCAATCAAAACCCATCACAAAACATCAGGTTTCAGAACATGTATGTGGACACTTACAATCTAGAAAACACGTCACTTATAGAGGTTGATGTCCTACAAACACAGATACAAGCCCTCCAAACACAAATGGGCAACATGGCAGTATCTAATAAGTGAACTATTTCAGCACAAGATCTATATCCTTTTCCCTTTGACAAATCATTGTACATGATGCCATTCCCGCAAGGGTATGTGGTACCTAATTTTCCTAAGTAGAATGGAAAGTGCAATCGACTCAAACACATAAGGGAATTCTCTATAACAAGCATAGATGTGGCATATGATCCAACCTACCTCATGAGATTGTTTCCAAGGAGTTTTACTACAATTCCACTTGAATGGTTCACTAAACTTAGTGGCATAAAATTTTGGGGTGAACTAGCCAAGAAATTCATCAAACACTTCTCCTTTAACATTGATAATGAAATTACTATAGCAACCTTGTGTCACACAACACAAGAAGAAAGAGAAGACTTTATTACCTTTTTCCAGAGATGGAGAAGCATGGCTAGTCGATTTCCTGTCGAAATACCTAAAAAGAAAAAGGTCACTATATTCCAATAAAATCTCAATGCTAAACTAAGAGCTAACTTACATGTACATTGTTGCACTTCATTTGCAGAATTAGTGGAAAAGGGTATTATCTTAGAAAAATATTTAATCGACAAAGGAGAACTTAAGCTACCCAAAAAAATCCAAATGTGCAGAATACCTCCAATGATAGAAACAAAAATTAGTCTCAAAACAAAAATGTTACTAGTGATGGGGTTGTTGATGCCAAAGCCTTACAAGCAAGACTACTCATAACTCTTATAGGTCATAATCCCTCTTCCAACACATTGAATTCTATCAATACAATGCCTAACATTCCTCAGAACAACCAATGACCACAACAGTTGAGATGGTTTCCAAAACATGAATTCACTCCCTTAGGGGACCTATTGAGTCAGTTTTCAAATAGTTACTACAACATAACCTTATACAACTTCAAGAGCCAAAACCATATTATCCTAGGCAATTTAAACCTTTTTGGTGGGATGAGAATTCTTTCTATGACTACCATTAGATTAAGGGACATAGTTTGCAAAAATTTTGATAATTAAAGAATATTATATAGGATCTTGTCGAGAACATAACCATTGAAGTTGGTGGGTAGAAGCAAATGACCTCAAAAACTAATCATAGGGTCTTTTTGGATCTAATAAATGACCATGGGAATGGAAAAGCCTCCAATATAGGGACTAAGACTAATGAAAATCATGTTAAATATGCCAATGTAAAGTATGACTACAATCACGACACTATAATAAATCATATCCAAGTTGTTGATGATAGAGTCAATACTATTACCATTGACAAGACCCCTAAATGTGTTTCTAATACTCATCGTACCAAAATAACCATTCTAGGGCCTCCACAACCAACACCACCATAGCCTCCCAAATCGTAGTATAACTTACTTGATTAGTTGGGAAAGATCCCTACATAGATCTCTATCTTAGAGTTGTTGCACATTTTTCCTAAGCACCAAGCTATCCTAGACAAAGCTTTACAAAGCACCACTGTACCAAATGATCTTGATGTCAATAACTTTGAAAAAATGGTAGGATATCTAACCAATTATCACCATGCTACTTTTTCTAAAAATGAAAATCCAACTGAAAAGATGAACCATAATGATCCGTTACATCTTGAGGTTCTTGTGCATAAAACCAAAGTTAGACGAGTCTTGGTAGATGGTGGTGCAGGGTTAAACATTTGTACCTTTCAATTGGTTTATGTGCTAGGTTTCTCAGAAACATACATAGACACCACCAAGAGTATAGTGATTAAGGATTATCACGATGATGAGTGTCCTTCTAAGGGGGTTGTTACACTTCCTATTAGGATTGGACCTACAGTTGTGGATACTCACATCCAAGTCCTAGATCTTGTCCTACCCTATAACATTCTTCTAGGCTGATCATGGATACATGACATGAAAGTTGTCCCATCCACATATTACCAATGCCTAAATTTTCCATATAATGGCACAAAAATTACAATAGATGGTGATCCTAATCCATTCCATTATTGTTCCAACTTAAAAGGCATCCCCAAATGTCAAGTTCCTGTTAACAAAGTGGCATCATCATCCACATTATCTCCATATGTCGATCCATACACACTTTCTAAGACACCCATTTCCCAATTACCATCCCCTACTCCTAAGCTTCAAATTCAAGATAATGGCTATGGAGAATATCACATGAAGGAATCCTATTTTGTTAGTTAGTTGGTTCCTCCTAAGTCATACGATTTACCTACATTAGACAAGAGACAACCTAGAGTCATTAAGAATGTTCCTCCTACATTAACATACAAAAGATGAGGAGAACTGAGTAAGGAAGCCTTTAATGAAGAAGACATGACATCTTGGTTGTATAGAGAAGATGATGAAGTACCTCCTCTGTCAATACATCTATAGACACATCAATATGGAAAAGGATTTAAGATGATGCAAGACAAAGGTTACAATGGATGTAGTGGCTTAGGACTACATTAGAACAGAAGGATTGAGCCTATCTTTGTTTCACAATGACTAAAGGGCCTAGGGATAAGGTATCAACCACTTCATATTGGTGATTCTAGTATTCTATTACCTCCACAAGAGGAAGTAAGTATTTCTAAAATTATCGAGACATCTATCAGACCATCCAACTAGTGTCAATGCCCATCTCCTAATTCCAATTAATATGAGTGGGATTCCCTCTCTTCCACTACCTTCATGGACCTTGATAACCTATATGGGGAACTTGATAAAATGCTTATCTCCTCATAGATTCCACCTGATAATTATCTACAAAATTTTGCTACAAAAGAAGAGTGGCTCAAGAACTATATTTTGGGAATCCCTTGATCCTACTACTTGGGGATCTAACCAAGCCACTCTTGATGATCAAACTTTAGCAATTTTTCCACCTTATAGTTTACCTATTCCTAAGAAAAATAATAAAGAATAATTGGTATGAAACTTTTGTGACCACATCAACAACTCAATCTTTACTTTGACTCTAGTAGAATTTAATACCCACGATGATGACATGCCATTAGTGTATCCCCAACTCATCAATTGGGATCAACAAGGCTCGCTTGTCTTAGATGTCTTTGGGAATGATGAAGCAATAGCTGAGTTCCTTGGATTACAAGAATGAATACCAAGTGGTGATCACAAAGCTGTTTTTACCATTGACTTAGACAACATGGCATATTTTGGGGACTCTCTTCACCATTCCAGTTGCAAAAATAAGAAAAACAATGATAAAAATGGAAATGATTCTCTAGGTGAAAACTTAAAGGCAACTTTAGATGATGAAAAAGAAAAAATAAAGGATGCATCTAAGGGTGAAAACCTCTCTGAGGCACCCAAGGATGGAAGGTTGAACAATCTCCTTGTTGAGAAAGAAAAATGGCCATTGTTGATAGAGGAAACCATTGAAGTCAACATCGCCATAAAAGAGAATCAATGGCTTATCTATTTTGCACAATCATTTATAGAAGAGGAAAAACTTGAGTTCCGACACTTCTTTATAGAAAGATAGATAAAATTTGCATGGTCATATGCTAATATGCCTAGGTTAGATCTTGACTTAGTCTTACATCACTTTCCATTGAAACTAGGTGTTAAACCATTTAAACAAAAACTCAAAAAAATGCATCCACAAATTGCTCTATTAGTCAAGGTTGGGTTGAAGAAACTATTGGATGCTAGCTTTATTAGATCCATTGAATATGTAGAGTGGATGTCTAATCTCATGCTAGTAAGGAAGCCAATTAGGGGCATCTGCATTTGCACTAATTTTTGAGACATCAACAAAGTGTGCCCTAAAGATGATTTTCCATTACCAACAATTGATATAATAGTGGACCTGACTACTGGCTATGAAATGTTATCTCTTATTGATGGATTCTCAAGATATAACCAGATAAGTATTGTAACTGAAGATCAACCAAAGACTTCTTTTACTTGCCCATGAGGGACATATTGCTAGAATGTAATGCCCTTTGGACTAAAAAATACTAAAGCCACATACCAACATGCTATGACAACTATATTCCATGACCTCATGCATGATATCATGGAAGACTATGTGGATGATATAATAGTTAAATCTTTGACAAGGGAAAATCATTTACAGGTTCTAGATAGAGCTTTTAAGAGACTAGAAGAATATAAGATTAGACTTAATCCTAAAAAGTATGTGTTTGGCGTACAATCAGGGAAACTTCTAGGCTATATAATATCTAGACAAGGCATTGGTGTAGATCTAGTGAAATTTAAAGCAATAAGAGACATGTCTCCCCTGGCTAATCTAGGTCAACTAAGGACACTTCAAGGAAGACTATAGTTAATCAGATGGTTTATAGTGTGATTAGCAGATAAGATTCACCCATTTCAACATCTACTCAAGAAAGGAGTACCTTTTGTATGGACCCCTAAGTGTTAAGAGGCATTTCAATAGATTAAGGACTATCTACTTACACTGCTAGTATTAATGCCAAAAATTTAGGGAAATCCTTTTATATTGTACATCACTACAACCACATCAACATTAGGTGCTTCACTTGCACAAAATGACATAGAGGGTGGACAAAGAGAAATATACTATATCAACCACACTTTGGTGGGTTATGAATTGAACTTCAACCCTATAGAGCATGCATGTCTTGTAGTAGTTTTTGTTGCTTACAAACTAAGGAACTACATGTTGAACTGTCATACGATGTTGGTTGTTAAGGTTGACCCTCTAAAATATCTTCTTAGTAAGGTAGCATTAACATGATGTATTGCTAAATGGGTAATGATACTAAGTGAATATGACATCCAGTATGTGGAAAGAAAAGCCATAAAAGGACAAGTTATTGTTGATCAATTAGAAAACACACCAACTCAAGCAGATCACCCTTTAGTCTTAGACTTTCCTAATGAGTTCATCTTTACACTTGACATTAATGCAACATGGAAGCTATACTTTGATGGGTCCCATACAAACCATGGCTCAAGGGCTGGTGTATTATTCATCACGCCACAAGGTGACACCATTCCTAAGTCTTTTATAATTTCATTTCCATGTACTAACAACGTAGAAAAATATGAGGCTCTTTTGGCAAGGTTACGAATGGCTATTCAATGGAAAATCAAGCAATTGCATATCTATGGTGATTATCAATTAGTAATCAAGTAGGAAAATTATGAGTATGACACAAAGGATGAGAAACTAGCACAATACCAATGCATGGTAGATAGCTTTAAACAATATTTTGATAGCATCATTTTTTATCACATTCCTCGTATTAAAAAAAGGAAAAAAATTTCATGGCAACCATTGGCTCTTTATTAGATGTACCTACCAATGTGCCTAAGTTTGAGTGCTTGGTAGAACAAATTTTTGTCCCTGCTTTTGATACTCTAGACTCATAGATGGTATGTGTACTTGTTGGTCTTGATTCCCCATGGTACAAGGACATCTTCAACTATCTTAATTCCCAAACTATGCCCCCTAACTTGTCAAACAACCAGTGTAGAATCTTTATCTATAAGTCAGCTAAATACACCATCATCGAGGATACCTTGTATAGACGTGCCTTAGATAACACCCTTTTAAGATTTCTCGATACTGAAGAAGCACAAGCAACCTTACGTGGGGTACATGAGGGTATATGTGGATCCAATTCTAGTGGTCCTACCTTAGCTAAAAATATCGTGAGGCTAGGCTATTATTGGCCTACAATGTATACAAATGGCTCTTTCTTTGTTAAGAAATGTTTATTGTGCCAGATTCATGGAGACTTGATACACGCGCCAACACAAGAGCTAAGACCGATCACATCACCATGACCTTTTTCCCAATGGGACTTGACCTCATAGGAAAGATACATCCTATGTCCTCAAATGGACATAAGTTTATTATTACAACAAAAAAATACTTTACCAAATGGATTGAAGCAATTCCTATGACCTACATTACAGGAACATAGATTTCCAAGTTCATCTTGAACTATATGATTTGTAGATATTGTATTCCTCAATCCATCATCACAAATAATGGCCACCCATTCAAGAATAAAGAAGACCATCAACTATGCCAAGAATTCCATATTCAACATCATTTCTCCACTCCATATTACCCACAAGGTAATGGCCAGGCTGAGGCATCTAACAAGACTATCATTAGAATCCTCAAAAATATTGTCAATGACATTGGTTGTGACTAGAATTTAATGCTTAATCTTGACTTATGGGCTTATCATACAAGTATGTGTACTCACACCAACGCCACTCCATATTCCTTAGTCTTTGATTTTGAGGCTATCGTACCTATTGAGGTCAAAATTCCATTCCTAAGGGTATCTTTGAAAGGCCACATTGATGAAAAAGAATACTAAATGTCAAGACTACATGATCTAGAATTCCAAGATGAAATAAGACAAAAAGCATTAGATCATCTACAAGTATGTCAAAATCATCTTCGTCGAAGCTATAACAGGAAATTCTTTAGCAAAATTTTTTACATTGGTGACCTGGTCTTAATGGAGAATCCTAAGAATCAAGCTGAGAGAGAAAAACTAGGCAAGTTTGAATTGAATTGGCTAGGGCTTTACATTGTCATAGAAGCCTTTAGATCAGGAGCATATCAACTTTCTACTCCTAAAGGGGAAACATTGTCAACACCTATAAAGAGCATTCATTTGAAGAATCTTTATACATAAGATTCTGAGATCCATGTCTTAGTCATCAAAACTACAAAAAAAATAAAAAAATAATAAAAAATCATTACTTAGGTGACAACCTAGAAAACAAGCATCTTTGTAGCACCAAAAAAATTGAAAAATTTAGAAAATAGTAAAAAGAAATGAGTCGTCCAATAGTGAAAACCAATTAGGCAACACTTTGGATAAGTACCATGGTGAAAACCTAGCAAACAAATGTCATGTGTAATTGACTTTTCTCCTTCATCTACCATCATTCTAATCTAACTTCCTTGTACATATCTTTTCTATCCATATCCTTGTATATATCATCCATAATAAATGCTTGTCCTTTCCATAGCTTGGAATTATTGACATCAGGAACACATCATTTCCCCATTCCATTTCATCTTATATATTGGTCTTATACTTGATTGGGGGAAGATACTTAACCTATGTCATTTGACTCTTATAGTGGTTGTCCAGAAGATGCAAGACCACTGAAAATCCAAAAACATTACAAAATTTCCATCGAAAAATACAAAACATCGCAAAATGTCTTGAAGAAAATTCAAAAACAACATAACACTTCAAAAAGGAAAAAAACTCAAATCATGTCAAAAATCCAAAAAAAAATAGTCATAGCCAGTCACATTTGTTAGTCTTTGTCATTTTCAAACTATGTTGCCTCTGTGACTAGATGTAGGCAAGGCCATCTCTTGATGTACCCCTGAGGCATTAGGTTAGTTGTTCTAGGTTTTCCTATACAAAATCATGATTCAATTCATTGTCTATATGACAAGGTCATTGGTCATGTCAAACTACGATGTCTCTATGTGTATAGCATAGGCAAGGCCATCTATTGATGAGCCCCTGAGGCCACACTAGGATATTCCTTTAGGGTTTGTCACATTCACTATCACACACATGCCAAACATTTTTAATTATATCAATGTCTTTTAGTCAATCTTGTTAGTCAAAGTCTGTCAAACTAAGAGGTCTCTACATGTATAACATAGGCAAGGATATCTATGGATGAGCCCCCAAGGCCATACTAGGTTAGTCATTTAGGTTTCACAAGCAAATTCAATTGTCAGCACAACATATCAAGTCACACCTCGACAAGACAGACAAGTCAACAATGTCATCAATTCAAATCAAAAAAATTTCCAAAACAATCAATTCATGTCTGCTCCAAGATATGTCCTTGGAAACATACATCATCAAAACAAACAACCTAAGTATTCTACAAGATGAGTCCTTCATAAAAATAGGCATTAGGAAAACAATCGTCATATCCTTACAATAGGTTGTCACATCAATGGAATTAGACTTCAATGTCTTATACGAAATGTGTCTTTCTGAAACCAATCTTTTGTCATGCCTTCTATAGATAGTCACAAAATAAAAACTAGACCCAACATCTTATACGGTATGTTCCCTCCTAAAAATAGGCTCAATCAATCAAACAAAACAAAATAGATCAAATTTTGGAAAATATTTTATTGGCTTGTGGCTTTGTAACTTGTTTATTTTATCTTTTTATATGGCTTTATGTTTGGGTTCTCTTACTAGCTTTCTCAAGGATGTCCCATGAAGGATTTAGAGAATCAATGATGTATCAAGGCTAATTTTCTTTGATTGTTGTTTGTCAACTATCTTTTAATTTGGTTTTTGACTCATGTTACTAGTTTCCTCGAGGATGTCCCATGAAGGATTTAGAGGAGCTATGACATATCATGACTTGTCTTTTCTTTGTTTGTTGTATGTGGTTTGTCTTGACAAAAAGATTAGGGAAATTGTGCCCTTAGTATGAGTTATGGCATTCCTTGTCTATGAATGTCTCTTGTTAGCAGGTGAATGACCTTACACACCATGGTCTATCTCATATCATGGTGTTTATTTTTCATCTATGTCAGTTAACACCCAATGATGATTTAAGTGCAAAGCTTTTATGTGTTGATGAAATATTGAAGATTCTGATATAAAAAATTTAGGTATTAACATCCATATCTTCTATTTTTTTTTTTTATTATTCTCCACATTAAAATTTCTTCTTTTCCAGATCATGGAAAAGTCCTATGATACACAAAAATATAAGTCATCCTACATATGCATTCATGTTAGAAACATCATATACATATCATACATATAAGCTGCATTAGAAAATACAAAAATATAGGCATTCATAACATTTAGGATTCCATGACATATCATTCATAAATCATCATAGATTACATAACATAAGCTATACATACATCATACATATAAATAGCATTGTAAATAAATACATCACATTGCATCTCATCATCATAAATAAAAGTAAATGTATCCATCATCATGTAGAATCAGCCTAGACATTATAACATCATATATCATAATAGGTTGCATGAACATTATAAAGTAAATACCATGGAATCCATCACATGTGCATAATCATATAGAGAAATGCATATCATATAAATAACTACCAAAATCATACATATAGATAGCTCAAAATATGTGTCATAGTACAAATGTCATGATGTCTATCTCAAATGGAGCTCACAGGCTCTATAATCAAAAACAATGTCTACAACGTAAATATCATAATCATGCCCTAGGCAGAATCCCCATTGCTCTCATGAGAGGAATGGGGTGATGACTGGTGTTGAGACCCTAATGAACAGTGCACTAAAGGTGGCCTATCATATGGCCCTGATCTGTGAGGCTGCTCAACCCCCTCTATGCTAACTATCTTGCTATGAGTCCTAGTATGTGTCCTAGATTTGCTTTGTCCCTGTGAGTAATTGGCAGCTCATCTCTCAGGTGGTACCTCCTACTCGTATAGATCCCTATAGTATATATCCCTCTCACCCGATCTAATCATCTCCCATGTGAATGCCTTAGAAGGTCCTCTGCATAGGGTCTACAGCTCTGAGAATCTTCACTCAATCTCCTGCCTCCTAGCTACTACCTGATCCCTATCCATGTATGCTCTATCTCTCTCCATCTACATAGCATCACTCTATATAGTCAAGGCTCTCACCCTCTCCTCCAAAGACTCTACTCTAGCCTGTAGGTCTGATAGTCTCTGATCAATAAGACTTGGATTGTCCTGATGAGGCTAATCCTTTATCTCTATGTTCCAGACCTCTATCACCCTGTCTTTGATCTCTCTCTCCTCTCTCATCTCCTCCTCCTCATCATCATCATAAACTACTAATAGACCAAGAGTATCTATGTCCTACTCCTCTCCTCTAATGGCCTCCTTAGTATGCTCCTCTCCTCCGACAACCTCCTCTCTTGTTGCATGATCCTCTCTCCCAACCTCGACACGAACATCATCCTTGACTCCTCCAATGTCTAGCATGGGCACATCCTACTCACCCTCCATGTCCTCCTCACAAATTGATGATAGCTATGGATCTCAACCTCTATGACCCCTACCTCCATCACCCCTCTTACCACCACCCCTACCTCCACCTCCACATATCCCACCTCATCTCCCTCTAGGTCCTATCTCACATCTCTCCATATCAAGGGAACTGGATTGTGACTCACCCACCATGTATCATATGCATCT
This sequence comes from Sequoia sempervirens, assembly GCA_007258455.2. NCBI lineage: Eukaryota > Viridiplantae > Streptophyta > Pinopsida > Cupressales > Cupressaceae > Sequoia > Sequoia sempervirens. The sequence continues at coordinate 345,037,204 of VDFB02373365.1, forward strand.
TTTGTGCCTGGATCTGCTGCTCTGCCCCTCCATGCCCACTACACTAGTTGTAGTGCATAAATATCTGCCACTACTACTACTATTGGAATCCTTGCCCCCCATAGAATCACCTCTCTTGATGATTGGGAAAACTCTACTCGTCCTCAAGGCTCATCTTGAACTTCTCCAAACTACCTCAACACTCTATCTGGTAAGTGTCTCTCAATAATTTGTACCCTCTACACTATCCTCCCAATCAGGTAGTACATCTATCTGTAGAATGGCAGGTGTTGGTGCTCATCTGGCCACTGTGCTAAATCTAAGTATGGCCTCCATGTGAACTGTACCATTGTGTCTATGATATACATATAATAACCTATGTATCCAATATGTATTTGAGTGTTAGCCCCTACATAACAGAAGGAATATGGGGATCCCTACTCTCTATCAGTAGTCACAGGTGGCCGAAATATAGCAATATACTCCCATGCCCATACCATCAGTAGCGTGGTCCCACAACTCATTGACTGTGCCTTTCTATAAGCTATGTCATGCAGATGGAAATATAACGTCACAAGTAGACATGGTCCTCATGCGTATACTACCTGCATCTCTAACATGCCTACCAACGTCTCCCCCCATCCAACAAGAAATCTATGACCTTGACGATTAGGCAACACAATCCCTCTAATCAATATACACAATAAGCAGTCAATCTTGGCATATTTTGCTGCCAAAACATGCCATCTAATCTCATAGTCCTCTATCCTTGGATCACTAATGTCACCATGATCATAGAAACAAAATATCTCACTGAATCCTCTCTATGTATCATACAATACTCTCTAACCCTTAATATTCAGTTGAAGCATCCTATACACATCCTCCAACGTGATAGTAGCCTCTCTTGTAGGTAGGTCAAATGAAGATGTCTTTGAATGCCACCGCTCACATAGTGTTGTCAACAACACTCCGTTTTCCCGAATGGTGGGCATCAATGTCACATGATGCAAGCCTAAGTGCCATAGAAATCATCTCTCTCCATTCAATCGCTTATCTCACAACTCAAATTTCAGAGGTCTAGACTCTTAGGTATATATAGGATCGAGAACAACCTACATTACAATCTTAGGTCAGCAAAATAATGCATTTCATCAGAGGAAAATGTGTTTCTTTTTAGCAAATGCATTACACTAATCCATATGCGACATTCACTTTTACAAATGTGCTACAAAACTTCAAATTCATCATTACATTTTGCAAATGTGTCAAACCAAATCATATGCATACAACCATTAACAAAGCCTATTCAAATAGCTAGAAAAATAGTCAAATGGATATTACAATGGAAAATGTGTTGCAGAAAACCTAATGCATTACCTCAAATGTAAATGTGATGCAAAATATGACATTCTATGCAAAAAATTACAAATGTGCATTTTCATAAACAATACCTATGCTACCCGAGACGTAAATTTACAAATGTGGTATTTCGCATACAAATGCAGTGAAAATGTATGCATATGTGGTGAACTGAACATCAACACATTTGAAAAGAATGAAAAAAATGTCTTGAAATGTGTGTGAATTAAAATTTTTAAGGTCATTTTTCAAGTACATACCGATGGGTCAGCGTTAGTGGGCCATCAGAATGTTTGAATGTGGTAGGCACAGTGATGGGTGTGTGGATCTGGAGACATCTTCAATATAGGTCCAGAGCAAAAATTACAAATTTCTAAACTTGGATTGCAAAAATGAATTGGATTCTCACTAATTTCTATTTATATGTAGGATTTTTGATGTCATTTTTGCAACCTTGTCTATTGGACCCTCATTTTTCCACCTTCTAATGACCATTTGACCTATCAAATCAACTTGAAATTCAGTTCTATAAACACCATTTAAAATTTGGGCATCAAATTGACTAATCGGGACAACTTCCAAATTTTTCCAAATTTTTCAAAAATTTGTCAATTTTCTCGAGGGGGCATACCCTAACCTATTTTACACTGGGGCACGACTGGGGCATGTTTTCAATGGTTTTCTTTGACACAATGCAATAAATTACATTATATTAAAGAGGGGAAAAATGTAGACACCAAAAGTTGGTCTAGGCCTACGACTTCAATTTCTTTGTTATTTTTCATTGTCATTGTCATACTTAAATAATTTTGATTATTTAATTATATTTCTAAAGTCTCTTACCATCCCTTTTAAATTAAATAATTTTAATCATTTAATTAAATAAATATCATTTACTTAATTACCTCACTAATTAAAATTACCCCTTTCCTTAAATTAAATAAAATTATTCTTTAATTTATCTTCATTGCATAAAATATAATTAAATAATATTTTAAATTATTTAATTATTTACTAAACCTTTTCTTCAAGTCAATTAAATCAATTCTTATTTATTTAATCCCTTAATTCAAATTTTGAATTAAATTAATCATTTAATTCATTAAATAATTATGCCCAGCATATTCTTCTAGAATTGGGTAATCGCCAAGTTATCTGATTATTCACTATTACTTGAGTTGAGATCTAAATTAAAGCATTTAGTTATCTTCTAAGTCAATATTGTTTCTAACGAACAAATCATTCTCGATTTAATCACTTAGTTATCTACTTCCACCTTTTGGATGTGCACATCTATTAATTAAATAATTTTAATTAATTAATTAATTTATGTGTGCATTTGAACAAACTCTTTTCCTTGTGTAAATCATCAACTTGACATGCTAAATCTATTCTTCAAATTTTTGAATAGTCATCAGTGAAAGATGAAATTATTATCTAATTTAATCTCTCAAATGTTTTAGAGTTCTGAATTTCACTCCTAAAACCCTAATTTGAATGCATGACCTAGTTTTAATCTTGATCATCCATTTACTTTCAATCTTAGCCTTTCATTCAAAACATCAATTTTCTATAAATTGATCAATCTTTGTCATTATTCTCTCTCCCAAAATCTCATATGTTTTTGGAAGCGATTATCTTCAATATTTTTTCATTGTCATAATCATAGAGCTATGCTTGCATACATTGAAAATCTGACAGAAAGGATACTATCATGACAAAATGGAGAAGAGAAACAAAGATCATTCAAGGAATTATGATGTTTGGTGAGATTGTTTCATGTTCATGCTTTTATTGTTCCATTGTGCTTTGTTGTTACATGTAGGTTAGTTTTCTTTAATCTAGTTTATTTGCTTGTTTGCTTATTTTCTCGCATTACAGATGTATCATTAAACCATCCACACATTGATTCCCTCCACATTGAGGTTCTCATTCATAAACACCAAGTCAAGTGTGTTCTTATAGATGGTAGAACTAGTTTGAATATATGTACTTTGAAACTCATTCATGCACTGGGTTATTCTAAAAATTCTATTGATGCAAGAAGGAAAATCACAATAAAAGCATATCATGATGAAGAGAGATCTTCTAAAGGATTGATTTTTTTACCTATCCAAGTGGGAATGATTGTGAAAGACATAGTCTACCAAGTATTGGAAAAAGATCTGACATATAATATACTCTTGAGACATCCATGAATTCACAAGATGCAAGCAATACCATCCGCATATCATCAGTGCTTGAAGTTTCTAGTCAATGAGCATGAAATCACCATCTCAGTGGATTCAAACAATCCACAATAATGTAACATGCTTAAGGAAACTCAAGACACTTCTTTCCCTTATAACAGGGAAGCTACCACTCCAAATTTATCAAATAATGAGAGGCAATTAAATTTTGTTTCATAATGGGTTGAGAAGAAGGAACAATAAAAAGAAAAAGGTATTGTTGATTCTACTATCTCAAACAATGAAAAATCTTTATCAAAGCAATTCAAAGAAAAGATTTAGTTAATAGAAAAAGGCATGGGAGATCATTTCCTCCAACAATCTTTTTTCCTTTCACAATTTTACCTTATCCTAAAACTTATGGGCAACCATCAATATCAAAACAACAACTATCACAACCTACCACATTATTTGATGGAAAATCTATAAAGGCTAGAATTTTAGTGGATGAATCAGAAGACAAGGCTATCCTAAATTGGCTCTACAAGGATGAGGAAGCATCTACATTGACAACCCCTAGCATTCAGATGGATCAACATGGAAAAGGAAGGACAATCCTAGATAAAATGGGGTATGAAGGACAAGGTCCCATTGGCAAAAGGAAAGAAGGCATTAAAGAACCAATCCAACCTCTCACACTAACTCTAAATGACAAAATAGGGTTAGGATATAAAGCAAAGACAAAAGAGGAAACTTAGAGGGTTGTTGGGTGGATTTTACAAATAATAGAGTGATGACTGTGAAATAGACTCTAATGAATATGAATGGGATTCATTGTCTGAGGAATCATTCCGTGAGAAAAAAATTGATGTAATACAAAGGTATACTCCAATACATGAGGAGGGAAAAGTCTTAGGGACTAGACCTCTTGTGTTTGGATCACATAATATTGATGACTCGAGTGAGGATGAACAGACACCGAGTGATATAGACAACTTGTAGGAGAGTAATTTCATAGACCTCGACCTCGCTATATACAAATTTGACAATGTCGCTATCCAAACCCTCACTGGTATTGACCTTAGCCAATTTTATGACCTTCTACCTGTGACTCACTCTTAACTTATCGACTGGGAACCAACCAAACCTATCAATGTATCTATCTTTGAAAAATGATGATGCAATCATTAAATTTATTTATTTTCGATAACCTTGACACAAGTTTTATTCATAAATCTCATAATAGAACTTCAAGTCAAGAGGGTTTCAAATCTTCCAACTGCAAAATTTAAAAAATGAATAATGGATCTAATGGTGAAAGCCATCTAATGGAAGTGTTAGATCTTGAAAAAGTAAGAAAAAAGAGTGCATTTGATGGTGAAAACCTCTATGAGGCATCAAAGGATGGGAGATTTGACACTCTTCCAGAACATTACCATGAGAGATCATCAGTGTTGGTGGAACCTACACAATCTATCAATATTGGTGTAGTGGAAAAAGCAAAGACTACACTTGGCAGCATCTATGACTAAACAAGAAAATCCTAAATTCATCAAGTTCTTTGAAGACCAACAGATCAATTTTAGTTGGTCTGACTCCAATATTCTAGGCTTAGACCAAGATCTTTTGATGCATCACTTATATTTACCAATTGGAGTGAAACCTTTCAAGAAAAAATTAAGAAAAGTGCACCCACATATCACATTGTTGGTAAGATCAGAGCTCAAGAAATTGCAATACATAGGATTTATCACGTCTATTGATTATGCTAAGTAGATCTCTAATATTGTACCTATATCTAAGCTAGATAATAGTATCAAGATATCTACTGACTTCAGGGATCTTAATAAGGAATTCCAAAGGATAATTTTCCCTTGCCAAACATTGATATTATTGTAGACTTGACAGCGGGACATACCATGCTATCATTAATGGATAATTTTTAGGGTAAAATCAAATCGAGATAGCACTAGAGGATCAAGAGAAAACCACATTCTCATATCCATGGGGAAAATTTTGCTAGAATGTCATTCCTTTTAGCTTGAAAAATGTAGGAGCTACATACCAGTGAGCAATTACCACTATCTTCCACAACATGATTCATACTTTTATGGAAGATTATGTGGACAATCTATTGGAAAAATCATATACTATAGAAGGACACCTTGAGATCCTAGACAAAATCCTCACTCATCTAGAAAAATTCAATGTTAGATTAAATCCTAAGAAATGTGTGTTTGGTGTAGCATCATCTAAGCTTCTAGGTTACATAGTTTCAAAGAAAGGTATTGAAATGGATCTCGCCAAGGTCAAGGCTATCATGGAGATGCCACCACCAAATAATATCAGTTAGCTATGCTCTCTATAGGGAAGACTTCAATCTATTCGTAGATCCATCTCTCAACTAGTAGATAAGAGTTATCTATTAAATCACTTGTTACATAAGAATATCTCTTTCAAATGGGATGAGAAATGCGAAGCTTCTTTCAATCAGCTAAAAAAATACTTGATGTCTCCATCAATATTGGTGCCACCTATGGAAGGAAAGCCTTTGTTACTTTACATTGCTACAACTAAAATTTCTTTCGGTGCTCTACTGGCTTAGGATAATTCTTAGGGAAAAGAATGAGCTATATAGTATATCAGCAAAACTTTAAATGGTTATGAGATCAATTACACCTTCATCGAGAAAGCTTGATTAGCAGTAGTATTTGCTACTCAATAGTTGTGGCACTACATGCTGAATCACACTATTAAACTAATAGAAAAAAATGATCCACTAAAGTACTTGCTTAGCAAAGCTACTTTAACAAGTAGATTATCCAAGTGGGTAATACTTTTGAGTGAATTTGATATATACAATATGTAGATCAAAGAGCTATTAAAGGTCAAGTGATAGCTGATCAATTAGTAGAAGCTCCACCATCAGATAATCATTTGATGCACTTGGAGTTTCCTAATGGAGATGTTCTTACTATAACACCACAACAATGGATGCTATACTTTCTTGGGTCATACACACAACATGAGGGAGGTGCCAGAATCCTATTCATAACACCTCAAGGGCATACAATTCAAAAATCATATAGACTCATGTTTCCTTGCACCAACCATGTAGCTAAATATGAGGCATTAATCATTGGCATCAAAGTTGTAGTTGAATGGATGATAATAGAGTAGCAAGTCTACGAAGACTCACAACTGGTCATAAATCAAGTTAATGATGATTATCAGATGAAGGATGATAAGTTGTAGCCTTACAAAAGAATAGTTGACAATTTCAAGAAGTATTTTGTTGAAATTAGATTTGAACAGATACCAAGAGTAGATAATAAAGTTGATGATGTTATGGTTATGATTGCCTCTCTCTTTCGGATACTGGAAAAGAAAAGATGTTATGATTTTATGGTAGAACAAATGTCCAATCCCACATACGATGATCCTGAATCCCAAGTAATATGCCATATTGTTGATCCTAAAACCCCCATCTATGGGAAGATCTATGCTTACCTAAAAAACAATACCCTTCCTCCTAATATTTCCTATAATTAGAAATGAAACTTTATACGCCAAGCCGTAGGACATACCTTAATTGCTAACATACTTTACCATCAAGGTCTTGATGGAACTTATTGGAATTTTGGGGAGATAACTTCTAGTGTTGTCATTGATGGAAACCTATATCATTGATAAGGTCTACATAGCAAGATTTTATTATAGTGGCAAAAGAAGTAAAGAAAAAATTATTACCAGTAGAGAAAGTGAAGAATAAGGTATCTGATTGGTAAGTTAGTCTATATACTTCACCGAATCATTATTTTGTGTTGTGGACGTTTGGGAAAGGTTGTATAGTGTTTGTATTACCTTATTGTCAAGTTTTTTGTTGTTGTGTTGATCCATGTGTTAGTTTGGAGGTTTGGAAAAATACTTTTTTGTTTATTTGTTCATCAAAGCCAACTTTTTATACGTAAGGTATCTTAGATATATAAGGTGTAAATATTTAATTTTTCTATGCTCAAGAATTTTTATTTTGAACCATAGCATATCCTTAGCTAGCTTTAATGGGTGTGTAACAAATATTTAATGAAATTTGAGCCAACAATTGGAGAATATCTTTTATTTTGTTGAAGCTCACATGTGAATCTTTTGGAGCGAATATATAAAGAAATTATTTGAAATGTGAATGTGTAGTTGAAGAAGTTGAAGTTGAAGAGGTAATTTTTGTGGTTGTTTTGGATATGTGTTCAACGTGCGCAAATATCAAAATATCAATTACACTCTATTCTACAGTTATGGTGCAAATGTTGGTAGAGTAGATTGAAGTGAAAAATCTAATAGGAGGTCTAGAATATGAAGAGTGAGCTTCACCAGAACTGAATCTAGGCATATGTAGATGCTATCTTCTCAATTCACTTTTTTTTGTAATCTTAAATTTTTGTAAGGCAATGAGCCTTCTTATTTTGAGTAGTGAGCTCTAGGTAGTGTGCCAGAATGCATGTGCATTCCCCTTATTTTCATACTTTTAATAGAGTGTAAATTGTGGATTAACCTACACCATGTTTTTTCCCTTAACAAGGTTTTCATACAAATATATTGGTGTTATGGTGTCTTCATTGTTTCACTCATGTGCTTGAATTTTTACTTTTGTTTAAATGTTGTAAATGGTTTCATATTTGACTTGTAATTTAGTAATTTTTAGAACACTGATTCACTTCCCCTTCTTAGTGTTCCTTGAGTCTAATAGAACTCTCCTTTAGTGTCTATAATATGACAAATCTAAGATAGCCTTACGTGGGATCCATGCAAGTATTTGTGGCACACATTCAAGTGGACTAACTCTAGTGAAGAAACCCCTTTGTTTAGGGTATTATTGGCCAACTATGGAGGAGTCCTTCCAGTTTATTAAGAAATGTCAAAAGTGTCAAATCCATAGCAATCTTACACACACACCAGCATAAGAGTTATAACCCTTTGCATCAACATGGTCCCTTTTGTCAGTGGGGACTAGACATGGTAGGTAATATTCACTCATCTTCATCCAATGGTCATAAATTTATCATTACTACCACATAATACTTTACAAAATGGATTGAAGTTGTGCCTCTAACAACTATCACAGGAAAATAGATCTCATCCTTTATCTTAAATTACCTTATTTTTCAATATGGAGTTCCTCAGTCTATTATCACTAACAATGGTAGACCATTTAAGAATCAAGATGTCCAAGAATTGTGAAAGGTTCCATATTCAACATCACTTTTCAACACCATACTATCCACATGGAAATGGCCAGGCAAAGGATTCAAATAGAACTATATTGAAAATCTTAAAGAAAACAATCAATGATGCTAGTCATGATTGGAACATTCAACTAAATCCTTCTCTATGGGAATACCGAACCATCATCAAAAAACCTACATGAGCTACACCATACACTTTAGTATATGGATCAGAGGCTATTCTGGTTGAGATACCATCACTTTGGGTGTCACTAAAGGGATTAATTTCATATGAGGACTATTGAGTGTCTAGACTTCAAGAGATAGAACTATTAGATGAGCATCATCAAAAAGTTATGGATCACCTTAAAGCATATCAAAAAAGGATGTCAAGAAGCTACAATCATAGGGTAAAACCAAGGGTATTCCAAGTTGGTGATTTGGTATTAAAGGAAAATCTCCACAATCAATAGGATCGAGAAAAGAAGGGGAAATTTGAACCCAACTGGCTAGGTCCCTATGTCATCATATCAGTCTATGGATCAAGAGCTTATCAATTATCTATAGCTGAAGGGGAGTTTCTTGTGAACTTATCAACAATATTCATCTCAAGAAGTTCTATACTTGAATCACTTAGTGCACATAAATTTTTCAAAAAAATATAAAAAAATTAGAAATTTTCCTAAAAAAATGGTCACCTTGATGAAAACCTGTCAAACAGGTGTCTTGGTGACAACAAAAAAATCAAAATATAAAAAAAATACAAACAAAATGAAAAAGAGAAAAATACAAAAAATTGAAAAAGAGAAAAATACAGAAAAAATGTCAAAAAAGTCAAAAATTCATAAATTTGAAAAGTGCAATAAAAGCAAGTAGTGAAAACTTGGCAATGTGCACTATTTTTTATTAGACTAGTTGTTTCATCTATTTGAACACATTTTGGCTATTCACCTTCACCATCATCTTGCTTATCATTGGGAACCTCATATACATACACTAGCAATGTAGTCATGTCTCACCCTAGCTTAGGGGAAAAATCCTGAACTCACCGGGGGCAATAAAATTTGGGCTTAAAACAAAGAGACAAACACTAGTAGGACAATGCAGCAAACAAAATGATCATAGGGAAACTAAACAGTGAACAATCAATTATCAATCAATGAAAGATCAAAACATCCAAAACAAATAGCTAAATCAATCAATCAAATCAAATCTAAATCAATGATATTCTTTTGAATCATGATTTTTATCACTTTAGCTTGAATGTTCACATGTACTTTGATTTTTGTTATCATATCTTTGGAGCAACTTGATGATGTACTGATCTAGAGAATCAAGGAAGGAGTACGATTTTTCTTTGTTTGATGTTTGTGAATTAATCATTATTACTGTGTGAATTTCCGCAATACATGCTCTACTAAGTATCATTGATGACATTCAAAATTTACATAGGAAAATGATTGATTCTTTTTTGTTTACGCAAGAAATGCTCAAGTCATCTCGATTTAATTATACCTAGATTTTCAAGTGTTAGCTTGCAATATCAAAAATCATGACAAAAGTACTCAGGTCATCATGGTCTAACTCATACCATCGGTACTTGTACTCACTTTCAGCATTTTAAAGGCTCAATAATGATAAAAAGCATGATAAATAGATTGTTAAAATGAAAAATTCTACATATTTAGTTATGCATAGTTTAAATTAGATTGCATTCATGTTACTTTTTCATCTACAGAGTAGATTGTTTCAAGGCTAGAAAAGATTTCAAAAAAAATGTTATCCCTATCATCTAATGGACTGAGTATACTTGAAATTAACAAAAATATCATCATTCTTATGTAGTTGCATAACAATTTGCATGGCACAAATTAGAATGTAATATCATATCATTAATCTATCGTGAATTTGAACATATTTACATTATCATATTATTCATTCATATATGCATTACATCATATTTTTGCATTGAGAAATATCAAAAACAAATCATGCATATAGTGGTATAATCATTGATATTCTCATATCATAAATGTGTTAGATCATACATATTTGCATCAAAAAATATCAAAAAAAAGTTACATTACATATCATTTGCATCATTAAATATCCATAACATAGTCACATTATCATCATTTCATAACACATATACAATCATTGAATCCATCTATCATTTCATATCCATGTATCAAATCATCATGACATCTATACATCATAATTTCATTAGTGCACATCCATCACATCATCATATAAACATCACATAGTAGATAAAATATAGAAATAAAATGCATATATCATAGGAATCCATCATGGAATCATATAGAACACATATAGATTAGGATCCACCGCATATCATATAAATCTCAAAAATCATAATGTCAAGGATACAAAGATGTCTAAATAAAGATCAATAGATGCAATATCAAGATGTCAGTAAGTCAAAGTGGGAGTGTACATCATCAAAAGTCTCAAAATATATCAATCATCATGTACTACTAGCCCTAGATGGTTTCAAGCTTGTAAGCCCTATACCTCCACCAGACGGTCCTGTGCCTGGATCTCGGTGTGGTAGTGGTTGTGTCACACCTCTAGTAGTATTGCTAGTGTGAGTATAACTACTAGACTATGCATAACTCTCTCGACCCTCTAGTGGAACAACCTCATGATACATTATCCTATACCACTCTACCTCTTTGGTAGAGCATTGTACCTCTCTGAAGTGCTCTATTGTCAAGGTACCCTTAATAGCTCTTTTTAGTCTCTCAGTAATACCCTCTGCTTGATCTACCCACAATCTAAGGTTGTCCCTCTCAGAAGTGAGTGTGGCAATCTGTCCCTACATCTATTCATGTGCTTGTGCTTGAGCTTGTACCTATGTCTATATTTTCCATTGTGTCTAGGCTAGAAACCCTTGCACCTATGCAAGCTGACCCTGTACTGTTTGTACCTACACCTGTAATGCTGCAATCTATTGTTGTTGCTGTGAGGGCAATACAATATGTACACGCTACTATGCCAAGCTACCAATGATCGCCTCTTTCAAGGCACTAAGAGGTCCAATCCTAGATGTTTTCCACCTCCACCACCACCACCATCATCTCCTCTACCTATGACTATGTACGACTACCTTCTCCTCATCTAATATAGGAACTACCTCATCTAGGCTAGAGATTTGGGTGAACAAATGTAAAACGAGATAGTTTGCATACTCCTCTGATATAGGAGCCTCAACGACCTCTGGATGATAATCCCAAACAATTTCTTGTATACCCTAGTACTCCTCAACTACTAGATCATATGAAAGGGTGGGTCCCCATTTTGTTACATCCATTTGTTGTTGTGTGTAATGAGCAACACCCTATGGCATGCCTTGTACCTAGTCGTACTATCACATCAATGTCCTCAGCAAGGATCTCTTAATAACAAACTGGGTCTGCCTGATCAAGTACATGGATTGGCACAAATACGATATCTCTATATCATCCACTACCCATTGCTAACACTCACGGTAGCGTTTCCATACAATTTCCTCTAGATAATCTAGTACATGCCTCCAATACTCAATATTTCCTAGTCTATGATGGATAAATATTGGTGTAACCATGCACATATGGTCTCCTCAGTGCTCTTTCTTTGTCTACAACAAGAAACATAATGGTTATATTCTCCCAAGCCCATATTTGAAGCAAGGTGACTCCAGCTAACAAACTGCATCCCCTAAGGTACACCACCTAATGTAAATCATGATATAAATGGGCTAACATGCACATGCCCCAAGCATATCTAGTGCCCTGTAAGATCATCTACTCTAGGATGTGACCCCATCTAACTAACAATCCCTTCAACCTATGGTCGGGACATAAGAAACCACTAATAAATCCAGCAAGAATGGATGGTATTGTAGCATACGCATCAACCATATCTCTCCAGGGAATCTCATATCCACATATCCTGTCATCCTAGAAAACTCTCCTTAGTGCATCTGTCCTACCCTACTCTGTCACATCATATAGAACAAGCTCTCCAATGATAGGTATCCTAAAAATGTGGTACACATCCTCTGGGGTCACTATCATCTCACTAGTAGATAAATGAAAGGTGTTATGCTCACTATGCCACCTCTCTGCTAAATTTTTCAAAAGGCCCTTGTTGATCCTAATCTAGGGCATATCTAGAAGAGACAACAAACCACATTGTGAAATCATAGTTATCTCAACCTACACCAACTGGGGTATCAAACCAAATGTCCTCTCAAAATGCTAGTGAATCTGTAGATTCACTAAATCCTCCTATCATCACAAAATATTGCAAATCAGTAATCTTATCAATCAATCAAAATCAACCAGCCTATCAATCTAATTAGTTCTAGTGAGACTTTTATCAAATCTCGTGGGCATCAATCTATCATTCAACCTTAACTATCATGAGGTTTATCAAACAATATATCACTCAACCTCACCTATAATGAGGTTTATCAATCAATCTACAATTGCCTCATCTATCATGAGGTCAATTAATCCATCAAACAATAATTGATACTCACCTATCATGAGGACAATTATCATCAAACCTCACCTATCATGAGGTTAATCATCATCTAAACTATCAGAATCATCAATCAAAATCAAATCAAAGGTTAATGTGAAAAAAAAATAAAAAAAATAAGGAGTTTTATTGAATAATCAATCTTTCTAATTTAATTGCACTAAAATAGTCTATCAAAGCATTGAAAAAGTCAATGCACCACTTAAATTCATCAATGTGCCAATTTGATGGATGTGCCATTTTAGGCTGTCAATGCGCTAATCTAGGAAATCAATGTGCCAATCTATCCAATGTGCTATTCCAGTCATTGAATGTGCTAATCTAGGCTATCTATGCACTATTTTAGTCAATGCACTAATCTAGCCTATATATGTTCCACATCATCTATCTTAAGCGCTAAAATATCCTATCTATGCACTAGAAAACCTAATTTATGTGCAAGAACATTACATGTGCTAAAACAAATTGTGAATGCACTACATTAGGTTATGTATGCACTGAAAGTAGGAAAACTAATTTCAAATGTGGATAAAGAGGGAAAATCAAAATGCATAAATCATGAGGGAGTTTATCAGGGTACGTATTAGAGGTCCATACATTGTTGGTCAGTCATGACGTCGTATGTGCTCAAATCGGTGAGTGTGGTAGGGAATCACCATTTTTCTCCAAATTGCTAATCCTCAAATCACTCTCAATCTTCAAATTGAAAATGCAAAAATGAATTTGAAAATCACCTTTTTAACTTTTTATAGGTTAATTAAGTGGGATTTTTATGGGATTATTTTATTTTTCCAAAGGGTTTTAATTTATTACTTAATCACAGGGGCAGTTTCAACATGATTTTTTGGGAGATAAATCACTTCATCATCAAAACATCATCAAATCATCACAAAATCATAAAAATCGATAAATTTCTAAAAATTCTAAAAATTCAAAATTCATCAATTTATCTCCTGAGGGGGCATATATATGTTATCATTTGAAAATCAATGTCTGGGGCATGTTAGAAATTTTTTGTTAGTGCTAGTATCAAAATTATTCTTTGAAGCAATGTGTAAACACGTCACTTCAAAGAGGGGCAAAATGTATACACCTAAAAATGGTCTGGATAAATCTAATTAATTAAATACAATTATTTGATTAATTAATCTTTACTTCATCTACTTATAAATAAATAAGATATATTTATTTATATAGTTCATTATTCTAATTCTTCCATTTTGATCACATTCTTCTAATTCTTTTATTTTTATTAAATAAAAAATTTCACATAGTTGTTTTATTTAATTATCTAGTTCTTTCATCTTTATTAAATAAACAATTTCACATAGTTGTTTTATTTAATTATCTAATTATTTTCCTCTTAATTAAATAAACTAAATTGCATAGTTTTACTTAATTATCATATCCCTCTTTTATTAAGTAAACAAATTTCATTTGTTTGTTTTATTTAATATTATTATTCCTCCAAATTGAATAATTCTAATTTTCTCCAAAATTGAATAATTCAATTGAGCACGTCTATAGCTTTTGGCTCAACCAAAATTGAAAGTTTCAATTTAATTAAATTGTACTTTATCTCTTCAAGCAATTTTGGAACTTTCCTAAGAGACTTGGCTCTCTTCCCCCTCTTTTTCTTCCTGGTCATTTGGAAGAATACTTTATCCTTTCCTCAATTCTCTTCATTTTCCACCATTATTTTATCCAAATTGAATCTTAACCATTGCTTGCTGCCACATCAAAATTTCTTTTGAAGATCTATATAAATAGCCTCTTGCTACAAGAAAAGGATCCCACTTTGAGCAAATAAACTCTACAGAAATACATTTAGAGCATACATTTAGAGCAATTTAGCATTCAATCATTCTAGCAATTAGCATTTTAGCAATCATTTAGTTTAGCAATATCATAGTTTTCATTATAGTTGCATCTTAAATATCATATAGCTTTCATTATCAGATCATTATCACAACATTTAGAAATCATAGAGTTTACCATTCTCGTTCTCTAGGTTGTCACTTTAATAATCATAGTGTATAAAATGTGAGAGCCACTTTGAATTATTAAACCCTTGGAGATAGAGAGAAATGGAATGCTTTTAGAGAATTGATTATGTTTCAATTAGATTAAATCTATCATTTGAATTCTCTAATACATGTTTCATTAAGAAGTGAACATGTTATTGATTACTCACATTTATATTCACACTTACTACATCAAGTTCAAGGATAAATGGACAAGTTTACAAATTGAAGGAGCAATAGACAAAAGGGCTTTGGCAGATCAAAGGGATGCAAATTTGAAAAGTGGACAAGTTGTAAAACAGTTTCCAAGAGACTTAGAAGCCTTTTTAGGCAAGGTTTATGGTGTAGGGGCACCATGAAGGTTTCAATGTGCAAGTTTGAGGAATATGGTCTAATGTTTAGTTTAGTGTTGAGTATTATTTTTGTCATCAATAAGGTCCTATAGACCACCTATTATGTAATTAGGAGTTTTTGAGTTCATTTTGTCATATTTTAACAAAAGTGTCAAAAGTGCAACGTTGAAAAAGTTGTAAATTTGAAAAAATGCAACTTTTGAAGGAGCCAAATGGTCATGGGCATTCAAAAGGAAGTTGGAGGTTGATGTGTTGGTTAGTTTTTTTTGTGTGAAGTTTAAAAGGCCTTGGGAAGGCTCAAAGAATGGATTGGAATGTTGATTTCTTGAAAACTAATCAATAAAACTCTATTATTCAATTGAAACTCTATATTTGCCAAAAAAAATTATTGTTCTTTTCCTTTGTATGGTTCTGTACAGTTTGTTATGCTTTGAAAAATCTTGAATTTTGTAGATATTGGAGCTAACATCATCTTGGTGTTAATTTGGTGAAATTTGAATAGGTTTGAAGGTTTTTGTGTCCATTTTGCTCAAGGCTAGTGTGTAACAACCTATTAAGGGTTGGTAAGGACCAAAAAATGAACTAAGGCCCCTTCCACCAAATTGTTTTCACTATGGATAGGTCGAATGGGTCAAATATGATAGGGTCTAATGTTAGGTGGGTTTTGGAGAGTAGGGGAGGCCAATTAAGGGTTTGGGCGTGATGCCCTAGTGGTGAAAAATGTGAATTTTGGGTGAAATTGAGTGGTTGAGAGTGGAAAAGGATGAAATATGTTGGGGAAGCTTATTTTGATGGGTTTTTAAGAATTTTTAGACATATTTGAGTGTGTCTAAGGAGTTGGACAAGTGGTTAGAGGCCTGGAACCTAGATTATCAATAAACCCTTGGAAAACTTGAGTAAAATGAGGGTTTGGTATTGAGGTGTCCTAGTAAGTGTTTTGCTTGAAGGAGATGGTGGAGTAATGTTTTGAGACCTGGTTTAAGACTGTTTCAAGAAATTTGGAATTGGAAAGTTGTGTAGGATAGAGTTTCATTGTAAAATTGGGCTAATTGTGCCCCTGAACAGCGTAGCAGTCCATTTTTGGACATTGTGTTCCCAAGCAAGTGCATGTGATTTTGAAGCATGTTGAAAAGATGCAAATGGGTATTGGGAATGCTAATTGATTGCTAGGTTTGATACCCGATTTGGGAGATTGGGTCAAGAAAGCTCTATTGGAGACTTACAAGACAAATAGTGAAGGTTTGAAGAAGATCACTCTAGATAGGGTTTTGTGGATTCAAAAGCTAATTGAAAGAACTTTATTTGTGTTGGGTTGTTAAATGCATCCTTGCTCTACATCACCCATGTACTACTAGCAAGTGGTTCATGTGGATTCTTGCCATTTGGTAAGTATTGCAGTTGTGTACTATTAGATATTTCATATTAAGCTGGTCAAATATAGATCGTTAATTAAAACACTCCAAAAAGATCAACGACTATTATTCAAAACTCAGTTGAGGGAAAGTGAGTGAATCTAGTTCACATGAGAAAGCCTTAATAACTAAAAGGACATCAAGCTACTGAAGTAAGGAGTTGCATAATTATTAACATTTGTCTTAAAGGCATAATTTAGCATTGTGAAGTATACTCTACACACTCAAGGAGCTTGTTCTATGGTTTTTCAACATTTTCTGACATTCAAACCAAGGTTGTCGACCTACAAAGAAAATTAGTAAGTGAAGTGTTGCACTCCTTCTAGCATTATTGATAAGTTTTGGTTTCTCAAGCTTGAGTCTATTAGGATTTTCTTGGTTTAGTATTTTTAAGGTTTGACACTCATAAAGGAGAATTTGTTAGTTTTGCATTGTATAATTTGTGTGAAACCCTTACAAAAGCCATAATCCTTGTTCAAATAAACCAGAAACCCAACCTTGAAATATCACTTGTGTTATGGCTCCTAAAGTAAAAGTGTATTCATCTAAAGGGGAAGCTTGTACTCCCAAAATACCTTTGAATAAAGACCTCATGGATTAGTTACCAGCCTCAACCAGTAACAAACCTAAAGGTAAATTGATTCCTAGAGGTCCACAAGTAGTGGAGGGTCTATTTGACAAGAACTACTTTATTAGGGATGCCAAATTTCCTTATACAAGATGGGAACTATTTTATAGTTGGTTCAGGAATAGAAATATGGGTATCCCAGTAGGAAACCCTTGGAAATATGACCTGCGAAAGTTGATTGTGCCAAATGTCTCTATGGATGTCGACTTTCTTATGGAAATAGTTGCTAATAGTTGCTAATTATGACTCAGTCAATAGAACTATTAGAACATATGATGGGAAGGAAATATTTAAAATCAATAAGGAGGAATTGGGTCATGTTTTCAAGCTCAATACATGGAGTGATGAAATGCATAAGATAAATGAAGACACTCTTAAGCAAGAATATGATAAAACCAAGATTGCATTTAGAGTCCACATCATGCTAAGATCTCTAGAAAAAAATTCAGGTTGGAGGATTGTGTGAACAAGATTTTTTTCCTATGCTAACATAATCAACACAACATATAATTAGTCAAGTTAGCAAAAAAAATAATCAAGCTCCCTATGAAATTATTAATCACATTAAGACAATGAAACATGATAAAAATCATACAAAGAAAGCATAAGCATGTAAACCTATCTAAAATGGATCAAACCATCATCTCATAGGAGGATTGGTGCTATTTGATGTGGAAAATAGCCCTTTCCCAACCCCTTTTTGATAAGCTCAAGATGTGAAGATGCAAGATAATGAATGATCAAGATGAAGTGCAAGATGAAGGTGTATCAAGTTTTGTAACTTGTGGAGGAGTAATACAATAGAGGAGACCTCCATTTATAACCAAGCAGGATGGAAGAATGAAAAACATGGAGGATGTGGGACAAATAATGAGCCTTTGACAAGATGCCACTTGTCAAGCTGTGAGAGGATGAAGGTTGTGGACATTTTGATCAATGTGCCAAATACGGGGAGATTTGAAATTCAAAAGATGGCTTGTTGGAGGGAGAAGAAAGTGTCTTAAATGTCAAGTGGGAGACATGTAAGAGAAAATGTAAGAGGAGTTAATGTCATGTTGGAGGACAAGACATTTGGAGGGATTTTCGAACTTGGAGGAATATTCCCTTAAAGATGCCATTTTGAAAGTAATTAAGGAATTATTAAATCAAAGAAATGATTTATTGGTGCAAGTTGCAAAATCTAGAATATTTAGGTGATTAGGATTAAATTAATTAGGATTTGATTAATTTAATAGGAGATTAGGTGATTTTAAGAGGATGATGTTAGTTTTAAATCAAATAAAGATGAATTTATTTAATTTAAATGGATGACTTTAGGAGATTAATTAAATAAACTTGATTTATTTAATTAAAGAGATAACTTATGAGATTAATCAAATAAACTTGATTTATTTAATTGATCTGGTGAATATGATTTAATTAAATATGAGGAATGCATGATGCCAATTTTGCATGTCTACATTTTTTCCCTCTTTGAAGCAATGTACTTGATGCGTTGGTTGAAAGAATAATCTTTTTGTAGTCAAAATTTTTTAAAAATTTACTCTTTCAGATGCCCCAGTGGGAAGAAGTATATTGGTACATACCCCAATGGAAAGAATTATACCAGCACATTGCCCCCTGAAGAGATCAAGTGAAAGATTCGATTTGAGGTTCGATCTCATCATAAAGAGGTTCAAGATGGACATATGGATAGTTATGATGATGATGCAAATGAGATGGTTTTAAGATGCTTAGAATAACCAATATATATTATCCTTATTAACTTAAAATGATGATGCAATGCATGTGAAATGGATGACATGGATGATGTGATAATGCCTACATGATTATGCAATGGATGTTTTATGTATTTGCATGAGATACTTAGACTAAAAAATCTATATTATGATAATGATGCAAGTGCAATGTTTTCTATATTATCCTAAACAACTTAGATGATTATGCAATGCATGTGAGATGGATGATGTGATATAATACTATTATGAGATGTATGTATACTAATGGTTTGTGGATGCAAGATGGATGCAAGATGGATGTGTTTGTGATATTATGTTAGTGCAGAGAGAAGAAGGAAGAAATGAGATGTAGACAAGAGGATCCAACAAGCCAACTTTATGATGATGAGAGATGGATGATTTCCTTATCAGGAATTGAGACTTTAAAAGGGCTACTTACCTTAAGTTTGATAACACACATAGGTATGATGCATCAAGGTATAAATAAATAGGATAGTGTTGCACCAATGAGATGGAATTTGACTCGAAAAATAGATAGGAGTACCCTTGTTCACACTTGACATATGGAAATTGTGCTAGGATGCACTTTTGAAGTTTCAAACATCTTGGACCAAAACATGGAAAGGTATAACCTATCAATGTAATAGTCAACAAGCTGCCCAAAACACCTTCTATACACACCTAACAAAGCAAGTATTTTCCAGGGTTATATTACAAGAATGTCCAATAAGCACAACAAACAAAAGATAGTGATCGTTACCCCATTCCTTTCTCTCTAAATCTTTTAAGATAGACATCCTCGAGAGGTCATCAGAATGGGCACAATAAGGTAAATCAAAATAAAAGATCAAGTAAACAAACAAGTAAATATTCTTCATACCTCCAGTCAAAGGGATGTGTTTTGATAGGATAAAAATCCAAAGTGATCGAAAATTATGCCCATTTTCAGAATGATATATCCTAGGACATGCATTGTATAGGATGATGATGGGTTGATCAGTTGTTTGATAGGATTTTGATATAAAGTTGATTGACATGTTTGTGAATGATCAAGAGTTTGATTTTGCATTTTTTTTTAAATTCTTTCGATTTTGGATTTTGTGTTTGAAGCTTGCTTTTGTTGATTGTTGTGGTTGTTTCTATTTGTTTTGTCAAAGGATGAAGGTGACGATCAGTTTATTATGGATGATTGATTATTGCGAGTTAAAGTGGAATGGGGATGGATGAATTTTTTAGGTTTTTTGAATTTTTTTGATCTTTTTGAAATGTTTTGAGGCTGTTTTTGGTATTTTTTGAGATTTTGCAAATGTTTTGATTTTTAGGTGTTTTCTAAGATTTTTACCAAGACCTAACCTAAAGACCTTTCTTAAGGTCCTCGAGGATTGATCAACAAATTAGCCTTTCCTAAATTATACAACAAAGACCTTGTAGTTTGACTGATGACTTGATCAATTTACAGATGAAGATATGAACATGATGAGATGTCAACTTATTATGATAGACTCCTACAAGACTGACCTAGATGTCTTAGGGGATGATCAAAGATCAACCTCACCTATGGTCAAGGCTCAAAGACTTGTAGTTCAACAAACAACTCTGTTTTTAATTTTTTGAGTTTTTGACCTATTTTTGGATTTTGATATGATTTGGATGTTTTTTGATTTTCATATGTTTTGATGTTTTGGATTTTCTGATTTTCTAATGTTTTTTAATTTATCTAATTTTCTAATGTTTTTAGATTTTTCTAATTTTAAGACTTCAAGAATGTACATGAATCCAATCCAATGTAGGACATGCCCCTAGTGTGATGCGATAGACTACTCTGATATAGGCAGGACACACTGACCTTTGGAATGAGTTGAGTAGCTCTAGGAGGGATCATGACAAGAACATAGGACCAAGCTATGATGTAGAATGAATGCAAGGATGTAGATGATATGTGATGGATGGATGGATGGATAGAATGCGATGGATGGATGGATGTAGAGCAAGTCATGGAGACCAGGATGGATGAAGAGTGCTTATTTACACATGGCACTTGTTTGCCAAGTTTTTACCAAGGTACTTGCCCAAAGAGCCACGAAAGTGGTTTTTACTAGAGAACAATTATTTTTCTCTTTACTATTTTGATGCTTTTTCTAATTTTTTTGGATTTTTTATTTTTTGATTTTTTTGTTGTCACCAAGATGCATGTTTGCCAAGTTTTCATCAAGGTGACCATTTTTTTAGGATTTTTTTTTTTTTATGGATTTTTGGTTCTATTCCTTGCAATATTAGGCATAATTTTTTTTGAGATGAGAGCTATTCATTGGCTCCTACAAGGGTTCCCCTTTAGGTGTTGATAACTAATATGCCCCTAATTTGTAACTTGTTGTAATGAAAAATGGTCCCGACCAATTAGGCTCATACTTGGCCTTGTTGTCTGGATTAGGCATGTTCTTCTAATTTTATTTCGATACCAGCTCTTTGACCTGGAAGGTCTTTCTTCTGATTTTCTTGTTATAACTCCTCTTGAGTTGGTTTTGATACACTTGCAAATGGTTCAAAGAATTTAGATGTCGCTAGTCTAGTAACTCTAGCTCGTTAAGGCACGAAACTCAGTATTCCTCATCTGTGATGTTGTTTGGAAGTGAGATTTTGAGAGATGGGAGCTCAATCTCGATGGGTTGTATGGATTTTGATCCGTAGACTAGGGAAAATGGGGTGGCACTTGTAGGTGTGTGGATGCTAGTTCAATAGGCCTATAGGGTGGGATTTAGCTACAAATTCCAATCATAACCTATGTCATTGACTATTTTCTTGAGGATTTTTAGGATGGTTTTATTGGTAGCTTATGTTGTACCATTGCCTTAGGGATAGTATGGGGTGGAAAAGTGATGTTGGATTTTGAAATTTCCACATAGATCATGAAAATCCTGATTCTTAAATGGTGTCCCAATATTTGAGATAATGGCTTGTGGGACACTATAGTGGCATATGAGGTAGTTTAGGATGAACTTCAATATTTTCTTTCTAGTTATATATATCATGGGTATGGCCTCTACCCACTTCATGAAATACTTAGTGGTGGTGATGATAAATTTGTGGCCACTAGATGATATTGGGGTTATTTTTCCAATGAGATCGAGCCCCCACTGCAAAAAGGGCCATGGTGTGATGACAGGATGGAGCTCTTGAGCTAGAGCATGGATGAGATCCCCATGCTATGGACATTGTAAGCACTTTCTAATGTAATCATGTGTTTCTCTTTCCATAGTAGGCCAATAATACCCCATCCTCAACAATTTATTGGCCAAGGTCATTTCGCTCAAGTGTGAACCACAAATACCATTATGCACCTCAGTTAGAGTAGTCAAGGCCTCATCAATGTTTAGACACCTTAACAGGGTCCCTTCTATGCTCCTACAATACAAGGTTTCTCCTATGATGACAAAACAAGATGTTTTCCTTATAAAGGTTCTTTCTAGGCTTGAAGGAAAATTGATGGGGAGGACTCATATCCTTAGGTAGGTGTAAATTTCATGGTACTAGTGATCACCAGGACCAATGATTTCACACACGAATTTTGACTCTGGTACCTCCAATATAGGTATGAGAAGCTACTTCTATGGTGCATTGCTCGGTACTCATTATGATTTGATTTTCTCTCTTCACATATAGCCTGAGAAACTCGAAATAAATAACAAGAGACATTGTAGGTGCTGATATGTACATTCATATGGTTCCAAAATGTCTTAAATGATTTTCATAGTTTCCCAAACTAGTTGTTTGAACTTTGGTCAACTTGGGAAATTCTTTTTTTTCAACTCTACATTTAAGGAGGTTATAACACCATTCTGAAACAAATTAACACAACTTGAGCTTTTACATATTATAAACATATCTTGTGCTAGGATTCAACATTGTTATTTATTTGTGCTTTAGTTAAGACAAAATATAACTTTTGATGTTGATTGTCTGTAGCATTAGTGCTGGGGTTCATTAATTGAGAATTTTGTAGAATTCAATTTGACATTTATGCAAGAGAATCAAAATTCTTTTGTGCTTATATTTATCAAAGTTCTATCATGCTTTAAAAATTCTGACTTTTAGTGCTTTAAACATTGTTTGTTTTTACAAACTTTACATGACAAAAGTAATTTTTTAATAATGCATTGCTTTCATTGATTCCTTATTTCTACAACTTTATAATGTTTATAGGGGAAATGAAGGAAGAAGAAAGTATTTCATTTGTGCAAAAGAATTGCAACATTGAAGCATAAAAAGTGATCTATTGGAAGAATATTGGATTAAAAGAGAATTGAGCATTACATTTGGAGTTGATAAAGAATTTTTAAATGCTTAGAGCTTCCATTCTATGCTTTAGTTTTCTATTTTAGATCAAATCACATCTTTTTGGGCTCTAAAAAGAACATTTCAAGTTTTTCTACAAAGAGCTTAAAAAGAACTTTACGACAAACTCACTAGATTTGGTTTGGCAATTAACAATTCAACAAGACAATCTCCATATTTCATTTTGGTGTTCTAAAAAGAATCAAATAATGGTTTTATGGACTTAAAATGAACAAGTGCTTCTTCTTTTTTGTAATTTTTTACTCAAAGTAATACCATCAAAAGGGTATGTGCAGGATCATGATGGGCCAAAAAGTGGCGATATGATGGGTATGTGTAGGGTATGTGGCTAACGAATTTTTTCTTACCCAAAATTGATGGAACGAAAAGGGTTTTTAAAGGAGATTCTCAGCTTTCCACCAATATAAATTATGCTTTACATTGAATTTAATAAATAATTAATATTCATTTTCTATTTGAATTACGACTAAAGTCCTAATTGATAGGTTGATTGAAAAACATCTATAGCTTTAAAATGGTATCACATTTCTTGAATCCAAGACATGTGTCACATTATATGCTTTGCATACTATAGAATTAAAAAAATAAAATTTGATTTTTATGAAGTTTTGACCAAGTTAAGGTGGTCAGACATACGATATTTTATATTTTTGAAAAGTTGTAATAAAAAATTCATAATTAATTATTTACTTGGAAAAAAATTACAAAAGAATATGCATCACATCTGAACATGATTCCTCTACTTATATATAAAATATGATAAAAAATAATTATCATTTTATTGTGGTTAGGGTGGTCAAACAGACACCTACTTTTTAATTTTTCCTTGAAATTTAAGTACTACATTGAAATTTCAAATTTTCACCAAATAGATTCTTTTTAAATAAACCTAGTAGTTTAGAAACTACATTCAATTTTCTACAAATTCTATTCTTACATATTTTTGAAATAATATAGATGACTTATTCAAATTTTTATGTCAAGTTGCCTAACTCGATTTTTTGAATTTTTGCCACTTAAGGGCTTTTTCCATGATGATCTTGCACATACCCAAAAAGATGTATGCGCTTCTCTCACACCTCACGGTGAACTTGAGAATAAAAATGTCTTTTGGTGATCTTAAGTTGGGTAAAGTAATTTCCTCCACATTTCATTTTGGGATTAAAACTGAACAAAACATCTTGTGAGTGTGAGTGTAACATATTTTGTGTGTTCTCTCTTTGTTTCTCAAAAAAGATCAATCAAACTACGGATGTGTTTTCTCACTTTTGTTTATCTTAGAGGGTCTACCTTGCGGAAAAAGTAATCATCCAAGGGAATGACTCAACTGGTAACACAGTAAAGCCAAGTGACTTCTAGTCGAGATATAAAAATGGGTATTTGTTGAGAGGAAAGTATCATGTGGATGGTTCTGACAAGAAGAGTAGCAATGGTCTCTCACCGCATGGATCATCTCCTATGAATTGAATGCCTGCATTAAAACCCTTGTTTAGAAATTTCCAAAATCTTTGATCTACTTGGTTGTGCAAGAATGGTCATTCTAAAGTCATCCCACATTTTTATGGCTCTCAGTAGAAATGAAAAGCATGCCATGGGAGTTTCATGGGTGTTGATTTTTGGATTCCCTGTATAAGTGAGTGTTGTGGAGTGGAGTCAATGGCATCAAGCATCTAATCATTCACTAAGAGTAAGTGTAGCTGCAAAAATTCAAGTGAGAACTCAATAAGTACAGTCTTTCATATCCATAGGGTTGTGCATGTTTTTGATATCAAAATGTTTGCTTATTCGAAACCACTGGGAAACAAACATTCAATGAGAAAACCAAATTTCAAACCCCTTAGTTAGAGCAAATACCTTTGAAAAAATCCAAAAACTATTGCTTACCCTAGGGATCACATCCTTAGACTTTTCTGAATGATTGGGTTTACATCTTAATTTGTTGTTAAGAAGGTCAACATTAGGCAACCCTTGTCTTGATTTCTTGGAAATTCCACATAGCACTTTGTGGGACAAGGAGAGGTTATGACTTTGGACATTCAGTTTGAAACATAGCCAAGAGTGTGCTTTTGGTAAAAAGAATTCATTAAGGCAAAGATAAACAATTGAATCCCACACATGATTTCTCAATGATTTCTTGCAAAATCAAAATTTGGAAACCAAAACTCAAACCTCTTAGTGCAAAAAATTACCAAAAGCATCTTTTAGCAATCTATGAATTTAGACAACAATTTCTTTTCAACTTCTATCAATGTGCATCAAGAAGAAAACCTCATTTTTTTGAATTTTATTATCAAGAAAATCCAAATATTTTTTGAGAGTTTGAATTTCTTGTCTAGGGAAAAGTGTGTTCTTCATCACCGAGGTCTTGTAAACAATGGTCTTTTTTAGGTATGCCTAGGATCAAAATCAAAAATTTATTTGTCTTATGAACATCAAAACTATTTCATCTCACCGCCAACTCTTGAAATCTTGATACCATCCATTTATGCTAGGTTTTTTTTTTGGAAAAATAAAATCAAAATCAAATCCTTGAAACAACATCTATGAGTCTTTGAAAATAAAAACATCAAAATAGCTTGTTCAACTAAGTGTATGTAGATGCATCCTTTCATATATGCTTAGTTGGATCTTATCATCTAGTTTTTCTAGTTGCACGGGTAGATGCATCCTTCTCCCCACATTTAGTAAAATGATCATTTTGTTTGGTTAGTTGTGGGTAGATGCATCCTTCTCCTCACCATTACTCAAATTATCATTTGTGAGCCAATTTATCCCATAGATCATTATCCAACATCTTGGAGTTTATATGTTCATTATCCAAAACCAACATCAAAATTTAAATCAAGGTCAATCTAAAATTCAAAAATCCAAAATCCAAATCCAAAAAATATCCAAAAAGTCCAAAAAATCTAGCATTCCCTCAAGATCTTCAAATATTTCAAGCATTCACATCATCCATCTTTCACACTTCATCATCACACCTTTGATCCTTAAGAAACCTTAAAATTTTCTCTTTTTTACTAAGTTAGATCAACCCAAAGAATTAGAGATTCATCTCCCACAAGTCTTGAAAGTTGATCCCTATTTTATGGTGCAAAATAGATCTCAACACAAGAGGAACATGGAAGCCAACAAAGAAACATCCACTTGAAATGACTTAAGCCAAAAAAAATATGAAATGAATCTTGTCAGATCAAGCAATCCTTTAAATAACTTTCCTTTTTCATCACAAAATCAACAAGAGGAAGGCCAAGTAGAGGATCTTACCAATAATCCCTTAGGGTGTCACAAGAAGAAATCACTGAAATGGTTCAAAATCCAAAGAATCATAAAATTATCATCATGATGAGACTAAATCCTTCACTATAAATGCTCGAATTGGAAAAGCAAGGGGATAAACTCCCTTCCAATTATGATGTGAGCACTATTGTGGAGCCATATTTTGGGGTCATGCCCCCTATCTCATCCACCATCCCTATTTCATCTCCACCTCCATTCCAAATCATCACTCAACCCATCCCCTAAATTAAATCATCTATTGCTCCAACACAACCCATTGTTAATAAGGGAAGCACACTTCTCAATGCATTACAAACACACCCCCTTGTGAATAATCAATATTTAGACACAAAAACCATCTTGGGACAATCTGTACCCCAAAATCCATTACATCCATATGTCCCTCTCACTTTTCATAATCCAAATGATCCATCATCATAATTTCATGCAATTCCCCAAACCTCTCTCCCCCTAACCATACAAGGAGAGGGTGACTTACTTAGACCATGGGGCAACTTTGACACTACATCATTTCCACAAGGGAGTATGTCACTCAAAATTCTTCCACTTCCACCATTTCCATCAATATCCACATCACCTCTTAGTTTAGGACTTCTCCCTTTACCAAACATCAATCAAAAAAATCAAATAAAACCACCAAACGTCAATCAAAGCATCATATTCAATCCTCTGATCTTTCCATCGACATCACAACAAAATATGGAAACCATCCTGATAATGCAAACCACCACCATCACATCATCAACCATCCCCCAAACATCTCAAAACATGGTCTCTAAAGGACTATGCATATGAATCACACCATCTACCACTCAAATCCCAAACATCAATACGACAATGCCTCTCATCACCACAACAAGCACCATTCAAAACCCACCTCCACCACCAATATCAAACACATCAAGCCAATACAGTATTGTGTTGCAAGTTGCTCAATAGGCTACTTACCAAAAGGCACTCCAACAAATCCAAAACTAACAAGTGGAACAACTAGCTGCTCAACAAGTTTCCCAAGTTGCTCAAGCCACTCAAGCCACTCAAGCCGCACAACAAGCACAACAAGTACAATAGGATGCACAAGCCCAAGAATTATTGCAACAACAACAAAAATCTTCCCAATTTTCTCAAGCTATTCAATCCACACATATTACACAAGCAAAAGCCTAGGCTCAAGCACAAGCTCAATACCAAGTCCAACAAGCTCAAGCACAAGTGCAAGCGCAAGCACAAGCACAAGCACAATTTCTTGCACAACAATAAGTATCCCAATAGCAAGCATATCAACAAGTGCTAAAACAATACCAAGAATAGCAAGAAGCAACCCAATTAGAAGCCCACCAACAAGCATTGTTGGAACAACAATAGCAACAACAAGCTCAACAATAGGTATTATTAGCACAATAGCAATAGGACCAATAAGCATTGTTCATATAACAAGAATTACAAGCATACTTGGATCAAAAGAATATGCAAACACCATCCAGTCCACACATCCCATCAACAAATGAACCACCTCATAACACTTTCATCCTACCCCCTAATTTACAAAACAATGTCACAACACAAATCAAGTTGCTCTCATAACAAGTGCTTGATCCTCAGTCAGGAAGAACCATGAAAACACCCATCAACTTGTTTCCTTATCCATTCGACATGAGTCTTGTAATGAAACCATTCCCAAAGGGATTTAAGATCCCAAAATTTGATAAATATCATGGGATGGCAAACCAAGAAGATTACATTAGGTAATTCTAGGTTCATTGCATGAAAGTCATGTATGATGATACTTATCTAATGCAACTATTTCTTAGAAGTTTGGCTGGCCCAACCATGGAGTGGTTTTCTTGCCTCCCTCTAGGTATCAAATAATTCTAAGAAATAGTAGATGCATTCATCAAAAATTACACATTCAACATCGGAATGGATGTCACTCTAGAGGAATTATTAGCTCTCAAATAAGGTAAGAACAAATCATTTGCTTCATTCTTACAATGATGGTGATCCAAGGCCAATCGAATAAAATGGGTCGTGCTTGAAGAACAACAAGTTTGCACTATCATATCCAATCTTGAGGAAGCCTTGGCATTCCATCTCAAAGTGCAAGGTATCACCACATATGATCAATTGATCTCCAAGGCACTCAACATTGAATGAGCTCTTATGTCACAAGGAGGATCACCAATGTATCCTAAATAGCAGAGTAATTGCCCATCCACCAATTATAATGACAAACCTCGCACATGGGAAAAGAAAAAAACATTACCAAAGATAGTGTTGTCGACACCAAACATTACCAAAGATAGTGTTGTCGAAAAAACACACCTACACCCCAACAACAATCCAAAAACCACCATCAAAACAATCATCAAGCTAATGTAATGATTCAACAACCAAACCATCAAACCATCAACAATGTAAACAATCAAAGGGGAGCACCCAAGCGAAACAAAATTTCCAAATGAATGTATACAACTCTTGCAAAAACACAAGAGGTAATCATGAGAAAACTAATAAGCTAAAATCTCATCAAAGCTCCCACCTATGAGAACTACCAGGAACTAGATGTCAAACCACCCTAGTACAATTAAAATTAGCTCTCTGACTTCCATAAAATTTAAAGGAACACTACAAACAATTGCATGAGGTTAAAAAACCTAATCCAGGACCTCATTGATCAAAAAATCATAAATGTGGAGCAACCGGAAAGAAATCAAAACCTCAAAATCTACACAAATCTGATGCCTAACCATAACAACAAAGGGAACAATAACACTGATAAAGGAAAGGGTACATTCACGAATGTGAATCATGTGTATGACAAGGTCATCACATCCCTAGGTGATTATTGTGCTACCATCACCATCAAAGGAGTCCACACTGATTGTGGAGTCACCACAAGAGGTGGCAAGGTCACCATTACAGGGTCATCTTAGCCAAATAGAGCACCAAATTCCAACCGAAGATCCATTCCCAATGGCTATAATATCCTTGATCAGCTAAAGAGAACCCTATCACAAATTTCCATCATGGATTTGCTAAAAATTTCTTCCGCCCATAAGAAAATCCTTGAGGAAGCATTAGCTTCATCCACCATCCCCACAAATCTTGATGTAGATCAATTCCAAGCTATGGTTGGAAACATCATTACTCTGAATCTCCTTACATTCTCTAATAAATATTTTCCCACTCAACCATCTCACAACCATGCATTGTATTTAGAGGTCCTAGTGCATAAAAATAAAGTCAAGTGATTCTTGGTGGATGGAGGTCCATGTTTGAACATTTGCTCCCTCAAGCTCATTAAGAACCTAAAAATATCAGAGGACTCCATCAACAAAGGAAAAGGTATTACAATAAAGTCGTATGATGATCAAGAAAGAGTGTCCTAGGGAACAATTCAACTCCCTATTCAAGTAGCGTCAGCTATCATGGAAACTACCTATCAGGTCCTCAACCTTGACTTTCCTTATAAAATTCTCCTCAAAAATTTGTGGATCCATGCAATGCAAGCAGTAGCATCAACCTTCCATCAATGTGTCAACTTAGCATATGAATTCCAAGAGGTTACCATTCATGGGGATCCCGAACCATTCTCTTACTACAAGAACCTAGAGGCAAAATATTACAAAATCCCTCAAGTGCCTAAAAATGATGAAGGCCCATAAACACCATACATTGACCTAGCAACTCTTTCCTCCACTTTTGCAATAGAGACACCCACCACTCCCACCATCCCTACCATCTTCGATATCAAGTTCATCATCCAAGACAATGGTTGTGAAAACTATACAATTCCCAAAAATTCTTTTGTGGTAGGAGAGTTACCACAATCTCCTAAATCACAAGGATGACCACAATCAAATGAAGCCTCCACATCCCAAACATCCATTGAGGGATATTTCAACTTTTGAATTTGGGGAGATCTTGGCCAAGAAGTAATAGAGGAGGACCTATCCCATCTCCTGTATCAAGATAATAGACCGGAAACTAATTTATGTATGGATGATAGCAGTAAGGGTTTGCAAATGATGCTTGCAATGGGCTATGACAAAAATAAAAAACTAGGGATAAATGACAATGACCTTCTAATACCCATCATTCTGGAGATGCGAATGAGAAATATTGGCCTTGGATGTACCCCTCCAAGTATAACCATACATGGACGATCCCCCCTAGTTAGAAGGAATAGGACACCCCCTTAGGTATTAAAATCACCTCCATAGATGTTAGCTCTATCTCCTAGGGCATTAGCCTGAGCCCAACAGTTGCCTATGTCCATGGGTCATGTCATAGACAACTTTACCTTTGACATCACGGAGGTCTATAGTAGCAAGGATGACAAACCCAAAAGAGGCATACCTTCTTTGTTCAAAGATCGGGCCTTTTCATGATTAGTACCTTATCCTATGAATCTGAGAACCAATCTAATGAGATAAGAGTATTGTACCCCTAGTTGATCGACTATGACCAATGAGGACTGGCAATTCTCAACACATTCAAAAATGATGATTTCTCTAAGAGTTCATGGGAATAAGCAATAACATTTTGTGCGGAAATCACAAAGCAATATTCATCATAGAGCTAGACACACAGGCCTATTACAAGGAGACGATTGAATCCATCAATCGTAAAAGTGAAAGATTGAGAATAATCTCAAGGTCCTTGAGTGAAAACTACCTCATGGCACTCTCTGACCCTAAAATAGTAAAAATAAAGGATGCATCTTATGGTGAAATCCTCTTTGAGGCACCTAAAGATGGGGGATTCAATCTTCCTCTCGCAGCCTTACATCAGGAGAAATCAATAGTATTGGTAAAGAAATGTAACCCCATCAACTTGGGGATAGAAGAGACACCACACATCACCTTCTATGCAAAATCACTACTATCAGAAGAATAGGAGCTCTTAGAATCCTTCTTGAGGGAAAGGAAGGTAAAATTTGCATGGACATACACTGATATGCCTAGACTTGACCCAGAAATAGTGGTTCACCACCTAGCAGTCTACTCTGAAAATAAGCAAGTGAAACAAAAGCTGAGAAAGATGCATCCCTAGATCACTCTACTAGTCAAAATGGACTTAAAGAAGCTACTAGATGAAGGATTTATATAGATAATCGCCTACCCTGAGTGGGTGTCTAACTTAGTGCTTGTCTCAAAACCTAGTTGGGGCATCAGAATTTGTACAGAATTCGAGGACCTAAACAAATCATGTCCTAAAGATGACTTCCCATTGCCTAACATAGACATGATTATGGACATGACTACAGGACATGAAATGCTTTCGCTAATGGATGGTTTCTCAGGGTACAACCAAAGAATGATTGTCAAGGAGGATCAACACAAAACAACTTTCACTTGTCCATGGGGGACATACTGTTGGAATGCAATGCCATTCATCTTGAAGAATGTTGGAGCTACCTACTAGAGGGAAATGACACTAATCTTCCATGACATGATCAATAAAACTACGTAGGATTATGTTGATGACATTCTAGCTAATTCTAGAAAGAGGAGAGACCATATACCAACCTTGAGTGCCATCTTTGACAGGCTTGAAGAGTACAAAGTTTTCCTAAATCCTAAGAAGTGTATCTTTGGTATATAATTAGAAAAGCAACTAGGATAGATAGTATCAATGAGAGGCATCAAAATATACCATCCAAAGGTGAAATAAATCCTTGAGATGGAGGCACCTAAAACACCGGAATAGTTAAGAGGTCTCCAAGACAGACTTCAATCCATTTGCATATTCATAGCACAACTTGCAAACAAGCAAGTCCCTTATTCTCACCTACTTCACAAGGGAGTTGCGTACAAATGGGACAAAAAGTGTGACCAATCCTTCAACAAAATCAAAGAATATATTCTTACACCTCCAGTCCTAATGCCGCCAATTCCAAAGAAGCCTTTGATTCTCTAAATCTTAGCAACAAAAACATCTCTTAGTGGTCTCCTAGCACAGCATGATGAGAACCAAACATGAGTTGGACATGAGTTGAACTACACATTCATCAACAAAGCCTACCTAGCTATGGTATTTGCTTCCCCAAAATTTAGACACTACATATTGGCACACAAAATCAAGCTCATCGCCAAGAGTGATCCTCTCAAGTACCTATTGTAAAAAGAAATACTCATAGGAAGAATGGCTAAATGGGTGATGTTACTATATGAGTATGACATTGAATATCTAGAGTGAAAGGAAATCAAAGGTCAAGTAATCATAGACCAGCTGGCTGAAGCACCTATCTACTCAGAGAATCTGCTCATATCAAAGTTTCCAGATGAATCCATTTTCAACCTCAACATAGCTAACAATTGGAATCTCTACTTTGATGGCTCCAACAAGTAGCATGGGTTCGAAGCTACGGTTTTCTTCATTACCCCATAGGGGGATTGCATACCAAGGTCCTATAAAGTGGAATTTCCCTGAACCAACAACATAGCAAAATATGAAGCCTTCACTATAGGTCTCAGAATAGCAGTACAGTGGCACATAATGGCTCTTAGGGTATATGGAGACTCATAGCTTATAATAAATCAAGTGAATGAAAATATCAAACAAAGGATGATAAGTTGTCTCCTTACAAAAAGTTGATGGAAAGCCTCAAAGAGTCATTCATAGAAATCACATTTGAATAGATTCCAAGAGCAAACAACATAGCAGCGAATTCCATGGAAATGATCAGATCCCTCTTGAAAATCCCTCACAATGTCCCAAAGCATGAACTCTTTTTAGATTTGTTGTTGCGCCACTATTGGGAAGCCTCAGGTATGTCTATACCCCTATTGAAAATGTGCATTGGGAGTTGTCATTACACAATCTCACCAAAATATGAGCAATATTATTTGCTTCATGCTAACATAATCAACACAATGGATAATTAGGCAAGTTAGCAAACAATAATCAAGCTCCCTATGAAATTCTTAATCACATTAAGACAAGGAAATATGATAAAAAGAATACATATAAAGCATACAAGCATGTAAACCTATCTAAAATGAATCAAACCATCATCTCATTGTGGGATTGGTGCTATTTTGATGTGGAAAATAGCCCTTTCCTAACCCCTTTTTGATAAGCTCCAGATATGATGAAGGTGCAAGATAAAAATTCTTGAGATGGTGTATCAAGTTGTGGACGCATGGATGGAGTGTGTTTAGGAATAAAAGATGGATTGGTTGACAGCTTGGAACCCTTTACTCTCCAAACTTGGGAAGATGAGAAATAATGTGAGGATATGAAAGTGTGCATGGCATTAGGACCAACTATTTGATATACTTTGTATGTTTCTTGAGAAGCCTAATTTTTCCTTTGTGGAAATCTTTGATGGATACTTTTCCCATTTTTATTTTTCTTGATAGTTTCTTTGACTAATGAAGTTTGATAGGTATAATCTTTCTTTGTATTCTTTGGTATCTATGTGTATTTGATTTTTCCATTATGCTTCCTTGCTTCTTCTACTTTGATAATGTTCTTTGTACTTTGATTCAAATATTTATTTTGACATTGGTCCCAATTCATGGATGGGGTGATGGGTGGATGAAGATTCATGATGTGGCTAGTTGTAGTATTGGCATCAATTTCATCATAATGATTCTTTGTGCTCCCTATGTTCACATTTGCTTGAGACATAGTTGTCCCCAATATTGTGGAAGTAGTACCTTCATTCTTTGATTCCACCTATTCTGAGAGCAATTGTTTAAAATGCATTCTCTAATAAATGACCACTATAGAAGATGTTATTGGAATTTTCTATTCTACTAACTTTGGAATATCCTATTTGGTCTGACATGTTTCGTTGAGTGGATAATATTGGATATTTTTATATATGATGTCCTTAATCCAAATTTGGGATATATTTGATTCTGATGTTGACAACTCAGTTTGACCATAATAATCAATAACCTGCTCTTTTTGTGTAATAATGTCAGGAGTAAAGGAATCCTATTCTGAATGAAGATCATCTACATGTCCATCCACAGAAAAAATCTCATGGGTAGATGGAGGAGTATGTGCTATATTGATGTGACCATTATTTGTGACATCTTGTATAGATAAGAGAGTGTCCATTAGATCATTGTAGTATCTTGGTGATATGAATTCTTGATCTTGAATGATTTCATAATTTCTTTCTACATGCTTTGGATCAAGTTCTTGACATGGGTCCATTTCAAAGGATGGATTTCTTATAAAGGGTTCTTAGATGTCTTCATTCGACATGGGAAGCGGCTCAATATCCTCTTGATCTTTGAGTGGACTTGGATCAAATGTTGAATTGGGAATTCCTTTAGTATCTATAACCATGACGTTAAAGGATGTCAATATGTCTTGGAAAGGACCATTGTTAGACTTTGGTAAAAGAAGTTAATCATGCTTTGGAATAAATTATTGAGATATCTTATCTAAGTCATTAGTTGATGTATAGACATTTTCAACATGATAATTGGTTGATGGATCATGGATTAGGTCAATAGGATCAAATAATTCTATCACTCCTTGAAATAGATCATTGTTTGAGGGGTCCTGATCATGACTAAAAAGTGACTCTTGATGTATGTTACTTTGATTATTAGAGGAGGTGAAATCATCTTCAAGGTACTCATTGATGGATAGATCTTGATCATTGTTTTCAACAATTGTTGTGGAGAGGTTGTCAATGTTTTCAACCATAGGTTCAAATGATGTCAACTTTTCTTGAATTTGATCATTGTTAGGAATTGTTGGTGGAATTTGATCATGATTGAAAAGTGTCTCTTGATACATGTTGATTTGATCATTGTGTGAGGTAGAAATATCTTCAAGGTGCTTATTGATGAATAGATCTTGATAATTATTTTCAACAATTGTGGTGGAGGGATTGTCATTGCTATCACTAGTGCATAAATCATGATCATTGTCCTCAACAATTATTATTTTTTGATCAATAAAGTCTTAGATGAGATTTTTGAGTTGAATACAATTTTATGTTTCATGAAGATTTTCTTGATGATACTCACAATACTATCTACCCCTATTCCAAGGAAAGTCTAGGATAGAGTTGAAAGAAATTTATTTTGGAAGAGTGATGAGTTTTGCATTGAGTATCTTTCTTAGCACTAATTCAAGTATATCTCCAAAAGGAGTGTATTCACATTTGTGATCATGTGAGATTTTTTCTCATTGCGATGATTCTTGTCATGATTGATCTTAGAGATGTGATGACTAATCTTTGAGATGTGGTGATTTATCTTTAAGATGGGATGATTGGGTTTTTTGTTGATGTTGTTGATCTTGATATCCAGCCTCTTGACATTGGAGATATTGTTCTTGATGTGGTTGTGGACACAACTCAATGCTTTGATGGCATGGTTCAACCAATGGAAAAGTGTATTGATTTTGTAGTGAAGATGTGTCTTGGCTCAATAATCCAATTAGTTTGGCAAGTGAAGCAAGTTGATCTAGCGAAATTTGATCCTGATTTTGATTTTGACTCCCTCGATATTGTTGATTCTTTTGTTCAAGCATATTTGGCATGTGTACTTGTGGTGTTTGTATAGGATCATGGAAAAATTGATTTTGGACAATGTTCTGATTTGGGATGATGTTCATATTTAGCATTATGGGTTGAAATTGAACATTTTTTTGGTTGGGAATCATATTGCCTTGATTTAGGTAACTTTGATTTTGCATGGTTTTACCTTGACTTGGATCAATACATGGAGTTGTTAACATATTTTTTGGACTTTGAACAACCTTGGTGTGATTCACAAACATATCCATCCTAGAGTTTACCAATTGTGGATTTGAAATGTTCATGTCTGGAAATCTTCTACTTGGTATATTCACATTTGGCATGTGTGGATTTAGTGGGATGATGTTGTTTTGTGGAAGACTCATGCATTGAGTGTTTGGTTGATAGATTTTTAGGTTTTGAATTTGATTTAAATTTACCCTAGGAAAAGGTGTTTCAAAATTTAGATTGGGAATAATCACATTTGGTGTACCATTGATGTTTGTAGGAGATAATGATCCCATGTACGGATTGTATAAATGTGAGTTTTGATAGCTAATTGGCATTGTAAGGCTTTGCTAGTTTGGTTTATTTAGACTAGTCATGATATAGGAATCAAGTTTATATTCCATGTTCTTGTGTTGAGGTCTAGTTTGGAGCATAAAATAAGGATCAATTTTCAAGAATGTGGGAGGTGAACCTCTAATTCTTTTGATTGATCTAAACTCTAGGTACAAAAGAGAAAGTCTAAGATTTTAAGGATAAAAAGGATGGTTATGAGCTATGAAAGATGGATTATTGGTGAATGATTGGAACTCTTATGAAACCTTGAAGAGGATACTAAACTTTAGGACTTGGATTGATGTTTGATTTGATTTGGGATTGGTTTGATTTGATTTGGATAGTGAACTCATAAATTCTAAGAGGTTGGATGTTTTCCTAGAGTAAATTTGTCCACAAGATGCTAATTTGACTAAATGTGTAAAGAAGGATTCATCTAGACACACCTAACCAAACAAGATGATTTTTATTTTATTTTATTTTGGATTTTGGATAGTGAACTCATAAACCACAAGATGTCAGATGTTATAAAGGGATAGATTTGTTCACAAGGATTGATAATTTGACTAAATATGTGGAGAATGATTCATCTACACACATCTAATCAAATGAAATGATTTTGATTTGGTTCAAATTATTTTCCCAAAGTTTAGCATGAGGTATTTTTTCATGATTTCCAAGAATTGTTTGTGAGCTGATTTTGATTTTGATGTTTGGGAGATAGATGACATTTTTTATTTTGATCCTAAGAGACTTAGGGAGACTTTGTTTACTAAACAAACATATTGAAGAACATGATTTTCTCTAAGAGTAGTTCAAACCAAAATACAAATTTTTGCTCAAAAGACGATAAAAAGATAAACAAGCACATGTATGGCACTAGTAGAATTTGGCAAATAAATGACTAATTTGATCATCATAAGTGACTAATTTGGTCATTAGGTAAAAATCACAACTAAATGAATAATATAAAACAAATAAAAATGACTAAATAAATGACTATTACTCCTCTTTTTTTTTTTCTTTCGAATTTGATCATAATCCATAGAGCTTAAGCCCCCCTCATGTGACCCCCTACCTAAGCAGGCCATTTGGCCACCTAGGTTGCTTGGTGCACCAAAAATACCTATTGTGTGGAAGGAATTGCCTCTCAATGCGGTCTTAAGGCCTTCACATATTTTATATAAAAAATTAACATTTACATTCTTTAACTTTTATTGAACATTATGTTAATGAATCATTAATATTTTTAACTATGATTTGAAGCCAATTTCTTTTTCTTGTTGTGTTAATATGTCAAATGTATCAAAGAGCAATTATGGTCAATTTCACTAATAAAATATGATTTAAACAATCCAATTGCATTTTGAGGGCTATCTTGCAGACACTTTCATTTAAATAATACATATATATTATCAATTATTTCAATCCATTTGAATGGATCATTTAAGGAATCAAGAATCAAATGTGCTATTCTCGTAGCCATACATTACTTTTGAAGGGCTTGGATTCAATATCGGTGGAACAAAGGGTGGCTTTAGGAAATGTGAATGGCTTGTGTGCACAAGTCTTTTTTGTCAATTCCTTTAAATTTTTTGGTTTCCATCTCCTTCCTATTTCAAATTCATAACACTACTACATAAAAAGGAGTTTTAAGACATTAATTTAAGACAAAATATTAATTTTGTCTTAAATATATATTTTTAATTTTTTAATTGTCTTAAATTAAGATAATAAAAAAAATACTTTTTTCCAAAATAATTTTTTTATTTCCCTCTCATTCATTTTCCCTTCCTCATTCTCTCCATCATTTGACATGCAGAGAAATCTTGAAATCACATGCAAATATATGAGATACCTTCCCTGTCAATTGAACCCTGCTCTACTGCACGATTCCAATTGCCTTTCGTTTTTCCATCAAGTAACAGGAGAACACCCTCCATGATTGTGAGGGTTTTGAAGATTATTTTATGTTAAAACTGTGGGTAAGTAGGGTTTCAATTTTTCCTTTCCTTGTTACTAGTAAGCATCAAAACCCTCTGAAGTGCATTTGAAAGATTTAAATAATTTAATGTTAGATTTATTGGTATTTATACATGAATTCTTTTTTGTGTGTGTTCTTTGAGACTTTGTAAGCCCTACGGTGTTATGGATACCAAAGCCAAAATTAATGTCCCAAAAGGATTTCAAATCAATAGATTCATATTTGTTGCTCGGAAGAATACAGAGCTAGTGCCCAAATATATATATATATATATATGGACATGACAGAAAAAACTATATGCATCTTTTGTAGGCACTTCTCGTTTGTCAGCAAGATTGCATTTTTTTCCTATCAACATAATAACAATATTGTTGTCTGCATTGCCTCTCAAATCCTCAAGCTACCTCACCACATGATCAAAGGCTGTCGCTTGGTTATGTCATATACCAGTATCGCACCAAAATCACCTCTTTCCTACAGACAAGAGCCCATGAGTGAGGTTATGTCATATATCAGCATCAAACCAACAACGGATTTTGCAAAATGAGATTTGGAGGGCTCTAGCTTGCATGGTATTTCCAAGCATTGGGCGGAGGAAGGATTCCCTTGTCAGATCAGGCAAGCAAAATCTTCACTCCCTCTTCTTTGTGCTTAGAATACAAAATCCATTAAGATCTTTTGAGTTTGTCTATTTTTGTTTAATGATAGTAGAAGCGAAATAATATTATCAGGGTTAATCAGTGAAGTGATGTAAGATTAGTAAAGCAGATCCTCAATATTTGGGAGGGTATAATGAGTGAATGACGTTAGCTTTAGGAAGCCTCGCAGTCACTGATAGATCAACACTTGTAATGTTTGCATCCAAAGATTTTAGTGTTTTTGTGTTTATTTTTAGGACAAGAGAGTATTTCATATCTTTAATTATATCTTCTTCCACATTCTCGTCTACTAGTTCCTAAGATGCATTTAGGCACTAGTAACAACCCTGTATTTCTTCCAGACAAAAATAAACAAGAACCACATGAGATTTTCTATTCAAGTCTAAAGATAAATGTCAGCTAAGTAAGCTACAAATTCAATCTACAAGCCCTATGCTTTCAAAATTCAGATTAGACGACCTTTTCAACTGTTGACTTAGGTTCTATCTACAATGTTGTAATTTGTGATTAAACCCAAGGAAACATTGAAAAAACATACTTATATCTCTGCCAAAATTGAAAGAAAAAAATAGGTCATATAGGCTTTCCACAATATACAATAACAAGATGCACCTCATCGAAATTTTCTCATTACAGCAGGCAGTTGTGTCCTTCATTCATTTTAACAAAGAGTAACAATGTAGCTAACTATGAATCTCATTCACATTATTATGCTGTACCAAATGAGTGGACATTTTGTCACTTCTTTTCATTTTCAGGACCCCTAATAGACAATTCCTGAGGCTTCCAAATTGTTGCAAGTAAAAATAGAATGCAATCATCTATCCAAAAAGTGACCCTTCCTATGAGGATCTCGGCCTTTTATACCCTGCCTATGATGTGCTATGCCACCACTGCTGACAGATCACCCACAACCAAAATACCCAGAAAGCTAATTGATGCCACGCTACAGATTGGTTCTGCACCCATGAAACAATTGAAAGTAGCTACCGCATACTTTTCTTAAGAGAAGGCTCCCATAAATGCACTCTAGGAACTGGAGTTTATGCTTCAAATGATATGGGAAAGCTCTATCTACAATCTTAGTCACCTTCGTTCATAATGAACCTCATAAAGTATCCCAACTGGCTTTTTTGGGCAATGCAACTTTGGTCCAGAAAAGTGAATATTAAGAAATTGTAGAGTTTTAAATTTATAAAAAAATGTTTAGGTCTAACCAAGGAGAAAGGAGACCACTGTACAAGACAGTTAATGGGTCTTGATCTATCACACAGTTTTCCATATGATTTGCCACCATATTTGAATGTCTTCGGCAGTGAGAGGATATATATTG
This sequence comes from Sequoia sempervirens, assembly GCA_007258455.2. NCBI lineage: Eukaryota > Viridiplantae > Streptophyta > Pinopsida > Cupressales > Cupressaceae > Sequoia > Sequoia sempervirens. The sequence goes on from VDFB02373365.1 coordinate 345,078,319, forward strand.
TCACCTCCTTGATCTGTTTCAGAGGGAGAGGACTTCTTCTAAGAAGCTTCTAAGATGCCAGTTGGGACAAGCTCTGATTTAATTAATTGATCACAAGAGAGAGACCTTCAGTTACAAGTTGTTGCACACCAGTAGATGAAGTTAATGCATTCACAACTATCACACTTTCCCTGCTCATTATTAGTTCTATGTCTCAAGAATACCTAACCTCCATGAAAAAAACTATTGTCCTTATGGAAAATAATTCCTATTCCGTTACTTCTTTGTTTTTCCCTAGAAGCCCTGTCAAAATTAAGTTTTATAAAATCAGGTGGAGGGGGGCTCTGTTGCTTTTGATCAATTTGATTAAAGACTTCTTGATTTTATTCTTACTCAAATGCTAGGATTGAATTTTTTTATCAGTCTTAGATGAAAATTGCATTGTTTGGTTTACAATGTTTTGAAGCCCTAGAAAATGGCTTCAAATTGAATAATCGAAGTGGGATTTGATGCCTGCATTTGTTTTTATCATTATTAAATGAAAATTGCACTCTGTGGCTGGCTAAAATTTGAAACCCTAAAAGAGCATTGAAAACTAAATATATCATATGGGAATGCTCTAATTTTACACTTGGCCACTTTGGATTTTATTTACTTATGTCTCTTTGATATTTGTATTATTTTGAGGTATCTTTTTTGTGCAATCTGATGTAGTATTTATTAAATCCTTAAAAATGTTTATATTAGATGCTTTTTTTGAATAATGAAAAGGTGTTGTAAATGTAGAGAAACCTTCATTCGATTTTAGTGTGGATTGGATGCCTGCTATAGATATTTAACATTTGAAAATAGAATTTTCTCTTAGTGGATATTTTGCCTATCAATTTCAAACTGTAAAAGAATGATGCAAAGTAGATTATTCTATTCAGTGTTAACTAATGAAGTAGGATCTTAAATATTCCAGTTGTTTATTAGGAATTTGACATTTTTAGATGAAAATATGAGTTAATTAGTGTGGTAATCCACAATTTTAGATGCATATGTTGAAATTTGTGATTGGCGGATGATCATTTTGGATTTTTTGTTTTGAAATCCTAAATCATTATTGCAAATAGATGATTTTGTGTAATTTTATACAAATTCCTATGATGGATTTAATATTTGATGAGATGTCTACTTTGAATTTTCTTATTACATTTGAAGAAAAAAAAAAAATCATTAGATGTTTATTTTGAAAATTAGGTTCAAAACTATAAAAATGCTTTGCAAATAGATGATTTCGTTCAGTAATGGAGTGAGCTCAATGAATTTAGAGAGGCCTAGGTTGGAGTTTATTGTGGGTTTTTGTTTAAGCTTATTAACATTATTAGGTGAAAATTCAAAATTGCGGTCAGTGTCTGCACTTTTGGCTTTTGTTCTTTATTATTAGAGCAGGCTCTGTAATTTAATGGATGATCATGGATTGGATGCTTGCTTTAATCTTCTGAGCTTTGATTAATATGTTTGAGATAAGTTGATCTTGGAAAATTTTGTATGGTTGCTTTGCATGCAATTTAGTCTTTTACATTGCTTGTTTTAGCTTATGTTGTTGTTTACTGATTTTGTAATTTAATTCTCTCCCTATGAGGATTTTCTACATTTTCTAGGTTGTCTTCCCAATATATGTTGTATGTCCAATGTGACATGCATTATGAATACCTTTTTAACATCAAATTTGAATAGTTTTTTTTATTTTGTATGGGTAGTATGAAGGATTTTTTTGGCGCATATTATCATTCCATAAAAAAATTACACAAGGGACTATGGCCTTTTTCCACAAATTGAGATGTCTAGGAAGTTATTTTAGTTTGATGAAAAGGTCTTAGTAAAATTGTTTATTGTTTGATAGACTGGTCATATATTTGAATTCTTCCTGGACATCACTGATGCTTGTGCGTATGTGCATTGTCATCATATAAATCAGCCATACATAATGTTCTAAGGTATTGTTTAGACCGCAAGTTCTTCCTGCAACTGTTTTATTAATAATGAGGTAGTTTCAAATTTTTCAGGTTATATATACATGCCTAATTCAACCATTTGAGGCTAACGTAGTCATTAAAAATATTTCTCTACTGAAAAATGCGTAAATAAGTGCAAGCTTCCTGGAGTTCTTATATTGATGTGTTTTAACAAAATATATCAGCAATATATAATGTTCCAAGTTTTAGTGCAATTTCTTCCTGCAGTTGTGTAATTAAGAATGAGGTAGTTTCAGGTTTTCTAGGAAATACATGAAAGCTTGATTCAACAATTTGAGGCTGACATCATAGTAATAATTTTCTCTTGTGCAAAATTTGAAGGAGTTCAAGCTTCCTATAGTTCTTTTTTTGATGTTTTTTTCCTATCAGAATCTTCTTTGGAAAACTAAGAGGTCATACAATTTTCTTCTTCAGATGTTTAGATATTTTAGGTATTTTTTCCCTTGGACCAGCAGTTGTCTTATCCATTGAACATATTTGAAGTTGTTGAACTTGTTGGTGTTTAGCTGGTGTTACATATTTTTTTATCTGATGCAATATCTATGTTTTGTCATCTGCTATCTCTTGTTTGAGGACCATCGTGAGATGCAGACTTGCAGGTGCTCCAAAAAATGGACCAAAAATTGGTAAACTTGGTTCTCTCAATCATTTGATTTTTTTTCATTATAGGGTTGCCAAAATAAAAACTGAGTCACATTTATTATAATTGGGTTTGATAGCATACTCTTTGTTTAATCTAGGTTTGTTGGTTTATGCATCTTGGAGACCATATAGGTGTGGGCCATTGAATGAATTGACTAGAATCTATATCTAATTTATTTACAACATTAATGCATGAAGCATATTTACAGCCAAAAAATTCAAATACCTTTGAAGATAATGTGTGGGTCCACCATTTCTATTTTTAAAAATGAAGAGATTACATGTCTAGCTGAGTTCAAAGAAAGGATGATATAGAGTACCAGGCTCTCCTGCAAAAAAAGATCTCTTTAATTTTGAAGAAAACAAAAACTTTGTGCAGATTGCCTACTCTTTAGCTTACTAGCACAGATTGACAAAAATTCTCACCCCTTTTTTTTTTGCTTTTGAGGGTTGGTTTGCATTGTAACAAATAATGGTAAGTATCTTGATCTCCATCTTTTTTCAATTGGTTATCTGTCACCTCTATTTTGAGAATTCAAAGAATTTATTGTCAAAATCTATTGAGCTTGTGGGTATTAGCCTGCTATTACTAGTTTTTGACATATTTTTTTAACTTCATTGTGGAGATTTGTTTGACATATGGGGTTCAACATTTGCACACAAGGAATCTTCACTAGAATTTGGTTTTGAATTCTGTTATATTATTTTGACGTTCCACCTCCAGGAGCAATACGTAGTCTACTTATAATTTCAGAATGGTTTACTAATATTCTTGGTTATGTTGCTTCCAGATTCCTTTTTTTTTAACTTCACAACAAGACTCAATATTAAAGATCATTTTTTATTCTCTTCCATTTCCTAGATTTGTTTGCTTTACACTCATTCACCATCTGAGCATATTTTTTGATACGGGGTTTTGAATTTAAATTTAGCAACTCAATTTTTTGGCATTAGTATGTATTTGGTATTTGCATAAATTACCTCATATTTTATTTATATCCTTGATTTTTTGGACGTTAGTTGAATTTTCAAGAGTGGATAAATCTTATTATGGTACTTTATTTTGTTGTTGGTATGAAATTTAACTTTAGCATTTCATGAAGAATTAGTAGTTGTTTCTCCAAATGTTGATTCCTAGAAGCCCAACTCATTGCTTGTTCTGTTTGTGAAGTTTTCTAACGGTTTGGTGTCTAATTTTCTTCTCTTTCTTATTCATGGATTCACTTGCCTTCTCTTTTGTAGAGCTTTTCAGCAAGGTTATTTTCTTGGGTTTCACTCACTTTTGGTCTTAGCTGATTGTCCATCTTAGTCATAAGTCATGTTATAGCTTGGAAGCAAATTATAATAGGTCTAATATGTTTAGGGCTTGGGGTACACTCCCTCTTGGTCTCATCACATTGTTCATCTTGGTCATAAGTCATGGTATGGCTTGGAAGTGAATTATAATAGACCTAGTATACTTGGGCAGACATTTGTTGAATTTTATGCTATATTGTTGGACAAAATTTTTTGAGAACTTGAAGAATATCAATTTCAGAGTCAGGGGACATGATTGCTTCATGAGAGACTCATAGACTACTTTTCATTACTTTATTCATTGGGCTTGTCAGAAGTCTTGTAATGTATTTTGCTTTGCTAAGTTCTAGTAGAACTATTTATGGTGATCCAAGCAATAATTCTAGGTCAATATTTTTGACATAATTCCAAAAAACCAGTAGGTCACCTTGTTAGGACCTTAACTGTATAGTATTTAAAAAATATTGAAAAGATTAGGATGTGTACAATGTGATGAAAGGGTGCTAATGTCTATTCGACAAAGTCTGACCCCGAAGGCTACACATTGGTAATTATGTCAGTCACTTCCCTTTTTTGTGAGTTTTGTGTCACGATCAATCCTCTCAACTTATTGGGAAAAGCTTGTCACATGGCTTCTTCAAAAATGCTTAAATAAAATATTTGTTCAAAGGTTATGTACGTAATACACTTGTGCCTTTTACTTTAGCAAAAGGATTGCTTATTTTATACTTGATTCATTTGTATTGTTTGATAGTTTTGCACTACATATAGTTTTGTATACAAACATGTCTTTGGAATATCAAAAAGTTGATTGACCGAGTTGTTAATTTACTTAGCTTATGCTTGGTTTTGATTGGTTAAGTTGTTGATTATGATTGTTGATATTGCAGGTTTTGAATGTCAATTGGTTTCAAAGACACCCAAATGGGAATGATGAGGTAATGAGCTTATTTCATCTTCATCCCACTTTCTATGGTTATAACTTATTTAAGATTATCTACAGTAAGTTGCTTCATTTGTGTTAGTTTTTGAAATATTCAAGCAACTAGGTCTTAATAAAATAGCTCACTTTTTCATAGTGTTCCATGCAAATTTCCTAGGATAGATGACATGTTGGTTTCTTTTTTTGAAAATAAAACTGATTTTGTGTTGAAATAAGATATGCAAGAATGTTCAAATTAATTGGTTTGGTTTTTCCAATATCTTCTATAGCATGCAAAATATATCCGTCAACATAAGTTGTAGCATTTTTAGGATCCAATTAAAAAAGCAGTGTTGTTGTAAATACTCAACCTATATTCATATATGATCCACGTGTACCACAAATTTAACTAGCATCTTAGTAATAATGTTTAGGGTGTCCTTAATATAGCCAACACAAGCACGAATGTCAACCATGCACACCTAAGGATCAACTATATATGTAAATTGTAATGCAATAAGGGTTACTGACATGTGAAGTATGTGCAACCCTCATCCACTAAGCCTGCATGACTGCATGCACCTAGAACCCAAGAAAAGCTTACAATGTTAGGATGTGTTCCAAAGTGCTTCATTAATTCAAATATTTTGAGAGGTTCATTGCAAAATCCATTTTGTGCACATTCTGCAATCAATCATTTTATTCCATGAGATGATATCTCTTTGAGGCATTTTTTCAAACAATTCAGGTGTTTTGTCTATGTTCCACATATTGCATTGATGTCTACCAAAGCATATCCAACTATAACATCCAGGTATCTATTTAATGCCTCTATCTTTCATCAATATCTTTACTATTTGAACCTCGTACAAATTTTTTAGAGAACATAAGTTGTAGCATTTTAGGATCCAACTAAAAAAGTAGTGTTGTTGGAAATACTCAACCTATATTCACTATCGGCCTAACATTACTACATCAGGGGAACTTCCCTCATAGCTCCACTGATAGACCGATGAAAGCATATCGGTAGCACTAGAACATTTTGATGGAAGATAACACAACATTCCACCAATGGGGCAATAGCATGCTTAACCAAGATAGCAATATAATAATTAAGTTACTTAATTGGTTAGCTAGGTTCATTGATTAATGTTTTTTGACGGATTTGTGGATGCTCAACTAATGTGCAAGCTCTTTGATAATATGACAATGATTTGATTCATAAATGGATCAAATACTTTTTCAGAATGCTTCCCAAATTTTTAGAAGGAATGATGGATTTATAGATTTAGAGGTTAAAATATGAATGGTTGATCAACCATGCACACCTAATGGTCAACTATATATGTAAATTGTAATGCAATAAGGGTTATCGACATGTGAAGCATGTGCAGCCCTCATCCACTAAACCTGCCTGACTGCATGCACCTAGAAGCCAAGCAAAGCTTACAATGTTAGGATATGTTCCAGAGTGCTTCATTAATTCAAAGATTTTGAGAGGTTCCTTGCATGGGGTGTTTAGCCTCTATTTCAATTTAAGCCCTTTGTAAAAGTATTGCATTGCATGTTTGTTTTTCTATAATATGTCAAAACCATTTAGTCAAAAATTGTAAATATTTTGAGTCTTGTAAAACAAATATTTTTTTTTGCATAAGAGTTGCCCCTTCTCAAATTTTTTTTAATGAGTTTTCCAACACTGTTAGAGGAAATTGTTACTGTCCATTGGACAAGCCATATAAAAATTTGTCACATAGAAAAAAGTTATATTTTTTAATGCTAACAGCCCCCTAATGGTTTTAGTCCTTGTTTGGCCTCCCCCTTGGTGGCCAAATAGGTAGAGTTGAGATGATTTTTCTCATTTGACTTGCTATCACTACTCTAGATGTCTATACAACAACCTTGAAGTACCATGCCCTATGGAGGATTCAAGTATCAAGGTGAATTGTTAGATTTTTTGAGTGTTTCAAAGGATTCACCATAATGCCTTGGGTAGCAATGAGGTTGTAAATCCAATCCAACCAATTTTTTGCAAAATACAATTTCTCCACATTTTTTAACGTGCAACTTCATGATAATGCTACTTCTCTTTGTGTAGTTGATAGAATGAATGGATTCTTGAATAATGACGACCTCATCTAGAATTGACCAACCTGAAACAAACCCACTTTGTTCCTCTATTATAATATTTGGAAGAATGAGTTCTAATTTATTTTCCATTGCATTTGAGATGATTTTGTATATGTATAAGTAAATTCATTTCTTTTTTTACACCATTCACGATTTAAGCATCTGTAATGGGAAATATCACAGAACCATTGAAACAAGTAAAGGATGCCATATTATAAAAATCTAAATGTGCTCATTATTAGATCTTGGTTGTATTTTCATTTTAATTACTATATTTTTATTTTAATAAACATATTCTAAAACCCTCATTGAAATCTTATTTTTAGGTTGCAGCTCATCAAATTGGAGAGGTGAACATGCACTCTTTACTTTCATCCAACCATGACCAGTGATATTTCTAGATAAGAAGTTTCCATCCTTTTCATTTGAATCCTTCCAATCTTCACTCAAGGGTTGTCCAGCTAGAATGGGATGGCAAGGCTATTTTGAATTGGGCAATATATGCACCACAAATAATATAACTACATTTACTATATATTTTCATGTCTTTTCTCCCTTCAATGTTTGTAGCATTTGTATCGTATCTTGGATTTTTCTTCCATGGCAACCAAGAGTGCAATGAATGATGTATTTCTTGGATCTTTGTTTGTGCAACTGTATGTTGTTTGTAATTCCTTTCATTATGTAGTTGTTTGTTGTTTGTATATTCCTTTTTTCAATCCAATACAAAAAACATTTGAATATCTATGATATTTGAGTTTTATATGCATAAAGTTGTTTGTTGATTGTATTATTTTTTCATGTTAATCCAATACAAAAAAATTTGAATATTTATGATATTATATGCATAAATTTGTGAGAATTAATTAAGTTAGATTTGATTTATAACTTGAATCATTGATTCACTCAAATAAATGATTAAACTATGACTAAATAAATGACTACTATGACTAAAATAAATGAATACAATGACCAAATATATGGTTATTGTAGACACATAGAATATACCGATTGACATTGTGCATCTGATCCTGACTTACTAACAGCATTTCTTCCTGAATCATCCCTTGGTTTAACCATTTAATCAAATCTCCTTATTTGATTAAATTCATCAATATTCCTCTCTTAATTAATAAAATCATTTTATATAATTAAGTCAATCCCTTTTGTTAATTAAATCAATCCATCTGATCTAATTATCCCTATTTTATTAAATAATCAATTTATTTGATTAAATATCTAAAGCCTATCCATTAAATTAAATAAATTAAAACCTTATTTGATTTAATCTAACACCATCTCCTTTAATTAAATAAATAAAAAATCCTTATTTAATTAACCTCTTATCATATTCCTCTCTTATTTGATTTAAATACATCCATAAATTTGAGTCAAATGGGTCACATCATTTAATCTCTCCCATTAAATTAATTAACCCTTGATTAATTTAATCTCATCTCATGTCCCATCCTCTAGATAATGCAAGTTGCAGATGAAAATATATTTAATTTATTTATTAAATCTCTATTTTCCTCACAAGGCATCTTTTGGAATATTCTCTCAATTTGAATTCAAAAATTTCAAGTCAACATGTACATCCAACAAGGCAATAACTCCATCTTACATGTCCTTTTCCTTGAGCCAAGTTGAATTTATTGCATTTTCCCTTCCCTCTTGCAAGTCATTTCAACAAATTTGAATTTCAAATATTTGCATTTATTGGCACAATCCCCAAATCTTGCACATCCTCCATCCATTCATAGATTGACGAGTGGCATCATGCCATTGAATGAATGTTAATCCCACATTGCTCAAATTTGGACATTCATCCATTTTGGAATTATATAAATAAAGAGCTCATATCCTCATTTCATCATCCACAATTTATGCAAAGTTACCATGCTCAAATCATTAGCAATCCTCATCCATTTTTATTCAATCATAGCTAGGTTATGCAGATTTTCTTATTGGAGCATTCATTAACATCAACAAAGTGGATCAAATCTCTTCAACACATCAAGATTGCATCATAGGAATTGGGAAAGGGCCAATTTTCACATCAAACTGGCACCAATTCCCCCATGGGATCATGTCTTTTCTTTTCTAATTAGGATTTAATCTTTGTTTTGTCATTTTCATTGTGTTCTTCACTATTTTCTTCCTAATTTGAATGTTGTAAATGGATTTCATGGGGAATCCTTGTTTTGACTTGCAATTCCTTATTTAATTTGTTTACTCATGTTGTTTTGTAGGTACTAGGAAAAGGGTTCACACATTTGGCGCTAGAAGGAGGGTTGGATATCATTCTTTCTCATCTTTTCTATAATTTTTTGCATTTTTGCGGACACAGAAAATTCTAACATTGGGAGCTCAGCATCGTTGTTTTGGTGCCATTTTCTCTTCAGTGTCGCTATATAGCACCGCGGGAGACTCAAAGTGCGATGCTAGACTCATCCCGCCAAGAAATTTTGAATTATAAACTCCACCACTGGGCTCGTTGACTTACAGAAATTTTCAAAATTTTAAAAACTACGACATTAGAAAAAAACTATGATGCTGGGGAAAAAGTACGACATAGTTGAGCTCTTTGTCTTAACATAGAGCAATGTTGACTGGTAAGTGGCACTATGAGGGCACCACTCAGAAATCAAACTGTGACACAGTTACAAGTTGCGACGCTAGGAGTAAAAGGAGAAAATTTAATTTTAGCATGTGCTTTTTGGTTGATCATTAATTTTTTCTCTATTTTCTGCTTTCTTGTCTCTGTATTTTCTAGAATCTAACTAGTTTTTCTCCATTGTAGGTTGGAAATCAAAATAAAAGAAAAGGAGAAGCATGAAGGGGATGTTTCATCAAATCAAAGTGTTTTTAAACACTTTAGTGTTTGCTTAACACTTTTCCATGAAATTGTTATCCTTTCATTCTTAGGACACTAATTTTCATTTGGGCTTAAAAAGAATCTTTCAATTTCTTCTTTCAAAGGATAAAATGAACATTAGGACCACAACTTACTAAATTTTGTTTCTTGGATTAAAAATTGAACAAAATGTCTTTCACTTGTGTTTTGGTGCTTAAAAGGAACCCACATTTTGCTTTGTGGATTTTAAAAAGAACAAGTGCAACTTTTCTTTCATGAAGGCTTACTTGAACTAACCTCATTGAAAAAGGACGTATATGCTTCTCTCATACTTTATAGCAATATTGAGAATCAAAAGGATTTCTTCATGATTTTAGGTTAAGACACTTCGATTTGGGCTTAAAATTGAACATCTTGTGCGAGTGTGAGTGGGAGCATTGTTGTGTATATTCTCTTTCCTTGTTGCTCACAATGATTGATCGAGTTACAAATAGTGTTTCCTATTCGATTTTGTTTATCCTAGAGGGCCTTGCTTGGGGAAAAAGTACTCACCCAAGGGAATGACTCAACTAGTAACACTCTAAAGCTAAGAGTATTTCCAGCTGGGATATAAATGTGGATATTGGAAGAAACGCCAATACCACGTGGTTGATTCCAACAAGATGGATCCGAAATGGGACTCTTGTTGTATAGGTCAATCTCCACAAACGGAAATTCCTTATTAAAACCTATGTGCTAGAATTTTCCAAAATCCTTTGATCTATTTGTTGGTGCAAGAATGGTCGTTGTGAAGCAACCTCACACTTTTACTGTCTTTTAGTAGAAATGGAAAGCATGCCATCAGAGTTTCATGGGTGTTGATGCTTGGCTGCCCCATATAAGTGAGTGTCGTGGAGGGGAGCCAGTGGGGTCAAGCATCTAACCATTCGCTAAAGACAACATAGCTAGACTTTTCCAAGTGGGAATCCAACAAATATTTTCTTACACATCTGTAGGGTTGTACTTATTCTTGGGTTACAAAATGCATTGCTTGATTGAAAACATCTAAAAAACAAACACTTAACATCATCCAAACTTCAAACCCTTTTGAATACAAATACAATTGATTCAATCCATATGTTATTGCTTTCCCTTGGGATTCACATCCTTAGAGGTTTCTAAACATTGGATTATATCTTGATTTGTCTCCTTAAGTAAACAATAGGAAAACCCTTGCCTTAATTTTATTAAATTTCCACATAACATATCTTGTGTGGTTTGAGGAAATTAAGACATTGGACATCTTATTTTGAAAACTTAATTGAAGAAGTTGTTTTTGGTAAAATAGTCATTAAGCAAAGTTAACCAAAAAGAACTCTCACATGTGTTGAAGACTTAAGATTCTCAAAAAAAAAAAGTCTAAATCCCAAAGCAAAAAATCATTGGTTGGAAATCCAAAAATGAATATTCAAAAGAAAACATTTCTTGGTTACAAAGGCCTATAGAAGCATTGTATCCTCTTCAATACCTATGGTCTAGGAAAACAAAGTGTTTTTTTTAGGGTCATCTTAGGATAAAAAAGAAGTCAAAATCTTCTCATCCATCCTTCATCCATCAAAACAAATCCATCTCATCATCACCTTTTCGAAAATCTTAAAATCATCCTTAAAACTAGGCTTTGTGGCAAAATCAAAATCATCAAAATCATTGAGACTAAATCCTTGAGAACATTATCAAAATCACCTTTGACTAGGTATGTGTACATGCATCCTTTTACATATGCTTAGTCAAAGATTATCAAAATCATCTTGTTTAGCTTAGTATATGTAGATGAATCCTTCTTCATATGCTTAGTGAAACTATCATCTTGTTTGGATAGGTATGGGAAGATGCATCCTTCTCCCCACACATATTCATCATCCAACATCTTAGGGTATTTTTGTTCAAAATCAAAAGCAAATCAAAATAAAAATCAAGGACAAAATCCCAAATCCAAGATCAAATCAAAATCAAAATTTGCAAGTCCTAAAATCCTAGTATCTCCTTCAAGACCTACCAAAATATCATAACATCCATATCATCCATCCCTAACACCATCATCATATCATCACCCTTTTATCCTCAAGACATCCTAAAGATTTCTACTTTGGACATAAAGTAAGATCAATCCAAAAGATCAAGAGATTCATCTCCAATATTCTTGAAAATTGATCCTTGTTTTATGGTTCTAACTAGATCTCAATACAAGAAGAGTATGGAAGCCAACAAAGAAACACCCACTTCAAGTGATATTAGCCAAACAAACGTAGAAATGAATCCCATCGAATCAAGTAATCCTTTAACCCTCTCATCATCGCAAAATCCGCAAGAAGAAAACCAAGGAGAGGTTCTTACCTTTGGAATGTCTCACGAAGAAGTGACTAAAATGCTCCAAAATCTAGAGAACCATAAAATCATTAACATCATGATGAGACTTAACCCTTCATTATACCTGCTTGAGCTAGCAAAACAAGGGGCCAAGTTACCTTCGAATTTTGATGTGAGTACTCCAGGGGAGACATATTTTTTTCCAATCTCATCCACCATTCCCATCTCATCCACACCCCCATCTCAAAACATCACGCAAAACATTCTGTAAATCGTGACATCATTTGCTCCAACCCAACCAAATGTTAATAAGGGAAGTGCATTTCTCAATGCAATGCAAACACACCGCCTTGTTAATAATCAAAATTTGGATGAAAATACAATCTTGGAAGAAAATATACCCCAAAACCCATTACACAAGAATGTTTCTCTAACATTCCATCCTGATCCATCATCATCATTTTTTCACGCAACACCTCAAACATCTCTTCTCACAAATTCACAAGAAGAGGGAGATATGTTTGGACCAGGAGGCATATTTGACACCACAACATTCTCGCAAGAGATCACACCCCTATCATTTCAACCTCTCCCACCATTTCCATTATCATCCACACCACTCTTTGGTTTAGGGATTCCTCCCCTACCAAGTATTAATCAAACCAATATCCCAACCATCAATCAAACCATTATGTCGAACACTCAAAATTTGTCATTGATATCAACAAAAAAATGAAAAATACACAAGCAACTACAAGACCATCAAACACCCTCCTAGCATCGCAAAGCATAGGACCAACCACCACATCAATACCACCATCCACCACTCAAAACATCAACATGACATTATCACTCACCACAAACACTGTTCCTAATCCACCGCCACCCCCACCACCACCAACATCCACCACATCATGTCAATACAACATGAAATTGCAAGACACTTTTCAAAGGGGATTCCAACAAGTGTAGAAACAAAAATCCATACACCTAGCTGCTCAAGTTGCGCAAGCATTACAAGTGCAACAAGTCACACAAGCTCAAGCTTTATTACAAAAACAAGAAGCCACCCAAGCCGATCAAGCATTGCAAGCACAAAAGAACACTGAAGAACAAGATCTATTGCAACAACAAGCAACACAAGCACAAGCGCAAGCTCAATATCAAGCACAACTACTTTCACAAAGACAAGCAACACAAATGCAAGCATTAAAGCAATATCAAGAATATAAAGAAGCAACACAAGTGGTGGCCCAGCAAAAAGAATTGTTGGAACAACAACAATCCCAACAACAAGCATTGCTGGAACAACAATAAGCACAATAGCAAGCACAAATCTTAGTGTAGCAGTAGCAAGATCAACAACAAGCAGTGTTCATACAAAAGCATGTGGAAGCCTACCTCACTCAGAAAAATGAATAGATACCATTGAACAACACACCAACCAACCCACCCATCCAACCCAAAACACTTTCATCCCACTCCCTGATCTGTAAAATGATGTGACAACACAACTTAGGTTGCTCTCACAACAAGTGCTTGACCTTCAATCAGGGCGAACAACCAAAACACCAAGAAACTTGTGTCCCTATCTATTTTATAGGAGCTTAATAATGAAACCATTCCCCAAGGGATTTGAGATCCCCAAATTTTACAAATATCGATGGATGGGAAACCCTGAAGATCACATTAGGGAATTCCAGGTTCATTGCATGGAAGTCGCATATGACAATACTTATCTGATGCGGCTATTCCCTAGGAGTTTGGAAAGACACACTATGGAATGGTTCTCTCACTTACCTTCAGGAATTAGAACATTTCGAGAAATTATAGATGCATTCATAAAAAACTATGAATGCAACATCGCAAGGGATGTTAGTCTAGAAGAACTCTCAGATCTGAAACAAGGAAAGGGAAAATCTTTTGCTTCATTCCTACAACAATGGTGATCCAAGGCCAATCAGAGCAAGTGGACCATGCTAGAAGAACAAGTTTGCACCATCATAGCCAACCTTGAAGGCCACTTGGCATTTCATCTTAAGGTTCAGGGCATCACCACATACAATCAGTTGATCCCTAAAGCACTTAGCATCGAAAGAGCCCTTGTGACTCAACCCACGAAATCAACATCATACCACGAACAACAAAACAACTGCCAACCATCCAATTACAATGATAAACCTCGCACGTGGGAAAGGAACACAATTTTTACTAATGATGGTGTTGTCAATGCTAAGGTGGTCATTAGTGCTCCTCGCCAAAACACACCCGCACCTCAAATCCAAACAAAACACCAAAACAACCATCACACAACACAAAAAGAAAACAACAATCCAACCATCAATAACCTCAATGATCAAAGGGGACCACCCTAACTCAAAAGCTATCCCAAACAACAATACACTACTTTGGGGGAACCACTTGAGGACATAATGAGAAAGTTGATCGATGAAAAATTCATCAAGCCTCCTACATTTGAGAATTACCAAGAACCCAATGTCAAACTTCCTTGGTATAATGAGAATCAACTTTGTGAATTTCATAAAATCAAATGCCATACCACAAACAATTGCATGAGACTCAAAAAAATCATCCAAGATCTCATCAATAAAAAAATCATAAAGGTGGAACAACCTACAAGAAATCAGGATCTGAAGATATATATGAATTTCATGTCAAATCCTGGTATCAAAGGCAATAAAAATGATAAAGGGAAAGGAAATGTAAATCATGTGTATGAAAGAGTCATTGCCTCCCTAAATGAAGACTACATGGTCATCACCATCAAGGGCACCCATGCCAAAGATTGCGGATTCGCCACAAGAGGTTGCAAAGTAACCATTGTAGGATCATCCCAACCAAATAGAGTCTTGGCATCCAGATCCATCCCTAATGGCTATAATTTCTTAGAAAAACTCAAGAGAACGCTAGCACATATCTCCATCATGAAGTTGTTAAAAATATCATCAGCTCATAAGAAGATCCTTGAGGAAGTGTTAGCCTCATCCACTGTCCCCACAGACCTCAATGTGGAGCAATTCCAAGCTATGGTCAGAAATATCATAACGCCTAATCTTCTTACATTCTCTGACTAGGATTTGCCCGCTCAACCATCTCACAACCGTACACTTCACTTGGAAGCCATAGTACACAAGAGAAAAATCAAAAGGGTCTTGTTGGATGGAGGTACGGGCTTGAACATATGTTCCCTAAGTCTCATCAAGCAGTTGAAAATATTAGAAGATTCCATCGACAAAGGAAAGGGAATCACGATAAGAGAATATGACGACTAAGAAAGAGTGTCTTAGAGCACAATCAAACTCCCTATTCAAGTAGGGCTTGCCATCATGGAAACCACTTGTCAGGTTTTGGACCTCGACTAGCCATATAATATCCTCTTAGGACGACCATGGATCCATGCGATGAAAGCAATAGCATCAACTTTCCACCAATGTGTGAAATTTACAAATAATGGACAAGAAGTTGCCATCCATGGAGATCCTAAACCTTTCTCATACTGCAAAAATCTTGAAGAAAAGTATTACAAAATCCCCCAAGTACCAAAAAATGATGAGGGCACATCCACACAATACATCGATCCCTCCACCCTAGCATCCACTTATGTGACAAAGACACTCGCCACTTCCGCTATTCCCACCATCTCTGAAATCAAGCTCATCATCCAGGAGAAAGGTTGTGGAAACTACAAGCTCCCTAATAATGCCTTCGTGGTAGGAGAGTTACCACAATCTCCTACATCATGGAGATGCCCACAAGAAAATCAAGCTTCCACATCACAAACATCTCCCGAAGACTATCCCAAATTCACAAGATGGGGAGACCTTGTTCAGGAGGTTATTGAGGTAGATCCATCACACATGCTACATCAAGATGAAAGACCAGTAGCTAATTTACTAATGGATGAAACAAGCAAGGGTCTACAAATGATGCTTGCAATGGGCTACGACAGAAATCAATGGGCTTATGATACCTATCATGCCAGAGATGTGACCATTAACAAATATTGGCCTTGGGTGTACCCCTCCTAGTATAACCATACATGGCCGAAGTCCTCCAATTAGAGCGGCTAATAAACCTCATCAACCAACCACAGGAGAACTACGATTACCAGTATCCACAGGTCGTGTCCTAGACAACTATACCTTTGATATAACCGATGTCTATAATAGTGGCAATGATTAGGACCCCATATCCAATCTACCTAGGCTTTTTGAGGATATGACTCTTTGCATGAGTAGTACCCTATCCTTTGAAATAGACCATCAAAATCATGAGATCCATTTAGTATACCACCAACTCATCGACTACGACCAACGAGGACCACCGATTCTCGATACATTCAAAAATGATGAGGCACTCTCAGAATTAATGGAATTACAGGATAACATTCTAGATGGAGATCATAAAGCAGGGTTTATAATAGAGTTGGACACACATGCCTATTATGGGGAGATGATTGAATCCCTCAGTCGTAAAAGTGAGAAATTAAGAATCATATCTAAGTCCTTGAGTGAAAACCACACTGTGGCACTCTCTGACAAGAAAAAAGTAAAAACAAAGGACGTATCCAACGGTGAAAACCTCTCTGAGGCACCTGAGGATGGGGGATTCAATCTTCCTTTAAGAACTATTCATCAAGAAAAGTCATCAGTCTTGGCTGAAAAATGTAATCCTATCAACCTAGGAACATAGGAGACCTGCATATCACATTTTATGCAGAATCACTACTATCAAAAGAGCAAAAGCTCCTAGCATCCATCTTAAGGGAAAGACAGATAAACTTCACATGGAGTTATACTGACATGCCAGGATTCGATCCAAAGACTGTGGTCAATCACTTAGTAGTGTATCTAGAAGCAAAGCCGGTCAAACAAAAGCTTCAAAAAATGCACTCTCAAATAGCCCTAATGGTCAAAATGGAGCTAAGAAAATTATTAGACACAAGATTCATCCGACCAATAGACTATCCAGAATGGGTATCAAACTTGGTACCTGTTTCAAAACCTGATGGAGCCATTAGAATCTATATGGACTTCAGATATTTGAACAAAGCATGTCCAAAGGATGACTTTCTGATTCCCAACATTGACATGATAGTGGACATGATAGTAGGACATGAGATGCTATCACTAATGGATGAATTCTCAGGATACAATCAGATCATGATAGCTAAAGAGGATCAACATAAGACAACCCTTCACTTGCCCATGGGGGACATACTGTTGGAACATGATGCCATTCGGCCAAAAAAATGCAAGAGTAACATACCAAAGGGCCATGACATTGATATTCCAAGACATGATTCATAAGATGGTTGAAGACTATGTCAACGACATCCTAGCTAAATCCAAAAAAAAAAAAGATCACATAGCAAGCCTAAGTGCTATTTTTGGCAGACTGGAGGAGTACAAAGTCATACTAAATCCCAAGAAGTGTGTCTTCAGTATATAATTAGGGAAACTGCTAGGATATATATTATCTATGAGGGTTATCAAGGTGGATCAAACAAAAGTGAAATAAATCCATGAAATGGAAGCACCAAAGACATTGAAACAATTGAGAGGTCTCCAAGGCAGGCTCCAATCCATTAGAAGGTTCATAGCACAACTATTAGATAAATAGAACCCATACTCTCACCTACTCCACAAGGGAGTAGTGTACAAATGGGATACCAAGTGTGAAGAGGCATTCAAAAAAATCAAGGAATACCTACTGACACCACCAGTCTTAATGCCACCCATCCCAAAGAAACCATTGATCTTATATGTCTCCGCAATAGTAGTAGCCCTTGGGGCTCTCTTAGCTCAGCATGATGAAAATGGAACAGAGAGGGCTATCTACTATATTAGCAGGACAATGGTTGGCCATGAGCTAAACTATTCATTTATCGAGAAAGCATGCCTCATAGTAGTGTTTGCATCACAAAAATTCATACATTACATGTTGGCACACAAGATAAAGCTCATAGCAAAAATTGATCCCCTCAAATATTTTCTATCAAAGGCAATGCTCACGGGAAGAATGGAAAAATGGGTAATGATATTATCAGAATATGACATCGAGTATGTGGAGAGAAAAGCAATCAAGGGTTAGGTTATCACAGATCAACTAGCAGAAGCACCTATCTATTCTGAGAGTCCTCTTGTCTTAGAATTTCCAGATGAATCTATTTTTAACCTTAACATAGCTAACCACTAGAAACTATACTTTGATGGCTCATACACGTAGCATGGATCAGGAGCTAGTGTCTTCTTCATCACCCCACAAGGGGATTGCATACCAAGGTCATACAAACTGGAATTTCCTTGCACTAATAATATTGTAGAATACGAGGCTCTGACTATAGGTCTCAGAATAGTAGTACAATGGAATATCATGGCTCTCAAAGTGTACAGAGACTCCCAACAAATCATAAATCAAGTGAACAATGAATACCAGACCAAGGATGAAAAGCTCACTCCATACAAGAAATTGGTGGAGACTCTAAAGGCATCCTTCATTGAAATCACATTTGAGTAGATACCTAGAACCAACAATAGAGCAGCAGACACCATGGGAACAATTGGGTCCTTATTAGACATCCCCAAAAATGTTCCAAAATACAAATTCCTGATTGAATAGCTTCTTGTTGCTGCATTCGAGCTACCAAAATTAGAATATGTGTGTGAAATAATTGGTCCTGGTGATCCTTGGTATCATGACATATATACATACCTTCGAATAGGAGTCATACCCACTGACCTACCTTCAAACCTAAAACGAACCTTTTTCAAAAAGGAATCCATATTTGTCATCCTCAGAGATACCTTGTATCGTAGAAGCATAGAAGGAACCCTACTACAGTGCTTAAATGTTGAGGAGGCATTAACCACTCTAACTAAAGTACACAACGGTATCTATGGTTCACACTCAAGTGGAGTGACCATAGCTAAGAAAATGTTGAGGATGGGGTATTATTGGCCCACAATGGAAAGAGAAGTACATGATCATGCTAGAAAGTGTCTACAATGTCAGCAGCATGGAGACCTCATCCATGCTCCAACTCAAGGGCTTCACACCATTGCCCTTTTCACAGTGGGGACTCGATCTCATTGGGAAAATCACACGCACCTCATCCAATGGCCACAAATTCATTATAACCACAACTGAGTACTTTACAAAGTGGGTGGAGGCCATACCCATGACATATATAACTGGGAAGCAGATCTTGAACTCTCTCATATGTCACTATGGTGTTCCAAAAGCCATTATATTAGATAATGGGACACCATTCAAGAATCAGGATGTCTGTAACCTTTGTGAAATATTTAAAATCCAGCATCACTTCTCCACCTCATACTATCCCCAAGGCAATGGCCAAGTAGAAGCTACAAAAAAACTATTTTGAAAATCTTCAAGAAAACAGTTAATGACGTAGGTCGTGACTGGCATCTGCAACTTACTCCCACCCTCTAGACCTATCGAACTAGCATCTGCACACCCACCGGCACCACCCCCTTCTCCTTGGTCTACGGATCAGAAGCTATACTCCCCATTGAGATCAAGCTCCCATCCCTAAGGATATCACTGCAAAACCTCATCACAGATGAAGAGTATTGGGTATCAAGACTAAATGAGCTAGAGCTACTAGATGAGAGACATATAGATGCTTTGAATCATTTTCAAGTCCATAAGAATAGACTCAAAAGGAGCTACAATAACAAAATTAAAAGTAGGACATTCCAAGTTGGAAAACTGGTCTTAAAATAAAATCAGAGGAATGTCCCAAACCCAAGCAACAAAGGAAAGTTTGAACCTAATTGGTTAGGACCTTTCATCATCACAGCAAGTTATAAGTTAGGGGCATATTAGTTATCAATAGCCGAAGGGGAACCTCTGCAAGAGCCCATGAATAGCGCTCATCTCAAAAAGTTTTATGCCTAAATATTTCAAGGTATAGAACCAAAAAATAAAAAAAAATTAGAAAAATTCCTACAAAATTGGTCACTTTGGTGAAAACCTAGCAAATAGGCATTTTGGTGACAACAAAAAATTTAAAAAGCAAAAATCAAAAAAAATCAAAAAAAGAATTGAAAATAGTAAAGAGAAAAATCATCCTCTAGTGAAAACCACTTTGGTGGCACTTTGGGCAAGTACCTTGGTGAAAACCTAGTAAATAGGCACCTTGCGTAAATAAGCACTTTCCATCCACTAGGATCTTTATGGTTTGTTCTGCATCATCCATTCCTTTCACTTCCATCATCCATCGCATTCAGATCTCCATCCATCACCCATCCACTCACATCCACACCATAGCTTGGTCATGTTCTCATATCGTGATCCCTCCTAGTACTACTTGGCCCATTCTCAAGTTTCTCTTGCCTTTATCAGAGTAGTCTATTGCATCACGCTGGGGGCATGTTCTTATTGGATCAGATTTGTGTATGATCTTAAAGTTCTCAAATCAAAAAATTCAAAAACATCAAAACATTAGAAAATCCCAAAACATCAAAATATTAGAAAATACAAAACATCAAGACACCAAAAAATTCAAAAACATCAAAATCATCAAAAGCCAAAAATAGAGTCATCACTCGAACTATGTTGTCTCTGAGCTTGAACGTAGGAAAGGTTGATCTTTGATAATCCCCCAAGACACTTAGGTCAGTCCTTTAGAAGTTGGTCATAATAAACTAATAGTTCATCAGGTATATCGTCATCTGTAAATCAGTCAAGTCATCAATTGAACTATGTGGTCTCTATGTATATAATGCAGGAAAGGCTAATCTATTGATTAGCTCCTGAGACCCCTAGGATAAGTCTTTAGGTTAATCTCAAAAAACCCCAAAAAAATTTAAAAAATCAAAAATCAAAATGTTTGTAAAACCTTGAAAAATACCAAAAATAGCCTCAAAACATCAAAAACATCAAAAACATCCAAATATTTGAAAAAATCCATCTATATCATCTCGCTTGCACCTACAATAACACCATTCATAATAAACTAATCGTCATCTCCAACCTTTGGTGAAACAGTTAGAAACAAGTCTAGCAGGTTAAAAGTTAAACTCAAAAACGTCAAGTCTCAAGTCTAAGTCAGTGCATAAGCAAGTTGGTCATCTCTTCATATTGGTAACTCATCACCTAAAATTAGTCCCATATCAATCATCTCTTAGAATGCTTTGGATAAACGAAATGATGTGCCGCCATCAACTAACATGTCCTAGGATGAATCCTTCCTAAAATGGGCATTATCTTTTGGCAATAAGTTTCAGGTCTTATCCTTGGAAAAAACATCCTCCTTCCATTAGCGGTATTTAAGAGAATTTGTTTGTTTGTTTACTTCATCTTTATCTTTTGACTTATCTTATTTGCACTCATTCCAAGGATGTCTCAATGATATCCCAATAGAGAGGATTTAGAGAAATAGGAATGGGGGAATGATCATTATCTTTTGTCTGCTATGCTTGTTGGACATTCTTGTGATATAACCTTGGCAAATACTTGCTTTGTTGGGTATGTATGGAAGAGTTCTAGGGCAACTTGTTGACTATTGCATGGATAGGTTTACTTTTCCATGTTTTGGTCCAAGATGTTTGAAACTTCTGAAGTGCATCCTACTAAGGTTGATGTATGTTAGGTGTGAACAAGGATACTCCTATCTGCTTGTCAAGTCAAAGTCCATCTCACTAGGTACTACGCCATCATGGTTTTCTATACCTGGATGCATCGTACCACATGTGTTATCAAACATAATAAAATATGGCCCTTTGAAAATTCCAATTCCTCGATAGGTAATCATCATCCTCACCATCTTCATTTACATTTGCATCATCTTGTGTCTTGTTGAAATGACCTCTTCTTTCCTTGTTGACCGCACTAACAAGGTACTATGATAGTTGATTATCATCACCATCATCGTCATTAAATCTTGCATCCACAAAACATTAGCATATTGCATATAAGCATATCATATAGGAAGCATGCGCATTACATTTCCATCATCATATAAACATGTCATCATAAGTATTCTTCAAAGATAGATGCATCCATTTCATTGCATTTCATCCATCACATTTACAGAAGCATGTCATCATCATTTTTCATAGTCATACATAATAAAAAGAATTTAATTCATTTACATACTTGCATAATATCAGGACATCATCTCATCACATTACATTCATTACACATCACCATATCACTTGGAATTATCATATCATTACATCATCATCTAAATGTTTAGGATAATAGCATTTGTTATTCTAAGCATCATCATAAAAATATATCATTTGCATTACATCATTTTCATATCACAACCATCACATTCATATTACATTACCCATAATCATCTCATAAATAACTTCATAAAACATTAATTATCCCACATAAGCATAAATGGATTAGTCCATCACATGCAAGACATACATCCATTCATAAACATCTTATAAGTATTATTCACAATCATTTCGTATATATACTTTACATATTAAAATCCATATCACATATCACATTTGCATAAAATATATCATCATCATTGCACATCATATCATAGGTAAGCATAATATAGATCTGTTAGTCATAATCATAATGCATAAACATCATTAGAAATAAATGAATCCACAACATATAAAAGCATAGTCATACATGCATACATAAAGAGTATGCATTTCATCACATCAAAATCGGCTCATATATATCATCAACTGTCATAGTAGAAGTAATAAATCATATCACTATACATGTGTGTCAATCAGTACAAAAGGCCCATCAGGGCTATCAAAAATGAGCCCATAAGGAACAAAAAGAATGGTAACATCTCGATCAAGCTCGATCCCTGTGAATGCTGCCCTCATCCCTGCCATTGTGACCCTCTATTGGTCTGTGGCTGGCCCATTCGGAGTACTCCGAGACCCACTCTGCTCTAGGTACAACATCATGATAAGCCCATCGATAATACTCTACCTCTCAGATGACATCCTTGTAGGATGAGATTGGCACTGTACCCTGGGAGGAGGAGGTTGTCATGCTCTCTATCTGCTACCTGTGGCCTATCTTGGTGGCTACATGTAGCTCCGCAGCCTGTCTCTGCTGCACAACCTGATCCCTCTTAGCTCTTAGCTGATCCCTCTCAGTTGCCACAACCTAAATCTAAGCTCGTAACTGCACAATCAAAATATCTCGTGCATCTTCCTATCCTGCTAGCTATACTCGTGGTTGCACATGAGGCCGATCCTCACCCTCAGCTCATGGTGGTAGAACCGGTGGCACCTGTTACTGATCTTGCATATGAACATCCCCATGCCTTGGCTAGACTGGAGGCACAAATGGCGGATCCTACCGAATCTCAACTCTCTATCCTCGTCCTCGTCCTCCCCCTCTACCTTTGACTCTCCACACATTTGGAGCTGTGCCTGGTATCATCAACCAAAGTGGAGGCTGAAACCAATCTCTATAGGCCTAGGTGGTGCCTAGATCTACTAAACCCTGATCATAAGCCCATGGCTAGGCTACCAGCTACTCGAAACTATCTACTGCCTTTGAGGCAGGAATATATCACCCCCATGAGACCTGCGTCATGGTGTGGGTGAAGACAACTACATAATCATCATCAGGATGATCTTGCAGCTCCCCAAACTAACGTTGTACATGCCTAGGAAGGTACCTCTCGAGCATGGTATGCTCCCAAACCTACATGAAACGGTCCTAGTGGTAGTAAAACATATGGTCAACATCATCGGCCCATCCAGGGCAACCAAGGTATGGACGCCAGGTAAACACCTGCATCTCATCCAGAACCCTCCTCTAGTAGGGGATCCCATGCTCACCAATGTGAGTGAAAGACACACCGCCTCTGTATCGTGCCATGAGGGGATCATCCGGCCCTATAGGAACTGAAACAATGTGTGGCCATAGCACAAAAATGTGCTCCCATGCCCAGATATGAAGAAGGGTCACCCCTACTCCCAGTGCTCTCCCATCCATGTAAACGTACTCATGGAGGTCATTGTATAGTGAAGTGAGAAGGACAGGTCCCCATGCAAAATGAACTAGCCTGTCTCAGACCATCTGCTCCCAGCAATATCCCTAGCCGAGACTGAAATATCACCCTCGCTTGTTTGGGGCAACAAGGCCCGAAATGATAGCTATAACCACCCAGCGGTAGGGAGGTGCTAGGATCCGGTGGTGCTCAAGCTCTATATGCCCCTCACAGAAGATAATCTCATCTGTAGCAAGGACTCAGAAGCAGGCCTCCCATCCCTCATCCATATCGAAGACCACCTGGTGACCGTGAACAGGCAATCGTAGAATCCACCAAATGTCCTCTAAAGTGACGATGGCCTCACCAGTGGGAAGATAGAATGAGGAGGTCTCGCTATGCCATCTCTCTGTCAGCACTGACAACATCCCTAGGTGAGTGTGAATCAGTGTCGCATATGCAATGTGCCACAACCTCGCAATCCAGAGTTGGTCCTAGTCCCTGTCACTCAGGTCCCTCAGGTAGCCAGCTAGGTCTCGCGGCCTGTGCTCCCAGGAGTAAATCTTCCTTTCCTCGTCTTGCATCAAGGAAGATCATGTTAAAAATTTTGAAAAAATTCTTTGTCGACCGGTCAAAAAGGTTCCCCAGTGGTGCAACCTGTGATGGCATCATAGTTTGATTTTAATCAAACTCTGATGCTAGGGATGAAAAGAACCAAATCACACCACTATGGTGCAATTTGTCCCAGTGGCGCACTTTGATCCAAATTAGCAACATCGCATTGCACTTTGTAAATCCAATCGTCGGCCCCGAGCTCAACGTCGGAGTTTCTAAACTCCAAAATCCATTGGGGCAATGCTATTTAGCACCGAGCGGCACAATTTGACCTTTGAGCGGTGCCATATAGTGCCGTTGTAGATGGGCTTCCTTTTTAAAGCATTTATTAAGGTAATAAATGAAGGACTAAGCCAGGGTAAGGACCACTTATCGGTGCCCCAATGCCAAGTGGTCACTGGTACGTCTGAACTCGATCCAAAATGTGTAGGGGAAGCTATCATTGTGCCATATCATTGGAGGGTCTGAGCTCAAATCTCAAGGTCACTATTGGAGGTGTTTGAGAATGACTTAAAGGTGACCCCTCAAGCCCCATTTAAGGTTGAAAATTAGGGTTTCTTCACCCTGATTGGCTATCTTGTTGAGATTTTAGAGCCCCAAACCTATTTTTATCTAGTTGAGGCTTGCTTTTCATCATTTTATTGGGTTTAGACATGTTTTTAGCCTCCTGGAGCCTTTTCGGACCTATTGGGTACTTTGTCATCTTTTTTTTGTGACATCACCCAAAAATTGGAATTTTTCGTCCAATCTCTTGAGGGGGCATTATATTGGCATGTTTTCTCTCACCATGTAGCAGTGGGGCAAATTTTAATAATAACAATTTTTTTTTGGATTTGATCAAGATCATTTATTCTTTGAACCAACGCAACAAGTGCATTGCTTCAAAGAGGGGGAAAATGTAGACATGTAAAATATACCGATTGACATTGTGCATCTGATCCTGACTTACTAACAATGTTTCTTCCTGAATCATCCCTCGGTTTAACCATTTAATCAAATCTCCTTATTTGATTAAATTCATCAATATTCCTCTCTTAATTAATAAAATCATTTTATATAATTAAGCAAATCCTTTATGTTAATTAAATCAATCCATCTGATCTAATTATCCCTATTTTATTAAATAATCAATTTATTTGAGGGTATGTGCAGGATCATGATGGGCCAAAAAGTGGCAATATGATGGGTATGTAGTTGACGACTATTTTTTTACCCAAAATTGATGAAAAGAAAAGGGTTTTTAAAGGAGATTCTCAGCTTTCCAACGATATAAATTATGCTTTATTTTGAATTTAATAAGTAATTATTATTCATTTTCTATTCAAATTACGATAAAAGTCCTAATTGAAAAACATCTATAGCTTTCAAATGGTATCACATTTTTTGAATCCAAAGTATGCATCACATTCTATGCTTCACATACTATAGGATTAAAAAAAGAAAAGTTGAATTTCATGAAGTTTTGACCAAGTTAGGTGGTCAAACATACAAGTTTTTTTTTTTTTAAGTTGTAATAAAAATTCATAATTAATTATTTACTTGGAAAAAAATTACAAAAAAATATGCATCACATCGGGACATGAGTCCTCTACTTAAATCTAAAATATTATAAAAAATATTATCACTTTATTGTGGTTAGGGTGGTAGACGGACACCTACTTCTTATTTTTCCTGAAATTTAAGTACCATTGCATTGAAATTTCAAATTTTCACCAAATAGATTTTTTTCCTTTTTAAACAAACCTAGTAGTTTAGAAACTGCATTCAATTTTTTATAGATTCTATTCTTAGATATTTTTGAAATAATATAGATAACTTATTCAAATTTTTATGTCAAGTTGTCTAACTCTAATTTTTTCGAATTTTTTGCCACTTAAGGTCCTATTTTTTCCATGATGATCCTACACATACCCTTGATTAAATATCTAAAGCCTATCCATTAAATTAAATAAATTAAAACATTATTTGATTTAATCTAACACTGGTCATCTCCTTTAATTAAATAAATCAAAATCCTTATTTAATTAACCTCTTATCATATTCCTCTCTTATTTGATTTAAATAAATCCATAAATTTGAGTCAAATGGGTCACATCATTTAATCTCTCCCATTAAATTAATTAACCCTTGATTAATTTAATCTCATCTCATGTCCCATCCTATAGATAATGCAAATTGTACATTAAAATATATTCAATTCATTTATTAAATCTCTATTTTCCTCACAAGGCATTTTTTGGAATATTCTTTCAATTTAAATTCAAAAATTTCAAGTCAACATGTACATCCAACAAGGCAATAACTCCATATTACATGTCCTTTGCCTTGAGCCAAGTTGAATCTATTGCATTTTCCCTTCCCTCTTGCAAGTCATTTCAACAAATTTGAATTTCAAATATTTGCATTTATTGGCACAATCCCCAAATCTTGCACATCCTCCATCCATTCATAGATTGACAAGTGGCATCACGCCATTGGATGAATGTTAGTCCCGCATTGCTCAAATTTGGACATTCATCCATTTTGGAATTATATAAATAAAGAGCTCATATCCTCATTTCATCATCCACAATTTATGCAAAGTTACAATGCTCAAATCATTAGCAATCCTCATCCATTTTTATTGAATCATAGCTAGGTTATGCAGATTTTCTTATTGGAGCATTCATCAACATCAACAAAGTGGATCAAATCTCTTCAACACATCAAGCTTGCATCATAGGAATCGGGAAAGGGCCAATTTTCACATCAAACTAGCACCAATTCTCCCATGGGATCATGTGTTTGCTTTTCTAATTAGGATTTAATCTTTCTTTTATCATTTTCATTGTGTTCACTATTTTCTTCCTAATTTGAATGTTGGAAATGGATTTCATGGGGAATCCTTGTTTTGACTTGCAATTCCTTGTTTAAATTGTTTACTCATGTTGTTTTGTAGGTACTAGGAAAAGGGTTCGCACAATTACAATGAATAAATATATGACTACAATGACTAAATATATGACTACCATGATTAAAATAATGACTAAATTAATGACTAAATATATGATTAAAGTAATGACTAAATAAATGATTACCATGACTAAATAAATGACTAGTTAACAACAATCAATGACTAAATATATGACTAAATAAATCACTACCATGACTAAATAAATGACCAGTTAATAACAATCAATGACTAAATTAACAACTAAATCAATGACTAAATCAATGACCAAATCAATAACTAAAAATAAATGACTAAATAAATGACTTAGAAAATAGTTTAGTTATAAATTTGGTTGCGTTATAAATGACCACCAATAAACTACTAATGGTCACATGACCAAAATTAGTCATTTATATGCAATTTTTAGTAGTTTATTTAGTCATATATTGTTGTTTTTGTACTAGTGTGGGGTTCAATTGATTTAATCTTGGTTAATGAATTTCTTTTACCACATCCACACTTCTTGCTTAGATTTTGAAACTAGATGTCTAATGTCTTAATTCCTTCTCATTCCATAAGGTCCATTATGCGAAAATCAAGGTTTCAATAGCATAGTTTCCTATTGTTAACTTTGGAATGAACAAATCAAGATATAGGTCTTAGTTTTTAGAAACCTTCTAGGGACAAGAACCCCTAGGGACAAGCAATAATACATGGAATTTTCAAAGGTATTTGTTCCTCCCAAAGGTTTTGAAATTTTGATGATTCATTGAATGTTGGTTTCAATGTTTTGGATCCAAACACTATGTTTTTAACTTTAACTCACAAGAAATACAGCATCCTAGCTCAATTGGTACGTTTTTATTGGTGGGCTTGCCTCATGCCCTTTATAGTAGAAGAGATTATTTTACATGCAACCAAGGAGAGAGTATAAAGGTATGTTAAGAATGAAGTCTTAACCTCTATACTTTAATCAAGATTGGACATGGCAAGTAAATTCTTGGAATCTAAGTTCCAATGCACCACTTTGATAGAATCATTGCATGGACTAGTTGGCTACTACAAACAAGGTTCTTAATGACAAAAAACCATGAACACTAGAACCAACATTCACCCACTTGGCCACTTAAGGCTCTTCAACCATTCCCGTTCCACTTAAGGTGTGGATTTAGGTGTTGTCTATTGTTGGCATGGATTGGTGCTAATTTCTCATGATTTCACACCCTTTGATATAGCCCATTGGTAAACGTGCTTGCAAGAACTTGCCTATGAGTTTCCTGTTGCAAGGTGTTTCTCATAGTAAGCCCTCTCTTAAAAGGTGACTCAAAGCAATAAAATGAATTTTGAGTGTTTCTCTTGCACCCTAGATTGCATGAAGTGCAAGGGGAGAGGATGTGCATTGAAAATGCGCCAAAGACAAAATCACTCAATTCAAACAGTTGTTCATTTTAGCCTCAAAGAAATGATGAGTTTTTTTTAAGAACCAAAAAACAAATGTGAAGTTGTTTGTTCAATTTTAATCCAAAATAAAAGTCTAGTAACTTTGTAGTGTTCATTTTTACCTCAACCTTGAAAAAATCAAAACAAGGATTGATTTTAAACCAAAATTAGTTGGTCCAAAATATATAATAAAAGCAACAAATAGATTCTCTTAGATTAATAAAATAAGCATTTAAAAATGTTTTTTCCAAGTTCAAGTTCCCACTTTTTGATTAAAAAAAAAATCTCCAAAGATTGTTTCAATGTTGCAATTTCCTTGTGCAAACAAAATCCCTTTCTCCTACAAGATAAAAAAGAGAGAAGATTAAGGTTTGATGTGATTTAATGTAGACAAGTAAATATTTACAACAATTTAAGTAATCTTTCGATTCTCATTCAGTTAGCCTACAAAAAGCCATAACACTGATCAATGAGGATGCCTGCAAAACTATTAATGAGGCTTAATTGATGGAAATTTTAATCATACTAAACCAGGAAAAAAACCATAATACCATTCCCACCACTTTCAAATTTAGACTCTTCGATGTTTAGGACTTTTCTAAAACTACAAATCCCAAAAAAAAGAAGATATGTTCACATAATATGATATATGTATGTATAAGTGCTACATAACGTTATGGAAACTAGCAGCAGATTAGATGGAAATGATTTTAAGTTTGTCTTTGAAGCTTGCATTGAATTTTCTCATGTAATTAATCTTAAAATATCATGTGGGATATCAGACTTGACCAAAATGGTAATAAAATCCTAAACTTAACATTCCTTGTAGTTAGTACCCAATGTGAAAGTGCAAAATATTACTACCACATATTTTCTTATCTAAGGGAAGTTCTCAATGACATGTGATAAGCCTGGAAATTTGGTTGGCTACCTTGAATTGATCTAGCATTAAAGGCCTACATATTCCCATTCTGTCCATTGCCCTGTTTCTCGCAATGCTAGGCCAACTAATTAGTTTGGGTGGGGGTGTTAGACAAAGCTCCCAATGCCCACAAACTTAGTTCTAATGATTTCAAGGTCTCTGCTACTACTACCAAAAGAGTTGTTATTGATGAATTCTCAAAGGATAAAGATCTACCCGACTGTGAGGCCTCTGAGATGGATTGTGATGAAAATAGTAGTGCAAATGAATTGTGGACATCTCATATAAATTTTCTATTAAAGGCTTGCCCGGTGCTGCAAAGGGAAATCTTCAAGAAATAGATCAACACAAGTTAGCTCATATAAGATAACAATTGCATTATTTTTGTAGAAAATAATTGTTTGAAAAGGCATAAGAAACTTATGAGCCAATCCTATTAGCAGGTGTAAATCAAATTCTCAAACTTTTGTCAGCATCCTTGTTGCTCAGGCCAGTAATGGAAGCTATACAAATGAATCTATTTAAAAATCTTTGAGGGGTTGGTCTAATTAGGATCACCTCATAAAGCTTCTACTCATTGGAAATAGTGGTGTTGGGAAAAATTTTGTCTCCTTCTCAAGTTTTTGGATGACTTCTTTACCACAAGTTTCATAACTTTCTATTGGTATTGACTTCAAAATTAGAATCATTGAACTACATGGGAAGCACATTAAATTATAGAAAAGGAAAGGGTAATTAATTAACACCGGGTTGGTGGAAAATGATCACTAAAAAACACAATCTATTCATTGGTAGTGATCAACTACTTCCCCAAGACTGGCTCGTTCACATTACAACAATAAATGTGATGTTCAATCAAAGGCAAGGAAGCCACATTAAATTCGATGAATATCATACATGCACCTACAAAAAATATGATTTGATTGCCACAGAGCACATATATCCATATGATTAATGTTTAAGATGTGATTTGATTTGAGACATTAAGCATTTAAGACTATTAAAAAAATGATGTCTAAGCTTAAATTCTAGTATGGGGCTCTTGAAATGAAGTTTTGGGATAGCCTAGTCTTTTATACTTTCCTCATGCTCATGGATTTTTGTAAGCTTTTAATAGTGGCTTTATCTAATGTACTCATTTTTTTTACTTGTCACTGCCATAATAAATGGTCTTTATTTCTAATTATATGAGTGCCTATCTTGGAAAACACTTGGGTATTCCTTAACGATGACTATTTGAAGTGGGAAGCAAAAATTTGAAGTGTATAAAACAAGAAAGATACTAATCGATAAATGGCTATCGAATGCTCGTAAACACCTATTGATTGATCTTAAATCAACATTTCATGGGATTTTAAACAACAAGAAAGAATAGGAATTTCAACTTGTTTCCATTCATGATAAAAGCCCACTCAACAAGATATAACTTGAATAATGTCTCTTTCAATGAATGGCTAAAACATATAGCAAGGCACATTTATATTTATAAAATCGACATGCATGAATCGATAGAAAGTGCATTTATAATATTGAATATTGGAAACATTTTGGTGAGATAGGTGCATCAAAAGATATGTTGAAACTGTGTATATGTTTAAACTAGACAGCTACAATGTCTAGATTTTGGAACTAAGAGACTAGAAATGCAGTAGAGACACCAGCAGGAATAAATCAAAGCATTCAGGGCAACATAATAGAACATTCAGAAGACTCTATTGGTACCCTAGAAGTGGATGAAGTCCCTAAGCAAAAAGAAAAGGCCGCATAGGTTAAAAAATGTGATACCAAGAATGGTTTAGAAACAAATGTGGAAAATGTCGTGGAGATATCTAAAGACATGGATGAAAGTGAACACACATTCCCCTACTTGGTGTGCCATGGAAAAGAGGAATTTTTTCATTTGTTACATCTACGATACAATGGCCTACCTACATGCAAACTGTGGAAGCATTGACAGAAGCATGTAAAATATTTTTGAAAAAATACCTCAAAGAGATGTAATGCTTGCAAAACAAATACAAAATAAATTTGAAATGTTAGAGATTAAATTGAAAAAAGAGATACACCAATATCTATCGCATAGTCGAGATGGACTTGAAGACATAGTGTAAGTTTAGTGCAAGAGGAGAAATGATACACTATACATTGGAAAGTGCAAAAAGCTTGAAACTTACAATGAGCATAAATAAAGACATTACATCCTCTATTTAAAGTATTAATCAGAGAAAATGCAAGAACAAAAATAAAGACTCTCTCTTACTGTCTAATGTATGAAATAAATAGAGGTGAACAGAAACAATGAATTTATATTTCTACCTCATGGTGGGTGCGAAAATGTGAGCCTTTGGTGAATTTGACTCTTTGGCGGTCTAGTGCTAGGAAGCCTCTAGTATGTCTATACCCTCAGGTCAATTTAACTCACTACTGGTCTAGTGCTAGGAAGCCTTTGGTATGTCCATACATTGTTGGAAATGTGCATGGGGAGTTGTCATTTTGCCATCTCGCCAAGGTGTTAGAGCTTAGCATTAGTCAAAATGTGAGCCTCTGGTCAAGTTGGCTCACTAGTGGTCCAATGTTAGGAAGCCTCTGATACGTCCGTACGCTTGGGTCAAGTTGACTCATCGGTGGTCTAGTGTCAAGAAGCCTCTGGTATGTCCATACCCTATCAAAAATGTGCATGGGGAGCTATCGGAAATGTGCATGGAGGTGAACAAAAACAACGAATTTTTATTTCTGCCCCATGGTGGGCACCAAAATGTGAGCCTCTGGTAAAGTTGACTCACCAGTGGTCCAGTGCCAGGAAGCCTCTGGTATGTCCATACCCTCGGGTCAAGTTGACTCACCAATGGTCCAGTGCTAGGAAACCTTTGGTATGTCTGTACCCTATCAGAAATGTGCATCGGGAGTTGTCATTGCACCAACTTGCCAAGGTGTTAGAGCTTAGAATTGCAAAATCTCTCAAGGCTGAATGTGAAAATGATTTGGAAGTGGCCCCTCGAGGCCTATTTAAGCCTAAAAGTTAGGGTTTTTTACCTTGTTTGGCCATCTTGCTAGGGTTTTGGACCCCGAGCCTTTTTTTGTCTATTTGAGTCCCATTTAAAATGGTTTTAATGTGTTTAGACACATTTTTGGCCTCCTGGAGCATTTATGGACATGTCTGGCACCTTGTCCTCTTTTTTTGCGAGATCACCCAAAAATTAGAATTTTCATCTGATCTCTCAAGGGGGCATTATATTAGCATGTCTTCTCTCACCTAGTAGCAGTGGGGAATTTTTTTTTTTGGAAATTAGAAATTTTTTGGCTTTTGATTGAGACAGTTTATTCTTTGAACCAATGTAATGCGTACATTTCTTCAAAGAGGTGAAAAATGTAGACATGGAAAATGTACTAATTGATGTTGCACATATGATCCTAATTACTAGCACCATTTCATCCTAAATCATCCCTCAGTCTAACCATTTAATTGAATACCCTTATTTAATTAAATTCACCAATTTTCCTCCCATAATTAAATAAATCATTTATCTGATTAAGTCTCTCTCTCTTGTTAATTAAATCAATCAATCTGATCTAATTTCCTCTATTTAATTAAATAATTCAGTTTATTTGATTAAATCCCTAAAGTCATATTATTAAATTAAATAAATTAAACCTAATTTGATTTAATCTAACATCATCCCTTTTAATTCATCCCTTTTAATTAAATAAATAAAAAATCCTTATTTAATTAATCTCTAAATCATATTCTTCTCATCTTTTGATTTAAATCAACCCATAAATCTAAGTCAAATTTGTCACATCATCTAATCCTTCATTAAATGAATTGACTCTTGATTAATTTAATCCTAATTCATGTCCCATCCTCCATTTTTTTCTACTTGCACATGAAAATAGATTTAATTCATTTATTAAATCTCTATTTTCTCTCAACATGGCATAATGGAGAATATTCCTCCAAATTTGAAATTCAAATCCAGGTGGACTTTGTACATCCAACAAGGCATTTACTTCACCTTACAAGTACTTTTGCATTGAGCCAAGTGGCCTTTAATGCATTTAACTCTCTCTCCAACATTTCTTTTCGATATTTTCAAAATCCACCTAATTACATTTATGGGCACATTCATCAAAATGTGCTCATTCCTCAAACATTCACATGATGACATGTGGCTTCTTCTCATTGTTTGAACATTAGTCCCACATTCATCCCTTTTTCCTTTTCCCTCTTCACATTCTTCTATAAATAGAGAGCTCATCCTTCATTTCTAACATCCACAACTTAAAGTAAAGTTACTCTCTTCACATTGAGAGCTAATTTTGTCCACTTC
The DNA here is from genome assembly GCA_007258455.2 of Sequoia sempervirens. Classification (NCBI taxonomy): domain Eukaryota; kingdom Viridiplantae; phylum Streptophyta; class Pinopsida; order Cupressales; family Cupressaceae; genus Sequoia; species Sequoia sempervirens. Next base: position 345,112,726 of record VDFB02373365.1, read on the forward strand.
ATAGCATAGAATCGTCAAGGAATTTTATCATTGAGCTTGTCAAGGGTTGGGAAATGGCCACTTTTCATATCAAAGTGGGACCAATCCACTATGGGATAGGTATACTTCATGTTCTCATATGCTTTGATCATTTTTGTCATGTGTTTGCATGTTGAAACATTTTGAAATATCTCATATGGATGTTGAATGCTTGCTTTACATTAAATCACTAATCATGCTAATGTGTGTGTGAAATTTTAAGTGTAAATGCAGATTTTTACCATCTACAAATTGTAATAGGGCCGCATGATAAAGATCCTTTCTTTGTTAACTATTTTGTTTCTTACTTCCGAAAAACCTAATATTCTATTTGCCAAATAATTGGTTATGATCCTACCTTGGGAATGCCAATGGAATGGATGTATAAGGCTGCCCATATTCAACACCACCAATATTGTGCATATATGATTACATGGGGTTTCTTTCATAAAGAAAGCATGAATGACTGATTAGGTTCAAGAAAAGTGAATTGGGAGTGAAATTCAGCTAGTATTCATTGTTGATGCACATATTTATGTTCAAAGGTGCAATTTACTTTGGGAACAATATTGTCTTGGAAAGAAAAAAGGGTGAATTGGATCTACTCATGCAATGTTGGACTATAGTCTTGGACAAGGATGATAGGATGTATGATTTTGTGACTTTTTAGAATTTTTTTGCTTCTAAACTGAAGAAAGTTTTGATTGTAAATTTACCTAGAATTCCCATAGCTCTACATGATTTTTTGACCCAAGGAGAGAAGGCCTAAGCCAGAAGTTGATCATAATTGGGGAGATGTTATTCCATACCTTGATTACACTATCTTGAGAGTATATGGTTCCATGGTACCACCTCACTTGCTTCCAAAGTTTGTTCTAGAAATAATGGTTTTCCTTGAGGTAATGTGGCAATTAGGAAGTGTAAAACATGGACACTTAATGGATCAAGGAAAAGGAACTTTCTCTCCTTCGTACACCATTTTTTTATGATTTTGTAATGATCAAGGGAGGTTCGAATAACATCCTTGATATACTCAAAACCTACTACATGTAGGGATTAGTTGAGAGGGTCAAATATGACACTAGAGGTTTATGGCTTGGCTGAAAGAAAGAAACAAGAGCTCCAAATTTGTCCATATTTTCTAGTATCTAGAAGATGTAATAAGAAATGTGTTGGACACTTTAGAGCAGGAAAAGAGACTAGCAAGGTAGAATGCATTCAATAAAATTCAAAGAAAAATAAAGAAAGAAGAACCTGACTTCAAGGTTCTCCCAGAGATTGAAGATATAATACAAAAGGAATGTAGAAAGGAATTTTGATTCAATAGTGGGCCACCTTAAAACTAAAGGGGTAGTAAGCAAAGATAAAGGGAAAGCCTCAATTATAGAAGAACAGAGCAAAGGAGAAATCCCTACAATGAGAGAAGAATCTACATCACAAGCCAATGAGGAACTAAGAATAACATTCTTTGTAAGGAGAGAGACTAAGGCAGAGAAAATTGATGTAGCTCTTGCTCCCTCTCAGCAAGAGGAGCACAAGCCTCCTTCTCCTATGCCACAAGTACCATTGCCATCTCCACCAAGGCTGATAGAGCCTGAAATTGTGCACAATTATTCTCCACCACCTAGTGAATTACCACCAAGGGAGCAACCATTGACAAGGAAAAAGGTTGAAGCCACTAGTTTGGTGGACTATGCTGATGAAGGTTATGATGACGATATTTGGGTGTTAGAGTAGGAAAAGTAAGGAGTGCCCATTGCACTCGTAGTAAGGGTGACACATCAATTAGGAATGAGATTCAGTAAAGTTGATCTCACTAGACTAAATGGCAGAGATGATATGTGAGTTGAAGCATGTGCAAAGTTCTTAGATGACAACTCAATTAGAAAGTCTCAACCTTTTATAGAATTTGTATATAGGGCTAAAAGAGATGAATATGTAAAAAACCTGGCTATAGAAAGAAGCCTTCATATAGAATTTCCAAATGTTATCATAAAAAATAATGTGTTAAATTAAATGAGAGCTAGATTCCAAAAAATGACTACAAAAGAGAGGCAAGAATTGGTAAGGACTAGAGGTAATTTGTTGCTACTAGAATGGGATTTATCTTCTTCCATATATTTTGATACAATAAAGAAATTTGATAGGCCTCTCTATGATACAGAAGAAGAAGTTGCATTTGCACTACTAGGGTTTACTTTCAGTGAGGAATGGGAAGGCTTGGCTATATGGTCTCTAGTCCCAAGCACAAGAAATCCTGATATTGTTGAGCCTACACCTAACTACAATGGAGGCCTAATAATAAAAAGAGTTAGAAACATCAACCTTAGAAGATAGAAGTATGTCAGTTCATGTTGCACAATTTACAAGGGCTACTGTATAGTCTATGATTGTAGAAAAGGATAAGCTTAGGATAGAGTGTACTAGCTTGCTAGTTAAATATGGAGACCTTGAGGAGTATAATATGTAGTTTCTAACAAAGGTAGCATTATTGGAGGATATGTTGCAAAGATTTCTACCTCAAAATCCTAAGAAGAATGATGTTGAATCCCCCACCACTTCACAAGAAGTTGACCCCTAGATTTTACTGCTAGAGTAAGTACTTCATGGGAAATTATTCCATATGACATGGGAAGTGTTCCCATTTCAATACTAGAACCTAGTACATTAGAAGGGCCATAGGCTGAAGAGGATATCAATAGGGAAGAGATTCTTAGGAAATGAAATGAATACAAAGAGAAATGTGATAATCATGATGAGGAGACTTTCTAGAGAAATATGAATATTGTCACAATAGTACTAGAACATTTGAACAGAAGAGTGAATAACAGGTTGAATAGTATTCACTATAGTTATTCATGCATGGTGGATGCTATCAAGAATTTTGACAATGACAAAGAAAAAGCTATTCCACTCATGGAAATTTGGATCCCTAGGAAGAAGGATTTGGTATTGGTGTCAATTGGAGTTAATCATGATGCCAATCTACCTGAAAATTTTAAACCTAATATGGTTATTGTAGGTAAGATTGAAGGATACAAGGGATATATTGAACCATTGGAGAACAAAATAAAGGAGCTAGTCAAATCCTTCCATGAATCACATCATAGCCTTCTTCCATCCATTCTAAGAGGAGTGGAAAAATGAAACCAATAAGGTTATTTAAAATCAAGTCGTGTCAATTTGATAGAAATTTGATATGGAGACATTGAAGATAAATATGGATATGTTAGCTCATGCTAAGACTGTCCTACTAGAATTTGATAAAGAAGCTAACCAAATTTTCACCAAGTATGCACCTTATAGAGAGAGGGCTGATGAAGTCATGAATTTTGATCTACCAACTGAAGATGAATCCCTAGCATGGAAAGTAAAATATATGGAAGGAGTGGTGGTCTGATATAAAGTGGTAGGTTGGTGAATTGAAAATTTGAATTCAGCAACCATGATGAATAATTGATAGATGGGAAATGCACTACATAGCCTAGATTTAGTACAAATTAGGCTTTTGATAAAGTATGGAGAATATAGTGCATCTTCTTCAAGTTGAATTGATGACAAGGCTACAAACGTGGGCATATCTTTTGTCTTTACTTTTCTATTTCTTTCATGTTTTCCTACTTTCACTTTGTGTGTGGGCACAAATTTTGAGGTAATTGTTTGGTTGTATCCTTTTTTAAAATTAGACCATGTATCCAACAATGAATGAAGACTACTTTCATTTTCCCACATTTTTCTCACCTCTTGAGAATGTATTGTAATTGAATGGGAGAATCCTTTTATGATGGTCCAATGGGGTTTTGACATGTGTACTTTCTGGCCTCAGGCTTATTTTTCTCCTTTGTTTATATAATAAGGAATTTAGGGCCACAATGTAGGGGTTCATTGTTTTGCAATTAACACTACAAATTTTGTAGGGGAGACTAAGCATGTTTTAGAGTTTTGTCTTAAGTTTAGAGTTCATTGTTATGCATGTAATATTGATAATAGTATAGCAACTACAATACAGAGCAATACCAATTTCATGGCTATTGTCTCTTCTTGTACTCATTTTATGAGTTATAAATGAAAGTAATCTAGGATTCCCTTTGTTTGTCTCTATTGTTTCTCAATAGATGTTTAATTTCATTCCTACTTATTCATTCAATGAATTAATGTAAATTCTTGGATGAGATTGTTAACTTATAAGAATTAGGTGCTAGGATATTTCTAAGTAGTAATGATCATGAATGTAATAGGCTAATGTTGTATTGTAGTATTTATTAAGACTGTATGTTGCTATTGTTGGGTTGTTATCTAGTTATATAGGTTGATATTGACTACGTGCTTGGGATAAAGGCACCAGTTCATGTAAAGTACTCATGATTTAGATTATGTGTTTATTCATCATCTAATCACTTTTATTTATGAAAATTTCAAATGGATACCACTATAGTTGTTTTGTGTTGAAGTTTTGTGTTCTCATGCTCCAAGTATAGGACATTGATAAATGAGTTTCCAACTTATTTGATGCACTATGTTATTGAGTGATTTTATTAGATGTATCTATTATTGGCAATGTATTTAATTAAAATTGTGTGAATTTCTGAGTATTTACTGTGGGATCGCCCACCCATGTTTCACAAAGCTCAAAGTGTAGGAATAGAATTCTTGCAAATTTTGCTCATTCGTTGGCCAATCCCTTTGGAGTACTAAGTATTGGAAATGGGAAAGTCCATAGGTATTTCTAGAGATCAATTTGGTTCTTAAAAAATAACCAACACTTTTCACTTTCCTCCTTACCTCTCTACTTCTCCATCACACATCTCTATCACCTATCTCACTTCTCTCTCTCCCCTTCCCTCTCTACTCTATTTTTTTCTATCTCACCTCTCTCTCCCTAGCTATCCCTCCCTCATCTCCCTTATCTCTCTCACCTCTCTCTCTCCCTCCCTACCTCTTCCTCCCTCTCTCCTTCCCTCTATACTTTTGTTTATCTCCTCCTCTCTCTATCTACCTACCTCTCTCTATTTTTGTCTCACCTCTCTCTCCATCCCTACCTCCTCCTCTATCTCTCCTTTCATATCTAATTCTCTCTACCTATATGTCCCTCTATACCTATCTCCCTCCTTGCCTCCTCTCTCTCAATATCTCCACCTTCTTCCCTCTCTAATTCTCTCTATCTATCTCCTTCCCTCTCTACTCTCTCTATCTCTGACTCCCTCCCCCTCTTTCTAACTCTCATCTCTCCCTCTCCCTCTTTCTATCTCTCATTTCCCTCTCTCTACCTACCTCTCTCTCTCCTATCTATCTCAACTATCCATTTTTTCCTATCTCTCCCTCATCTATCCCTTTTCTTCCACCAAACTTCACTCTCTACATTTCTCTATCTAACTTAGCCCTATATAACTCTTTCTCTATCCCTCTCTCAATCTATCTACCTTCCTCCTTACATCTCTACTTTTGTCCATCACCTCTCTCTCCCCCCCTTCCCTCTCTACTTTATTTCTCTCTATCTCAATTCTCTCCCTAAATATCCCTCCCTCCCTCCTCTCTCTCTTTCTCATCTATCTCTCCCTCCCCTACATTTTCTTCCCTCTCCCCTCCCCTCTCTACTTCTCTCTATCTCCCCCTCCCTCTCCTTACCTACCTCTCTCTATTACTCTCTCTCTCCTCTCTCTCTAAATCCTTATCTCCCCCTCTATCACTAACTCTCCATACATCTCCCCTTCCATCTCTACTTCTCTATATCTCCCCTCCCTCTCTCTACCTACCTCTCTCTCCATCCCCATCTCTCCCTCCATCTCTCCTTCTCTCTATTCTTCTCTCTACCTACATATCCTTCTATACCTCATTCAATCTCTTTCCCTCTCTCTCCTTCCCTCTCTCAATCTCTCCACCTTCCTCCTCTCTCTAACTTCTCCCTCCCTTCCCCTCTCTCATTCCCTCTCTACTCTATCTATATCTCAATTCTCTCTACCTACATATGTATCCCTCCCTCATCTTTCTATCTCTCATCTCCCTATGTCTCCCCTCTCCCTCTCTACCTACCCCTTCTCCCTCCTCTCCCTCTCTCTACCTCTCCTTCCCTCTCTACTTCTCTATCTCCCCCTCCCTCTCTCTACCTACTTATCCCTGTATATCTCATTCTTTATCCCTCCCTTCCCCTCTCCCAATCTCTCCACCTTCCTCCTCTCTCTACTCTCTCACTTCTCCCTCCCTTTCTCTCCTTCCCTCTCTAATCTCTCTTTATATCAACTCTCCCTCCCTACAACTCTATTACTCCCTCTCTCTCCTTCCCCCCTCTTTCGATCTCTCATATCCCTCTCTCTCCTCTCCCTCTCTACTTACCCCTCATCTCTCCTCTTTCCATCTCTACTCTCTCTCTATCTCAACTCTCTCTCTACCTACCTATCCCTCTTTGCATCATTATTTCTTTTTCCCTCCCTCCATCCTTCCCTCTTTACTTCTCTCTCTATCACATCTCTGTATCACCTCTCCTTGTCACCTCTCTCTATCTCTCTCTCCTTCACTCTTTTCTCTCTCCATCTCAACTCTCTTTCTCCCTACCTTTCCCTTTATCTCTCCTTCCCTCCCTACTCTCTATCTCAACTCTCTATACCTTTCCCTTGCTCTATCTATCTATATATCTTTCTATCTCTCTCTCTCCCTCTCCCCTCTTTCTATATCTCCTATCTCTCTCCCTCTATTTGTGTCTCTTCTTACCTTCTCTCTACCTACATATTTGTCTCTCCTATTTATCTCAACTATCCCACTTTACCTCTCCCTCCATCCTTTCTCTCTTCCACCAACCTCCTCTCTCTACTTATCTCTTTCTAACCTACCCCTATCTACCTCTTTCTCTCACCCTCCTTCCTCTCTCCCTACCTACCTATCCCTCTTTAAATTTTTCTTTCTCCCTCCCTCCCTCCTTCCTTCTCTCAATCTCTCCACCTTATTATCTCTCTACTTATCTCTCTATCATCTCTCTCACTCACCTCTCTTTCCTTCCCTCTATACTTTTGTTTATCTCCCCCTCCCTCTCTCTATGTTTCTCTCCCATTTCTTTCCCTCCTTCCCTCTCTACTTCTCTCTACCCACCTATCACTCTATACATCTTTCTTTCTCCCTCCCTCCCTCCTTCCTTCTTAGTCTCTCTACCTTCTTCCCTCTCTAATTCTCTCTATCACATCTCTCTATCAAATCTCTTTATCACCTATCTCTATCACCTCTCTCTATCACCTCTCTCTATCACACCTCTCTATCACCTCTCTCTCCCTACTTATCCCTCCATCCCTCCTCTCTATCTCACATATCTCTCCTCTCCCTCTCTAGATACCCTATCTATCTCCTCTTCCTTTCTCTCTCTATCTCTCCCTCTCTACAATCTCTCTTAATTATCCCTCTTTACCTCTCCCACCCTCCAAAGAGTTGAGATAGCCAAGTATGGAGGGAGAAGTGAGAGAGATAGAGTTGATAGAAAGATGTGATAAATAGAATTGGAGGGGACAAAGGGAGAGATAGAGATATAATGTAAAGATAAAGAGTAGAGAGGGAAGGAGAGAGTGAGAGAAAGAGGGGAGAGAGGGAGAGATTGAAAGAGAAAGAGGGGGAGAGAAAGAGAGTGGAGGGAGGGAGGGAGAGGTAAGGACATATATGTAGAGAGTTGAGATAGAGTAGAGAGGGAAGGAGAGAGAGGAAGGAGAAGTCAAAGAGACAAAGGTTATAGAGATAAGTAGAGAGTTAAAGGGGAAGAGAGAGTGAGGAGGGAGAGATAGAATAATGAGATAAAGAGTAGAGAGAAAAAGAGAGATGGAAAGAGGGGAGAGTGAGAGGAAGAGAGTGAGAAAGAAAGAGGGGGAGGGAGAGAGATAAGGGAGGTAGGGTGAGAGAGAGGTGAGATAAAGAGACTAGATAGGGAAGGAGAGAGAGGTGATAGAGATATGTGATAGAGAGTAGAGTGAGGACAAAGGATGGAAGGTGAGAGAAAGAGGTATAAAGGAATAGGTTAGATAAAGAGAAGTAGAGAGGGAATTTGGGTGGGAGGAAGGAAGAGAGAGACTGGGACATAGATAGAGATAGATAGAGAGAGGGGGAGATAAAGAAAATTACACACGGAATAAGGGATGGAGGGGGAGAGATAGGTAAGATAGAGAAAAGTAGAGATATAGAGAGAGAATGGAGAGATAGAGAAAGTATATAGTGAAGGAGAGAGTGATAGAGAAAGAGGAGGGAGGGGGAGAGAGAGAGGATAGGAGAGAGTAAATAGGGGGGGAGAGAGTGGGGGGAGAGATAGAGAGAGGGAGAGAGATGTGAGATAGGGAGAATAGAGAGGGAAGGGGAGAGAGAGGGAGGGAGGGAGGGAGAGGGAAAGAGAGGGAGACAGAGGTGATAGAGAGATGTGATAGAGAGATAAGTAGAGAGAGAAGAAGGAAGGTGAAGATATTGAGAGAGGTAATAAGGGATGGAGGGAGAGAGAAAGAGGTATAGAGGGATAGATTAGATATAGGTAGACAAGGAAGGTGGGAGGTAGGGAGGGAGGAAGAGATAGATACAAAGAGAAATAGGTAGAGTGAGGGAGAGGAGAGATAGAGAGTAGAGAGGGAAAGAGGTAGGGAGGGAGACATAAGTGAGATACATAGTGATGGACGTATAGAAAGGTAAAGAGAGGGATAGGGGAGATAAAGATGGGTAGAGAGAGTAGGAGACATAGAGAGAGGTGAGATAAAGAGAAGTAGAGAGGGGAGGGTCCCTCTTTACCTCTCCCTCCCTCCTCTCTCTCCTCCACCAACCTTCTCTCTCTACTTCTCTCTATCTGACCTACCCATACATACCTCTTTCTCTCTCTCTCCCTCCCTCCTCTTTCTTATACTAACCTTCTCTCTCTACTCTCTATCTCACCTACCCCTATATAACTCTTTTTCTCTCCCTACTTCCCCCCTTCCTTCTTTGAATTGCTCTACCTTCCTCTTTACCTCTCTTTGTTGCTCCCTCTCTCCCCTTCCTTCTCTACACTCTATCTTAACTCTCTCCCTACATATACCCCCTCCCTCTTCTCTCTCTATATCTCACCTCCCTCTACTCTCCTTCCCTCTCTCCTCCACTCTTCACTTCTCTCTCTCCCCTCCCTCTCTCTGCCTACCTCTCTCTATTGCTCTATCTCTCACCTTTCTCTCTCCATCACTATCTCTCCCTTTATCTCTACCTCTCCCTCCATCTCTCCTTCCCTCTTTCTATATCTCCTCATCCTCTACCTAATTCTCTCTCTTATTTATTTCAACTATCCCTCTTTAACTCTCCCTTCCTCCCCTCTCTCTCTCTCTTCCACCAACCTCTGATCTACTTCTCTCCATATAACCTATCCTTGTATACCTCTTTCTCCCTCCCTCCCTCCCTCCTTCCCTCTCTAAATCTATCTACCTTCCACCTTACCTCTCTACTTCTCTTTATCACTTCTCTCTCTCATGTTCTCTATATCTCACCTATTTATCCCTACCTATCCCTCCCTCCCTCCCTCCCTCTCTTTATCTCAACTCTCCCCCTTTCTCTCTCTCCCCCTTCCCTCTCTACTCTCTTTCTATTTATCTCACATCTCTCTCCCTACCTATCCCTCCTTCCCTCCTCTCTATCTCACCTCTCTCTCCACTCCCTCTCTACCTACCCTCTCTCTCTCCTCTCCCTCTCTGTACTTTCTATCTAAAACCTCTAGCTATCTCTCCCTCTCTACAACCTTAACAACTATCCCTCTTTACCTCTCCCACCCTCCCCTCTCTTCCTCCCTCTCTCTCTGTCTTTTTGTTTCTCTCTCTCCCTCCCTACCACTCCCTCCCTCTCTTCTTCCCTCTCTACTTCTCTCTATCTCCCCTATCCATCTCTCTACCTACCTCTCAACTTATATCTCCTCTCTCCCTATATGTACCTACCTTTTTATCTCAACTATACCCTTTTACCTCTCCCTCCCTCACATTTATCTCTATCCCACCCTCCCCTCTCTTTCCCACCATCCCTCCTCTCTCTCTTTGTCTCTTTATTTGTCTCTCTATTTGATGTGCACAACATGTGATACAAAAAGTGGTACAATGTGGGGAGATTTACATAAAGATGGAAGGAGGGAGGGAGAGGTAGATAAGGAGAGAGTGAGAGAGAAATAAGAGAGATATGGAGACAGATTGAAATATAAAGAGGTGGAGAGAGAGGTGAAATAGAGTGGAGAGGGAAGGAGAGATAGAAAGATGGGGGAAGGAGGGAGAAATGAGAGAAGTAGAGACAAGAGAAAGGTGGGGATATTGAGAGAGGGGGAGGGAGGGAGAGAGAAAGAGGTATAAATGGATAGGTAGGTAGAGATGAAGGGAGAGGTAGGTATGGAGAGAGAGGTGAGAGATAGGGAGAGTAGAGAGAGAAAGGGAAGGATAGAGAAGTGAGAGAGAGATAGAGGTGATAGAGAGATATGATGAAGAGAAGTGGAGGGGAGAGGGAGAGATAAAGATAAGTAGAGAGAGAAGGAGAGAGGAGAGAGAAAGAGGGGGGAGAGAGTGAATGAGAAAGAGGGGGAGGGAAAGAGAGAGGAGGGAGGGAGGGAGGGAGAGGTATGGATAGATATGTAGAGAGTTGATATAAAGAGAGAGTAGAGGGAAGGATAAAGAGAGAAGGGAGAAGTGAAAGAGATAGAGATATGTGATACAAATAAGTAGAGAGCTAAAGAGGGATATAGAGGGTAGAGGGAGGAGAGACAATAGGGAGGAAAGGATACAATGGTTATATAAAGATAATTATAGAGGAAATGAGAGAGAAAGAGGGGAGAGAGAGGGAGAGAGTGAGAGAGAAAGAGGGAGGGAGAGAGAAGGAGGGATGGAGAGGTAGAGAGAGAGTGAGATAAAGAGAGTAGATAGGGAAGGAGAGAGAAAGAGAGGGAGGAAGGGAGAATTGAGAGATCTAAGAGAGAGACTATAGAGAGATGTGATAGAGAGAAGTAAAGAGGGGGGAGGGAGGGAGGGAGAGAGAACAAGGTATAGAGGGATAGGTTAGATAGAGAGAAGTAAAGAGTTCATAGGTGGGAGGAAGGAAGAGAGAGACAAATACATAGAGATAAAGAGATAGGGGGAGATAGAGAAAATTAGACATAGAAGGGATGGCGGAGGAGAGAGAGGTGAGATAGAGAGTAGTGAGAGATAGAGATAAGTAGAGGGAAGAAGAGTGAGAGAAAAGGAGGGGGAGGGAGGGAGGGAGAGACAAGAGACGATATAGTGATAGAGAAATAGAGGGAGATGAGGAGATAGAGGAAGAGAGATGTGAGAGAGAGATTACTGAAGGAAAGGGAGAGAGGGAGGGAGGGAGGGAAGGAGGGATAGGGAGAGAGTTTTTAGAGAAATGTGATAGAGAGATAAGTAGAGAGGGAAGGAGGAAGGTGGAGAAATTGAGAGAGGTAATAAGGGATGGAGGGTGAGAGAAAGAGGTATAGATGGATAGATTATATAAAGATAAGCAGAGAGGGAAGGTGTGTGGGAGAGAGAAGAGAGAGAGGAAGACATGTAGAGGGAGGGAGAGGAGAGATAGAGAGTGTAGATTGAAAGAGGTAGGGAGGGATACATAGGTGATAGATAGAGTGATGAAGGGACATGCAGGCAAAGAGAGGGAAAGGGGAGATAAATAAAGGTAGAGAGGTAAGGAGACGTAGAGAGAGGAGAGATAGAGAGAAATAGAGAGGGAAGGGAGGGATATGTAGGAAGGAGATAGAGGTGAGTGTGTGTGTATGTGAGAGAGAGAGGGGGGGAGAGAGGAAGGGGGGGAGAGAATGAGAGTAGAGAGGCAAGCGATAGAGAGAGAAGTAGATAGAGGGAGAGGAGACATAGAGAGTAGAGAGTGAAAGAGGTAGGGAGGAGACACGGTTGAGATATATAGTGATGAAGGGAGAGGTGGGTAAAGAGAGGCAAGGAGATGTAGAGAGATATGATAGATAGAGAGAAGTAGAGAGTGGAGGGATGGAGGGAGAGGAAAGGAAGAGATAGGGGTGAGTGTGTGTGAGAGAGGGAGAGAGGAAGGGGGAGAGAGAGAAAGAGATTAGAGAGGGAAGGGGGGAGAGATAGAGAGTAGAGAGGGAAGGAGAGAGTAAGAGAGAAGGGAGGAGGGAGAGAGGAGAGAGAGAGTGGTAGGTAGTGGAGGGAGTGGTAGGTAGAGAGTGAAGAAGGAGGGAGGAGGGAGAGAGAGAAGGAGGGAGAGTGATATGGAGAGAGAGTGGTGAGATACAGAGTAGAGAGGTAAGGAGAAAATGAGAAAGAGATATAAAGAGAGAAAGGGAGGTTGGAGGGAGGGAGAAGTAGAAAGGGATAGGTGAGATAGAGAGAGGGAAGGAGGGAAAGTGGGATAGAGAGAGAATGGTGATTTAGAGATTAAAGAGTGAGAGGGAAGGAGGGAAAGTGGGAGAGAGAGAATGGTGATTTAGAGAGGAGGGAGTGAGAGGTAGGGATAGAGATAATGGTGAGAGAGAGGAGAGAGAGAGAGACAAAGAGAGGGGTAGGTAGAGGAAGGGAGAGGAGAGATAAAGAGTAGAGAGGGAAATAAGTAGGGAATCAAACATAGGTGAGATAGAGAGGGATGGAGAGAGATTGATGGGGCTATGTGCAAGATCATGATGGGCCAAAAAGCACTTGGCGATAGTAAGTGATATGATGGCCCATGTGACTGACAACCTTTTTTTTACCCAAAATTGATGAAATGAAAAGGGTTTTTAAAGAAATAGATTCTCATATTTCCACCAATATAAATTATTCTTTAGTTTGAATTTAATAACTAATTATTATTCATTTTCTATTTGAATTACGATTAAAGTCCTGATTGATAGGTTGATTGAAAAATATCTATAGCTTTCAAATGGTATCATGTTTTTTGAATCTAAAACATGCGTCACATTCTATGCTTCGCATACTATAGTATTTAATAAAAAAAAAAAATTCATGAAGTTTTGACCAATTAAGGTTGTCAGACATATGAGTTTTTTATATTTTTTTAAAGTTGTAATAAAAAATTAATAATTAATTATTTACTTCGAAAAAAATACAAAGAAATATGCATCACATTGAGACATGAGTCCCCTACTTATTACTAAAATCTTATAACAAAATATTATCATTTTTTTGTGGTTAGGGTGGTCAGACATACCCTTTTCTTGTTTTTTCCTTGAAATTTAAGTACTACTGCATTGAAATTTCAAATTTTCACCAAATAGATTTTTTTTAAAATAACCCTAGTAGTTTAGAAACTAAATTTAATTTTCTACAAATTATATTCTTACATATTTTTGAAATATCATATATAACTTATCCAAATTTTTATGTCAAGTTTCCTAACTCCAACTTTTCTAAATTTTTCACCACTTAAGGGCTTGCTTTCCATGATGATCCTGCACATACCCATGAAGGGAGTGGTAGGTATAGAGAGGGAAAGAGAGAGGAGAGATAAAGAGTAGAGAGGGGAGGGAGGGAGGTAGAGGTATGGAGCGAGATAGAGGTGTGTGAGTGAGTGAATGAGTGAGAGAGAATGGTGAGATAGAGAAAAGGAGAAAATGAGAGAGAATGAGGGGGAAGGGAAGGAAGGACAATAGTGATAGAGACTAAGAGGAGAGAAAAAAAGAAGGGGAGGGAGGGTGAGGTTGAGAGAGGGAGGGATAAGAGAGATATAGACAAGTAGAGAGGGAAGGAGGGAGGGAGGGAGAGTTAGGGGGTGAAATAGAGGTTTGTGAGAGAGAGAGACAGAGAGAGAGAGAGAGTGGTGAGATAAAGAGGAGAGAGTGAGAGGGAGAGAATTATGAGATAAAGAGTAGAGAGTTAGAGAGAAAGAGGGGGAAGAGAGGGATAGAGAGTGAGAGAGAGATGTATGTAGAGGGAGGGAGAGGAGGGTGATCCCACAATAGTGGTTTACAATTTTTGGCCAAACTAGACACTGAAATTATTATTTTTAACTAGATCTTCACATTTAAGCACCTATAGCGGCTAAACCATAAAGAATTTGAAGATGATGCAAACTAGAGTCTCATCACATTTTGTATGTAGATTCTAAAAATACTTTTTGCAATTTTTTTGGAATTGGATTGTACTTATTTTTCCATCTCCCACAAAAATTAGTTTTCTTCAGAAAACAACATTTTTAGAAAGTGACGCACACTGTTTAACACATAATTTTTTTTCCATGAAGGTTAAAGTTCTAATTCTTTCAAATTTAGATTTGTAACTCTAATATCTAGTGCTTGCACTTGGTTAGATAGTTTTTTATTGAATTTTTTCTTTAATCAAGTTTTGAATTCAAACCAATTACAATTCAAACATAGCGCAACCATATAACACGTAACTTTTTTTTGTATATATCGAAGAAAAAAAATTGTTCAATTGAGGATTTCAATATCTGGTGCACTCATATTTTTCAAAAAAAATAATTATAATTTGCTATTTTTCCACATGTGCAGAACATAGACCTTCATTTTTTATGAAAAACCTATGTTTAATAAAACTAAAAAACACATATATAATAAAACCAAAACATATTAAAATTATATTTGTTGGATAGCTTGTTCTAAGGACTACCTGATTCCAATTGGATTTGCGAAGAATCCTCCATTTTCATCCTCAACCCGAGCTTCGAAGCATAAAAAATAGGTTTTTATTGTGTTTCAGGGGGAGAATCAGGAATTAGTGGGGTTTTAAGAGCCCCTAAGGGTTTGAGCAAACCCTTAGGGGTTTGTTCGAACCAGGGTTCATTTGAACCCTGGTTTATTTAAACCCCCTTCAAAATGAATTTTCCTTTTTTTTTCTAGGTGAAAAATGTGGGCCCAACAATTAATGGGTTCACTCAAACCATAGTTTGATCAAACCCCTTTTGGGTTTAGTTGAACTCATAGGTTCATTCGAACCCCCAAAGCTATTTTTTTTGCCATTGGGTTATTTTTTCTCTATTTTTCTTCCTCCATCAAATTGTAAACCACTATTGTGGATTCATCTAAGAGAGATAGAGAGTATAGAGAGAAAGAGGTAGGGAGGGAGACATAGGTGAGACACAAAGTGATGGAGGGAAAGGTAGGTAGGTAGAGAGAGAGAGGAGAGATAAATATAAGTAGAGAGGGAAGGAGATGTAGAGAGAGTGAAGAGATAGAGAGAAGTAGAGAAGGGAGGGAGGGAGGAAAATGTTGGGAGGGGATAGAGGGGTGTGTGTAAAACAGAGAGAGGGAGTGGAGAGATAAAGAGTAGCGATAAGGAGAGAGTGATAGAGAAAGATGATACAACTTGATGGGTATGTGCAGGATCGTCATATAAAAAATAGGCCCTTAAGTGGTGAAAAATTCAAAAAGATCAAAGTTAGGCAACTTAATTTAAAATTTTGAATAAGTTATCTATATCATTTCAAAAATATGTAACAATAGAATCTATAGAAAATTGAATGTAGTTTCTAAAATACTAGGTTTATTTTTAAAAAATTCTATTTGGTGAAAATTTGAAATTTCAATGCAGTAGTAATTAAATTTTTGAGAGAAAAAATAAGTAGGTGTTTGTATGACCACCCTAACCAAAATAAAATGATAATTTAATTTATAATATTTTAGATATAAGTAGAGGACTCATGTCCCAATGTGATGCATATTTTTTAGTAATTTGTTTCCAAGTAAATAATGAATTATGAATTTTTTGTTGCTAATTTTATAAAATATAAAAACTTGTATGTCTAACCACCTTAACTTGGTAAAAACTTCATGAAATTCATTCTTTTTAATCCAATAGTATTCAAAGCACATAATGTGACACATGTTTTGGATTCAAAAAATGTGATACCATTTGAAAGCTATAGATGTTTTTCAATCAGCTTATCAATCGAGACTTTATTCATAATTCAAATAAAAAATGAATAATAATTTATATTGGTGGAAAGTTGAGAATCTCCTTTAAAAACCCCTTTTATTTCATCAATTTTGGGTTAAAAAAAGTCATTAGCCATATACCCTACACATACCCATCATATTGCCACTTTTTGGCCCATGATGATCCTACACATGCACTTGTTGACTACTAAAATTTGACCCCCTAATTAATGAAATTTGGCATGTTGATTATTGGAATTTGATTGTCTGAAATTTTTAAGATCTTCCAAAAACTAGAATTTGCATTATGACTCCTAAAGATCCAAAACCACTCTCAAACATCCTAAAACTATATACATGAAATATAACTTAAAGTATAAGAAATTAAATTTCCATATGTAAACGTCAACTTATACTTAAATTTTTATTTCATGTATATAGTCTCCTTGGTAGAGAAAGAGAAGAATAAAGAGTTCACAAACATTCATTGCAAAATTCAAGCCATTTGGAAAGCACAAAATTTTGCAAGTGCCAAGTTTGGCACTCCCCAAATTTGGCGGGTGCAATATGGCTTGTTACAAGTTTGTTTTGCAATTTGGAACCATTTTTGTGTCACAGATTGGTGCACACACCCCCATGTGAAATTGTAAATTATGTACTTGAATCCTTTCCATGTGATAGTTATACAATCATAGCATTCTCACTACCACATTTATTATATTTCATGAAAAAACATCTTTTACTGCAAGTAGTACTATAGCATCATGTAATTGGTCTTACAGGTTTTTGTCCTTACACTTGGGGGAAATGGGTTAGCCAATCTTTTCCTAGGTGTATTTCTTCTTTCAAGATCCCTATTTATCTCCTTAAAAAGTTAGTGTAGCAAGTACACTAATATTTAAACAGGGGCATATAGTCCCCCAACTATTGTTTACACAAAAAGGGTCCCATCTTAGTGATGATATGCATCTCCTTGGAAGTGTGACCTTTTCAACCAAAGTGTGGCTTTCTTAATCCATGTGATGTGTCTCCTTTGTGGTAATATTAGGCCTAATATCCTACAAGAGTGTGGCATTTCTTGGTATATGACATTCTCCTTGGTGGTAACACTATGCCTAGTGTTCCCAAAGATGAGATTTATATTCCTCAACTAGTCCTCCCTTGGTGGTAATCTCATGTGTGATGTTCACTTAAGGTGAAACTTTTCATGTATTGATAAAAATCCCTTTTGGTTTTTTTTAAATTTTCTCTACCTTTTGAGGTGATGTTATTACAATATCCCTTTATGTCTTATCTTAGTCCTTTTTATTTGCATCCATCCCTTGTGAAGTAAAACCTTATGATATTTCTTGTTGTACATCGATCATTTTGTGACACCTTATCAAATTTATCAAGGAGTATAACTTTTGGTATAAATTGGAAAATGGGTACACACCTATAGACCTTTTGTTTCTTTCCCATTTTGACACCTTTTCATAGGTACATACTTGTAGACCTGGTGTGTTTCCCATTTTTCCACCTTTATTATGGGTACACACTTATAGACTTGGTGCATTCTTCCCATTTTTATCATGAGTACACAACTTGTAGACCTAGTTTGTGTTTCTCATCCTTTTCTTTGGAGCTCACCTAGTGAATATTATACTTCACTAGTTTGTGTGCTTCCCTTGTTTATGCTTCACCTAGGAAATAACAAACTTTTTTATTACGTAAGTCATAAAAATCCTATTTTATGGACACATAGCATAATGCACCTTGCTATTCTATATCTTGTTTCTTTTCATTCATTTTGGCATCAAGTATGTTTGTGTATCTTGTATTATAGATTATCATATAGAAATGTGTGCATTCTTTTGTGCTTGTGTTGGCTTCCCATGAGATCTTAGATCCTGGGGGCTTGATCATCTCCTTAATCCTTTTCATCCTATATTTGCATCATTTGTATAATTGGACCCCTCTTGGCACTTATTTCTCTACTTTAGTGTGAGTCTAAGCATAAGCTCATACTCTCACTAAAGTGGGGGCTACATTTAACATATAAAATTGAATACCTTTACAATTTCACATTATGTTTAATCCCCTTAATTTATTTTCCTTAATTAACCTTCTAATTTTCTAAATTATGCATTCCAAAGCCTAATTGTTTTTGTTTTATGATAGGGGGGGCAACATTAAATAAATGTATTCAATTATTAAAGTGCCTTGGATCATGTTTGTCCTAGAAGTTTAGGATAGGACCCATTCACCCATGGGTGAACGGATCCCATTTATGAGCCAGGACCCAAATTAAAAAATATTTTTGGTGGCATTTTAATGATCAAAATTCCAATTGGAAGCGTCAACTTTTAGAATCTAGTTTTTGGGAAATTAGATAAACACCTATAAATACATAGTCCTTTTACTATTTTAAATCTAACACACACCTAGTATTCAAGAGAAAATATTATTGTCAAGAGTAGCATTATCAATCATTTGTAACAACAATTAAGATCCAATATCATGTCAAAGTTTATGTGTGTTCATATTGTCTTGTGAAAGCTAACAATTGTTATAGATCTCCAAGTATCCAAGCATATAGTCAAGAAAGCATTCAAGAAAGTCTATCAATTAAGATCCAAAATCCTTGAAGTGGTGTGTTTTTCTTTAATCCTTTAATACATCCATTCAAGGGTGGTGAGTTGTAGCAAGTGTGTTCATTCATCATTTCCTTCCATTTCCATTAAGGTTTTCATTATTGGCATCTTTCCATAGTGAAAGTGGGAACACTATTCATAGGGTTTGACTGAGGTGAACCCCTTTATGGAACCAACTTAAATTCAATCTTTGTGTATGTGTAGGTTACAGGTTGAAGAAGGATTAAAGAGATCTTTAAGAGAAATTTTACATTGTTGCATTTGTTGTCATCATTCTTGCCAACATACAGAAACTAAGTTGTAGAATTCATTTATGACATTCTGACAAATTTGTAGGTGAAAAATAAAGTCTTGGATCCATCTCTAGAGGACCCCAAAATTTGATCATAATTTCCTTACAACAACCCATTCATCCCTAGTCCATTTCATACTTCTACAATACTCGGGACAAGCTTTTTTGGGTCAGTACATAGATCACCTTGCATCCCTTAGATCCACTTGAAATTCATTATTTTTGTTTATCTATCTTTGAGAATTCACATTTCCATACTACGTCTCATAGTTTAATTAGGTTAATCATTTCAAATCATTCCAAAATCATTTCTAATGCTCTAATAAATGCAAATCTTGGGCCGATTGCCTCACCATTGAGCTTGAAAGTCAATCTCTTGGATTTTTGGTTTTCATGCTAATGTAACCCTATAAAAAGGGGATGTGGAGCATAAGTTTATACATCTTATCACATATCCCCTTATTTTATTGGACTTAATTAAGCTTCTAATTTTTTCCAAAATATGCATTCCAAAGCCTAATTCTTTCCATTTTCCAAAAAGGGAGACCATCATTAAATAAATGCATTTAATTATTAAAGTGCCTTGGATCATGTGTGTCTTGGAAGTTTAGGCCAAGACCCATTTTCCCATGGGTGAACAGATCCCTTTTATAAGCCAAGACCCAAATTAAAATTTGTTTTTGGTGACATTTTTATGATCAAAATTTCAATTGGAAGTGAAACTTTTGGAATCTAGTTTTTTAGAAATTGGATAAACACCTTTAAATACATAGTATTTTTATCATTTGAAATATAACACACACCTTCTAGTATTGAAGAGAAAATATTGTTTTCAAGAGTAGCATTATCAATGATTTGTAGTAGCAATCAAGATCCAACATCATGTCAAAGTTTATGTGTGTTGATATTTTCTTGTGAAGGCTAACAATTGTTATAGATCCCCAAGTATCTGAGCATCCAATCAAGCAAGCATTCAAGCACATCTATCAATAAAGATCCAAAATCCTTGAAGTGATGTGTTTTTCTTTAGTCCTTTAAGACATCCATTCAAGGTGGTGAGTTGTAGCAAGTGTGTTCATTCATCATTTCCTTCCATTTTCATTAAGGTTTTCATTATTGGCATCTTGTCATAATGAAAGTGGGAACACTATTCACATGGTTTGACTGAGGTGAACCCCTATCTGACACCAAATATTTCACTCTTTGTGGATGTGTAGGTTGCAAGTTGGAGAAGGATTGAAGAGATCTTGAAGAGTAATTTTGCATTGTTGCATTTTTTCTCACCATTCTTTCCAAGATACAAAAATTGAGATGCATAATTCATTTTTGACATTTTGACAAATTTTTTGGTGCAAAATAGAAGCCTATTTCCATCTCTAGAGGACCCCCAAAGTTCATCATAATTTCCCTACAACAACCCATTCACCCCTTGGCCATTGCATCCTTCTACAATACTCAGGACAAGATTTTCAGGGCTAGTACATAGATCACCCTGCATCCCTTAGATCCACTTGCATTTCACTAGTTTTGTTTATCTATCTTCAAGAATTTTCATTTTTCACACTAGGTCTCATAGTTTAATTAGGTTAATCATTTCAAATCATTGCAAAATCATTTCTAAGGCTCTAATAAATGAAAATCTAGGGATTAGTGGCTCACCATTGAGGTTGAAATCCAATCTCTTGGCTTTGTGGTTTGCATTCTATTGTAACCCTAAGAAAATGGGGGTGTGAAGCATAAGTTTATACATCTTACCACATATCCCCTTATTTTCTAGGTTTCACCAATATATTATAAGAAATTCCAAAATAGGATTTACGAATGATATTTTCATAACATGCTAAATCCTTGGGAAAATTTATCATATTCCCATTCACACAGAATATTTGATGAATCAACCTCTTTCAAAGGTGATTTCATGTATTAGTGAAAGACCCTTCTTGATATCGCCATCTAAACCTAACTAATATTCATGTTCTCTAGCCAAAGTAATATCTTTTTACACCATACAAGTGTCAATCTTGCATTTATTAATTTTATGACGCTTAGATTTACTTATAACTTTTCAAGAATACATTACAAAGTTAAATGGCCATTACAAGTGGACACATAATTATATAGATTATAAATATGAAAATTAGGAAAATGCAAGGTAGATGATATCTAATCCCAACACATAGAACATATAGAGAAAGTATCATGATTTTTAATTAAGTCATTATATTTACCATGCTCATTTTTTTGTCATCTAAAATTAGGAGGTTAATTTGATGTATGTTTTTTCTCTAGATAAGAGGTGTATCATGAATAGGTACATCACTAGTGATAGAAGAGAGATATTCATCTTGAGGATTATCACTTGGATAATCAACATAAATAGGTTATCCCAAAGTAATAAATGTAATGTTATTAGATAAGATTCCTAACTACACATATATCTACATCATTAGATTCACCATGTAAAGATGGTGAGGATCCATGTGTGCAATATAAAATATATCGTGCATTCTAGGTATCATGTCATATTGGTCTAGTTACCTAGTTTAAACAATAACATAACTTTCAATACTTATAATAGGTAATGAAAGATGTGTCATCATAATCATAGTGAAAGAAAATTTAATTTGGTATGAAAAGAGGAGAGGGAAAATATGATGAAAAAATGTATATTATAGTATGGAAAGGCTAATTAATACCATCTTAGAAAATATAGAGGTATAGAATATATCAAAATAGGTGGAAAATGTAAATCCTTGAGCCAACCTAAAGATAATTAGGATGGTGAAAGGTAATAAATAAATAGACTCAAAACATTAAAATAAGGATAAATTAATGAAGCAAAAGGATGCAAAATAAAGTTAAAATCTAAAAATAGGATGAGAAACTAAAATATTATAGATCTAAAAACCCTAATGTGACAAGAAACCTAAGAAATAGAATAAGATCATGTAGGATAAATCAAAATCACCGCAATCTAAAGGAAATAATATTTCCTTGACTATGATTTCAAATAAGCCAATAAGTTGCATCGAAATAAGCATAGATTGAGCAAGGTCTAATGAGATATCTAGGGAGGCCTAATGTATTATAAAAATTAATGCTATTAAATATAATGCATAGTTGTACTTAGCTCTATGACTAAAGAATAATTATTATTGTTAAATATTCTTGAATCTAACTAATGTCTAATTTGAGCATGACACCTCTTCATATTTATAACTACTCAAATAATATGATAAATTGACAATTTTTTCTAATAAAATCCATAGTTTCCTTATATATAGTTGTAGATTTACTTTTAGTGTCTACTCACCTAACATGATGTGTTCATCTCCCTATTGCTTTCCTTATTAATATATATATTTTCTACTTTTTTCTAATATCTAAGACTAGAAAAATTTAAAAATGCCTTTAGAAGATTACCATTATGTCACAACAAGACATGTTTGACTAGTTCAACTCACATACAAATAGGTGAATGATTGTTTACCAAATTCTTTAATAAAGCATATGCTCCTAAGATAATCATGAATATCTACATTATTTTTCTTTCACCAATTGAAGATTATTCCTTCCTTAATGCAAGTGATATGTGAATGTTTCTTAGAACATAAGGAGATATGAAATTAAAATGAATAAATGCCTTAAAATATTAGCATATAGTACTAAATAGTAGCAACTAAAACTTGATTGTCTCAAGAGGGATAAATAATGGGTAATAATTGATGAAAGTTTGAATTTAAATTTATAAAAAGTTGAGGACTCATTTCATAACCATGAGAATAACCCTAGGTGGACAAACGGTCAAAGATAGATATATAACATTTTTGTTGGAGTAGGTGTACAAAGAAGTCTAGCAAATATAAGATGTAAGTGAATGCATTGGAGTACATATACATAAGAATAAAGTGGAGCATAAATGTGTGATGCCAACTTTACATAAGATTGTGTCATTTCTCAATATTTACATGTATTAAGACATTCACTAAAAACAACCTCAACATAATATAAAAAATCATATGAGTATTCAGAGTTTACCATCAAAGTATCATTTTGATAAAAACTAAAAATTTCTAATGTAATAAAAAATTAAAACTATATATCTAAACATCGTGATTTGTAAAAAGTGAAGAAATAATCTAGTTTTCAAATTTTACTACATTCTATCAGAAAGATAATATTGACTTGAAATTTAGAAGAAATAATTGATTTCTATATATTTTTATAAATACTATTGAAAAATAATAATATAACTTTAACAAATATTCATCATTCAAAAATTAATATAAACTAAAACAAACTTTAAATATTATTCATAACTCCAAAGATTTAAACTTGACTCTATAAATTTTTAATATTTAATGACAATAAGAGATCTATATTTCTTTGACCATATTGTATGTAGATGTATGAATGATATGATGCAAAATACAAGGCATCCACATCTACTTCCCACTCACAATTTCAAATGATGGCCCCAAATGTCACCCTATACCATATATAGCTAGCACAACTTGATCATTATTTCATCTCCTCATGATATACTATAGTATCCAAAATAATACATTAGGACATTATTGTTTTCATGGTTGGCCAAAAAGTGAAAAAAAAATAAAAAAATTATTTAAGCTTAGGATGTAGATGTAGACCAGCTTCCATTGCTTCCTAAGTCAATGGTATCTATATTTCTCTCATTATTGATAATAGATGAGATATCTATTGGTAAATGAATAGTTTTCGATGCACCAATAAATGTACCTCTAATTGTATTCAATCTATCAACTATCTCAATCATATCCGGACGCTCTTCAGGTGACTCCCTTGTGCAAAACAGCCCAATCTGTAGAAATTGAGTAAGACATTCCATTACCATTGATATCTCTGATTCAGGAACATCTACAAGCAGGCAATTATCCACCACATCTGAGATTCTATTTGGAAAATGCATTTCTGTCCATTTGGGTAGATTGATTCCTTGAATGAAAATATCATTTGTTGGTCTCCTCCTTGTCAACAACTCTAAAATTAAAATTCCATAACTGTATACATCTCCCTTTGTAGTATGCTTTCCGCCTAATCCATACTCTATAATGACAAACAAACAGGGATCAAAGACTCTAAAGTTATTTGAAACATTCGATAACCAACAAAATGCATAATGCAACAATGAGAAATCTATACCTGGTGCAATGTAGCCAATAGATCCTTTAAGTGCATCTGTAGAAGTCAAAGAATCCATGGAATTGCCGAAAACAAGATTGGAAAGGCCAAAATCTGCTATATATGAAGTCATGTCATCTCCTAATAGGACATTGTTGGGCTTCAGATCACAGTGAATCACTTGAACAAAACTATAGTGATGAAGATATGCCATTCCTTCTGCTATCTCCATTGCTATCCTTAATCGATCACTCAAATTTAATCTACATCTACCCCCATCATGAGGATACAGCCATCTCTCTAAACTTCCACTTGACATGAATGGAAGAATTAATGCTTTAAAATCAGGGTTAGAACATGCTGAAATGACTTTAATTACATTGCGATGTCGAACTCTCTTTAATGCATTGCATTCTCTGTTGAAACTTTGGTGAGCATGTTCATCTTGCAACTTGAGAACTTTAACAGCAATATTTGTACCATTGTTTAGAATTCCTTTATAAACGGACCCAAAACTACCAATTCCTAAAAGATTTTCGTCACTGAACCCACCAGTTACATCTAGAAGTTCTTGATATGAAATTTTCGGAGGCCCTACTTCGAGAACAGGGGTACTGGAACGTTTGTATCTATAGGAATATGCTACCAATACAAGAGACATGATCAAAATTGCAATTCCGACAACAACAGGAATTAGTACCTTTTTGGAGACTGATGGCTGTTTGTGATTGAAATGAGAGCATGGCGACAAGTTTATCCATCCACCACAGAGGCCAAGATTTCCCATAATTTCTGAGGTAACAAGTGTTGTGAAAGCTCCTCCCTTTGGGACCTCCCCAGTTAACCTGTTTGAAGAGAGATTGAGATGCCGAAGCTTTTTCATCTTTTTGAAAGCCACCGGTATTGTACCTGATAAATTATTGCAAGAAAGATCCATGTACTGCAGATTTTGTAGATTTGCCAGTGATGCAGGGATTGGCCCCTCAAATGCATTCCAGGAAAGATCTAGAGATTCCAACGCACTGCAGCTTTCGAGTGCACTTGGAATACTACCAGAGAAGTTCTTGTGAGATATATCTATAGCTAAAACCATAAACATGTTACTCATTTGCAAAATAGAACCTTGCAATAAATTGCTGGAAACGTTGAAATAGAATTGGAGATTATGAAGACCTGCAACTTCAGGAGGTATATTTCCTGTTAGTTTGTTGTGAGCCAAGTCCACCATTTCCAAAGTTTGACATCTCCCTAAACTGGCAGGTATTTTTCCCGATAGTTGATTGTGATCAAGTAATAGCCTTCTTAATTGTGGAAGCTCGCCAAGACTATCAGGAATTTGCCCTGAAAGCATGTTCTCATTGAGTGCCAACAATCCAAGCCTTTTTGATTGGCCAAAAGTTTCTGGAATTCTTCCCCGTAAATTGTTTGTGTGCAGAAGTAATCTTGCCAGATTTGGAAGTTTAGCGAATGTAGATGGAATGGTCCCATTGAGTCGGTTTGTACTTAGGCTTACTGTCGCCAAGTTTGTGAGGTTGCCAATCTCATCTGGTATGTTTCCCTCAAATTCATTTGCTTCTAATACTATAATATTGAGTAAATTTGAGAGGCGACCAATTGAAGTGGGCAAGACGCCAGTGAGATAAGTAATTCCCAAATTAAGAATTTCCAAGATGGAGCAATTAGTTAAAACTGTTAGAATAGACAAACCACTGCTTCCACTCACAAAATGATTTTCCTGCATGACCAAATATCTCAGCTGCTGCATTTTCCCAAATTCCAAGGGTATTGTGCCGCTCAGTTGGTTATGAGACAAACCCAGCATTTGCAGCTGAGTCCAATTACCCACTGAGCTGGGTATTTCTTCAGTGAGTTGGTTTCCCCACAAAACCACTTTTTGCAACTCTGACAGCCTTCCAAACTCCCATGGAATTGGGCCGTTTAAGTAGTTTCCAGATAGCTGAAAAATTTGGAGACGAGTGCAATTTGAAAGGGCAACGGGGATCGACCCTATTAAATTGTTGGTGCCAAGATTAAGCCAGTATAGCTGACTAATCATACCTAACTCGGCAGGAATGCTACCTTGAAGCCTATTTTCGACCAATTCAATGACACTTAAAAACGACATATTTCCTAAGAAAGGTGGGATAATACCTGTCAATTTGTTCCCTCCTAAGACCATGATTTCTAAATTTGAAAGAAGACTAAATTCAGAGGGAATGCTTCCACTTAAATTGTTAATAGACAACCCAAGCTTTCTCAAGCGAAATAGCCTTCCAAGCTGATATGGAATATGTTCCTGGAAGCTATTGTTAGAGAGAGTAAGTACTCTAATGAAGGAAAGATTTCCGAGGAAGGGAGAGATAGGGCCAAGTAATCCCATACCATTGAGATTCAAGGAAACCACACGCTGTCGACGAGAAGAGCAGGTAATAGCAGTCCAATTGCAGAAGGTGTGATTGGGAGACCAATCAAACAAGGAATTAAATGGATCCAATAGGAGAGAAGCCTTGAAAGCCATGAGAGCTTGTTCATCAGAATGATAAGAAGACTCTGCCATATGAGCAGGCAGCGTAGAGAGACATAGAAAGAGTAGCAGAGGAAGTATCATTATCTTCATTCTTAGCTTAGCTCGCGTAAACACCTCCAAAAGAAATGAAATACTTGGTATGATGGTTTCGTTCACTTTTATAATCTTAATCCCTAAGGACCAGGCATAAGAAGTTCTCATAGAAATGAAATACGGTTTAACGTAGAGCACGTGGGTACCGCTTGAAAGATACAACAGAGGCTTGGGAAAGGATTACTTAAAAAAGAGAGATATGCCTAATCTTTTTTATTTTTATTAGGCGACGGGATCTTTATGTCTCCATTTAAGTCGGAAATTAAAATTGTCTAACATCACACTTTTTAATCATCATATTTGAAATTTGAGTTAAAAAACAAATCAGTAATATGAATTGGTTGTAATTATTTTTTTTTTTAAGAAATTATACATTAAAAAGTAAAGCTTTAAATTTTAATTTTAAATATTAAATATTAGATATATTCTTTTAATTTATTTAAATTAGTGATTATAAATATTATTTGTGTTGTTAACTAGTTGTTATGGTGAATTTTCTTTTATATCATTAGATTGCTTATTATTAACAAATAATTTTCAAGATGTTTATTATTTTTTTCTTTGACAACTTTTGTTAATGTTATTTTGATGGTGTCACCTATTCCAATGATTTTAAAAACAAAAATCTACTCTCTACTGCACGCTCATAGTAGATGTGTTGTTATATTACTGGCAACAATCATCACAACCTCTTGTGGAATCAAAATATTGCTTTGTTGTAGGTTGTTCTATAAAATTAACATAAAAAAATGAAAAATTAAATTATCATCCTTTATTACCATAAACTAGAATACCCCTTTGACATTTACATTAACTAATAACATTACAATAAGTGTGATTTAAAACTACCATCTCTTTCACTCTATCTAAAAGGTGACTATATCCATCTTTATTTGGAACATCTCTCTTCAAAGGTCTTATTAATGGGCAATCACTCCTCAATCTTACAACTCAATCTTCCTTCACAAATGATGGCCTCCTTTACATCTATTCTTCTTTCTTATTGTAACTCACTTCTTCCTTTGTACTTCCTACCATGTGCTTTGTCTTTGCTCTCTCACATACCATACTTGTAGTGTGTATTGTAGTAGAAAGAAAAACTATCCTCATATGATGAACTAGAAACCTCTTTCGCATTCTCTCCCATTTTTGGCCTTTTAGTTTTTCTTCTAGCTCTCCTCCTCCATCTCTATGCTACCAATACCTTAAACCTTATCAAAATCATGTTAAAATGGTTCTAGCATCTAATTTGGTCCTTTTTTCCACATATATCTCCCCATGAAATTCCTCTCATGACACACATCTACTTATTCCCGCAAAACTCACATTTTTCTCCTATTTATGCTATATGGCACTACCTCCTCCAAACTCCCTCAAAAAGTTAACTTTGTTTTGTTGAGTGCTAAAATGAAACTCTTAAATTTTTGAATCATCTACATGTTAGATTTTTAACTCTTTTCTCTCTACGCAAACCTCATCTTTGAGTGCAAAAATAGGCATATCCAATGATGGGGGCCTCCTTGTTTGATTTAAAAACTCAACCTCTTCATGTTTCTCTTAGTTGTGCATAAAAGCTTTGTTAAAACAAGTATATGGTTCCTTCTTCCTTCATATTTAACAAAAGACTCAAATTATAAGTTGTTGACAATTTTTTAAATCTTGGAAATTAACATAGAAGTTTATGTTGATATGGGCCACTACAATGTCCATATATCATACTCTTGGAATTACAAAAATTGTGAGCCCCTACTTGCAATCAACACTGGATTTGCTACAATTCCTAAACTATATTTTTACAAATAAACTTCTAATATATTTTCTTTATCCCTTATGTCTTACAAACAAACCATCTATTCTCTTCATCGATTTACTTAATATCATGTAAAATCTCCTTCATATATCTAACATCCTCCATAAAATTCTTTATTTTTTTATAATATATAAGAGATAAATAACACATGAGAAATGACTACAACTTTATTAAAAGATTAAACTTTTTTCCTTACTCCTATTATTTTATTATCTCCTTATGCAACACACTTCTACCTATTATCTTTTAGTAATCTCCTTACGCTATAGCTTCACAACCAGCTTTGTATGTTTTAAAGCTATGCTTGTCCTCGTTTTAACCCCACACAATGACTCACCTTGTACTATAGGAGAAATTCCAACGTGACTGCCATCCTCTCTGGATTACGCGGATAACGCGCAGTCTTGTGGGTATCGCTGCCATTAGTTTACATGGCTTTAGGTTTTGACATGACGGGAGGTTGGGCGTCATTCGAAGGGCAGTAGGTGAATTTAACGCCAGCTTGCGAGTGTCACGGCTGACAGTGAGTACTTGAGCGGCGCAGGAGATTTAGCCTTCGGTCACGTAGACTGACTCGAGTGACCTCCTTCGTACCACAGCCTTTAGGTGGGTCCCACTTCCTAGACCGCGAAAATTCCGTGACAATATTCTAGGCAGATTTCACTCTACTGTTTGGAATTTAACCTGCCTGGGTTTGGAGGATGGCTAAATAGTTTCGATGGGGATGTGCCACATCAGCTTTCCATTGTCAGGTTTACCATTCAGTTTATGGGCGGATAACTTCTGTACAGTGTCTCGAATAGAGATTTTTCTAAATATACTGAGGAGTTTCTTTACTATTTGTAGCTTTATTCGTTGTCTTATTTAATCAAATACAATTTATTAAAAAAAAAAAAATTATATGTGGTAGTATTTGGTTCTATTTATGAATAACATTTAATATTTTAACATTAATTTAACTAGCAGTTGCATCGGAAGTAGGTGTTACACCGATTGTTATTTATTTTTGTGTGTTTGTATCAAGTGTAATGAGTGGTTTGTACCTTGGTTTGAACATTATGATAGATTTTTTACTAACAATTGTATTTTTTGAAAGTTTTTCTTGAAAACATATGTAACTTTTGGTTTAATCCAAATTTGGATAATTTTTTTTGAAATTCTATGATTTCTTCTATTGATTTTTCGTCAATCTTGTGATGATTTTGAACATTTTTTTTTTTTTATATCCATGGTATGGTTTAAAACTTCAATCTTTGTTATATATTGATGCATTCTTGGCAAATATTGAATTTAATTGATTTATTGTATTCATTTGCAATTGTAGCTTTTGATTTAAAAAGTATTCAAGAATAGTCGTGCACTACTCTATCATTGTTTGTTTTTTACAAACCCCATACATGGAAACATTCATGTTTATTACAAAAATCATATATTAAATGATCATGTAGCTTTTGTATCTCTGTAGCTTTATGTCATGTAAACACCAAAATTTTATAATGTTGTTTCCACTATAGAAAAATTGAATGATCCTACAACTGCGGAAATTGATTTTTTAAGTGTATTCTATTAATTGTAGATTAACAAGTGAAAAATAGTGAGGAAGCTTTAGATGAAGTGTTTGGATATAAGGAAAACATTATAATTTGATGAAGTGTTTGTATATGTACTATAAATTTCATTGCAATCACCATAAATGCAAACATTCATGTTTAGAACAAATTTAATATATTAAATGATCATGAAGCTTTTGTATCTCTGTAGCATTATGTCATGTTTGACTTTTAGCTTATAAGTTTTTAATTTTACTTCATTCTCAATATAGACTTGGCTACACCTTTCACTTTGACAATATAGGTATATGTACTTTAAACTTCATTGCTTTATTGTTCTTCTTGAAGTATTTTCACTATGTGATTATGAAAATGTTAGTCTTGTTTTAAAGACATTTCTAATTTGCTAATAATATGTTTTATGCACTATCCTTACAAAATATAATATATGCAATGAAGCTGGAATATTATGATGAGTATTTGAAATAAATAAAAATCATATTAAAAATTGCTTGAGTTTGGCATTGCATACCATTTTTTTCTCTTGTGGTTGATTTGCATTTCATTGGTCAATAAATTCCTCTTTCAAAGTATAATTTGGTTGATAAGTGGTATTATACGTATTATTTTTGTGTACCTGCATAAGAATTTTTTTTGAATGTTAATGTTTGCAAAATGAGCATAAAAAATAGATATTGTTTAAGACATATAGTTTTAACTACTAATTATGTGAAGAATTTGGATTAGTAAGTGCATACCTCATTTTTTCATAGTGCGATTAATTGTATGCGATTCTCCTCTTTTTTTCTGATCATTGTGTATGGATTGTTTTGCATTCTTGAGTATCGCTCAAAGGAGAATGTTGGTTGTATTCGTAGTCCATTTAATGATTTTACTCTTGATAGTGCTGTAAATGTTAGACCTTGTCTTTCAACTTTACCAATATCAATTGTTGCTTTTTGTAAGGTCAGTCCTTGTGATTTATGAATAGTAATTGCCCATGCCATGGATAATGGTATTTGCCTATGATGACCTAGTGATATTGGTATTATAGGTATGGTTTTTGGATCATTTTGGTCCCATGGTGGGCCACTATAGTTATTGATTCTTACGACTACATACATTGGAATATCCGGCGGTTTAGAGCCTACATTGTAAACAATGTCAATAACCTCCCCAAGTGATCCATTTACAAGTCCTGCTTGAGTCCATAAGTTTGTTGTAAGCATAATTTGTTGACCTTTGCATAATAGAAGTTGTTTTTCAAGTTGCTCATCTTGTGCGTTAATGTCTGATTTTGATTTTGTGTTTATTGCAATACTTAATGCAACTGGTAGGTTTAGTTGTTTTAACATTGTTTTGTTGTGTAGTTTGACCAAATCATTTGTTGCAAATAGGTGAATTGAGTTGTCAAATTCTTTTTTTTGAATAGTTGTAAGTGCTTTGTTTGTGCGTGTCATTAATAACTCCCAATCTTGTTCTTTTGGTTCTGCATTACGTATGTTTTTAAGTGTTTCACGAAATTGTGTTTGAGTTTGATCGGCACTTTGTTGGCGAAACATTGTTTGTAATGTAACTACTATAGTAAATTGTTCCCATAATAATTTGGCATTGGAATGTGATGCATAGATTGGTTTGTCCATGTCAGGTGGCAGTTGTGCGAGGTCTCCTATTAGAATTATAGATAAACCACCAAAGCACTTGTTTTGTTTTTGAGGAAATGCTTCACGTAATCTACTATCTATTTTTAATAATAGCTTTGGGCCTATAAAACTCATTTCATCTATGAGGATGTATCTTATGTGTTTCATTTCTTCTTGGTATGTTGTTAGTGTTTGTCCTTGCAATGGCTTTATTTGTTTTATTGGAATTCTAAGCTTTGAATGTATAGTTGTTGCTCGTATGTTAAATGCTGCAATTCTCGTGGGAGCTAATGCAATTAATGGGTTCTTTTCTTGTGGTTGGTTACTTTGAAGTGCATTCCTTATGCAAGCGATAAGATATGATTTTCCAGTTCCTGCAGTTCCTTGAATAATCATATGCAATGGTTTGTTTAAGGATTGATTTTTGTAGTGGTTTGTAATTATTGTAAGTGCTAGGTTTTGTTTTGGTGATAATTCATAATTTAGAACATCGTTACTTGTGGCCATGTTTTCATTGTGGTTGGACATTTTGTTGTTGTTTATAAAGTGATTTGCAGTGGCATGTAAATCAGGGTGTACATTGTGTTGATCCCAGTTGTTGTTGTTATCAAAATCACGCCTACCAAGCATTTGGAGTTCATCTACATATACATTATTAGTAAGTCCCATTTGTGATAGCAATTCCCATTCATATAATTTTGATGTATCTGTTGTGTTTTCCTCATTACAAGTATCTTCTTCATCATCACTATTAGCTTCCATTTCAATTGTGCGATTTATGTGCCAAACATCGTATTTATTTGTATTCATGTTTTTCCAATTTTTTATTATTGTGTCTTTTGTAAGTCCTATGTCAATTTCTATGTCACGAAAGTTTTTGTATAAGAGTAATTCACTCCAACAAAAAGTTTCATATTGTTCTGATTCCTCGTTTGGAATAGTATAGAACTTTGGGAAGACATTGATTATTGCTTTTGTGTTCCTCTCTTTCCATTTACATCCTTTGCGACATGATGAGTATGTGAAGGATCTTGCAGATTCAAGCAATGTTATTGTTTCTAGTTGGGGAGGGCGTTGCATATAGGAATGTATGTAGCTAGTTTTGAGTTTGTTTTGATTTGGGGTTCTTTTGAAGCGATGAAATACTTTTCGCCCAATGTTCAATGACATAAATGATCGATTGCAAATGACGAGGGGCAATTTTTGGAGCATATGACATGTTTCTTGTGCTCCAATATCACGGTCAACCACAAGTTCAGTCATGAATTTTTGATATGCTATTAAAGCTTCATCTTCAGGTTTTTGATTTGCAGCAATTCTTGTTAGCATATTAAGACAACTCTCTGATGTTCTTTCTGCTTTTGAAGCATACTTGGCAATGTATTTGAGAACAAGTGTTCGTGAGATTACTGGTTGGAAATCTATATTAGCTCTCCATATTGATATCATTTGTGGGTTATGAATGTTTAATCTATCATCATTTCTTTTGGGTTCATATTTTTTTTCCCATCAATGTCACTTGATAATGTTGAGATAAGTTGTTCTTTCCAAGGTGCTTTGTATCGACATTCTATTTTATTCCCTTTCTTACGTAGGCATGTTCCTTCAGTGCATTTTGTGTGCCTTTGGACACGGTTAATTAGTTCTTCATAGTCGTTACTTGCATTTGTATTAAATATTTCATTTGTGTTTAACAAACATGGATCATTGAGTGGTGAGCGATGTGTTGTGTTGTTGGTTTGAGAACTCATACGAGGGTTCCAAGCAGTCACAATATTGTCAAAAAAAAATTGTGCTCTTTCAACTTCTAAGTTATTTTCCCAATCAAGCTTGTCCATGTCTGGAGCATTTTGAAGCCAAAGAAATCCATGGACATGTGCTATTCCACGATGTTGCCACTCATACCTATACCAGTATTCTTTTGTGTGAAGCAACTTTTCTATGACTTCTTGATGGAATATTGTGAATCGTTGATGTAGATATAGGGATGTAGTATGGGGGTTATTGATTATGTTATCTGTACGTAGTTTATTTGATTGCATTGTTAATCTTATGTCTGTTGAGATTAATAATTGTAAATCTGGCCATTTTGTATCTGCTGCACTTAATGTGAAGAATAGAGTTGGTGATCCTATTTGGTTGATCATATTTGATAGTTCAACACGACACTTGTTCCAATATGGTCTTGTTCCTCTCATTGAAGATCCGAAATGCATTAGTTGTTCAGCTAGTTGTTCATCTGGTAGTTTTTTTAGGTGTGTATGAAGGTTTTCAATAGTTGTTGGTATGTTGTCTTCTGCATTTTTTTTAAGGAAAACTGTTGCAAGTCCTTGGCTATGATGACGCATCATAAGATTGGAGATGAAATATCGAAATCTTGGATGTCTTCCAAATCTTTGGTCATGAAATCGCATTAAATGTAATGCATATTCATGCATTTGTACTTCCCTTATTCGTGCTTGCTTTTGAAGTGCATTTCCATTTGGAAAAAGTGTGGGAAAGGCCATGTCAAGAAGGCCTTCAGTATTGTATTCATTTATTGGAGAAGTACTTATTTGAGGCCAATTAATAGTGTTATTTTGTGGTTGTTCATTTTCTAGGGTTTCTTTAATAATTTCTAATTCACGTGGTCTATTAGGTGGCCTAACCATAAATGATGACGTGTATGTTGTTGTATTTTGAGTTTTATCTTCATTATTGTCAGGTTCAATGTTTGGGGCTAGTGTTTCTTCTTCAATTTCAACTGTATGTAGCATGTTTGATATGTCTGTACTTGTTTCTGGGAGTTGTTCTAGGTTGGTTGTATTTATTTGAACATCGCTATAGTATGGGTCATGTTTGATTTTGTATTGTAGTGCATCTCTTATACGACTTTTGCTTACATAACAATCATAATAGTTTCCTTTTGTATTTAATCTTCTAACTATTAGTACATCTAGGTCAGTAATTTTATGTGGGAGTTCTTCTGCTATGTTTTTTATATCTTGTGGGAAGCTTATAGTGTGGCCATTGTATTTGTACTGACCTCCACGAGCATGGGTGACTTGCAATATTGGGTTTACTCTTGCAATGAGCATCTCCTCTACTTGAGTGAGATTTTGTAATATAGTTGGTTGTTCACCAGGGTCCATATTATTAAGTGATGAAAACCGATGTACACCTTTTTCATTGAAACAGCGTTTACAAATACAATTTGTGTTTGATATGTGAACAAGCATTCCTGGGTAGCATTCTTTACATATAGTGCATGTTCGCAAGTTTGATAGTGCGTCTATTCTATTTCAAAATTTTCTAGATGCATTAATGAATTTATTGTTGTTGTTTAATGATGTTGTAGCTTGTGTTTCAAGTAGTGTTTTTTTCTGTATGTTTTGCAAATGACGACGAGCACTTATTTCCTCTTTATGATGAGAGTAGTAATCTCGACTTCTTTTACGACTTTGTATTTGTTGAAGTTCTATTTGATCGGTTTCAGTTCCATTGCTATTGTCCATTATCTGTAATTCAAAACAAAAATTGTACACAATAACACAGATATTGTTAAAAAAAAAAATTTGAATTAATGTTTTTTTGATTATAAATGCCATATCTATTTCTTATGTTGTTTCAATTTTCATGCAACTATTTTTGCTAACTATGAAAAAAATGAACGTTAGATACATAATATTGTTCTTTTTTAATCCCACATATACTATAAAACCTTGTGAAAGTAAGTACATAGAACAAAAGTACTACTGAAATATTGAATGCTTTTTTTTTTAGAAGTAAAATTAAAACTTACGTACAAAGTAAAAATAAATTTAATCACATTTTATAAGTTTTTAATAATAATTAACAAACATACAAAATATATGGTTGAAAATGTTAGTCTTGTTTTAAAGACATTTCTAAATTGCTAAATATATGTTATATGCACTATCCATATAAAATATAATATATGCAATGATGTTGGAATATTATGATGAGTATTTGAAATAAAAAAATCATATTAAACGGTAGCAATTTTCCTTTTGAACATCCATGGATGCAAAAAATCACTGTGATATAAAGACCACCCAAGGTACTTATAGATGTACCCTTGATAAATAATGTACAAAATATAGTTTATCTTCTTTTAGAGTTGCAAATGGTGTTGATCTTGAACCTTTGTTGAAGAAATTTAGCTTTCTGTTTGTTGATTTCATAGGCTTTCAAGAACAAAACATATGTAAAAGTAATCAGAAAGCAGTATATGACTGTTTCTGTTCATGACAGCTCCAAGTTGAAAACTGGCTATTATCGCATATATTAGAATCCTAATTCTGCAAGGGTTCCTAATTCTTGTTGTGCTGCATTAAACTTGTGTTATGTTCTAGGGTTTACATAGATCCACTCTACTGTTATTATGGATGTTTTAGGACTCTAAATACAATTCTGTTATACCTGAAAAGCATCCCTGAAATTTTGTTCTAATTGGTGTGTGTAAGGATCCTTCCTCTGATACAGTTCTAAATTGGACCAATCCAATTGGACCAATTCAATTTGAAACAAATTAAACATTTTTGTTTTCTCAGAATAGATATTCATGGTAATAGTTCTCAGGCAGATTGCACAGATAATTCATTATTCCTAGTGCTATGTTTTGTATTGTTCTTTAAAAGATGGCTCGGATAGAATATAGTTTTACAGCCTCCAAGCTTAGGCCCACATAAACATGTATTCTTTGGGGTCTTGTAGCAACATATCACAAGCTTAAGTCTTGATTTTCAAACAATCTAGGGTTAGGACATCTGGCACAATACTTTACACAATACCTTAGTGATCAAAGGGCACACATCTCAATCCTGGAAACCTTGAGTTCAAATGCTTTTACGGTTCACTTTTTAAAATGTTGTGATCTTGGGGTGTTGACAATCTGATAAACTTGGTGTATCGAGGATGCTAAGTAACTTTTAATTATGGGAACCTGAAGAAAGTTGTCCTAATATCATGGCACGTGTAAAATTCTTGGGGTTTCTCTGGCTTCAACTTCACTTGGTGGAAACATAGTCATTTAAATGGATATAGTTCAGTTAACAGAGATACTTAAGACCAATGATCCAAATTATCTTTCAATCCACCACTAGCAAACATAGTGATAGATAACGATATATTATCCTACGTCAAATCCCCTAAGACATTACTCATCATTCAAAACCTTCCCATTACATGCAAGCAGTAACTGTGTTTACATAACAGCAGTAACAGATTTTTCTTCACTCTTGACTCTACAGCCTTATGTAAATATCACACAACTTCTTGTACAGTATTTAGGGTTAATAATAACAACTTAACTAAAAATCTTCCAAAACCATACTGAGGCTATGAACACTTGGAGATGCAAACAGATATATTCTAGATATATATGACTTAATCGGTAAGGCTTCTATTTCTATCGTCGTCTGGATATATGACTTTGTCGTACTTTTGATAATTCGTGGTTTCCTCAAACTTTGTTGATTTTATGTTTTAGTTTTGATGAAATTATTATTTGGGATTTTGTTCGTTTTCAGTTGTCAGTTTACGTGGAAGAACATAGTATCTGTTATGCAAAAGCATGTAGAAATAAAACTCTGTGAGGGGCTGTAGAATCTTTTAATGGTCTTGAAATAATGATGCAAGATTCACAAAGATCCAAGCTTAGTGTTGTTTATAGTCATCACTATTTCTGAGTATCGGTGTGTTTTGATCTTTGAAGACATTATTGATGACAGATGATCTTCAACATTTGGTGATATGTGCTTGTTGACATTATTTGCAAACAGTGGAATAGTTTCTTTATTTATAGATGTAATTTAGTAAGATTTTGCCTTAATAATAATTCAAACAACCAGTATTTTCATTTGCACAGTGATTATTTTATATACATTATAACTGAAGATTTGAAATCTGTATATTGTAGGTATTGAAGAACTTATTTTCATAGTGTTTGATCGTACTGCCTTGAACTTCATCTATTCTTGTCAATTACAATGAGTATTGTTAACTGTCTTGAAACACTAAAGTAGGTTTGACAATCATCCAAGCTTAATTTTGTAAATAGTGATCCATATTTCTGATTATCACTATGATCTTATCCATGGTGACATTATTGATTAAAGTTAACCTCAGACATTTGGTGATATGTAAGTTAACCTCAGACTTTTGGTGATATGTGCTTTTTGACAATATTTGCAAACAGTAGGTTAATATTTCAATTTACAGATGTGTAGAATCTCAGGGGAATTTTGTTGAGTGGACTTTAGTAGTTTTGATGGTTGTAAAATGTAGATGTTATTATAGTAAGATTTAGCCTTAATTAAAAAATCAAACAACCATTTTTTTTATTTGCACAACAATAGAGAAAATGAACAGAAGAAAATTTCCATATTTTATGCTATTTTATTATTTGCACAATAGTAGAGAAAATGAACAGAAGATAAATCCCATATTTTATGTTTATTTTCATAGCAACTGAAGATTTCAAATTTGTAAACTGTACATGTAAACACAGTAAGAAATTGCCTTAAATAATAATTCATTAAATTTGTAATTTGTAGTTGTAAACAAAGTAAGAAATAGCCTTATATAATAATTCAAATACCTTCTTATAAAATAGGGTGAAACATGTTTTATTCAAACTGTCTTTTTTTTTTGAATATTTACAAATAGAAGAATACATTAACTATATTATGCAAAATAAGTAATGTATTTTCAGTTGTTTGTATCATTCCACATTTCTTTGATTTTAGAAAGCAAGAAATTGCTCTCTGTTGTAAAGTTTATCTTCTTAACTTTAATTATTGTCGCTTTTAAGCGTTCTTCATTATTGTATGTTTCATGTTTGCATGATAGTGTGAATATGGACTGCGTAAGAATAACACTGTTTATAACATCTTCAGTACTTGTTTCTGCCTCATGATTGAATTGTAGGTTATATAGTGTTTGTGTTGTCATACCCATAACTTCTGTTGCTGTCTCATCAAAAGCAACTGCCCATATTTGATCTGTATGATCCCCCAATTTGACTTGAAGTATATACCTATAATTGCAGTCTTCAATTGTGGATGCACATTTTGAACAATACCATTTACCCTCTTCATTTTGAACTACTTTTTTTTTACATTGCTTTCCATTTGATTCGAGGAGACAAGCTGGATAACAGAAGGAATCAGATTTGATATATAGTATTGTTGCCTTTGCACTGTATTGAATTGGTTCTATTATTTTTGCTGATTGCTCTCGAATGTTGCTGATTGTCTTTCTTGTAATAATAGCAGACATATCATCAAGCTTTGTGGAGGACGGTACAACATTAGCACCATTCTGTTCAAACCATGCTTTTAGTTGTGCTGCTTCTTCTATATCAGGGTCTATTGATAGGTGTGTAGTGACTAATGTGCTTAATACTTTTCCATTATAGTCACTAACACGTCCATTTTTAATAGCCAAAACAATGGTTTGTTCTAAGTGGTATTTGTGTTGAAGTTCTTTGCCTTCTTTTTGAGTTGTTGATCCCCATAGAGTTACATCAATTGTTGATTCAGTCATATCTAATAGTTTGATGCTTTGCCTTAATACCTCTGTACCATCCCCCCTCCTTATTGTTGAGCTTGGGTCAACACAAACAACTATTCCAATTACATCAACAAATGAATTATTTCTTTTATCCATAATTTCCTTAATGGATGTGAATGTGAATTGATGTTTGGGAATAGTTTGGTCATCTTCACATAGACACACCTTTGAGTCAAGCAATAAGGTGATTTCTATTCCACTATTTAACTTCTTGTAAAGTTTATTAGCAGATTTAATGGTCCCTCCAGAAATTGTATATATTGATCCAACAACAATCTTTCCATAATGAAAATCTACAGATTCATTAAAGCAAGTGACACATGTTTCAATGTGTTCACTATCAATAATATCAAAGCTGAAAACTTGTCCACTTCCTTTTTGATTGGTGTATTGGTGGACTTCTTTTTTCATACTTACACGTCCTTTGATAGTCCATCTTGTTTGAAATGGATTCAAATTTTTTATAGGACTGATGCTAGTAGATACTCCCTTCCTAGATTAAGTCGGGTCTATTCCAAACAACATTCTTTTTGATTTTGGAGTTATGGGTGATACAAGTGAAGCTGAAACTGAAGCTGATGTATCTGTAGCATTTTTTTCTAGTTGTTCTTCTTGCTCAGGAAATAGGAAAACAGGTTCACCAATGATGGCATGTTCTGTACATGTCAGCTCTAGTTGTGAAATGACAATCCACCTATGTAATTGTAAGTAAAAACTTCATTAGTAATATATTTTAAAATTTGGAAAGTTTATAATAAGGTAAACAATTAGTATTGAATTTGCATACTGACCTTGAAGTCGTAATTATGGGGCAACTATACTCTTTGAGTTGTATTATAGTTCCCTCACGAACTTGCTTAGAAGTTATATAGTGGTTGTACTTTTTGGGTAATGATGCTCTTTGTTTATGCTCTCCATCAGAAACATCGATTCTAATATCGATTGTTTTTCTCTGGACCATGGCCAAAGTTTGAGGTTGCTATTACTTGGAGATGAGCATCCAAGCCTAGATTCCCATCATTGATAAGCTTGATTGCATTTGGTGTTAATATTGTAGACATAGCTTCAGTATTCCTATAAAAAATTATTGGGTTAGATGTGTATAGTGGTTAATAATCGGATCAATGAAATTCAATGTATTTGTATTAGAACTAATTACAAGTTATCAAATAGAACTATATTTCATACTAGTTGACAATTTGTACTATTTTTCTTAACAAAATTCAAAGTCATTTATTCAGTTAATTATTTATATATATGGTTTAGTTATCCTTTCCTTGTAAAAAATTTCAAACATCAATGTATGGATTGTGAAAGGAGGATTTCATACTTGAGATAAAACTATAGGCATTGCAGAGTTAAATACAAATTTGTCCCTAAATTAGAGTGATTTTTTTAGGAAGTTTAGTAAACATCGAATGTGTAGATAACAATTATCTAAACATAGATAATTATGTGTTTGAAAATTCAACATCTAAACATTTTTAAGACAAGTATTCTTTTCATTTTTGTGGATTTCAACCTTCTAAGATGATTACTGTTGAAATGCAAATTTTATGTGTATGTTACAGATCACGCTAATTTGGGATTTTAGCAGACTTTTCACAGGCTGTGCATCACTATGTCAATTATAGTGTTTTATTATGATAGTCAAGGAAAGTAAGTTTTTTATGATGTTTTTGATTGTGGCTTAATAATAAGTTGGCAATGCCAAACATATTCACGAGTCCAAATATGCATCTGTTTATAATGGGTCCCAAGCCAAACGCAATCTTGCACTAATTAAAAGAGTTGTTTCAGATAGGTAGATAAACTTTGGGAAATATGACTACAGCCAAGCTAATAATTGTCTGTCTAATCGTATTGGTAATCAAAAGTTGACATTATTCAAAGAAATTCCTACATGGGCTTTCTAATATCTTTTGTGAAATATGACTAAAGCCTAGCTAAAGAGATAGTTAGGGAGAATGAAGTAGAAGGTTAGGAGAACCAGCAATGTATTGCTTCACCCCAAATGTATGGATATATTGATATTCCTCTAGAGATAACACTGGTAAATTTAAAGGAAGAAGGTGGAGCAATAGGAGATGTAAGAGCCCTGACTTGTGAGAAATTTCTTTCTAATTATGAATTTATCATGTCCACTGAGTTCAGGATAGTGCTCTTAAGGAAGAAGTTTGACATTTTCAGACTAAGGA
This sequence comes from Sequoia sempervirens, assembly GCA_007258455.2. Lineage (NCBI taxonomy): Eukaryota > Viridiplantae > Streptophyta > Pinopsida > Cupressales > Cupressaceae > Sequoia > Sequoia sempervirens. Next base: position 345,154,042 of record VDFB02373365.1, read on the forward strand.
TTATGGATAAGTAGCAAAAAGACATAAAAGGTGATGCTAAAGATGCTAGTATATTTTTAGGAAGTTCAGTAAACATTGAATGTGCAGATAACAATTATCTAAACATAGATAATTATGTGTTTGAAAATTCAACATCTGAACATTTCTAAAACAAGTATTCTTTTCTTTTTTGTGGATTTTAACCTTCTAAGATGACTACTGTTGAAATGCAAATTTTATGTGTATGTTACAGATCAAGCTAATTTGGGATCTAATTTACACAGTACTTTCAATAGGAAAAGGTTGACAGCTGGTAGACTGTTCACAAGCTGTGCATCACTATGTCAATTATAGTGTTTTATTATGATATTCAAGGAAAGTAAGTTTATTATGATGTTTTTGATTGTGGCTTAATAATAAGTTGGCAATGGGAAACATATTCACGTGTCCAAATATGCATCTGTTTGTAACGGGTCCCAAGCCAAACACAATCTTGCACTAATTAAAAGAGTTGTTTCAGATAGGTAGACTAACTTTGGGAAATATGACTACAACCTAGCTAATAATTGTCTGTCTAATCGTATTGGTAATCAAAAGATGACATTAGTCAAAGAAAATCCTGCATGGGTGCTTCTAATATCTTTTGTGAAATATGACTAAAGCCTGGCTAAAGAGATATTTAGGGAGAATGATGTAGAATGTCAGGAGTACCAAACCTGTAACACCTCCTGCTACTCCATGGTATACATCCCAACAAAATAGGGATACATTGATGTTGCAGTTTGCAGATTTGAAAGAAATTTTGAAAAGGAGTGAAGATGTAGAAGCTGAGGCAAGTGATAAAGGAAAGAAATTGTTGACTTGGTCGATAATCTTTTAAACTACATTATATCCTTCATACTTGAGATAAAACTATGGGCATTGAAGAGGAATGCAGTAAAAAAATTGATGATAACAAAGGCAAAGATGAAAGTCATAGTTGAGAATAGTATGGATATTGCATGGGAATTTGTTTAGTTTGTCACTTTTCAAATACGTTGTAGTTGTTCACACCCTAGTGAAATTAATCTTTCATTTTTTTTCAAACTATTTACAGTCTTCAATTACTAACCCACCCATCTAAGCCATACAATCATAAATCAAACACTCAATTATTTTTAGGAAATCAGTAGACAGTGAATGCATAGAAAACAATTATCTAGAACACATCTCAAAAAGAGACATTAATCTGATTAGCTATAGGTCTAAAAACGTAATCCATGAATTGTATCCATACAATCAAACAAACTCAGTAACACGCTAAAAGGTTGTGCATTTGCATGCCTCTAAATCCTCTATTAAATTTAAGTAGAAAAGTTGCTAAAAGATTGTGCATTTGCACGCCTCTAAATCCTCTATTAAATTTAAGTAAAAAAGGTACTCACCTGAAGAAATTGAAGAAATTTCAGCAACAAGTTTGACCTCTTTGAAGTAATTTTAAACCCTAGTTCACTCTTTTCAAGACAATTATGTAACCTGTAAATAATACATCACAAAAAAATATATTAAAAAAAAAATTCTTTAACAAACTCAAAAAGTTGGGCTTCAATTTACTGCCAATCATATTGTTCTCAAAGTTCTAGGTAAAAATTCAATTAATCTAAGACAGGCTTTAATTTTCATACAATCAAACAAACTCAGTAACACACTAAAATGTTGTGCATTTGCATGCCTCTAAACCCTCTATTAAATTTAAGACAATTATGTAACCTGTAAATAATACATCACAAAAAAATATATTAAAAAATAATTCTTTAATAAACTCAAAAAGTTGGGGTTCAATTTACTGCCAGTCATATTGTTCTCAAAGATCTAGGTAAAAATTCAATTCATCTAAGACAGGCTTTAATAGAAAATACCATCATTTATCATTATAATTGGCAATCATTGAAGTTTCTTGATGCATGACAACAGCAAATATGAAGATTAAAATGTTAGAGTTGGAGTTGATTGCAATCTCAATTTTTGCTTCTGTTGGAGTGTATATGTCAATTATCTTCTGAAATCAATTGGACAGGAACTTGGGAAACGAAAACTGACAAAGGCATTGCAGTTTTTCCAACTTATAAACTATAGTGATTTAAGAATATTAGGTGTGATAAAGAAGGTATTATGGTCAATGTGGTATTGAGTAGAAAGAGATGTTGATTGTTGTAGAGCAATAAAACTATGGCTATTCCCATATGATCTATCTCAGTAACTCACAACCATAATAGAGGGGTTTTTACCCTATTTTTTCAATGCAGAGTGGTGAAGATTAAATATAAACCACCGACAGAATATTCATCATTGAAACACTATGGAAGCAAAAGACTATCAAGCTGTGAATAATCTGTTGTCCAACAAAAGTAATAAAATTGTGTATATCATGAATGTGGAGTTTTTTATTACAAGTGAGAGTAATAATTCACCCAGAAATACAGTGGGTGGTAAGGAGGTGTTCTTAATTTTAATGAGATGCCCTTAGCAAATTTAAGAAATATATTTAGTGACTCTGGAGTCTTCAATTCAAGCATGCACTTGTTAATGAATTTCGCAGCAGGGAAATTTTAAAAGAGAAGAAAACTTTAGACATTGCAGATGCAATGTTTCGAAATGATATTTCAAAAGTCTTGCCTGTGAGAGTGTTTAATTTTCTGTTGAGGGTAATTTGAAATGAGCCTGAGAATTCAAGATCAACTACTAATCAAACAGGGGAGCCATCAGCTAATATATTCCGTGTGTCACCTATATCAGAGCAACATTCTTGTTCACCATATAGAAATGATAAAATTACGATCTTTATTGAAGGAGTAATAGAGAACTGTAAGACAGGATGTGCATTTGTGCCTGCTGCAAATAGTTTTCCTGTATTTAGGTCTAAACCTATTAATATAAGAAAGGCACCCTTGCCGCCAGAAGCTGTAACACACTTAAAGGAGGGTTTTCTCATAAGACGAACAAAGTTCATGTTCAGAGCATGTCACAAGATTCAAGAAAGCATTTAAGGGTGTCTGAGTTAAGAATTTAAATTTTTATTCCTGCTGCAGAGTCTATTAATATAAGAAAGGCACCCTTGCCGCCAGGAGCTGTAACACACCTTAAAGAAGGGTTTTCTCATAAGACGAACGAAGTTCATGTTCAGAGCATGTCACAAGATTCAAGAAAGAATTTAAAGGTGTCTGAGTTAAGAATTTAAATTTTTATTCTTGCTGCAGAGTCTGATAAAGAGGGGTGTGTTGAGATAAGGAATACATGTCCATCGTACAAGAGGACAGCTATTACAAATACAACAAAGTATTAACAGTTAATTCTGTAATGTTTGATAAGGTTTTTTTGCCTGCTAACAAACATAGTTTATAGACTATAGTATTGTTCGAAGATGTAAGTGATTTTTGTACCAAATGCATTACCTTATTATAATGCAGCGGTTGATTCTATGGCAATCGACATGAAAAAACAATATCATTATGATTGGGGATTTCGATCCTATCTGTTTGGCCTCTAAACTTAGGAAATTTGGATTTACAAATTTGCTAAGAGTGGGTCCTATTAAAGAAGAGAAAAAGGAGGGACAGAAAAAAGAAAAGAATACACTTCAAGGCGATGCAAAGTTGGAGAACAAAGCAAAAGCTCTAAAAATTGTGTATGTGCCCATTAGCTACGATGATTGACCATATGAACATACTGGTGTTAATCGAAACTACGTGTTTTAAACGGACATCATTTAAAGTTATGGACTATGCTTTCTCAATATCAAAGATTAAAGGCCAAATGCACATTGCTTAAATTCAGAACCCTTTAATGTTGGGTAGATGCAAAGTGATTTAAACACAAATCAGTTAAAGCCATGTGATTTACCTCAAGAATCTGGTGAGATTGTGTCGTGGAAAGAATGATGCCGATGAGTAATAATTGGCGAAACCCTAACCACGGGAGAATATTGGCACACGAGTTCAATATCCCTTCATTTGCTACTTCAATCTCTTCACAGTCTTCTACCCTTGAAACCTATCTACCTTCAGTTGTGCTTCAAACTATTCACAGTTCCTATTCTGCAATGCCTTCTACTGGTATCGACTTGAATAGTTCCACAATGGTCGAATCAGTACACACTGGTGAAAAATAATTGAGAAATGGAAATATAGAACTCGAAAACAACAATACCCAACTGAAATTTGGAACTCTGAAAAGGGCAATATTCGCAAAAGATTAAATGTAACGAGTATCCTATTTCCAAATAGTGGTTGCTGATGTTCGATTTTATAAGGTTTTTTAAACAGTTGTTGTGGTGAGAGTTTGTTGCGGCTTTATTGGCAGTCGTAGGTGTGACAAAATCTATGGTGCATTTTACACGCGGCCACCACCAGCAACGGTTTCCATCAACCGTTTCAAATGTGTTCATCTTGCACACAAAAATGGTGTTATGGTCGCCCACGCAAACAGAGCCTCCAGCTATCATAGCCCTCGCAACACAACCTCTCTCGAACGAACACCATTTGGCATGTCGATGTAATGAACTCAACATTTGGAGCCAACACGTTCTACAACTTCCTCTTCATCGCCAAAGGACCCGGTTGATCAAAATTCACGCGATCCATTGACTCAGTTTTGCTTGTTACAGGAACTATTTACAGTGAAAACTCTTTTGCAGACGGTCAAATTAATTTCCTGTGAAATATTTTCCCATGAGATTTATGCAGGCAAATTTTACCCGTGAAAAGGCGTGAGACAAAATAAGTGGGCTGTGCCCACAAATAATAGCCTATCGGCTAATAATATATTTAGTTTTACACTTTACAAAATGTCATAGTTGATAATATTGAGCTGTGTTATAAATATATTTATTTGAGTTGTTTCATAATAATGTTGGATGTTTGCAGCTCATTGATTCAAATGCAACTTGAATTTGAAAAGTATTTTAATTGATCTTAATATTTGAAAAATAAATTGGCTAAACAAATTGTTATTTATTTTTAATAAGAATAATGTAAAAGAATTATAATTTGCCACTTCTTGATCGTTGCCTCTTGCAATTCTAGATTTATATATAAATATTAGGTTCATTTTTTATATTTTTTTAAGTTGGTGATTATAGCTATTTATTTATGTTGTTAACTAATTGTTATGGTGGACTTTTATATCACTAGATTGCCTATTATTGACAAATAATTTTCATGATGTTAACTTTTAATTTTTTTTACGACTTGTTTTGGTGTTAATTTCATGGTGCCACTTACCCCTATGGTACAAAAAATTATCTACTCCATGCTCATAGTAGATGGGAGTATATATTATTGCCGAAAATCATCACAACCTCTTGTGGAATCAAAATAATTCTTTTGTTGTAGATTGTTCTATATCTTCCCATGCAACACCTATAAGCTCACACCATACCCCCAATCATTATAGGAGACTCTAGATTAGGATTGCACACTCAATCATTCCTCTATTAGCAACATAAATAGAAATATACTTCTTTCAACTCACAAATGCAAGGAATTACCCATCAAAATAAATATGTAAAAAGGAATTAACGAGTAAGTGCACAAAGTTGTGACACAAAAATGCCTCTTAAGGTGCCACTTTTTTTTCTCAAATCAACAAAATCTGGCATTCACGAGAAAAAGGAGATAGTTATGCTCAAAATATGAAGATGCAACAAAAACAAGAGTTGTAGTGTTGTGAATCTACTTTCTAAACTACTACTTAAAAAAAAATATAGTGAAGATTAAGGGTTTGTAAAAGTGGGAGCACACAAAGTGGTCCTTTTTACTAATTTTCAAGTGGACATATCCTAAAAAGCAAACAATTGAGCGTGCTCCCCCCTAAATTTATTGAAAACTAATTGAAAAATAAAATTATTTTTTAAAATAAGTGTAGGATGGAGTTTAGTTTCAATTTTTTTGTAATTTGTTTCAAAATTCAATGAACCAGTGGAAAAACTATACTCAAAGTAACACATGTTGATTTTTGAGATGAGTGCAATTTGAAAGGGCAATGGAAATCAATCCTATTAAGTTGCTAATATGAAGATTAAGCTAGTTTATTTAACTAAGCATTCCCAACTCATCGAGAATATCGCCTTGGAGTCTATTTTTCAGGGAAATATATGATATTTAAAAAGTACATGTTTCCTAAGAAAAGTGGCATAATACATGTCAATTTGTTTGCTCCTAATGTCATGGTTTCTAAATTTGAAAGAAGACTAAATTCAAAGGGAATGTTTCCACTTACATTGTTACCTAGCAGTATGAGAGATTGTAATGACTGGCAACCTCCTAGAGAAGATGAAATGTGACCTTCCAAATTGTTTTGGGATAATGGAAGCCTTCTCAAGTGAAATAGCCTTCTAAGCTAATATGGAGTATGGCCCTAGAAGCTTTTTTTTTTGGAGACCAAGTAATCTAAGGAAGGAAATACTTCCCAATAAGGGAGAGATAGGGCCAAGTAATCCCCTACTAGTGAGATTCAAGGAAACCACATGTTGTCGATGAGAAGAGAAGGTAATAGTAGAACAATCACAAAAGTTGTGATTGGGAGACCAATTGAGGAAGGAATTAAATGGATCGAGAGAGATAGAAACTTTGAAAGCCATGGGAGCTTGTTCATTAGAATGATAAGAAGACTTCTCCATATGAGGCTACAATTAGGGGACCCCTTTCCTTGCATGAATGCAAGTAACAGTCCTCTCCTATGAGCATGGTAGCCTAGTGGGGCACAAAGCTCACGAGCACACCAACCCAACAAGGGAATGGACCTTAGGCATCAATAATTAGCACATAGCATGAATTCCATCAGTAGTCTCAACGTTGCAAGTCAATTCTATGACCACATTGGATCAACAAAGGTTTACTGTTTGAAATCAAAATAGCCCAACAGAGACCTAAACCCTAGTCGCCACAACAACAATGCCACCACCTAACCATCGCACTATGGGATGAACCCCAAAAATACTAACAATCACCCACTATGGGGCTCAAATCAACTTTAAATATTAAATATTACTTTCAATTTTTTAATTTATTTAAGTTGTTAGATATTAGTATATATTTGTGTTATTAATTAGTGGTTATGGTGAAATTTCCCTTATGTTATTAGATTGTCTATTATTAACTAATAATTTTCATGATGTTAGTTTCTCCTCATTTAATAAGTTTGTTAATATCATTTTGATGGTTCCATCTACACTTGTGGTACAACAAAATATCAAATACGTACTCATAGGAGATGGGATGCTATATTACTACCAACAATCATCACAACCTCAAGATGAATCAAAATATTGATTTATTGCAAGTTATTCTATAGATTCCCATATAAGACATGTAGGCTCACACCATGCCCCCAATCATTATAGGAGACTTTCAATTAGGATTACACACTCAACCTTGCTCATGTTAGAACCATAAACATGCATATATACTTCTTCCAACACACAAATGCAAGGAATTACCCATCAAAACAAATAAGTAAAAAGGAATTAGCATATGGTTTATAATATCAACTCATTGATAGAGAATAATGTACCATGTATAATCTAGTATGTCAAATTTGTTGGCAATTTGGTTTCCGTTGATGTCAATAGGTGACATTGATGTCAAGAGATGAGATCAGTGATGCAATGGCATGCGTTCTAGAAGATTTGGTGAGGTTCAAGGAGATATGGGAAAGTTGTTGCAATGGTTGCAACTTTGCTCAGAAATTGCAAAATTTTCATGAAGGTTGTCATAATTTTACAGATGGTTCTTCCAATCAGCAAAGGAACAATCGGTTTGTAAATTTGAGATGGGTTTTTTTCTAGAAATTCTCAAAAATATGAAGTGCAAGTCCAAAGGATGTATAATGTGTTCAAAATTGAATTATTTGTGCTCTCGTGTTGAATTAGGGTTTGGTAGTTAAACCCTAAGGGTCTAAACAATCATGTTGTCAACAAGCTTTCTATTTCGTTGTTGACTGTTTATCGTAGGTTGTTGATTACTTAAGTTTATGACTTAGGTCTTCATGGGCATTGGTTGAATGACCCCATTTCCTAGTGATTGCCAACCAGACAAATATTTCACAACCATAATACTTTCTAAGTCCAATGCTTAATATTTTCTTTTAGTGTGGTTTGTAATGCCCTGTCTTAATAACCTAAGAATGTTGCAAATGTGTTAAAAGATGAAATAATTTTTTTTTAAAGTATTAATATTAAGTTAATTAATTGCATACATTCTTAGGTTAAGCGACGTTACACTACTTTGAGTTTTCCATAAGTGACTTAAGTATTTCGCATTGCACATTTAATTAATAACATAAAGATGAACATTGCATAATAATAAATTTTTCCATTCATGTTAACATAAAGTACATACATGTTTTTCCATACATTGCATTTAAAATAATATACAATACTCATCCATCTGATGAGGTAGTTCAAATAATAGTTACAATTACAATTACATTGTTCACCTCTTATACATTTGAGGTATGTTTTCAAATACAAGTTTTCAATATACAATGTTGAAATAAACATAGATCCAAGTGCGATCTCTCCATCCTTGAAGCTCTAGATGCCATGATCAATATTGGGGACCCAACGGAGTAAGGTGCATGTTCCACCCAACCATGTGGTACCCGTAGGTCCACCCCCGTGCTAGGAGATAGTAATAAGGTTACCTAGACCTAATCTACTAACCCTAGACACTAGTACAAACAATCTATTAGTTACATTGCTTCTAGATTTTGACAATTGAATGAATCACAAATACAAGGTTTAACTGTTATTCTAGGTGGAGTGTCATCACAATGATGCAAAGGTTACCCTGGTGTTTCTTCCTAGGTTCCGGCCCCCAATCCTTGGGTTACCCTGGTAACCTCTTACGAAACCCGACCCCTATTGCATATCATTGCGGAATCGAATGTCTCTTAAGAAAATGAGGCACCGATTTTCCATTCCAGGCCTTCTCAACTTATACTCATGACTAAAGAAGCTCAAGAGTCATAAATGAGGCATAATATCTTGTTAAGTATTTTAGATCTAACTACTGTGTTCTTTAGTTTTCACTGAGTTACTAACTATTTGTAAGTTACCCTGACACCACTTTGTGTGTCAGCCCTTACAAATAGCCACTCCCCTAAACATAACATGGAAATCTACGTTTCCTATCTAAGGTAAACATAGTGTACATATAACCAAAAATGCTATAAAAGACCAAACATGAACATCAAATCATTATTCATCAATCAGGTGTCAATCCACCATATAAATCCATGTACACATCCTTATTTTACGCAAAAACTTAATGTAACATTCATAATCCCCATTTAGTAGTTGGTCTGGAAGACTTGTACAACTAAAGCATTTCCCGTTTACCCTAAAGTTCACACATTTATAACCAAATCAGAAGAAATAATTGCCTACTATTCGGATATATTAAATCCACTTGAATCAGTTTTGAGAATGACGCAATTACAAATTTAACTTTAATTAAAGAACTTTTTTCTCCTAATCTATTACATTTTCTATAAATCACATAATGGGTTAATCATCAAATTTCAAATAATTACTTACTTTTAAATTAAATGAAAATCTTTTATTATACCCTCCTTTTCAAATTTATCCAACATAAATAATTATTTAAAAATTCACAAAACAATATATATATATATATATATAAATATATATATAAAATATTATATATCATATATATATATATATTATATATTATAATATATTAATAATAATATATTATAATTATAATATATATATAAAACATACATATTATTTATATATAAAATATATAATAAAGAAATACGAAATTTAATAATGATCGATTTTTATTGTACACGCATTAAAGAAATCGCAGGACTTTTTTTTTTTGTTTAAGTTTTACCCTTGTAACAGGGTAAGGCCCGCGGCCTTCCCGTGGGAAGGACGCAGCCTTCTCAGGGCTACGCCCAGCAGCCCGGCTACTGTGCGCAGCCTTGGTGGGATTTGCCCACCACTATACATTTGGGGAGGGTTTCGGCCCTCCCCTGTGTGTTAAATTTTTTTTTTTAACAAATAAAACCCATAACATTTAAATTCCAACGAAATTTTTTAGCGATAAAGTAAATCGCGTACGGTAAATGAAATTTAGACCACGCAAATTTGTACAGCATGATTTAACTCATATTTTTCTATAAGATTGATATATATACATTTTTATATGTATTTCAATATATATATATATAAAACAAATCATATTTTAAACAACAGAAAATTACTGTAACTGAGCATGATTTTCACAACAGAGTTTTCTTCTGAATTAAATAAAGAAAAATTATTCAATGCACAGAAATAATCTTTAAATTTTTTATTTTTTTAAGAAATTTATGCTAACAATAATAATAATTTCTTCCATAGTCTGGAATATGCAAAATATCCTTTCCAGAAAATTCTTAAAAATACCATTTATCCAATCCTATATTTTTTTTTTAAGACAAAGTTTCTTCTGTTGTTTTCTTGAAAAAAAATTCATACAAACAACCAACAGCAAATATTGCAAAGAAAGAATTTCCAATTAAATTAATCACCAAACAAATCAAGGGTTTTAGCTATAAAAACATTCTTTTTCAAAACAAACTGCATAAAATACCCGAAAAATACCTGTGAATTGAAGTTCTGGATTATTGGAAGAAAATCTTTTGCCTGTAGAACGCAATCACCAATTCCAAGAAAGCTTTTGTCTAACTACCATGAATCCTTTGGAGGATCTTTCAATTCCAAAATCAACCAAAATAAAAACAGAAGAATAACAACTTCTATGAAAAATTATAATTTGCACAGTAAGTATTTTTTATTTTTTTTGCAAATCCCCTGATAATTTCCCCGTGAAATTTTTTTTAACAACCTCTGTGATTTCCCGAGATCCACAATAACCTCCCGTAACAATTTTTTTAAACAACCTCATAAAAGCACTGGCACACTTGTCGAGAAGTTGCAAAATATCTTCTCAACAACTTCTCGGCAATTTTTTTGCCCTTTTAATTTTGCATGTAAATTTCAATTTTATTTAATTAAAATTTTAAAAACCAATTTTCCATTCACATGCATTTTATTTTATTTTTTTTTTTAATTTTCTAATTCTTTTAAATACAATATAATTTACACACTTAATAATTTAACTTAATTAATTTATTTATTTAATTAAAATAGTTTAATCTTTTTAAGACCAACTATTTAACCAAATAAGCTAACTAATGTATTAAATTATCAAGTAAGTAAATTTCAATCATATTTAAATATTAATTAAATAACAATAATTAAAGCACAATAACTAACATTAAAATTAACCAATATTTACTCTTTCAAAATAATTTAACCAACAAAAAATACAATACAACCTATGACTCAAAACTGAAAACTGACAATGTACTAAGACCAAGGTTAAAGACTAGACTAGGATAAACCTAACTACTATCTCCCGTTCAACATTTCCGTTGAGTCTTGACACACTCAGACCTAATTACACAGGTGGAGTCAGTGTCATGTTCCTGCAAATCCTGCAACCAAGCAAATAACGTGCATACATGTATATATATATAAAGCATTAAACAGGCACACCGTGTGGAGAAAATCGTAGACATCACAGGGCACTCGCAAGCGAGAGATGCGATTCTGCTCTCCACACCAATACACTTCACAACAAACTGATGAAATAAATGTTGTTAGTCCATCATAAGCATGTACATACCGATAATCAACTGAAACTAAACATCTACCCTAAATCATAACATGTCTAAAATCAATAATCATCAAACAAGTATCATCATGTCACAAAATAATCCACCGTCGCTCAAAACCAGCGATCACAATATCCAACAAAACATCACAAGTCTAACAGTGTGAAAGCATAACAACAGAAAACGTAAGCATAGATGGAGGGTTACTACATGGTTGACGGTGGAGATCAAGTCATGAAGATTTGATGGCCTCCTCGCCTACCCACTATGTTTGTGGTGGAAATGTTGATGCCAAAAACTGGCAAGGTAACAACGTTATGGGAAACTCAGTTAATGGGTAGACCAATTGTACTAAACTGAGTGACCTCTAGATTTTTAAAGAAGTTGGCTTCTTCTATATTTGGGGTTTTGGAATGGGAAAAGGAAGCAGATATAAAAAATAAAGATCTAACTAAGGAAATGTGTGCCAAGACTTTAGATGTAGGAACCATAAACCTATCCTTCATGATGCAACTTAAGGGCCTATTCAACAATCTGTTAAGTCCTAGAATAATATAAATCAAAGAAGAAAACCTAAATAATTTATCGAATGACATAAAATAATTCTCATACACATTTACTGAAAAAGAAGAGTCAAAGACATGATCTAAATCAAAAATTTATATTGAAATAATAGAATTCTACAAATAAATCATTTAGTTGTACAATAATGGCACAATATAATGTTTTATCAAATAGCTTAAGAAAATAGAAAGGCTGAACAATGGAACAGTCTAAGAGTCTTTTGCAATAATCTAAAAATAGTACAAAAGGCCTAGTGTCTTTCACAATTTTTTTTGTACATCTTCTAAACTAATTTTTGGATGGAAGAAGCAATATATATAGATCAAATCCCACCACCTGGTGGGCCAGTAACATAAAAGATTCCCCTATCATGACCAATGATTCTCAGAGCAATGATTTCCCTTGGATGTTGGAATAGAAAAAGATTTAATCCATGAACATGGTCGCCCTCAAGCTAGATCTATCCCCTGTGAATGATGGTAGTGGTCTCGGCATACCTTGTGTATACATGTGTCACTTTTCTATGGAGGAAGTAAGAATACATGGCAGTATGGTGAGGCACATTGCTTGCTCCATCTCTCCCCTCGGTAGAATCCCTGCCAAGGAGACACATAGTAGCAGATCGGAGCTTATGGTTTATTCCTTCCTCTTTGTGATGAAAACCCACATGGTGAAGACATGTGGAGGTAGCCTTTACCACTATCGCTGAATGTGGGGTCGACAAAAATTGAACACAAACTAATGCAACATGGCATGTGGATGGGGCCCGATTGAGAAGCAAAGAGTAGCAATCTCTAATTTCTTGTCGTATTGACACATGAAAGCATGATAGGGGCCGATTGAAATGTGAAGGAAGAAATCCCTTCAGAGAGCTCTTGGTAGACACATGGAAGAGGTTGATGGAGTTTATCAAAAAAAGGGGCCTGATTGAGAAACGACGGGGAGCAACATTTCAAATATATGGGGTACAGGTTTATACTTAGTAAAAAATGAAAACAACTCAAAGGAAGCTCAAAGAATTTTACATTCACAACTTTTGGCGACTAACAGGGCCATTTCTCTTGTGGAATGAGGAACCCAAAAATTCTTGTTTGATGACTAGAGCCTTTCCCATTGCACAATGTGATCAAAGTCTAGAGAGGGCAGTCTACATGGGCAACTAGTCGGCCTCAAATGATGTCAATATGTCACACAGATTCTCCTATGCTTCGTGTAGATTGATCATCTCCTTAGCAGTCCATGTAGATCGATCATCTCCTTATATGGAAACATCTTAGATGTATTAGCACAGGACTCGAGTTGGAAGAGTAGTCATGCTATATGATGAGTGACACCCTTAATATCCTCTATAGTAGGGGGCTGATTGAAGCTCTGAAAAGTAGATGGGTCTAGCTACTTCTCTTCAATCTTCACCATAATTTTCTTCGATGTTGCCACCAAATCATCTGAAAGAAACAAGGAGGGTAAGCCCATCTAAGTTAGTTGGGAAAACCTAGCCCACATGTTATTCATGGTTTTTTCTAATGTGGTAGTGCATCTACTAGCATGGAGGATGTTTTGTGGCAGTGGATGAACCTATTCACTATTTTGGCAATGGTTTTTCATTCCTTGATCCCTATGTTCACTAAGTTCTCATTTGGCACCATGTATAGCTTATCTAACAATCTCTTCACCTAAGGAAATTTTTCTATGATGAATTGAGGGAATCACTCAAATACTCCACAAACTTCCCTGCCTAAATTTGTTGCCTCCACCATGAATTGGAGTGTTGACTAAAAAGTAAGGAAAAATGCCTTGACTTTTTCCTAGTATGAAATATATAATTGTCGAGCCATTGGAAGGAGGTCCAACTGGGTAGTAGGAGGTTGGGGAGCATTCTTCAAAAGGGAAACCTCTGCATCTCTTGAAGTACCATCCTGTGTTAGTTCCACAATCCTTTTGTTTTTCATTGAAAGTTGACCTTGTATGTTCCTCAATTTGGCAAGCCAATTTTCTTCGGCCCTATTTTTGTTTGCTAATTCCCTGTCGAGAGAAGACTTCATCTCCTAGACTTCGGTCTCCAATTGAGCCTATTGACTCTCAAAGTCAATGTCTTTCTACTATAGCTTTTTCTTGAATTGAGCACGTTGATCCTCAAACTCCTTATTCCTTTGCTGCATATCCTACTCTACTCGAGCCAACTAATCTTGCATTTCTTTTTTCTTTTGTTGTAGCTCAATGACTAGGCTTGAATCATTAGATTGGGACTTCTCAAGTTCCTCCTAAAGTTTGGCTTGCTCTTTCTACACTTGCTACGATAGGTGGATAATTTCTACATCCTTCACCTTATCCTTTGCCATCAGGACCTCGACTCTTTCCTTGATAGTTTTCAGCTCCTCCTCCCTCTTCTTTAGCTGGCAACTGAACTTGAGGAAGTCGGTGGTCACCACCAGCTGTGTCTCCCCCATGAGATCAACCTTTTCTTGTGGCTAGGCTATGCTCAGATCAAGGCCTATGGCGTACATGCTACAATCATCGGGTTGCATCTCTCCCTAGGGCTTGATGACTATCAGATACATAGTTGCAAAATGCAATGACTGCTAAGCTTCATTAAAAATGGTATGAAACTTTGGCTCGACCAGATTTTTGACATTCTTGGTCTTTTGTTTATGGACCCTAATAGTCCATGCTTATTTTGTTTTATTAGCTTCCATCATGAATTGTGTTGGCGACCTAACTATCTTGCCTTTGAAAGATGCAATGGGAGGAAGAGCAAAAGGGAATGAGAGGGTAGTAGTTTTGGGTGATTCCTTCCTTGGAAGATTGACTGTAAGTAGGGAGAATGGAAGAATCTGCTAAAGTTCAGTTTGTGAACCAACAAGAGGACTCAAAGGAAGCAGTGTTGGCAGCGGAGTCATGGTGGATTGCACTTGTTGGGATGTCTAGGTCAGACCCAATGCAATAGTAGCAATAGGGGTATCAATAGTGATCATGGAGGAAAAAGGTGAAGTGATTGTGGATGCAAAGTAGGCTAGGGTGAAAGGAGGAAAGGTCCGTTGGGGTGTAAAGGAAAATGGTCTTATCTATGAAAATTGGGAGAAACCTCTTGCGACTGTTGTGGGAGAATTGGAAAAAGAAGGGCCAACACTTGAAGTGATGGGTGTTGCAAACATAGTAGGGGGAACTAAATATTGCAAAGCAAGAGAAGAGGGAGCGAAGGTTACCTATTGGGTAGATGATTGTGGTCCTTGGCTCGTCATTGGCTCTGTGTTTGTTGTGAGCTCCTATTTTGTTGTAGGATCTTGTGAACCCTCTTCTTTAGCTATATCAGTGTGCTACCCTTTTCTAGGTGGCGATTCCTCCACTTCTATGGTCTTCGACTGTTGTTGTTGAGTATTTTTTGTCCTTTTTGTGGTCCAGGTGTGTGTATGCAAGGATTCCAACCACAATATATATTAAAATTTATATTCAAAGAAACAGTACTAGGCTACTTCATCACCTTTTATTTCTGCTGCATTGGGGTCGTTTGTACCTCTTTTCCTTTCTCCTTTTCCTTTCTTATATACAGTTCAACATCCTTCAAGTTGATACCTTCATTGCCACTTGTGTTGATATCTTCATGATTTTCATTCCATAGGCTGTCAAATTTGTCATCTAACTCTATGCTCTGATAGGGGGCATCAGGTTGTTTGATCCCTTGGCAGTATACCCAAAAACCTTGAATTCTTTCCTTGCTCCAATTGAAATTCCTCATTAAATCATTGCAGAGGGGGCCCCTATTTTCATATTTTCATTATACTTTGCTAGCTAGAAGTAGAATGTTAGCCATGGTGGCCTACTTAGTATGTGTAGGATCATCATGGAAAAGACAGGCCCTTAAGTGGTGAAAAATAAAAATAAAATAGAGTTAGGCAACTTGACGTAAAATTTTGAATAAGTTATCTATATTATTTCAAAAATATGAAAGAATAGAATATGTAGCAAATTGAATATAGTTTGTAAACTACTAGGTTTATTTTTTTTAAATCTATGTGGTGAAAATTTGAAATTTCAATGCAGCAGTACTTAAATTTTAGGGAAAAAATAAGAGGTGGGTGTTTGTTTGACCACCCTAACCACAATAAAATGATAATATTATTTAATAAGCTTTTAGATATAAGTAGAGGACTCGTGTCTCGATGTGATGCATATTTTTTGTAATTTTTTTTAAGTAAATAATTAATTATGAATTTTTTTACAACTTTTAAAAAATATAAAAACTTGTATGTCTGACCACCTTAACTTGGTCAAAACTTCATGAAATTCATTTTTTTTAATTCTATAGTATGCCAAGCATAGAATGTGATGCATGTTTTGGATTCAAAAAATGTGATACCATTGGAAAGCTATAATTGTCTTCCAATCAACTTATCAATCAAGACTTTAGTCATAATTCAAATAGAAAATGAATAATAATTATTTATTAAATTCAAAGTAAAACATAATTTATATTGGTGGAAAGCTAAGAATCTCCTTTAAAAAACCTTTTCATTTTATCAATTTTGGGTAAAAAAAAGTCGTAAGGCACATACCCTACACATACCCATCATATCACAACTTTTTGGCCCATCATGATCCTGCACATACCCTACTATCATCGGTAGGAATATGAGTTAGGTCCACGAACAGACCATCTTGCTCCTCCTTTGGACTTAGCTACTTTTCCCAATAAGCCTAGGGGATGTGGGTTACCTTGATGAATTCAATTCCCAAGTTATTAAAAGGGTTGTAATGTCATATGTCACAATTCATCACCAACCCAGATGAGCCAACTTTGCTTCAAGCATCTTATGCATCTACTTTTTTTCCATTACCATCCACTTGAAGGTTAGTGGGAATTTGAAAAATCCTATTTTTCCCCTTCCTCCATAGAAGTTATTGTACATAATGGCCATCTATTAGAACTTTTCAAGGGCCAATACCTTATTTGTGATGCACTTTGGGAGTCAGAATGGATCCTTGGTGAAGCCACACATGTGAATGAATGTGAAATCCCTCCCAAGAAACTACTCCCTTTTGGGAGTGAAACTCTACAGCCACTCTGTCTGGTCGGCGAAAAGTTGATAGAGATTACCATCCTTACTTAAGTCTTGTAGAATCAAAGTTAAGAAACAATTTAAAAATGCATAATAGTCATGTGTTGTGGAAAGGATGGGAGTCCTTGCAGAAATTGGCCTTTTGTATCCCTTCTTAGTAAAAATAGATAACAACATCCTTTTATTGAAAAATTTAGGGTTTTGGTATAAAAACATATGATCAAGTAAAGAAGGAAACCTGAACTTGCACTACATGCGGTATTCAAAGATTTGGCTCATCATTTCTTGATAGATGAGTTCTGTAAAATCATACTAGAACAAGGACTATTTCCTATGCAACTGAAAACCCAAGCCCAACTGAAATTCCTCCACCCATTTGTCTTTGTCCATGCTGCAAACGAACACCATCATAGAGAGTGCATCCTGCATATCTTGTTTGAAGGTGTTGTGCGTAACTAGAATTTGTGGCAGCTTGTTGCAATCTTCCTAGGGCCTATGTGTTTCCACATTATAGAAGTTCAAAGCTCTATCTCTACCTCTCCAAAAGATGCACCCATTTTTTGGAGTGAATGGCTCCATTTTGTCCACTTGAGAGTGACTTTCAGGGATGCATAGCTTGCTCCAAATAGCATCAATACTGATGTTAACTCTTAGTTCCAGGCCCTTGATGCAATTGGTATCTAGATTGAGACATTCAATGGCCTCGTGAATGAGCTCTGGGCAGTAATGCACAAAGGGGACCATATATAGTGGAAGACCGTTGAACCATAGCTTGTACACCATTTTCATCATGCTATCAGCCTTTTTCATTCTTTTGGAAGCTCCTTCTCTAAGAGTCTCAAGGTTCTTCATGAGGATGGGATCATGAATATTATCCCATTCTTCCTTTATTTGGCTCTAGTTCCTATAGTCTTTTGGCTTTTCTAGGGCCCACGTGTGAACCCATACTAGCTTTTTTGGTATCCTAGGCAATGTGTAAGAGATGTCATCAAAAATATTGGCAATCAGTGTTGCTAACATGGAATCGAACAAGCTTTGGGTTGCCTCGACCTATGCTTCCCTCTAAGAACTTTCAACCATTTTGACTTTTTTGTAAATTTTTGCTATGCTCAAATTTTTCGCAGCTCACTTTGGCTCTAATTGTGCTCAAAATTCTCTTGCACTAGGTAGAGTGCTCAAGAAGCTTTTACAATGATAGACTCTTGCATGTAATACTTAGCTATTTTTTCTTAGAGTGGAAGACAATGACAATAATTCATAATGACAATTAGTAATCATGTCGTATGATATGATTTTCCTAGGAAATTGAGCTGATGATTTGAAGACGGTTTACGCATTTTGCATGCTTTGGCAATTAATATCCTTAAAGGAATAATTAAGCCAAAGATACAATAATTATTTGAAAAGATATGAGTTCTGCCTTGGAGTTTGAAGAACACCTATAGGATGACACATCAACACCTGACTATGCAAACTACCACCATAGACTGCCACCAACTTATGCTAATTAATTAGCTCTCATTAACTTTGCACACAACAAATCGTACCTACTAGACACGACTGGGTGGGAAATTTGAGTAGCTCTTGGTGTTTATTTCAAGTTGGTACTTGATTAACATGATGCTTATGACACACAAATTACCTTGCATCTCTTGTCTATTTCTATAACTAGACACTTAGGCAATAGAAAAATCACACTTAGCATTTGAGAAAAAATGGTATTAGGCAGTTTAGATAGAATTTAGCATTAGCGATTGCGTAGAGATAGACTTAGGTAGTTGCATAGAGTTGTCTTTAGACTATGGCATAGAGCTTGCACCATGAACACTCCTATTAGGCTAGTTTGTAACAAATCCCAAACAACATTTCTAGGAATTTTTTTGAATAGGAACCTAAAGAGGATGACTAAGAATAAATATTCCCTGGCCATAGTAGCTATGAAATGGGTTATGGGGTAGGATTGTATTAAATATGAAGAAAAATATAGAGTTAATACTAATGTATGCTCTAATTTGGTTACTTCATTACTTGATATTGAGGTTCCAAAATAGATGATTCTCCACCTGGTGGTTACAATATTCTTGAAGAAGTACCTTGGAGGCCTCAGTGAAATTGTGGCTAACACAGTATATGGCTTGGACATCCTGATGGTTAGTGACCTATAAAAACATATTAAAGAAGATATTGTGGTGCCATGGGTTCTGTTTCTAAGTGGGTTTCGTATTCAAACCCATGAAGTGCATCGTTAGAGAGTCACCCATGCCTACCATTTCCTATTGCACTACTACAATGTAGTACTCTTTTATGGCGTGGAGTAGTACACAAACTTCAGGGATTTGGTGTATGCCCCACCACTAGCCATTGCTCATGTCGATGCTGTTGCTTTTGTTCATGTTGTCATTTTGTATGTTGTTGATGATGTTACTTTTCCTCCTACCTAAGACTAAAAAACCTTTTTATTCTTTAAGAATCAACACTTGTCAATCCATTTTTGTATATTCTCCTGAAAAAAGGCTTTATTGTATATATATGAAGAAGTTTGTAGAACATATAGATATACTCTAAATGTATGGCCCTAGAGCCATTTTAAAAGTGCAATTATCAAAGCATATATATAGTGAATATACCACTTATACTTAAACTTTTTCCTTCTTTGTTTTGTAATTCTGCAACATGGGTTCTCCTTTTTGCATTTCTTTTAGTACCTTTTCAATTTGCACATATGGGTTCATTTTAGCATATGGGTTGCATTTATTTTCTACTTCATAAGTTGCATACATTTCTCTACTTCTTGTACTGAATTAATTGAAAGACTAGCCAACAAAAAACATGAAAAAAGAAAGATAATTACACTATCAACATATTTACACTGGTAGAGAATTTGTGAAGCTAATTAAACAATTTTAGGTGAATTCCATTAACTAGAATACCCAATGCTTCTTGTTCCATACTCTCTAATTCAAACGCACTGTGTTGTTTGCATTGAATTATTTTGAAAGGGCCCTCCCATAGGCTGTCGAATTTTTTGTTTTGTCCTATTTTTGTAGTCCTCTCATTAAATTTCAATACCAGGTCTTCGCATTTTAGACCTTGGTTAGAAGCTTTCTTTCCCTACACTTCTAAAAATTCAGCCAATCGAACGTCCATAGCTCCATTTTCCTCAATCTCTAGGGATTTGAGTAGTTGTAACATCAAAATCTTCATGGAGATGGGTAGTAGTCCTTCCTTTCTATACATTAGATCATATGACAAAGTCTTGAGGACTTGCTTGGGAGTTATACAGTCTACCCAAAGCACTACCTGAAGGTTCTTATGTCACTCCCTTTGGAGTTCTGACTCAATTCTCTTAATGAGTCAGACTAAATTCTTGTTAGTTGACTCGACTAGGTCATTCACTTACGGATAATAATTTGATGATGTTTTAAAAAATATGCCATGCATGAGTGCAAATTGACATACCCTAGAGCCTAGGAAAGCCTTGGCGTTGTTGAAGATGATGGTCTTTGGTAGGCCAAATCTCATTACTAGCCCCTTTAGGAAGTCTACAATCTCTGCCTCTATCACATTCTTTAAGGGCATGACTTTAGTCCACCTAGTGAAGTAGTCCATGGCTATGAAGATCCATTTGTGTTTGGTGTTGGAGGTGGGATTGATCATCCCAATGAAATTGAGGCCCCATTGAGTGAAGGGTTCTTCAACACCCAATTACATTACCTTTATCACTAAGTTTCCAAATCCAACTACCTAGAAATCATATACTAAGGTGGAAACATAACACAGTAGCATCAATTATTCAAGTTGATTCTTTACCTCAAAATGCTACACTTCCATAAAACACAACATAATTACACTCACAAAGCACACATTCTCATTAAGCATTGTCATTTACACATAAGGAAAACCACTTTTAATACAAAATCTCACAACATTTTCAGCAAGAGACCAAAATTTTACACCTTCACAGATTCAAGAAAATATAATTTGTCACTCCAAAAACACAAAATTGCAAATTTAGCGAACACCCGACACATTCACACACACAACTCACATCACTGGGAGACACATCACACAACAAAACAAAGGTCCATAATGCACCCCCGACAGGAGGAATATTGATGCATTGCACACTACACTGAGGGTCCTATCCTTTCCATCAATTTTCTGCACCATTGAACTGACACCAACTAGGGACAAACTCATTGCTAAGCAAGAATTACAAAAGGGTGGAAACCTAAACTCAAGAGTCTAAATGCAAGGTAACATAATGGGCTCATAGTGCCTAGTGTATGAACCTATGCTCTGATACCATGATGTAATGCCCCACCACTCAAACCCCAAAGGACAATTAGAACATCGAAGGCATTGAGTTCATACCTTATTTCCTAAGTTCTATCTTGTTGCTCTAAGAAGAGGGTCCCTAAAACCAACGATGGTAGAAGTGACAATTTAGTGCCAAAACCAATCCCAACTATAGCTGCAATGACCCTAACGAATTCCATTTCCCCTTTTCCCAAAACTTTACCACTTGTAAAATTATTCTACTTCGAGCAACATCAATACAGACTATCTTCAAAATTATTTTTTTGCAAAAGTTCCATTTGTAGAGAAATTTTTTCTCTTTTTGAAAACCAAAATTAACTCCTAAAATTATCCCTCAAACATCAACATATATAACTTTTCCTAAAACAAGGTAAGATTTCAAAAAAAAAAACACAAAATTAACAAGTTTCCCGCTTCAATTCTAGTTTCAAGCAATGCATGTGCACACTTTTATCTTTTACCATCTTTTCTCCATCTTTTTCTATTTTTTCTTGTTTTTACTTGAGTTTGAAATCTCATCTTCAAGATTTATTTGAAATCACATTATTTTATCATATTCAAATAATTATCTTCACACAATAATAAATTATTAATTATTATTACAATATGATTTAAAACAATGCTTCTTACCAAAATATTTTAATCTAATTATTTAA
This sequence comes from Sequoia sempervirens, assembly GCA_007258455.2. Lineage (NCBI taxonomy): Eukaryota > Viridiplantae > Streptophyta > Pinopsida > Cupressales > Cupressaceae > Sequoia > Sequoia sempervirens. The sequence continues at coordinate 345,176,342 of VDFB02373365.1, forward strand.
TAATAAAACATCTACTTTTAACAAAGCAATTTAAATTTAATTATTTATTAACAATCCATATCCTTTATATTTCATAAAACTAATTTATTTACTTGTTATTTTATTTTTCCAAGTTTATTTAGATTACCCTATCAACCAATTTTAATTTAATTAATTGATTAAACAAGCCATTAGAATATTACGTATAACCCAATAACACATGAACCAACAATAACAAAAATACACATTTACACAAGTATCTAGAAGGGCCACAACGGAGGGCCACTACACCTATTGCACCCTCATCTTTGAAACAATACTCTATTAAAGGTCTCCTCACCAAAGGGGACTATTTTACCCACAATTTCAAAGGGAAGGAGAGTTTCTCTAACCCTCTGAGAATACCAGTGGGAGTTAAAAGAAAGGGTCTAGATAGTGTTGATCCTAAAATGACCAAAAAAGTTACTATTGGGATTAGAGATGAGGATGAACAAGGTAAAGATGATGATTGTAGCAATGGAAAGTGTGATAGAAGGTCTACTAGATTCACTAACCAACCGACCAAGGGGAAAAAATTGAGCTTTGAAGAACCTAGGGATGGCCCTAGAAAAAAGGCTTTGGCCATTGTTAATTTGAGAAAAATAGAATTATCTATGGTTCTAGGTGAAGACCTTTTAGAGGACACTACTAGTAGTGAAGAGGATGAAGAGTTTGAAGGTGTTGACCAATAGGTGGTTGAAGACTTTGAGGAAATTATTGATGAAAGGACAAAGGAAATTGAGGAAGTGGTGACAAAAGTAATGGAAGATGTCAAAGATTAGGCCACAAGGAATATGGATGAAGATGTGCAAGAGAGAGATAGCCCATTGCAGTTTTATCTCACTCAATTCTGGAAACTACAAGATAAAGTGAACAACATGGAAATGACTTTCAATAAATTAATGTCTATAACTCTAGGCATCATGCGGAAGGCCATTTTCTGTACTATGAATGGGGTGACTAAACTTAGGAAAGGTCGTAGGAAGATGACTTCTCAGACTGAGGAGATTCCACGAGATGAGAAAAAAATAGGGTGTTGGAATAGTGTAGTGAGGAGATGAAGTAGCTGATCGAGGAATGGAACTTCATCTATAATCCAAAAGAGTAGTTTGGGTTCATTTGTATTTGTTTTTTTGGTTTCTAGTCTTTGGTCCTTTTTGGACCTATGTGCCCTCATTTTTATTAGCCTTGGCTCTGATTTTTGGTCAGTGGCTTTTGGCCTGGGTTTTTTTGTTTAGTTTTAGTTTGGTTGGTTGTTCTGCTACAAGGTATTGTTCTATTAATTTCCCGACTATTTTTTCCTGGTGTTCTATTGGCCTATAAACCTAGTTCTTTCTTTTGGTTGGGTTCAAGGGCCCTCCCCCTTGCTTTTGTTATCAAAAGCATTACAATTCATTTTTTTAAAAAGGAGACAAATATGGAGAATGAAGAAAAGATAGAGTAGGTAACGTAAAGAGTTTTATTAGCAATAGTTGATTTTCAAGTATCTTCATGTATTTAGAATATATTCTTTATGAACATAGTATGAGAGTTTGATGAATAATATACACCTTTTTAATATTTTTTATGGGAAACAAAAGTTTTGTAATCTTATTACTTTAATATAAAGTGGCACATATCTCAAGATTATATTTATGGCAAAAAGAAAAGCATCTATAACTCATCGTAGAAGTTGAAAAAAATAATATTAGTAAGTTATATTAATTATAGTAAAAATTAATAAACATTGGAAAGTCCTAAAAATTGTATTATTATTTAGATTGATATTACTATTGTAGTAATAAATTTTGTAAAATATAAAAATCAATTTTTTTAGCTTGTCCCTTAAGAACAAAAACTGTAAATTTATATGATGGGATTATGATAGCTAGGATTGTATAAAAGTGTTTGCAACACATATTAATGATAGGTGTAGGCTAATTGTGGATCACATGAATATTTTTCATGTCTATGGGAATGTGATCAAAAATTAGTTATAAAATGTAAGGTGATTTATGACCTTACAATAAGATAGAGTAGGATCTTTAATATTAAAAAAAATGTAGGAGATATAAAATATTATAGTTCGAGTGTAGAATGTATTTGGGGAATAGAAGATAGAGATGGTAGGTGGCATTTAGAAAAAAATTGGAATTCATAGCTTGAATTTTTCTAGAATCATTCCAATTTTTAGTTGCTCATACTAAAGATGGATAAAATATAGATATATTCATTTTTAAAATTAATATATTGATACATTGAGTTAACACTAGGTACACATTCCTATATAAACTTAATGAAATAATAATATATTGTGCTTTAATGAATATAGTGAAGCTTAGAAAAAATGGTATGTAATATATTTATGTCTATCACACATGCATACTTCTCAATTATTAATGTATGCTTTGTTAAATTGTGATTAATAGTGCATAGATGTAAATAAGGGTACTAAGATTCTTGTATGCTTCAAATGAGTAGTCTTTTATTATATGCTAGTGCACAACATTTGGTATGTATTTATAAATAGGTATGTTACATACATAGGTAAAATAGTTTTTTCATTTCCAAGAACCTCATATGCTTTGAGCATTATTGAAGTAGGCCTTTTTAGGTTACATGTAAAGGAATCCATCTAAGTTTTATATGTATAACGTGAATATAATTGTGTACAATGAGACACCTAAAAATACAAAACTTAATTGTTTGTGTGCGACAACCTTATGATCACATGTATAACAAAATTTGGGTACCTTTTTGATTGAATATCAACATGGGTCAATCAAGGAAGGAAAATATCAAACTTAGGTAGAACTTGGAATCACAACATCTTAGGAAACTTTAGTGGTTGGTTATAGTTTGATCATTGTGGTGTTTACACATGCTATTAACATTTTTCTGTAACATTTTTAAAACCCATTTTTATTTTTACTTTCTTTGTGTTAAATTTTATTATCTATTTTTCTTGTATCTAATCTTGTTAAGAATTAATTACTAAAAGAACATGTATTATTCCTATGATATCAACATTCATTCTCATTCCCACTTTAAATATAATGTGGCATAGGTGGTGACTTGTCAAAAAGGAGAGAAATTTATTAAAACAATGACTAAATAATCCCATGTTTGGTTTAGAGAATAATGACATTTGCTCTAAATCTTGTAATAACAATATTTATTTATTAGGTTAATTTAAAGTTTACTAAAAAAAATAAAAATTTATTTTAAAATAATTAAACAAGTGATTTAAACCATATTTATTAATATCAAAAGAGGAACTATGACACAATTACTAAAAACACTTATATTATTTCTATGATAGCAACATTCATTCTCTTTCTCACCTCAAATATAATGTCACATAGGTGGTGGCTCCTAGAAAGGGATAGCAATTTGTGTGCTAATTTTGTGTGATAGGTGGAATATATATTTTAGTGGTTCACCTCTATGGGAAACACCATTTAGATATAACAAGTCCTAAGTAGACAATTTGTTCCCATGAATGTTAGATTTGTGTTAACCTCTACTCATAAAATATAGATTAATCTACATAATTAAATCCCCATAAAATATAATATAGTTGTTTTTTTCCTATTTTTCAATAATTTAAGAGTTTATTTTGTGCTAACCACTACTCATAAACTATATATTAATCTGCATAATTAAATTGCAGGGTTCAAGCTTTGGTGCTTGAGCTTTATTTTTTATTTATGCGCTGGTTTTTTATGTAATGGGATGAGGGTTGTGTTTTCTATTTTTGTGTTCTGTTTTTTTTTCTTGTAATGAGATGAGGGTCCTTTTTTAATCAAAACAATTTAATAGTTTATTTTAAGTCCTCAATTTATCTCATAAATTTTTAATAGTTTTATTTAAAATTTAGTTTTTGGAGATTCATCATATTTACTTAATTGTGAATATTTTATAAAAATGAATTTGGTACATAGATAACAAAGACAATCATTTCACAAGGACTAATCCTGCATTTCAAAAAAGATTTTTTTAAAGTAGTGCAAATTTTCTGTTAGAAATATTATATATGTACTATGAAATGCACTCCAACTCCAAACTCTTTTTTAATAAATATCTAATATGTTAATATTTTGTAGATTAGAGATAATAATTCCACATTTTTAATTTTATATACCACGACAACATTTCAAAACTGAAGTTAAAGTATTGAATAATTTTGTTAAAGTAATAATTAATATGAGGAAAGCTGCAAATACTAAAGAATCAGATTTTTGTCAAAATCTTACGTTTTGAATTAATTGTTTAACAATCAAAATCTATTGGCAATTTAAAATAGTGCCAGCAATTTTCTTGGCTTATTATAACCCGTCAGAAATTTTCGCTGAGTGGAGAGAGATGGCTGGTGGGCTTGGTACCATTTTGGCATTACTTGGACAGAGATAAACAGGGGCCCCGAATATGCCCGCGTGGAAAAAATGTAGAAACACGGCGAATTGAGGAATCTGAAAAGATGTATCTCTTCATGAATGGTAAGTCAATCAAACAAAGAGAAGAGTTGATAGCGCTCAATCAGAGAAATGTTGCGTGTCTTTTCTATAAAGATGATGTGACTCCAACAAACAAAAAGGATGGAGACATGCAAAGCGCTCAATTAGAGAAAAAGAATGGGACCAATTGTGGAAAAACGGTAGAATACACAGCAAATTGACGAATCTGCACGGGAACACTGCGGAAAGTTTGTGAATCAAATAAAAAGAAGAGTTGACAGCGCATATAGCAGATGTATTTCTTGAAGAATGGTAAGTCAAGTCTTTTGGATCGCGAACAAAGCGCCTACCACGATGTTTCGCTCATTTGCATAATTTATCTTTCATGGCTACGGGCATTGACGAACCGGAGCGCTTTTTCTTACCCACTCGAAGTCTTCAAGAATTAAATCAAAATAGTATTTCAGCAACACGTATTTTAACATAATTCTATAATCACGATGGAATAAATGTTTGGGGGTAAAATGTAACTCCAATGTAAATGTATGGAATAATTTTCAGTCTAGTGACAGGCATCTTCTATATAATTATTTTCTCAGTGATAATATTTTTCGATGTAGATTTAAGATTAAGATTTTATTGTTTTTTGAAATTTTTTTTAGATATGTAAATTTTATTTAATTGATTTTTAAAAGTTAATATTTTTCAAGACGGAAATAAAAAAATACTGACTATTTTTTATTATTTATGAATGTAGACTTCATTCAATTTACATCAACACTTTTCAGATGTTTGAAATAATTCAATATTGTTGTTATTCTTGATTAACATGATGTGAATATTTGCACATAAGTGTCTCTATAATGTCCATAACATGTTCAATAAATAGAAGGAAGAATCTTCTTCCTAATTAGGACATGAATTTGGTAATTTTTTTCTATGTTACTTCTCTTTTTGGTTTAACCACTTAGCTTACACTCGTTTTCTTTTTTGAAAGAGGATAATTATTTATTATTTTCAAATGTGTATGGTCTATGTGTAAAGTAAAATCCGTATGTTTGTATTAATTTTCATTTAATTTTTTTAATTATTATGAGGAAATGTCTCTATTTGTGTATTGCACAACCTTATGTATAATTGAACTTGCTTGCCTAGCTTTTACTTGTCCTTTTATATGTACCTTCCTATGAATTAGGCCCCCACATTATCCATATATGTGCATACATTAATATATTCATCTAAGTATTATATTTATTATGCCTATCCATACATGTACCCTAATATAACATTTATCCACCTAGATCTAGTTATTTTCCACATAGGGTCATTTATGTGATCAATTAATTGAAACCTACATTTTTAAAATCTCAATTCAAATTTTAGCCAATTATGACCCATTATTTTCGTACATTAAGATGACTAAGTACATCAGTTTTACAAAAACTAATGTAATGTGCAAGTATTTAAATGAATTCTATAACATTTATGATAAAAATTTGGAATCCACAAGTCCTTTCTCATTCAAAAATACTAAAGGAGCATTAAATATAAACACTGCTATATTTAATGTACTGAGTGAAGCAATAAATTTGCATTCATAATTCTAAGGCACTTGATTTCTTTATATATAGTATTTTACATGTATTTTAATGCGTTGACCTAGGAGAACATGTCTCCTTAAAACACCATGACAACCCTCACAAGGTATTGTTAAATACAACTAGTCTTCATATTTGTCGAAAAGGTTGAGTAGATCTATAAGTGAACTAAGTCAAATAGAAGATAAGAAGTATGCATTATATATGGTTGAATTCAAATGCAAAGAAGGAATCTATGACTAAAAATTAGAATCTTAAGAAAATGATCGTAGAGTGAGTATAGATTTAGCGCTAGATGTGATGTGTTTTATTCATAAAGAGATCACACATTAAAGGAAGAACAAATATATTATTTTATAATATTCATTAGTTGAATTCATTCTTTGGATAACAAGCTAGACTACCTAAAGAGTAAATGTTGAACAAAAGAATGGTTTAGTTGTATTACCTTTAAATATTTTTCATAGTATTCCTCTAATTTTTTAATTAATCACTGAAAATTTTAGGTGGCATGATAAAATTATGTCATTTATGGGATAGTTGGTTAGTCATTTCATACTATAGTAGGAAATTAGTTGGAATACATAATGGTAATGCACATACATGGTTTTTATTACAAAAATAGGGGAAAGGGCCCCTGAACACAAATAGAGAAAGACTAACCAGATAGATGGCCAACACTACGACCACCACAAAATAGTAGAACCAAAATTGTAGACCAACCCCCCAAACTTAAGCTACAACCCTACCTAGAATGAAACAACACAAGGCCAACTCCTTACTGCACTGCTCCATCTCCTCGATGGTTATGTCTTCCTACTACATCTCCATTACCTGAGAGGAGTTCATCTTCCTATTAACTTTCCTAACTTTGGAAAAACTATTCATACTACCAAATATAGCCCTCCTCATAGATCCCAGAGTGATAGATGCTAGTTTGTTAAATGCCTTACCCATTTTCTTCACTTTATCTTGAAGCTCATAGGAATTGATTAAGATAGTACTCAAAGGGCCTATCTTTTGGCTTCATTTCCTTTTCATTTTCCTCCATCACTTACCCACCCACATCCTCTATGGCTTTCATTATCTCATCCTCAATTTCTTTTGTAATCTATTTTTCCCCTTCATCCTCATTGTCCTTTGAATCCTGAACCACTGCTTGACTCCCTCCTCATCATCATCATCTTCATTTCTCATGGAGTCCTCTAAAAGTTCCTCACCCAAAATGACATAAATTTTGGTAAGGAACTTTCAGAAGATTTTCTCATTACTCATGGAGTCCTTTGAAAAATTTATAATCCCATGTATAGAGAATTTTTGGTACAATTACCTATCCAAATTTGTATTGATTATCAGCATGGGTCAAGCAATGAAATACAATATCAAAGGGAAAAATAACTTGGAAACAAAAATTATTGTGTAGCTTCATTTTGTGCATGATTTGTTGACAAATTAGTGAAGGATGCTAGATGATGGAAAGTAGAAAGTTATTCAGACAATAATTGATTATCAAGTATTCTCATGCATTTAGACTATTTAAATTCTAAAATAATATGATAAAATATAGTTTTATGAACTTAATATGAGAGCTTGATGAACAGTGTATGATTTTTTAACTATTTTCTTGCAATAAAGGTTTTGTAAAGTTTTCAATTTTAAATAAAATGACACCAACCCCAGACCCATATTTACCTACAAAAAAATTGTTAGCATCTATAAGTCATCTTAGAAATTAAAAAATTAAGACTAATAATTTAATATTAATTATACAAAAAATTAGTAAATATTGGAAATTATGAAAAATTGTAATAATGTTTAAATTAATATTACTATTGCAGCATTAAATTTCATTAAATTTAAGAATCAAAATTCTTAGCTTGAATTTCAAGGATCAAAACTTCAAATTTATAGAATAGATCAATGCCAACTAGGATTGTCTAAATTTTTTTGCAATAGATACTAGTTATTGTTTTTGGGTAATGATGGATCACATGAATCTTTTGTAAATCTAAGGGAGTGTGAACAAAATTGAGTTACAAAATGTAAGTTGATTTATGACCTCACCACACGATAGGAAAGGAGCTTTAGAAATAAGAAACTGTAGGAGATCTAAAGGAATATATTTTGTGTTGAATGTATTTATGGATGACAAGATAAAAATTCTAGTTTGCATTTAGGAGAAATAATTAAACTTCTTATCTTGTATTTTTCTATAAACATTCCAAATATTTTTTACATGTACTAAATATAGATTAAATGTAGATATATTAAAGTTTATTTTGAATTAATCTAGTGATAGATTGAGTGCACATTCTCTGCAGCCTATCACAGCTTGAAGATGGCTCAATCTAAAGGCTATAGAAAGTTGTGGCTTGAGGGAGACTCATTAAATATTATCAATAATATGAAGAAGTCTTATGTCCCCTCATGGAGTGTTAAACCCCTTATTATAGATTCCATTGAAATTTTAAATTCTTTTGATGAATTTTATATTTCTCACATTGTTAGGGAAGGGAATGGTCTTCCAAATGTCTTTGCTAACTTTGGTTTTAGCAGCTCTAGTATGTGGGATGTGGATGAACCCATTCCCATTGAGGCTCTTGCTTGTCTTAATCATGATTACCAAAATTGCTAAGCTGGATGGCGGCTTCATCATGTTATGTGCTCACATGACCTTGTTCACATGGCAGATTATTGTTTTGGATGAATGTGAGTTGGACCGTGCTGGAGCTTATGGTAATTTGAGTAATATTTGTATGGGGTAGCCTTCAAGGCTAATTATGACCCTCTGCCATCATGTTATTATTGCATGGATTGTGGGAATTTCCTAGCTTCCTTTCTTGAGGTTTCTCTTAATTGTCTACAAAGTTCTCAAGCTATTGGATTTTGCTAAGTTCATGATAATGGGCGGCGATCGAAATAGGGCAGAGAATTTAACCCGTGAAACCTTGAAGAACAAGACTAAGGTGTGGTGAATACTACATAAGGGTTGGATTACTCCATACTTGGAGCAACTCCATGGAAATAACTTGCAGGCTATAGTCTCATTTGTTAAAGGATGGAGAAACAAGGTTTTAAAATGGGATGGAATGAAATTTGATATAAATGAGGATTTCATTGTGAATGTTACTGGTCTATCCTCGAAAAGAGAAAGGGTGTATAGAGATAAGAAGGAATCTAAAGATGATATGTATATTTTCTTCAAAGGGGATGATAATAAAAGCTAAAGTAGGCTAAGAGTGGTAGGTACTAGCGTAATTCCATAAAAGCCCTGTGGGGCGATGTTGTTGAGGATTTCATGAGGAATATAACCTTAGAATTCTAGTTCTCTATTATTAATGCATATCATTTCTTTCTTTTTAATCATTTTCATCATAAGAAGAAAATCTATTTTCCTTTCTATATGTTGGCTTCTTTGGAGTATGGTCTTAAGGATCATAAAAGGAATCCTAAGAATCCTATGATGCATGTTGGATTGATTCTACTAATAATGCATTATTCCAAGGATTTTTTTCTTTCTAAGAAGCATGTAATGGATCCTAAGGGTAAGCAACAAAAGCTAACCTTGGATTATGAGATTCTGTCGAAGGAAGAAATAGTGACTCTAAAAGGGAAAAAGAAGAAAGTGGTTTTGGAAGAGGAGTATGAGTCGAAAGAGGATAAGGATTGTGTTCCTAATTATCAGGTATCTATGGAAGTGGTTTCACAACCTCTTGCCCCAGGTAAGAGTGGTAAAGGTTATTTTGCTCCTGACCCGAAGAATTATGAGACTTCTAGTGAGGGAGAGGTTGGTGAAAAACCTTGTAAAAATGGGTTTACCGCTCCCTCTTCCATTTTGAAATATTTGTTGGAAACTACTAAAGATGTCTCCTAGATTCCCCTTGTCTTGGGGTCTAAGAGGAACAAGGGTAGCAAAAAGAAGTTGGTTTTAAGGTTTAGTAGCCCTGTGTAGGAGTAGCATGTTGCTTCTCCTCTAAAAATTGGGAGCAAGAAGGAGGTTTTGGAATCCTTTGATTGGATATGGAGAAGCTGAATAGAAGGAGGACAGAGACTGAGGACATTGTTAGTGTCATGTCCCCTTTCTAATTTTAGAAACTTTTTATTTTTAGTAGACTCGGTGTCTTGAAAAATAGCAGATTTAAATTTGAGAAATTAATTGGGAAAAGGTTCATTATTCAATATTATTAAATTAATGATTTTTGGGGATAATATTAAATATATTTGAAATAAATTATTAAATCAAGCTTGGATGTAACTTCTTGGGGAAGATTGATTTTTTCTTTTTTTGTCATTGGTAGTGGTGCAAGATGAGGTTTCTTCTTTTCTAGCTTTTTTTGGATGCATGATTTTTTGCTTTCAACACTTGGCTTGAGGAGTTACAAGTATTCACATGAAAAAAAATCATTCTAGGAATTAGTATTTATGGCTGCAAGATTTGGCATGCTTTATTACTTGTTTTAGCAGTTTGGATTGAGTTTATGCTTGTTTTCTTTATTCATAGGTTGTGGCTCTCCTGCAAAGGCTAATAAACCATTGTAGGGATAATATATAAGGCTAGAAAACCAAGGATATTTGGACTCAAGGATAGTGGCTCTTAATGTCTACAAGAGTGACTTTACATAAAAGTTTCTTTGGTGCTAAAAGATGGCTTTAATGTGGATTTTTGGTTGAGTTGTTTGGCAACGTTTGTATTTTGGAGTGCTCAAATTTTGGTATATAGTTTTATATTCTTCTTGTTATCAATTTTTTGGTCCTTTTATCAAATTTTACTCTTGCATTTCTTTTTCTCAAACCCTATTTAGAGTGCTAGAGATTTAGTAATTGAAAAATATAGTGTCTTGGTTGCAACTTGTGGGTTTGATTATCCATTTTCATTGTGCAAATTGCAACGAAGTTTTGGATATTTTTTTTGCTATAATGAATAAAAAATTAATGATTTTAAACTTGTAATACCAGTAGAAGTTCATGATTTTTCCTTTGGAACACTATTTTATGTTAAAAATGAAGAAAATTGTTGATTTTTCATTGCACTCGATTTCTCTTTTTATGGGTTTTTGAGAAAATATTTAATTGTAGATTAAAAAATTTTATGAGCAACATTACAGTGGTATGAAAGTTGTGTTCTTTCCAGCTTGAAGGTTTAAATTTTTCTATGCAGCCAAGTGATAGGGAAAATAGTTATCTACATCAGGAGAAACAAAAGGAAATTGCGACAAATCCTCAGCCAAAAGGAAGTGTAGTTGCATCTTCAAGGGATAATAAAATGGCTGATGTAGATGAAATGCATAAGAATTTTCTCCAAGAACTACAAAGGATTCAAAAATTAACTATTGATAGTCTTGTTGAAACAAGAGAGATGATGAGGTTATTGGCTGAGAAAATACAAAACCCAACGACACCTAATGACAATGGTAGCTCTTCTAAGTCGCAACAAATCAATACAAAACCATCAAAATAAATTTTATTACCTAAAGGTAATTCTCCAACAACTAACCCAACCCCTAATCCCATGGAAGATTTGGCTAAAGAGCTTACAACAAGCAGAGTTTCTTATGAGAAGTGGGATGATGGGTTTAAAAGTGTAGTCTCATCTCTCAAATGCTAAATTTTATGGAAGTAAGGGGTTATAAAAACCACCATGATTATAGTGGAGAACTTAAGAGAAAAATCAATAAAATTTCAGCCCCTACCTTTGATGGAATTGATAAAATCTCAGCTAAAGCATGATTACAAAAACTACATACCTATTTTACACTTAGTCCAATGAGGGAATAAGATGCCATACAATATGCAACCTTACATTTGGAGGGAGCTGCCTATGATTGGTGGTATCATGGAATGACTACTCCAGGTCATGATAAGGTAACTTATTTTTATGATTTTAGTCAAAGATTAATTGATAGATTTGAGCTAAAAGATGAAGAAGAGTATTTTAAGGAATTGTCCAGTTTAAAACAAACAAAGTCCATAGATGAGTATGTTGAAAATTTTCAAAAGGTTGTGGTTATGGTACCAAACATGTCTAAAAAAAGGATCATACACCTATTCTTGGAAGGTCTTGAAGAACCTATTAAGGGACTTGTTAAGGCTTTCTCACCCACCACCTTGTAGGAAGAAATAAAAATAATTTTGCAACTTGAAGTTTCTATACCCAAGAAACTGTGTGTCCATCAAACTAAACCTCCAAACTCATGGCAGCATAAAGGGAATTTCTAGAAAAAGACCCCCATAGTCCCCCTACAAAAAAAAAATTCAAACTGAGCTGGTAAAAGGTTGGATGATGTGACAAAATTTGAACTTCAAAGAAAGAAGCTTTATTTTACCTATAGAGAACCATGGTCTAAAGAGCATATGTGTCTGGGAAAAGGATAGGTGCATTTTATTAAGGTGATTTCATATTTATATACAGATGATAATGAGGATTTCCATGACTCCAAAGAGGTGGTAGAGTCAGAGGAAGAAAAATAAAATAGTATTGCCGATGGTTTTACTATACCATGCACCTGAATGGTTCGACAACTGAAAATAACCCTAAATGACTATGAGGTATGTGACAAATTTTATGTGGTTGGAATAGGGTAAAATTATGTTGTATTTTGTGTTCAATGGTTGTATTCTATTGTAGGATACTATAGAAACCACCAAACCATGGAGTTCAAGTTCCAAGCCAATGGGAAAGAGATTGTGTTAAGAGGCCTTTCAAATGGACCACCTAGAGTGGTTTCAACAAAATGGATAGAAAGGAATTTTAGAAGGGGACAAGTAGCTTGGGAGAAAACAATCTTGATCCATACAACCAACTCTTCTAAGAATCAAGGTAAAAATCATTTTGAAATTCAGTCTATTCTTGATAAGAATAGTCTTATTTTCAATGACTTACCTGTCAAGTTACCATGAAATAGAGGGTTAGGAAATTTTATTGAGTTAGAGAAAGGTTCCAAACCTATGATTACTACTCCCTACCATCATCCAAGGAGTTATAAGGAGGAGATAGAAAAAACCATTTAGTAGCTTCTTAATTTGGGTTTCATTAGACCTATTTCAAGTCCATTTCCCTCTTCTATAGTCTTGATTAAAAAGAAGAATGGCATAATGAGAATGTGCATAGATTATAAAACCCTAAATAAGAAAAAAATTAAGAATAGGTATCCCATACCAAGGATATATGAACTTATTGATGAGTTACATGGGGTGGTTTACTTTTCTAAAATAGATTTGAGGCCAGGTTACCATCAAATTCGTATGAGGAAAGAAGATGTAGAAAAGATTGTTTTTCATTGTCACTATGGTCATTTTTAGTTTCTTGTCATTCCATTTGGTCTCCAAAATGCACTAGAAACTTTCCAATCTACAATGAATAATTTTTTTAGTAGGCAGCTCAAAAAAATTGTTTTAGTGTTCTTTGATGGTATCTTGATTTATAGTAAAACTTGGAAGGAGCATCTAGAACACTTGGATATAGTTTTGGGCATTTTAGAGCAGCAATCATTTTATGCTAAGTTTTCTAAATGTGAATTTTGGCTGACTGAAATTTTGTATTTGGGACGCATCATAAGCTCATAGGGAGTGTAGGTTAACCCACATAAGATATAGGATATAATAGATTGGCCACCACCCACCAATCTTACTCAGTTGAGAGGGTTCTTTGGGTTATATAGCTACTATAGAAGATTTGTAAAATGTTTCTCTCATCTTTCTACCCCCTTGACTAAATTAACTTGACTAAGAAAGGAGCCTTTTTTTGGATGGAAGAAGCTCAAGGTACATTTGAAACACTCAAAAAGACAATGAGCTCTTGCCCAATGCTTGCAATTCTTGGTTTCTCTCTTCCATTCATTATTGAATGTGATGCTTCTGAGGAAGGTATTGGGGCTGTTCTAACTCAAAGGGGAAATCCTATAGCATTTGAAAGTAGAAAACTGAATCCTTTGGAAAAGGGGTACTCTATTTATGACAAAGAAATGTTGGCACTTTTGCATGCTCTAGACAAGTTCAGACAATATCTTGTTTATGGTAAGTTCATGGTTAAGACTGATCATAATAGTCTAATTTTATTTTTTTGATTCAAAAGGAGTTAAATGATCACCAACACAAATGGGTGAGTAAACTACAGGCTCATGATTTTGAGATTGAATATATAAAAGGAAAGAAAAATGTAGTTGTTGATGCACTTTCTAGGAAGCCTTCCTTATGCACTCTTTCTACTATCACTACTAATTGGAAAGTAAATATAATTTTAGAATATGTTAAGGATTCATTTGCTACTAAAATTTTGGATGGGAAGGTGTAAGATGATAGGTGCACAACTGTTGATGGTTTAATCTTTTACAAGAATAGGGTATACTTGGTACCAGGTTCTAAGATCAAGGAGAAGATAATGAGGGTCTTCCATGATACTCCTTTGGCTAGTCACCAAGGGTATTATAAAACATATAAGCAAGATCAAGAAAGGTTTGGATGGAAGGAATGAAAGAAGATATCCTCACTCATATTAGAGAATGCATGCTATGCCAACAAAATAAGGGTGAGCATATTTTTCCAATAGGTTTTCTTTAGTCACTCCCAATTCCCGAGCACAAGTGGAAAAGCATATCAATGGACTCCATCACCAGTTTTCCTAAAGTTCAAGATAAATATTTTATATTTGTGGTGGTAGATAGGTTGACAAAGTATACACATTTATTTCTGATCACTTCTAAATTTAAGGCACCTCAAGTAGCAAATTTGTTTTTTAGAGAAATTTTTAGATTGCACGGGATGCCCAAGAACATTGTTAGTGATAGGTACAATAACTTTCTTAGTTTATTTTGGAAGGGATTATTTCATTTGACAGGTACTATACTTACTTCTAGCACAAGCTATCATCCATGAATGAATGGACAAAAAAAATTGTCAATAAGTGGATAGAGGGGTATTTGAGAAATTATGTTTCAAATCATCAAGGTGCTTGGATGAAGTGGCTACACATAGGGGAGTATTTTTATAGTTCACATCTCATCATATGTCTATTAAAATGTCTCTTTTGTGTGCTCTCTATGGCTAGGATTCTCTTTCTTTTATTGACTTTTTGTTTTCAGATAGTAGAGTCCCTACAACAAGTGACTTTATCCAAAAAAGCCAAGATATTTTAAGGTCTCTTAAAGATAATTTGGCTCATGATCAAAATAAAAAAAAACTATATGAAGATAAGAAGAGGACTGGGAGAGTTTTTAATGAAGTGGGTGATATCATCTTTGTGAGGTTTCAGCCATACAAGAAAAGTACCTTCAAGAGGAGTGGAGCAAAGAAGCTCAAACCAAAATTTTATGGACCCTATAGAGTCACCAAAAAAGTTGGCGAGGTTGCATATGAGTTGGAGAAACCACCAAGTTGCAAGATACACAATTTTTTTCATGTATCACGTTTCAAGAAGGTTGTAGGGTAGAAAGTTGTGACTTATCCTATTATGCTACCTCTTGATGATGAGGGGTGACTAATCCTAGTACCTAAGTAGATTTTGCAAACAGGGGAGAAGAAGTTACAAAATAGAAGCATCACTGAACACTTCGTCAAGTGGAAGGATTTTCCTATTGAGGTTGCAACATGGGAAGGTTCAGAGGTTATTAATCATCCAAACTTACATTTATTGAGGACAACCAGTCTTTGGGAGGGAGGACTTGGAAATGTACCCTTTCTAATTTTAGAAACTTTATATTTTTAGAAGTCCTAATGTCTTGAAAAAAAGCATATTTAAAATTGACAATTTAACCAAGAAAAGGTTCATTATTCAAGATTATTAAATTAATGATTTTTGGGGAGAATATTAAATATATTTGAAATAAATTATTAAATCAAGTTTGGATGTGACTTCTTGGGGAAGATTGATTTTTTCCTTTTTGGCATTGGTAGTGGTGCAAGATGAGGTTTCTTCTTTTCCAGCTTTTTTTGGATGCATTATTTTGTGCTTTCAACACTTGGCTTAAGGAGTTACAAGTATTCACATGAAAACCACTCATTCTAGGAATTAGTTTTTTTGGCTACAAGGTTTGGCATGATTTATTACTTGTTTTGGCAATCTAGATTGAGTTTATGCTTGTTGTCTTTATTCACAGGTTGTGGCTCTCCTGCAAAGGTTGATAAAACATTGTAGGGATAAAATCAAAGGCGATAAAACCAAGGAGATTTGGACTCAAGGATACTAGATTTGAGGGTCTATAGGTGTTACTTCACACAAAAGTTGCATTGGTGCTGAAAGATGAATTTAATGTGGATTTTTGGTTGAGTTGTTTGACAAGGTTTGTGTTTTGGAGTGGTCAGATTTTGGTATAGTTTTATATTGCTATTTTTATTAGTTTTTTGGTCATTTTATCAGATTTTACTCATGTATTTTTGTTACTCAAACTCTATTTAGAGTGTTGGATATTTTGTAATTGAAAAATAAAGTGTTTTGGTTGCAATTTATGGGTTTGATTGCCCATTTTCATTGTGCAAATAGCAACAAAGTTATGGATATTGATTTATATTGTAATGAAAAGAAAATGAATAATTTTAAACTTGTAATACCAGCATCAAGTCGTTATTTTTCCTTTGGCATGCCATTTTTATGTTAAAAATGAAGAAAATGGTTGATTTTTCATTGCACCCAATTTCTCCTTTTATGGGTTTTTCAGAAAATCTTTAATGGAAGATTAAAAATGTTTATGAGGAAAATTATAGTTATCTCTCTTCACAAAACTCAAATTATGATGGCTGGAGCTAAGGGTAAGGAGGTCTATGAGAGCTAGGATAAGAATAGTATTTCCTAGGAGGGTGATGTGGAGGCTCAGGATGTTTTTAACTTTGATCCGAAGGACTTACCCAATGTTTTGGGTCTGGATAAGGAGGATACTATTTCCCTATTTAGACTATTCAAATGGGTGTTTCATGAGCTCAACATTACTAATGTGAGGGTTCATGGTGTTGTAGGAAAAGTTAGGTACTCTTCACAGTCTTATGTTAAGACTCAAGTTGATGAGTTGTTTGATTCCTTCAAGATTGTTGTCGAGGAGATGCTAACAATGAAGCATATTTTTGAACAAAGAATTTTTACCTTGGAAAATTAGATGGAAAGGGTTAGCATGAAATTGGATAAGGTCATTGAAGGGACTAAATCTACTATGAGGCATGAGGCTAAGGGCCTTTCTACTCTCAATGAGAAGACCAAGAAACAAATGGAGGTAGCTCTTGGTGAGAAAGATGATGTTGGAAAAAGGCAGGTGGTGGAGGAAGCTTTGGTTGATAAGGTTGCTAGTTCATAGGATGTTTTGGTTAATGAGTTAAATGTTTTGGGGCTTGGTGCTAGAACTCACAATAAGACAAAGATGCAAGATGGGGTTCCTGCTAAAGATACGTTTGAATTCATGGATGCACATCAAATGAATATTGAGAGTGACATGGAAGCTATAGATATTTTGAAGAATATGTAGCTTTTTGTTTTAGTTCCTCCTTTTTGGCAACTATCTAGCTGATTTCTTGCTATGTTTTGTCTATTGAATGTTAAGTTTTATTATCTTTTGATACAACTTTCCTTTTTTGTAAAGTGTTTCGAGGCCCTTTCAAAACCTATTTACTTGTAATAAAAAATGATAGTTACATATTCCTACATAAAATATATTGATGCAATAATTTATTATTATTTATTAAATATAGAGAATAAAAAAAAATAGTATGTAATGAATTTATGTCTAGCATGTATGTATATGCCTCTATGTTACTAATACATGATTTTATTGAAAATTATGCTTAATAGAGCATAGATATAAATAAGTGTACTAACACTCTTGTATGTCTCAACTCAATAGTCTTAGATTGATATGATAGTAGACTTAGCAATATGTACATATTGCATACATAGGTAAAATGACTAATAATTTGGTTTCATTTCAAATAACCTCATATTATTTAACCATTATTTAGGTATGCCTCGATATGTTACATGGAAGGGTATCATAGAGGTGCTATATGAATAGTATGAAAAAATTATGTGCAAGAAGACACCTACAAACATAAAACTTATGTAATTGTGTGAGACATATTTAAGATCAAATGTATAGAATTTTTTTTAAAAAATTACATAGCCACCTTTTTGATTGATTATTAGCATGGGTCAACCAATGAAATGCAATATGAATTGGAGGTATAACTTGGAAAATGAAAAACATTGTGCAACATCAATGATTGGTTACAGTTTGGGCCTATTTTGTTGAAACATTAACTTGAAGGATTCTATTAGCATTTTATTATGACATTTTAAAAAGCCATTTTTAATTTTACCTCCTTTGTGTTAGGGTCAGGTATCTAACTCTTTTTTTATCTAATCTTGTTAAGACTTAATAACTAATAACAATTGTATTACAACTTTGAAAAAAAACCCATTCTATTTTCTACTTTAAATATAATATGCTGCATGTGGTGGAACCCCAAAAAGGATAGCATTGTGTGTGTCAATATTGTGTAGTAGGTGAAATATGTATTATAGCTACCTTCCTACCAATCCTTTCACTTTCACCCCACTTTTTAACATAACACTGTAATATATGATCAATTTTACTCTTGGATGAAGCTTAAAACATCAAAAAAATCATTGTGTGAATTATAGGGGGTAATTTTTTGGATACAATTTGTAAGAGACACATCCAAAAATGGAATGAGTTGATAAAAAAAAGCTCATTATACTTATGAGACCTTATAGAAGATTCTAAAGCTTCACCTCTATGGGAAACATCACTTAGATGTAATAGGTCCTGAATGAAAAATTCATTCTCATGAAAAGTAGATTTTCGTGAACCAATCTTCATAAAATATAGATAAATCTACATAATTTTTTTTTATTTTATTTTTTTAGACTGGAGGATAAATCTACATAATTAAATCCCCATAAAACATAATATATTTTTTCAACTAATCATTAAGAAATTAGGTTCTAATTATTAGTCTTAAATTTATCCTGTAATAATTTTCTTCTAAATTTACCTTTTGGATATCCACCATACCTACTTGATTTTGATTTATTTTTAAATGAATGATTTTCTATATAGATAACAAAGGGGTTCCTTTGACAAGGGTTGATCTTATCTTTCAAAAAGAAATTATTATTGACTATCATTCATATTATGTGTTTGGTTATTTTATTAATAAATTACCTAAAGTTGTGGAAATGTTATGTGAGATATATTTTACATGCACTATGGAATACACTCCAACTCCAAGCTCTCTAGATTGAATTTTCACCCTTCATGTTTAGAATTTACGTAATTTTTAATTAACGTATTTTAATAAAGATATAATATTTTAGGATATTGTACAGTATATATTAACATATAGATATCTATTTTTTAATTGAAAATAATAATTTCGTATTTTGAATTATATTTACAATTACATTTGAGAATAGGAGTAAAATTAACTACTATTATTGAATAATTTTATTAAAATAATAATTAATACAAGAAAAACTATAAATACTAAAGAATCATATTTTTCTCAAACTATTACATTTTGAATTAACTATTTAAAATCCTCATCCAACAATTTTTTAACAATCATCATCCAACAATTTAAAATAGTTCCTATAGTTTGTTGGTGTAGACATCGAAATCTGACCACTCCCATATGATCAAATTCACTTCTTTATTTGTTTATCTCGTCAATATTAATTAAACAATTTATTTCATTAATATGGCACCTTCTGCCTAAAGTCCCTAAAGTATTTAATTTAACAATTAAATGCTTTACCTTACACCTTTTCCTCTCTAAATTAAATAAACATATAAATTTATTTAATTTAGTCATTTGACCTTTTTGAATAAAATCAATTTTTAATTCTTTCTTTTTCTCTCTCCTTGTCACATCCTCCATAATCCTCTTCTAATTTGGATTAATTTAATCAATGCATGATTAAGATGTGCACACCCTTAATCAAGGATTAATGTCACATCCTCCATAATCTCCCACTTGCTTCTAATCTCTCATTATTTTCCTTAATCAAGTATTTGCACAACCTTAATCTAATCCTCTTGCTACATTTAGCATATCTTTTTGGTCAACCTTCACATTTTCCACATTTGGCATTGACCCTCTTCCCCATGTGAATTTTAAATTCACATTTATTCATCCAAAAATCCTCTGTTCCTCATGTAATTTTTTAATTCACATTTATCCTTCCAAGACTCTCCTTATTTCCATGCAAAGTTCTAGAACCTTTGACTTGTCACATCACTGACATGTGCTAAAAACCTTACTTTTTGGGATCTTATTTTTATCCACAAGATCATTCCCGATCATGTGAATTTTTAATTCACATTTATTTCTCCAACTACTTTCCTCTTCCCCATAGATATTTTTGAGGAATACTAAAATTCCTCGCATGTCAGTTTCTCCTCATATGGGAACAAGTTCTTTTTTGAGGAAATATTCTTATCTCCCAATGTACTTTCAAAGTTCTTGTCCTTCTTCCACATCATTTTTCCTTCCTCCACATCACTTGTACCCTTTCCATCTCACCATGTCCTTTTGTCACTTCACCCTCCACATGGCAAGATGTGAGGGCTTGTAAGTCCTCAACTCAACATAGCCCTACATCTTGGCTATGGTGGCTTAATCTTGGCCATTTAATTCTCTAGAGAATTCACATTCTTCTATAAATACCCCCTTCTTTCCCTCATTCAGAGACCTTAATAAATTTGTAGAAAACTTATGATTCTAAGTCATTTGAGCTTCTTCATTCCATAACACTTATTGCATTCAATCCATTTTGCATACCTACCTTCATTCCATCATCATGGTATACTTAGTTTATTTTTCATCCAATCTTGCATCCATTCTTTTCATCACTTGCCATCCAAGGGAGCACATATCCAAGCAACATCAAGGGCTAACCATCAACAACACAAGTGAAAGGTATAATATTTGTTTTCTTTATCTTATTGCTTCATTTTTGTTAACATTTTCTCAATATTGAGGAGTCTTGTGTTGTTTCCTTTTGCATTTTTAGTTTAGTTTTGCATTTTTAGATAGGAAAAAATACTTGCTCACATTTCTGGCATGCCTAGTGTGACCCAAAGATGAGTCTCTTCTATTTTATGTTTGTTGTTTTTTGAAATTTTTGCAGGTTCAGACATAGAGAGGTGAACCTACCCCTATAGAGGGGAGAACATTCCCAATGGGTTAAAATTTACCTCTAAGACAGGTGAACCTACCCTATAGAGTCGCCCTTCAGGGTCTCAGACACTTTTTTTCTCTCTATTTGTAATTGTTTGATGTAGACATGTGAAGCTGCCCTACAGGGCCGCCCTTCTAGGTTTCAGACACTTTTTTTGCGCTTTTTTTCTATTTTTTTTTAGAGACAGGAAAAATTTCCCTATAGGGTCACCCTTTTAGGTGTTAGACATTATTTTTGCTCTCTATTTCTAATTGTTTGGTGCAGATAGGTGAACCTAGCCTTTAGGGTCCCTCATTTTGAGCATTAAAATCTAGTTTTTGAACTATTTAGCAACTATTTGGTGCAAAAAGGTGAACCTTCTCTACAAGGTTTCCCATTTTGAGCATGAAAATCTAGTTTTTAAACTATTTACTAACTTTTTGTTGCAAACAAGTGAACCTACCCTATAGCGTCACCCATTTTGAGCATTAAAATATTTTTTTTAACTATTTACTTACTATTTATTATAGAGGGGTGAACTTTCCCTCCCAGATAGGTGAACCTACCTTAGACAGATATTTTTTTTTAAGATTTTCTAACATTTTTGTATCCCTCAATTCTTATTGAAGACAAAAATATAAACTCCTAACACATTTGCTGTAGGGTTGACAGATCCAATTGTTTTCTTTATTGTTTTCTTAAATTAGGAACATAGTTTAAGTAGGGAAGTCAATAAACTTTGTGTGCTTTACTTTTATTAAGCTATTGATGTATCTAATCTCCTTGCACCAATTGGCGATCTTGGGTGAAGAGAAATCATAACTTACTAAGTATTTGTGTTATCAAAGGGGGGTGTTATACCATTTAAAACTTTCCCCTTGCACTTCATTTGAGCCTGGGGAGTAGCCAAGAATGGTTAGCATTCTCCTATTAGTGGGTCCTGCTTGGGGATTTCATCACCCCAAGGGATGATCCCGACCACATGTACCAGTAGGGTATATAAAGGGGAGAGAGCCAAAGTTATACCCCAATCTAGTCACGTCATAATTTTCAGAGCGTCGAAGATAGGGTGATACCTAGATAGACATGAAGAGTTGGTATGAGCCTTTCAGTATCTCACTGAGGTTCCTAACTCATGCTTGTGATAGGCTAGTGTTCATGGTTGTTCCTGATGCACTGAGAGTATATCAATGACTCCCTCGATGCCTTGTTCATCATAGATTAGAAAACTGAGTCAACCATACCTTTATCACTAATCATAGGATTGTGTTGTTTGAATTTTCTTATTGTGCAAAACCAGTGAATCTTTGACAAGTCAGCCTTATTGCTTGTTGTTTGACTTGTTTATGGTCCTTTCCATAGCTATTTTCATTTTAGACAAGTCTAAGTTTCATGTAGAGGGGCGAACCTACCTTTCATCAACCTGTTTCTATCAAAAAATTGTTAATCTTTTTACTAGACAGGTGAAATTTTGCTTGGATTTGGGAAAACCTACCCTTTGAGTTTTCTCATCTAAGTCAAACAAATGAACCTACCCTACAAGTTAGCCCATCTAAGTCAAAAAACCAATTTCACCTCTCGTTCAGTTAGTCCAAGTACCTATTCTCTCATTTTGTTGATCTGTTTTCCCCATTCCAAGAGACCATTCTCCCATTTCATGAATCCATTCATCCATTTAGGGAACTTGTTTCACCATTTTGGGAACTTGTTTTGTCATTCAAGGAATTCATTTTCCATTTGGGGAACCTTTTTTTCCATTTGGGGGATCTATTTTTCCATTTAGGGATCTCATTTTTCCATTAGGGGAATCCGTTTTACTATTTAGGGATCTTGTTCCTACACCTAGTGATTCTATTTCATTTATAGGGACCTAAAAGCCTTGTCATTTTCATTACCTTTCATTTGATCATAATCAACACCTTTAGTCCATTTTCAATCTCCAAAGGTCGTTCATTCATCGTTCACATCATATAGGCACTTTAGAGCATCTCTAAGTTGCATCTTTCATCATCCTTCTCTTGATCCAAATTCCCTAAACCTTCTCTTAAAGGTTGTTATCTGAATTGACCCAAGCATTTGAATCTGATCGTTATCCTACACATCAATCATCAACTTCATCCCAATCAATTCACTTCCATCTTCAAGTGGATTCGGTATGCTAAGTTATCATCCTTGGCCCAATTAATCCATTTCCATCTTGAGGTGGATTCAATTTCATGATCATCTATATGTCCATCAATCTGATCAATCAACACCTTAAGTCACCTAGGGTGATTTCTGAACTAGATTTAGAATCCCTTACATCCTTCATTATCTAGTCTTGGTCCATCATCTAACCTCAACAATCGTTTTACTTATCCAATCATCCAATCAATCCTAACCAATCATCTAATCAATCCTATTCAATTGTCCAATCAATATTTATCCAGACATCCAATCTCATTCTTAACCAATCACTCAATTAATCTTCCAATCATCATCCCCACATATGCATTATCTTAGTCCACCTAATAGTTTTTCATTTTAATGCCCATTTAGACTCGATCACAAGCTAAGAAGAAAATGGCACAACAAGGTCAAGGTTCCTAGCCATCCCTCAAGATCCCCATAATGGTGCTTCATCACAATCCAACACCGATAGCTAGAACACTTCATTGCCCGGTGATGAGAACATCATCCATTAGCTTGAAGTCACTGTTGATGAATACCTAAGCAATCCTGCCAATGTTCAAATGATAGATAAGATCCTCGATGAGCATGGGGATAAGACTCCTCTAGTATGTCAAGACCCATAAACCTTGCAAAACATTCTAGGAAATTCATATGTCCCCAAGGGTACACCCATAGATAATTGGTATCATCCTGAGTTTGGAAATCATATGATGTGTCAATTTTCCAATTATCTTCGCCTTCCATCCATGACCCCTATAGTACCATCTGATCCCTATGATCCTTATGCCTATGGCATGCCACAAAACATCCCATCTGCTCCACCACTCCCACCTCAGTATCCTGGTCAACCACCCATCAACACTAGGGGCAACCCCTTTCTTCCATTACCTATCAGTAATCTCCTACTGCCACCTCTTGGTAATGCTTCAACATTCCAATAGCCTCCTATTAACCCTCATCAATCCACTTCTACCCAAGTGCCACAACATACAACTATCCCTTTGCAAGCACCACCACAACATACCATTTTCGTTTCCATCCCCTCACAACAATATAACCAGCGACCTCGACAACAAAACATTTCAATCCCAAAATAGAATATTCCACAACAAAATACTCTAAACCCACAACAACATATTGTCACTCATATATGACCTCCTCATTTGGTGACACAAACTACATCACACCCTCAACCACCACCTCATGGTGCCACTGCAACAATCCCACAATAGCAACACATCCCATCTTGACAACCACTACGCAAATACAAAAAAATCCTCTCATGTAATATTTATACCATCTGTGTAGGACGTACATTGCTACACCTAATCCAAGCATCTCTGTGGCCTCCTATAATCCACCATAGACCGAACTTCCATTTTACACTAATCCTCCACAATCACACACAAAATCATACCAACAATCATCTAATCTACAAATATCCCTATATACCACACAACAACCTCACATTGCATATAACTACCAATCCAATCCATATTACACTCAGCAACAGTAGCTCTACCAATAGGGTGCTTTGTTCACCTCTCATTACCAACAACTGCCATTACAACAACAAGGTGATTTAACATTGTCATATTACCAAACATCACAAAATGCCCATCCACACCATATTACCAGCAACAACCACCTCATCAATAGGGACCCTCTACCTCTTATCACCAAAATTCATCATCATCCTATCCACCCTATGCTAATCAGTATCAAACCACACCTTCATACAATCCTAATGCTTACCAACAATATCAGCTCTATAATCAACCCAATCCAACTGACCCAATTCTGCCTACTAGCAGCGATCTAGAAGAACATAAAGCCACATCAAAAGATCTACACGCAAGAATGTCCAAGAAATCTTTCAATTTTGAAGAGATTTTCCCTTACCTGTTTGATGCATCAATCTCACTTGTCCCATTTCTAAAATTTTTTGAGATACCCAAGTTCAAAAAGTATATGAGAACCAAGGATCCAAAAGCCCATCTATAGTATTTTTATGCACAATGCCAAGATGTCCAACACTGTGACAACTATCTCTTGAGATTTTTCCCTAAGAGCCTTGGAGGGCCAGCCTTAGATTGGTTCATGGGTCTTTAAGAAAGGGATAGTTTCCTCCTTTGTTGATCTTTCTAAACAATTTTTCAGACAATTCTCCTTCAACTTGGAGAAGGACACTGACAATTTAGACCTCTTGAAGGAGAAGCAACGCAACAGAGAAACCTTCTCTAAATATCTACAGAGATGGTGAGTAGTAGCTAGCTTCATGAAATCCCCTCCTAGTGAAAAGGAGATGGTAACCCTCTTTGTGGCCAATGCCCATCTTGAAATGGCACATTCTCTCAATCTTCATTGCATCACCACCATTGCAGAAGTCATTTAAAAAGGTCCTATCCTTGAGAGAGCTCTTTTCTCCAAAGGGAAAAATAAGTTGTACAATTGAGATAAGGACAAGTCATCTGATAACAAGTCTCATTATTGGAACAAGAACAAGAACGTAGTCAATGATGGTGTTATCGACACCAAACATGTTCAGGTAGCCAATACCTCCTAGAGACAACAACAATCCATTCCAAATTCCATATCCATCCCACAGGGGGCACCCCATCCTCCATAGCAATCCAATCAAGACAATTAAGGGAATGGTAAACAACAATTCACTCAGTTAGGATAACCTTTAATCATCATCTTCAATAGGTTATTATAGGTCAATTACCCCATCACATATCTTGTGATGAAACCTTTTGATGAATCCAAGCCCAAACCAAATTGGTTCAAAGAAAATGAGTATTGTGACTTTAACAAAATTAAAGGTCACTCCATGAACAAGTGTTAGGGTCTAAAAACCTATGTCCAAGATCTTATAGATCGAGGCGATATTCATGTGTATGCCAATCAAATTTCATCCAATGCTCAATTATAGATATATCAAAACACCTTCCTTACACATAACCAAGACCCAAGCACATCCAACACAAATCTTGGACCTAGCAACTAGGTTAATACCACCAACAATATCACTTACAAGAATGTTTCACTTAATTATGACACCCTCATCATGCATATTGAGCAAGTAGAATCTCGCATATCTATGATACATGTCAAAGGTAAAGATCTTCAATGTGCTATTACAACCCACCGCACGCGTATCAACATTCTTGGAGCCTCCATGACAGCTCCATCACCTCTTACAAATTCCAAGTATAACATCCTTGACCATCTAGGAAAGACTGCAACATAGATATCTATCCTAGATTTGCTAAAGTCTTCTCCTTTCCATCAAGAAATTCTAACCAAGGAATTACAAGATGCTCATGTACCTAATGTAATCAATCCCATGCAGTTCCAAGGTTTAGTGGGACATATTTCATCAACCTACCAACTAGGTTTCAACCAAAATGATATTCCCATCATCAACACCAACCATAATAGACCCCTTCTCATAGAGGTTCTTGTCACTAAACATAAAGTAAAAAGGATCTTGATAGATAATGGCTTTGCTCTTAATCTCTATACATTGAAATTTATCAAGCAGGTAGGATATACCCATGCCGATCTAAGTAATCAAATTATCACAATAGAAGCTTATGATAATATAGAAAGAGACTCTGAAGGAGTTAACAGTCTTCCAGTTCAAGTGAGCCAAGTTGTACAATGCATCACCTATCACGTCATTGATCTAGACCTCCCCTAAAATATTCTTCTTGGTCAACTATGGATCCATGCCATGTAGGTCATTCCATCAATTTACCATCAATGCTTGAAGTGCCCATTTAATGGGATGGAAGTTACTATACCCACTGATCCCCAACCATTCGAATACTTCCACTCACTCAAAGCTTCTTTCCCTCACTCTCATTATTGTCCAGGAGTGGAAATGGGACCACTTCTAACATCTTCATCTACTCCATCCTCTGATCCATCACCCTCTACCTCATCCACTCCATCATCTACATTTGACTCCACTATTACCAAGGTCCAAATCATTAACAAAGAGTGTGGTGAATATGGGATGCGTACCACCTTGAATGTGGCAACCATGCCACCCTCACCACACACTTACGACCAGCCTTCAGAGTCTACACCAAAGGAGGAGAAAAAGAAAGTCACCCTAAGCTCCAAAATTGTGGGAACCAACACCTATGTAATATCAGTGTTGTCATAATATATGCCTAAAGATGATATAGGCTAGTGGGTGTATTATGAGTAACCAGAACCTAATCCTCCTCTAAACGAATATTTTCAAGAGATGTATCCTTGGCCTTCCAAATATGTTGAGAAATGCAATTATCAAGTAGGAGTTCTTGGTCTCGAAGAGCTAGGGAGAAGGTAGCCCAATGACACCTCTATGTGTCCAAAGAACTCAGGCCTAGACTATGAAAAGAAGAAAAAGGCTCTTGAACCATCAACCAGTACTTCTAACAATGTTAGTGCAGACGATGGCCTTTTGGAGGACATACCCAAAGAAGAGTGTATCATACACGCATATGATGATGTAGATCATGTTGAACTCTCATCCATCTTTGAATGCTTATCTATCTGCACCATAAGCCTTTCCCCTCACCACCCTGAGCTCATCAACTAGTATCTATGAAAAAGCACACCAATCAAATCCCTTCCCTCAATGGACACATATGTACATCTCATGGGATTGGGGGAAGATGAAAGCCCTAGTCACAATAGTAAAAATAAGAAAAATCAAAATGGGTCACTTGGTGAAAACCTCCTAGAGGCATTTATTGACCCAAAAAAAGTAAAAATAAAGGATGTATTTGATGGTGAAAACCTTGATGAGGCACCAATAGATGGGGATGTTCACTTTCCCCTTGTAGGAATACAATTATCTGAATGATCATCTATCTTGATTATGGAAACACAAGACGTTAACTTGGGAACTGAAGAAGATCCCAAAATCACATATGTGGCCAAGTCACTATCAATAGGAGAATATGTTGATATTGTTTAGCTCCTCAAGGACAGAAAAATCAACTTTTCATGGGAATATTTTGGCATGCCAGGGTTAGATCCAACTTTGGTAGTACACCATTTAGATATTTGTCCTAACACCAAGCCAATCAAATAGAAATAACTTCAGGGATCTCAATAAAGCTTTTCCAAAGGATGATTTACCTCTGCCAAACATTGACATGTTGGTAGATTTAACTGCAAGACATGAAATTCTATTCCTCATGGATGAATTTTCTAGATATAATCAAATTAAAATTGCACCTAAAGACCAACATAAAACAACTTTCATCACACCCTGGGGTACATTCTATTACAATGTCATGCCCTTTGGTCTTAAGAATGTAGGGGAAACTTACCAATGTGCAATGAACGCCATCTTCCATGACCTCATCCACATTATTATGGAAGACTATGTGGATGATTTGCTAGGAAAATCGAGAACCAGAGTTGAACACCCCCATAGTCGTAAGGAAGATATTTGAGCGCTTATAACACTAAAAGTTGCACTTGAATAAAAAAAAGTGTGTTTGAGGTTACATCAAGAAAATTGTTGGGTTTCATTATCTCTAAAAGAGGTATCAAAGTGGATCTGGCAAAGTTCAAAGAAATCATGGATATTCCTTCACCTCGTAATTTGAAGCAATTAAGGAGTCTTCAGGGAAAACTACAGTCCATCAAGAGGTTCATAGCACAACTCACTGACAAATATCAACCATTTACACACCTTCTGAAGAAAAATACATCTTTCAAATGGGATC
Organism: Sequoia sempervirens; assembly: GCA_007258455.2. Classification (NCBI taxonomy): domain Eukaryota; kingdom Viridiplantae; phylum Streptophyta; class Pinopsida; order Cupressales; family Cupressaceae; genus Sequoia; species Sequoia sempervirens. Next base: position 345,205,461 of record VDFB02373365.1, read on the forward strand.
CTATGTGTCAGCAAGGGTTTGAAAGGATCAAGGAATATTTGGATCATCCTTCTGTCCTTACGCCTCCAATCCCTAGGAAACCACTGTTGTTGGGTGCTAACACAATAGTGGTTTAAACTTTTTGGGAGATTCTATTTTTTCTAAAATCACATATATTTAGAAAATATAATGATTTAATCCTTGAAAAGTTCCATTTAAATAGTTCTTATTGAAGAGGGTTTTATCAAACCACCTTAGACCAAGCCCCCTTGGATAGAACCCCGCTAGTTTTAAACCATACCTATAACGAACTCTCCTTTACACCTATCAAAATGCTGATAAAAAATCACTTTTGATTTACCTTTTGGGGGATCAAATGAATTCATTTAAAAAAAAATTGTAAGTATGTAGTCCTTATTATAAGATTCCAAAAAAGTATAATTTTAATCAAATTTAATTTGATTATTATATATATTTTTTATTTCTTGTGAATGTAGGTTATTCACCAAAAATCAAGTTCTTTGTTCTACACATTTGGAAAAAAATAGATTATATAAAAAAATTGAAAAATATGAGTGCACTAGATATTGAAGTTCTTGATCCAACAAAAAAGAAAAATTGAATTTTGATACATACAAAAAAACTTACGTGTTATACAGTCTGCCTATGTCTGAATTGTAATTGGTTTGACTTCGAAACTTGATTAAGAATAAAATATTCAATAAAGAACTATGAATCCAATTGGAGGCACTAGATATTGTAGTTACAAATCTAAATTAAAAAAAATTTGAATTTTATCCCTCATGGAAAAAAATTTATACGTTATACGGTGAGCATCACTCCTTGAAAATGTTGTTTACTAAAAAAAACTAGTTTTTGAGGGAGATGGAAAAAGAAGAACAATCTGATTCCAAAAATTTTGAAAAAAAATTATTTGGGATCTATATAAGAAATGGCACAAATCAATAGTTTGCATCATCTTCAAATTCCTCACGGTTTAGCTGCTATAGGTGCCCGAAAGTGAAGATTTAGTTAGAAAAAATTATTTCATTGTCTAGTTTGGCCAAAAATTGTAAACCAATATTGTGGGATCACCCTATTATACATCTCTACTACTTCAGTGGCACTAGGGGCACTGTTGTTGTAGCACGATGAATCATCTAGAGAATGAGCAATCTATTATATTAGTCGAACCTTAGTTAGCTATGAGCTCAATTATTCTTCAATAGAGAAAGCCTACCTAGCCATCATTTTCTATTCACAAAAGCTTAGAAATTACATGCTCAGTCACATTTTGAAGCTAATATCAAAAGTGGACCCACTTAAGTATCTTTTATCAAAAATAACCTTGACTGGGAAAATGGCTAAATGAGATAGGTTGTTGAGTGAATTTGACATAGAGTATGTGGATAAAAAAGCTATTAAGGGAAAAATAATAACATATCAATTAGTTGATGCTCCTCTTGTTGATGCCCATCTATTGGCCATAGAGTTTCTTGATGAGGAGGTCTTTGTAGTAGTTGAACCAACCATGTGGAAATTATACTTTAATGGGTCATACACACATAATAGATCGATGACAGGAATCTTTTTTTTTACCCCTCAAGGTGATTACATGCCAAAGTCATTCGGACTAGCCCTCCCATGCATAAACAACATAGTTGAATACGAAGCTCTCCTTACTAGTCTAAGAATCACAGTTAAATGGAACATCACCCACTTGAGAGTCTTTAGTGATTCATAGCTTTTTATCAAGTAGCTCAACGATGAATTTCTAACAAAAGATGAGAGGCTTCTGCCCTACAAATCCATAGTTGATGACTTTAAGAAGTCCTTTACCTCTATCCAATTTGATTAGATTACCAAAATCCAAAACAAAGCCACTAATGTGATGGCCACAATTGGTTCCTTAATTGGCATGCCTAAGGATTGGACAGACTACGAATTCTTGGTTGAGCAACTATTAATCCTTGCATACAACATCCCTGAGAGCGAGATGGTGTGTGAAATTGTAGGTCCTACCTCCCCATGGTACCATGAAATTTACACCTACCTTCACAACAACATCTTACTTGCTGACCTTACCCACAACAAATGAAATTCATTCATTTAATGAACATCATGTTACACCATCATAGCTAATACCCTTTATCATTGTGGATATGATGGAACTCTTCTTAGGTTGTTGAATGAGATTGTAGCCCATATGACATTGGTAGAAGTGCATAGCAGTGTTTGTGGGACCCACTCCAATGGTATGGCTTTGGCTAAGAAGAATCCCATGGCTAGTTACTACTAGCCTACACTAGATCATGATTCTTGTGACTTTGTGAAGAAGTTTCTACCTTCACAGCAACATGTGGACCTGATACACGCTCTTGCCCAAGATTTGCAACCCATTGTAATGTCATGGCCTTTTTCTCAGTGGGGTCTTGATTTAGTTGGCAATATATACCATCTATCATCTGATGGCCACACTTTCATCATCACTACCATTGAGTACTTTACCAAATGGATGGAAGAAATGCCACTCTCCCAGATCACTAGTACTCAAATATCCAAGTTCATCCTCTACCATATTATTTTTCGATATGGCATACCCTCCACCATCAAATTTATGACAACGAAAATCCATTCAAAAACCAATTTGTAAAAGAGATATGTGACACCTTCCATATCCAACACAGGTGGTCCACACCCTATTACCCTCAAGGTAATGGATAGGAATAAGCCACTAATAAAACTTTGATTAAGATCTTAAAGAAGGTTGTCAACAGTACTGGTCGTGATTGGCATCTCCACATTCACCCTGCCCTCTGGGCGTATTCCACATCTATTTGCACTCCTACCAGCACCACCCCATATTCCCTTATCTACGGTGCTGAAGCTATCTTTCTAATCAAAGTTGAGATTCCATCCTTGAGAATATCATTAAAGAATCTCATCATGGAGGAAGAAACATGGGTTGCCAGCTTGGCTCAATTGGAGCTCCTACATGAACAAAGGATCAAAGTGTGCAATCATCTTCAGGCCTATCAAAATTGACCTAGGAGAAGCTACAACAAGAAGGTTCGGTCACATTAGTTCAATATTGAAGATCTAGTCTTGCAGGAGAATCAACGTACATAATAGGACTGAGATAAAAGGGGAAAGTTTGAGCCTAACTGGTTGGGTCCTTATGTCATAAAAGCAAAGTATGGATTTGAGGCATACCACCTTGCCACACCCAAAGGGGAGCCCCTTGCAAAATCTACCAACATTATCCACTTGAAGAATTTTTATACTTAGATCAGCTGGGACTTCCTCCCTGAATTAGAAAAATCCAAAAGAAGTAAAAAATTATCAAAAATACCAAAAAAAATTCAAAAAAGTGAAAAAATCCAAAAATAGTAAAGAAAAATAAATTCATCCTATGGTGAAAACCACCCTTGGTGGCACCTTGGATAAGTACGGTTGGTGAAAACCTTGCAACAAGCACCATCTTTCGAGAGCTTAATCATTATTTATCTTGTGTCCTCATTACTACATGTTCCCCTCCATCCAATAACCCAATCCTATCCTATCGCTTCATTCACATCCCATCTTTGGCCACATGGTATATTTTGATTGAGCATTGGAAAATCATCAACTATCTGAAATCCTGAGTTTTTTAATCCTAATTTTATCTTGTGTCACGTCATCATCTAGGGTCCTTCATTGTTGTTGGCTCCATCTAGTTCTCATCTTGTCTTGTCAATCCGTTTGGTCTTTGTCAAACTATGTTTCCCCTAGACTTTCACATAGGTAAGGCTGATCATTGATTTGCCCCTGGGGCATTTTTGACTGACCCATTTCGGTCCTCCATAATTTGTCTCTATCAGTCCCTTTTCACTCTTATCCATGGTCAATCGTCATTTTTCTTTTCCAAACTACGTTACCCCTATGCTTTCACATAGGCAAGTTTGATCATTTGGTCCTCCCTCGGGGAATTTTTTTATTGTGTCTTGTGTCATTCATCATTAGTCACCATTGTCCTCTTTCTGATTTATCCATGATCTTTTCTTGAACTACGAGGGCTCTACACTTTCACGTAAGCAAGGCTAATCTATGATCAGCCCCCAAGCCCCTAGGTCTATAGAGTGTGTCAGTCTTGTGTCTTGTCATCAAGTATGTCCCTATCTAGTTGGTTCTTAACAAGCAAGATCCTCTAGTATTGAAATATCTCATTTGTATCAAATATCTTGATTCATCTGGGTCATCTTAGTATAGTGTCCATCATCAATCTCAATAGGATGCATACTTCCTAATAAACCTCATCAACCCCATCCATCCTCTTGATCATATGGCAAAGGACGTTTGAAATTGATTGTGATCTTTTGATGCTTTTGGCCTTTTTTTATCATTTGAGCTCCCTATTGTAATTAGTTAAGTTCGCCATAATCTATCATATTATGGTGTGTTTTGACTAATTCACATGGGAAATATCTTGATATTTCTTTCTGTTGCTTGTTGTTGTCTATTGGGTTGTCCCATGTAGTATCCACTAAGACCCATGTGATCTTGTATTATGTTGGGGCATCCCTTTGTGCTTGTGTTTATCCCAATGTCTGGCCTGACCAAAGTATTTGTCACTTTGGGGTGTTGGGATAGTTTCTTTTTTGTTGTGTTTGTTTCATGCATTAGACACTAACTTGCCTTGGTTTCATATATCCTGGCACTTGGTGTCTTATGCTATAGAAAAAATCAGTGCCCTGAAGTTGGAAAATTACACTAGGATTTTCATTTCATGATCACTACCATTGCATTGCATTCATCCTATAATTTATGATTTTGGTTGTGAAAATACTTCACCTTCTCTCCCATTCTTCTCAAGATACTAAGGGTTCTTGATAGGTGAAAAAATCACACCCATCTTCCATTCACCCTACACCTAACATTTATCCACATTCCCATGTAAGTCCTTATTGAAACTTATGTTAAGGTTGGATTGCATTTCATGATTTAACATTCACATTGCATAATAAACATTTTAAGGTCCATACATTTTCAATATGTTAGATTGATTAAATTAAGCATGTTTTAGGTTCATATATTTTCATAACATACATCACCACCTGCATCACAAATTGATTAGGTCCATCACAGATAAAGTCATAACAATTACATCACATCCTACATTGCAAATGTTAGTCGCATCCATCTAAGCATCAACATATCATATCATAAATACATACATTACACCATCATAATCAACATGATCATCTCTAACACATATACATACAATACATCGTCCATAAACATAACCATAAATAAAGTCATCCATCATATACAACAACATAGTGTCAATAAGGGCTGACACATAACATATATAACTATCAAAGTCCAAAATACATCACATAATAATGACCATCACATAAATAACATAAAAAATGCATGTCAATCGTATACATCAAAATCATGGAATATAATAGAAGTACAGGGCTCTGCATCCAATATAAATGGAACTCTATACTATCCATCCACCCTCCACCTATCAAAACTTGGTAGCCTATCACTTGCCAAATGAGCTGCCCATGTCTAACCTCTATGGAGAATCAGGCACTAGCCCTCTACCCAAAGAAATCCCCTATGAATCATTGTAAGCTCAGGCCTGAGTCCCTAATTATTGGGATGGTGTAGGCATCTAAGGTGCCTATCAAACATAATGGAATAGGTGCTGTGCCAAATCTGAAATTACATGATGATACGCAACCATCTAGAACCCTACCTCCCTCATGTTCTCCTCTCACTCAACAGCCTAGTACTGAGTAGAATTCTGCTCATGGAAATACCTTCCTTGATCCCTAGAGATAGCTCTCCTCTCCTACTCCCATGCCTCCCAAGACAAGCATAGTTGTCCCATCTCTTCTTGTACTCAATCTCGCATCTCCTTTACGGCCACTACTTGTGCCTTTGCTGCATCCATCTCTCTTTGTAGCAGGGTGATCCCACAATAGTGGTTTACAATTTTTGGCCAAACTGGACACTGGAATAATTTTTTTAACAAAATCTTCACTTTTTGGCACCTATAGTGGCTAAACAGTGAAGAATTTGAAGATGACGCAAACTAGAGTTTTGTGAAATTTTGTCTTTAGATTCTAAATATTTTTTTTTCAAAATTTTTGGAAATAGATTACACTTATTTTTCCATCCCCCTCGAAAACTAGTTTCTTTCAGAAAACAACATTTTTAAAAAGTGACGCTCACTGTATAACACATCACTTTTTTTCCATGAAGGATAAAATTCTAATTCTTTCGAATTTAGATTCATAACTTTGATATCTAGTGCTTCAACTTGGTTAGATAGTTTTTCATTGAATATTTTTTCTTTAATCAAGTTTCAAATTCAAACCAATTATAATTCATACATAGCGCAACTGTATAATGCGTAACTTTTTTTGTATGTATCAAAATTCAAAAAAAAAATCTTTATTCGATCAAGGACTTAAATATCTAGTGCACTCATATTTTTTATTTTTTTATAATCTACTATTTTTTCACATGTGCATAACAAAGAGCCTGATTTTCGGTGAAAAAGCTACATTCACGAGAAATAAAAAATAAATATAATAATTAAATTAAATTTATTTAAAATTATACTTTTTGGGAAGCTTATAATAAGGACTACATACTTTCAAAAAATATATTTTAAATTAATTTATTTGATCCCCCAAAAGGTAAATCAAAAGTGGTTTTTTATCAGCATTTTGATAGGTGTAAAAGAGACTCTGTTATAGGTATGGTTTAAAACTAGCGAGGTTCTATCCAAGGGGGTTTGATTTAAGGTAGTTTGATCAAACACTCTTCAATTGGAATTATTTAAATTGAAATTTTTAAGGATTAAATCATTATATTTTCTAAAAATATATGATTTCAGCAAAAATTAGATCCTCCCAAAAATTGTAAACCAGCTTTGTGGGATCACCCCGCATCTATATCACTACTCCTGTCTCACAAATACCACTCTACAATGTTAGTATCCATGTCAATGCACTATCCATCTCTCCCTACATAGTCTAAACTTGTTCCCAAGCAATGTCCCTCTCTTCCTGCATCACATGTTCCTGCATCTATGGTTTGTCTCTCTCACCTCAGAGGGCTTGCACCTCTATCTACATTAAATCCCTCTCTCTATACAATATCCAACTAGGCCTTCGCTGTCTCTACCCTCACCCATGTCACACTCATATCCCCAAGTGTTGTATTCACCCTATCCTAGAGCTTAGTCCTCTCCCTCAACAAACCTATGATTTTTACCCTCAACTCCCCCAACTCCCTCTTTACCTACTGCCCAATTCCTATTACTATCTTATCTATTGTCTCTCTTGGTTCCTACTGCCCCCTGGCCTGTAATATGGTCACCTCTTGCTATAAACTGTCATGATCCTCCCTCACCTTTCCCAACTCATCACGTACTCCATATATATCTGCCTACAAACTATCTCTCTCCCTCTCTACCTCCTGTACCTATGAAGTCAAGTGACACACGATGAGTTAGTCATCTCTCTATCCCTTTGACTCTAGTCTGGCTACCTCTACCTAAAGTTTGTTCCTCTTAACCCTAATTCTAATCACCTCAGTCTCTACCACTCTCTACCACTACTATGACATTTGTAGCCTCAACTCAGCCCCCCTCAACTATACAACAAGATCCTTTGGTGGTACATATGGGATCCTTGCCAGTGGCTCCACCTCTTAAACATCCACATCCACATCCATCACATCCTCCATAGGATCCTACTCCACCCCGATCATCACTTGAACTTTCTTCAACTGACCACTCCTCCCCACCCTAATTTTTTTTCTCTCATCCCTCACCTCCCCCTCAGGCTCCATCATCTCCAGATCATGCACCTACTTGGTCTTACTCTCCACCTGAGCTCTCTATAGTTGACTCCTTTGAGCCCTTGTCTTGCATCCTCTAGCGCTTGTATCCACCTCAAGCTCATCTCCCTCATCCCTAGACTCCAAGTGAACCTACTCGGCCTCACTCTCCACGTGAGCTCTCTACAGTTGACTCCTGTGATCCATCATCTACCATCCTCCAGCCCTCATTTCCACCTTGGGCCCATCTCCCTCATCCCTCACCTCCATGTCAACCTGCTCATTCTCACTCTCCCCCTGAGCTCTCCGACACTATCTCTACCTCCTTACTTCCATCACTAGTTGTCTTGCACCTACCTCTACTTCAAGCTTCTCCATCATCTCCACATCATGCCCACATCTCTCCTATTGCCTGACTACTATTGCTACCTCCTACCCTCTCCCATCCCCTTGCTGACCTGCTATACCCCCCTCAACCCTCACTCTAACCCTCCTCCACTATGCCCTCCCCCTCCTCATCCTCTCTAGCTTTCCTGCGGCCTTGGCCTCACCCTTTCCTCCACCCTGCTGTCCTACAACCCCTGTATCACCTTGCTACCCTAGTTTCCTCCTGTCCTCTCCTCTCTTCCACAAATCATCACGCATCCTCTTATCCAAACCTTAAGTCCCCCATAATGGGCTCCATGGGTGTAAGGCTCTCCAACTAATGGTTTCAAAAGCACCCGACATATTGCCTTGTCACCCTTGTATGTACTTCCCCGACACTGCCTAGGTAGGGCACTAGTTGTAGAGTCTCCTAGTGTCATCTAGCAACCATCGATGGAATTAGGTCTCCCCATGGCCACTCTCTACTAATCCATAAAAACATCTTTGGACCCTCCAAAATATCGTGTATAATCCTAAACTGTCTAGCCACTATGTCTAGCTTGTGCACCTCCACTATGTGGGGCTCCCTCCCGACTAGAAAGCATCTGGTCATGAAGTAGTCTCATTGTCTCTCCTCATCATCCCTCCATCTCATAAACCATCAAAACATGTACAACCACCACATTATCTCCCTCTCTTGTAGGTTGTCTAAGGACCTCCTCCATCTATCTACATCCCCTTGGCCCTCATGGTGTAACACTCAGCCCTCCTCTTGATCATACAACAAAGTTAAGGGTGTTGTCTCATCTGCCTGCCCCTCCCTCACCACTCTTGGCCTAGCCACATTGATGTGCTCCTAGGCCCACACTTGTAGCAATATCACGTGTCATTCTAAGCACCTCACGATAACAAATGGTGTGCATGTCTCTGTAAAGATGTTCCAGCATGCATGTACCCCATAAAAAATACCCCTCTCTCACTCCAACAATGTGTTGAATCACATCCATAAACCTCAAGCTGCAAAATCACCCACTCTGGTCTAGTAATTGTAGTGTACTGATTAGCACACACATATATAGTGGTAACGGTGGCACCCCCAATGCTAGGAATCAGTCCACATCCAACTGCCCCCTCTACATCGGTAAGTCATCTCTCCCAAACAACACCCACATGGTGTAATCCAACTCCTCCCCCACCGACGTCATCATGCTCACCAAATGGCCTATTATGGGAAGCCTCAAAATCTACCATACATACTCTAAGGTCACTGACATCTCCCCTGTCAGAAGATGGAACATCGATGTTGTTGAACTCCATCGCTTGATCAACATCATCAGCAATGCATAATGTGCTATAATCATCAGGTATCCTAATAAATACAACAATCTTTCTTGCTCCAAAGCATGGTGATCAACTCTAGTCATAGTTGCTATCATCGTTGCCAACACCTCCAAATGCCTCTTGTGTGTCCGTAGTGAGTCAAAACTCTAGATCTATATGGCCCCACATGTCAGTCCTCTTATCTTTTCCATTTCTTCCTATGTTTTATGTCCTAACCCTCAAATGACATTTTACTAATTTTCCTCTCCCCCTCTTCTGACCTGTCTTTTTTTCAATCTCTTCTTTCTTTTTCTCTTTTTCCTTCCCCCTTCCCTTGGATCGGTGGGTGGACTCACCCCCAGCCTAGGGCAAGCCTACCCTAGATTAGTAGGTAGACCCATCCCAGGCCCTGGGTGCCTCAACAAGCGAACCCACCCCACCTCAGCAAGCAGGACCCACTCCAGGCTAGGCTAACCCGCCTAGGCGGGTTTGCCCCTATGCTCCCTTTTTCCCATTTTTTTTCTAGGTCTTGCCCGACCTAGTGACTACCTCCCCTTTTGTCCCTTTCCCTTTTCAAGCATTCTTTTCATCTTTAGGTTGCATTTGCCCTCTAGCTGGGTAAATTCACCCCCGTCATGTGCCTCTAACAAGCAATTTTTCCTATCCACTTGGTGAAATCAAAATTTCACCCCGACCCATTTTTCTACACTACGGTCCCAAAAGCAAAACCCAGATCTCCAAAAAAGCATAAAAAATTAAAAAAACACATACAAAATGCTTAAAATCATAAAGGGGGTTTTGAATCTAACTTGGCATGGAACTATGTACCGATCATAGAAGGCCCACACCTCCTATGCTTGGTCCCTCTATCACAATCATTGGATCATCTCCCTCTATTTCCCTTTGTTTGGACAACCCATCCAACTTCTTCCATGTTGGGGCATCATTTCCTGATCACTTCCTCCATCTACATTTTATTTTTCTTCAAAACATTCTTATTCTAGCAATATATTGAAGAGGGGAAAAATGTACACATCTAAATTTGACTACTCCCATACGATCAAATTCACCTCTTTATTTGTCTATCTCATTAATATTAATTAAATAATTTATTTAATTAAGATTGCACCTTTTGCCTAAAGTCCCTAAAGTATTTAATTTAACAATTAAATGCTTTACCTTACACCTTTTCCTCTCTAAATTAAATAAACATATCAATTTATTTAATTTAGCCATTTGACCTTTTTGAATAAAATCAATTTTTAATTCTTCATTTTTCTCTTTCCTTGTCACATCCTCCATAATCTCTCACTTGCTTCTAATCTCTCGTTATTTTCCTTAATCAATTATTTGCATGACCTTAATCTAATCCCCTTGCTACATTTAGCATATCTTTTTGGTCAACCTTCAAATTTGCCAAATTTGGCATTGACCCTCTTCCCCATGTGAATTTTTAATTCACATTTATTCATCCAAAACTCCTCTCTTCCCCATGTGAGTTTTTAATTCACATTTATTCATCCAAAGATCCTCCCTTCCCCATGTGAATTTTTAATTCACATTTATCCTTCCAAGACTCTCCTTATTCCCATGCAAAGTTCTACAACCTTTGACTTGTCATATCACCCACATGTGCTAAAAATCTTACTTTTTGGGAACTTGGCTTTATCCACAAGATCTTTCCCAATCATGTGAATTTTTAATTCACATTTATTTCTCCAACCACTTTCCTCTTCCCCATGGAGATTTTTGAGGAATACTAAAATTCCTTATATGTTACTTTCCTCTCATATTGGAACAAGAAGTTCTTTTTTGAGGAAATCTTTTCATCTCGTAATGTACTTTCAAAGTACTTGTCTTTCTTCCACATCATTTTTCCTTCCTCCATATCACTTGTACCCTTTCCATCTCACCATTTCCTTTTGCCACTTTACCCTCCACATGGAAAGATGTGAGGGCTTGTGAGTCCTCAACTCACCAGATACCTACATCTTGACCATGATAGCTCAATCCTAGCCATTGAATTCTCTAGAGAATTCAAATTCTTCTATAAACACCCCCCTTCTTTCCTTCATTAAGGAACCTGAAGCAATTTGTAGAAAACTTATGATTCTAAGTCATTTGAGCTTCTTGCATTCCATAGCACTCCTTGCATTCAATCCATTTTACATACCTGCCTTCATTCCATCATCATGGCATACTTAGTTTAGTTTTCATCCCATCTTGCATCCATTCTTTGCATCACTTGTCATCCAAGGGAAAACATATCCAAGCAACATGAAGGGCTAACCACGAACAACACAAGTGAAAGGTATAATCTTTGTTTGCTTTATCTTATTGTTTCATTTGTGTTAACATTTTCCCAATACTGATGTGTCTTGTGTTGTTTCCTTTTGCATTTCTAGTTTATTTTTGCATTCTTAGATAGGAAAAAATGATTTCCCACAGTTGCTATTATTATAGTCCATAAAAAAAAATCATTGGGTGTCCAAAAATAGTAAGGAGGTGAAGAATTATTTTGGAATTATTATGACAAAGATAAGATGTGGGCCTGAATCTTATGGAAAAGGTGATAATCATAAATTATCTGAAAAGCTCCTAAAATTCACTATCCCTATTATATTCTATTGGAAACTTTTGCTAGGTGAACAAAGATGGTAGGTGGGCCATGTAACATTTTGTCATTATTATGATAGAGATAAGAAAAGGAGGTTCAATCCTATGGTGGAGGCGATAGTCCTAGACTATCTAATCGGGTCTACACATTATCGAGTCTTCTAATTATTTCATTGAGGATAGTTCCTACCATGTTTTGGTTTGGATTCCATAATTACTAGAATGACAGCTATAATTTGTTGGAGAATATCCATCCTTAAGGATTTTGGACCTACAAATTAGATAACCAATAGAATCAATATTATTCATGCCTCCATTTCTTATCCAATATATAATGAATTCCCTTAGAGAGGAGGTGATATATTTAAAGTTATTTTGAATTAATATATTAATACATTGAGCCAACACTAGGTAAACATTCCTATATAAACTCCATTGAAGTAATAGTTTATTATTATTTAATGAATGTAATCAAGCTTGGAAAAAATGTTATCTAATGCATTTATGTCTAGCACATATACGTGCTTGTGAGTTATTAATACAAGATTTGTTAAATTGTAATTAACAATACATATATCTAAATAAGGGTACTAAGATTCTTGTATGCCTTAAATGAGTAGTCTTTTGTTATATGCTAGTGCACAAGGTAATATGTGTTTATAAATCGATATATTACATACATAGGTAAAATGACCAATATTTTTCTTTCATTTCCAAGAACCTCATATGCTTTGAGCATTATTTAAGCATGCTTTGCTAGGTTACGTGTAAAGCCATCCATCTAGGTGATATATGAGTGACATGAATAGAATTGTATGCAAGGAGACACTTCCAAACACAAAAATTAAGTGTTTGTGTGAGTTAACTTTATGATCCCATGTATAAAGAATTTTTGATAGAATTACCTATGGACCTTTTTGATTGATTATCAATATGGCTAAAACAACAAAAGGAAATATCAAAAGGAGGTGGAAATCGGATTCAAAAAATCTTGTGCAACTTTAATGGTTGGTTATAGTTTTCACATGTGTATTAACACATTAGTTATGGATGCTTTTAACATTTTCCTATGACATTTTAAAAACCAATTTTTATATTTACTTCCTTTGTGTTAAATTTTACTATCTTTTTTTTTTTTTAATCAAATCTTGTTAAGACTTAATTACTAAAGACACTTGTATTACTTCTATGATAGCAACATTCATTCTCTTTCCCACTTTAAATATAATGTAACATAGGTGGCAGCAGCTACTAGAAAAGGATAGAAATTTGTGTGCTAATTTTGTGTGGTAGGTGAAATATATATATTCTAATGCTTCACCTATATGAGAAAAACCATTTAGATATGACAAGTCCTAAGTAGACCGTTCATTCTCATGAATGATAGATTTTTGTGAACCACTACTCATAAAATATAGATCAATCTACATAATTAAATCCCCATTAAACATCATATAGTTTTTTTTTTCCTAATCTTTAACAATTTAAGAGTTTATTTCAAGTCCTCAATTATCTCATAATAGTTCTATTTTAAATTTACTTTTTAGAGATTCACCATACCTACTAAATTGTCAATATTTTATAAAAAAAATGAATTTGCTTTATCCATAACAAAGACAGTCATTTCACAAGGGCTGATCCTACCTTTCAAAAAACATCCTATTAAAGTAGCACAAATTATCTGTTAGAAATGTTGTATATGTACTATAGAAGGCACTCCAACGCCAAACTTTCTAGATTAAATTTGCAGCTTTCATGTTTGAAATTTGCACAACTTTAATGTGCACCTTTTAATAAATATCTAATATGTTAATATTTTGTAGAGTATACATTTCTATATAATTATCTATTTTTTAATTAGAGATAATAATTCCAGATTTTTAATTGTATATACAATGACAACATTTCAAAACTGAAATTAAAGTAACGGCATTGATTGAATAATTTTATTAAAATAATAATTAATATGAGTAAAGCTGCAAATACCAAAGAATCAGATTTTTGTCAAAACCTTACATTTTGAATTAGGTAGCCTAATTGTTTAACAATCAACATCCATTGGCAATTTAAAATAGTGCCCGCAATTTGCTTGGCTTATTATAACCCGTCAAAAAAATTCGCTAGGTGGAGAGAGATGGCTGGTGGGCTTGGTACCATTTCGGCATTATTAGGACAGAGATAAACAGGGGCTCCGAATATGCGCTCTGTCAAGTTTTCTGCTGATTTCATTGAGCGTACTTCTTGTTCATATTCCACAAGTACCACGTTGCAGAATGGATTACAGCTATACTTTGTTAGGTATTCTACTAATTTTCCATTTTCCTGCAGACCGAAGAAAATGTTGGTTGTCTTTTTCTGAATATGTTGAAATCCAACTAACAAAAAAATGGAGCCGAGAAAAGCGCTCAATCAAAGAAAAAGAAGTGTTGACAGCATGCAGACCCTTTCAGACGTATTTCTTGAAGAATGGTAAGGGAAGTCTTTCAGAGCGGGCAACCAAAGAAAAACAGATGGGACCAAGCATGGAAAAATTGTAGAAACATGGCGAATTGAGGAATCTGAAAAGATGCATCTCTTCATGAATGGTAAGTCAATCAAACAAAGAGAAGAGTTGATAGCGCACAGTCAAGTCCTCTTTTCAAATTCCACAATTACTTTTCCCTTTCCATGCAGACCGAGGAAATGTTGTGTGTCTTTTCTATAAAGATGACGAGACTCCAACAAACAAGAAGGATGGAGACATGCAGAGCGCTCAATCAGAGAAAAAGAATGGGACCAATTGTGGAAAAATGGTAGAATACACATCAAATTGACGAATCTGAACGGGAACACTGCGGAAAGTATGTGAATCAAATAAAAAGAAGAGTTGACAGCGCATATAGCAGATGTATTTCTTGAAGAATGGTAAGTCAAGTCTTTTGGATCGCGAACAAAGCGCCTACCACGATGTTTTGCTCATTTGATAATTTATCTTTCATGGCTACGGGCATTGACGAACGGGAGCGCTTTTTCTTACCCACTCGAAGTATTCAAGAATTAAATTAAAACAGTATTTCAGCAATACGTGTTTTAACATAATTCTATAATCACGATGGAATCAATGTTTGGGTAAAGTGTAACTCCAATGTAAATGTATGGAATAATTTTCCGTCTAATGACAGGCATCTTCTATACAATTATTTTCTCAGTGATAATATTTTTCAATGTAGATTTAAGATTAAGATTTTATTGTTTTTTGAAAAAAAAATTAGATATGTAAATTTTATTTAATTGATCTTTAAAAGTTTATATTTTTCAAGAGGGAAATAAAAAATACTGATTATTTTTTATTATTTATAAATGTAGACTTCATTCAATTTACATTAACACTTTTCAGATGTTTGAAACAATTCAATATTGTTATTATTCTTCATTAATATGATGTGAATATTTGTACATAAGTGTCTCTATAATGTCCATAACATGTTCAATAAATAGAAGGAAGAATCTTCTTCCTAATGAGGACATGAATTTGGTAATTATTTTATGTTATTTCTCTTTTTGGTTTAAACACTTAGGTTACACTCTTTTTCTTTTTTGAAAGAGGATAATTATTTATTATTTTGAAATGTGTATGGTATATGTGTAAAGTAAAATCCGTATGTTTGTATTAATTTCATTTAATTTTTTAATTATTATGAGGAAATGTCTCTATTTGTGTATTGCACAACCTTATGTATAATTAAGCTTGCTTGTCTAGCTTTTACTTGTCCTTTTATATGTACCTTCCTATGAATTAGGCCCTCACATTATCCATATATGTGCATGCATTAATATATTCATCTAAGTATTATATTTATTATGCCTATCCATACATGTACCCTAATATAACTTTTATCCACCTAGATCTAGTTGTTTTCCACATAGGATCATTTATGTGATCAATTAATTGAAACCTACATTTTTAAAATCTCAATTCAAATTTTAGCCAATTATGACCCATTATTTTCATACATTAAGATGACTAAGTAAATTAGTTTTACAAAATCTAATGTAATGTGCAAGTATTTAAATGAATTCTATAACATTTATGTTAAAAATTTGGAATCCACAAGTCCTTTCTCATTCAAAAATACTAAAGGAGCATTAAATATAAACACTATTATATTTAATGTACTGAGTGAAGCAATAAATTTGCATTCATAGTTCTAAGGCGCTTGATTTCTTTCTATATAGTATTTTATATGTATTTTAATGGGTTGGCCTAGGAGAACACGTCTCCTTAAAACACCATGACAACCCTCACAAGGTATTGTTAAATACAACTAGTCTTCATATTTGTCGAAAAGGCTGAGTAGATCTATAAGTGAACTAAGTCAAATAGAAGATCAAATGTATGCATTATATATGGTTGAATTCAAATGCAAAGGAGGAATCTATGACTAAAAATTAGAATCTTATAAAAATGATCTTAGACTGAGTATAGATTTATTCCTAGATGTGAGGTATTTTATTGATAGAGAGATTACACATTAAAGGAAGAAAAAAAATATTATTTTATAATATTCATTAGTTGAATTCATTCTTTAGATAACAAGCTAGACTACCTAAAGAGTAAATGTTGAACAAAAGAATGGTTTAGTTGTATTACCTTTAAATATTTTTCATAGTATTCCTCTAAGTTTTTAATTAATGATTGAAAATTTTAGGTGGCGTGATAAAATTATGTCATTTATGGGCTAGTTGGTTAGTCATTTCATACTATAGTAGGCAATTAGTTGGAATACATAATGGTCATACACGTACATGTTTTTATTACAAAAGTAGGGGAAAGGGCCCCTGAACCCAAATAGAGAAAGACCAACCAAATAGACGGCCAATAAAACTACCACCACAGAATAGTAGAACCAAAATTGTAGACCAACCCCCCAAACTAAAGCAACAACCTTACCTAGCATGAAACAACACAAGACCAAATGACCAAGAAACCACCAAAACTATGAAGGTGAAAGACCAAAAAATAACAAAACCATAACCAAATAAAATGAGAAGGCGCATAGACATAGAAAGTACTAAGGCACATAGGCCATAAAAAAATTTAAAAAAACATAAACTACTTTCTCAGACTGTAGATCAAGTCTCATTCCCTTATCGGTTGCTCCAACTCCTTACTGCATTGCTCCATCTCCTCGATAGTTATGTCTTCCTACCACATCTCCATTACCCGAGAGGAGTTCATCTTCCTATGAGCTTTCCTAACTTTGGAAAAAATATTCATAGTACCAAATATAGCCCTCCTCATAGTTCCCAAAGCGATAGACACCATTTTGTTAAATGCCTTATCCATTTTGTTCACTTTATCTTAAAGCTCACAAGAATTTATTGAGATAATACTCAAAGGGCCTATCTTTTGGCTTCATTTCCTTGTCATTTTCCTCCATCACTTACCTACCCACATCCTATGTGGCTTTCATTATCTCATCCTCAATTTCTTTTGTAATCTACTTTTCCCCTTCATCCTCATTGTCCTTTGAATCTTGAACCACCGCTTGATCAACTCCCTCCTCATCATCATCATCTTCATTTCTCATGGAGTCCTCTAAAAGTTCCTCACCCAAAATGACATAAATTTCCTTCTTGATGATATTTAGAGGAGCCATAGCCACTTCTTCAAGTTCTTCATAGCTTAGGTTCTTTCCTTTGGCAGAATGACCTGCGAACCTAGCCAACCTCCTTCTTCCTTTCCTACTGCTAGAGTCCTCCACTTTTCCATGTTCTTCCTCATCCTTTATTTCAATGGTGGCTCTTTTAGTCATTTTAAGTTCAAATTTGTTGTGTTCTTTCCTTTTAATGCTCGAGGGATTACAAGGAGGGTTTTTAATACTCTCTTTACCTTTCACGGTTGAGACAATAGGGTCCCCTTTAATTAAGAGGCCTTTTTATTGAGGATTGTTGTACATACATGTTTCTAATATCATGATAACAATATATTTTGAAATTTAATTACATACTAACTTTAGCTATAAGGATATAAAAAAATAACAAACATGATGTATTTTATTAAATAGTTTAGCTTTGTAATCCATAATGTCTATAAGAAAGTGATAACAATATATTTTGAAATTTAATTACATACTAACTTTAGCTATAAGGATATAAAAAACTAACAAACATGATGTATTTTATTAAATAGTTTAGCTTTGTAATCCATAATGTCTATAAGAAAGAACTCTATGAGAGATTGTGTGAAAATAGTTATATTTTTTATTTTTGGGTCATAATTTATAATGAGGAAAAAGCATCCATTACTTATTTTTTGCAAGTATAGTAATCATTTTGGAATTTTTGTGATGACCATGGAGTATTTTAGTTCATCTTCGTTGCACCATACACATTTCATTACGTGTCAACTTAAAGGTAAAAGAACTTTTTTTTTTTCCCCAAGAACAAGTCATATTTTGTCCCTTAACTTATTTTCTTTATCTTGTGTGTGATTATCCTCTCTTTTATCCTCTTATATATCGTTGGAGTTGTATAAGTCACTTAGTTCCATTCCAAGTAAAAGTGAATGATTATCATACCAATACTTTCCAATGAACAAGAAAGATTTATTTTGTTGAAAAAATTCAATAAGGCAAGTGATTATATGTGCACTTATACAATGGAAAAGAAATTCCAAATAACACATTCAAAATTTCATTGTCAAAGGCAGACTTATGGGAAGGAATTTAAATTTTCAATTTCAATGTTGAAAATTGCACTATGAAGGGTTCCCATAATAAGGCATAACGAGGTTTAGTTTGTGAAGAACAATTCTAAAAAATGAAGTGTTAAAATAAAAATGCAAAAGGAAGTATTTTTTTTCAAATGATCCAACTTGTATGTATAGATTTGTATAGGTTGTGCAGAAAGTAAACTATCAAATCAAGGATTGAGATCACATTATTGAGGGTAAACTTTAATGAAGTAAATACATCAACAACAAATAAACTTCTCACTTCATATTATTATGGCCACGCCTATATAAATTAGAGAAACATTAACATTTAATAGTTAATTTTCCTATTGCTAGATGTGTACCTCTATAAATGAAAGAAAAATTTACTTTATTAGATATGGAACTTTATCCAAAAATATGTGACTAATTATAGAACAATGTAGTTATTTTAAATACCTTTTATTTCATTTGAGTGTTCTTCCAAAGAAAATAATGGATTTTTTTATAGATGTTTGATCATTCAAGGATTAATTTAATTTTTAGAATGAGATTCAATGCTAGATAAAAAAGAATGTGCATGTAGGTACACACATAGACACACACGTATATAGGAGTAAGGTGCAAAAAATAGAAGTGACTTCTATTTAAGTAAGACCTCTACATTTTCTTGGTGTCATCTGGAGGGTGTTGGATGACATAGATTTGGCAGGCGCGTATGTGGGAGAGCAGGGTGGCAACAGTTATTAAATGCGAGCGGATGGGTTGTGGATGAGTATTGGTCGTCCGTGGTGAGGAGTCATTTCGACAAAGCAGGAAAGATGGGATGTTTTTTGGAGGGTGGGGCAATGGGTTGGTCGAGGCTTGCATTTATAGTAGGCAGCGGATGGTGTCATTTGCATTTTGCATACGTGCAGTGATGGAAACCCCCATCAGCCTCCCATCAGGCCGAAAGCTTTGGGCTTTCTACGACAGAATTCGCCATGGGAGGCTCAAGTCTTTGATAAAGGTTTGGGACAAGCTGGTGTTAGGGGTGGTAGAGGTGCTGCTTGGCGAAGAGTTCATGTGTTCGGTGGAAAGATGGCAGACGAATGCGAACATCACGGCTCGGCTTCTGGCTTCGCTATTGGACATGGGAGAATCGAGAGCCATGGTGATGGTGATGGCTCAGAAATTAGTCTGGGAAAATTTGCTGGAGGGCGCGATGGATGTGATAATTGTTGCGGAATCAGGTATACGGGTTCCTCGGCCCCAGGATTTGCATCGAGCATTGGTTCCTAGCGAATGGGTTCGGTTCTATCCGTTCATTCTCGACTTGAAGGGCGAGGATTTGCTCCATCACTGCGCGTGAGCCAGGTGTGGTTTGATATTCCTGAAGCATTATCTGTATCTGGAGCCTTCAGGTGGTGTGGATTGGAGGCATTTGTTTAGAGACTTCCTGATAGCAGATGCGGTGATATGGGTAGATTGAACTGTTTAATATATGTATCTACAAATTTTGGCAAGCGTCGTGTTTTTTGTGTCGATGCTCTATTGGTAGGAGGGGTGTTGGTAGGTCTTCTGCAAGGTGATAGTTAGTGCACTGGTGTTAGGGTGGCCGTTGGCCCGGTAGGGTTTGGTGGTAGTTTTTGCAGTCAAATTTTCCAGAACTATGCAATGTAAACGCTTTATCTTTATCAGTAATAAAAAATATGTATTTACGAATTAAAAAAAAAGACCTACATTTTGTTCTTGTACAAGAAATGTTCACTTTAAAAAACAATAATGAGTAGCAATATTTTGAAAGCCACAATATTAGATTACAAAAAGAGAGGAATGTAAAAAGAGAAAAAAATATTCAAGTTTTTAGTTATCATTGAACTCCATAACTAACTAGCAAGGTTACTGTAACAATGAACAGGTTAGAAATCATAATTTGAAGTTATGAAATTTTAAATGATCCTTACAAATTATTGAAAAGAATTAGTTATCTAAAATAGTTTTTCATTAAAAGTTCAGTGAAATTTCATAGTGTTTTGTAAGACATGTATTCAATAATGTTTTCTTCTACCATACAAATATGTAATGTCTATGATTTAATAACCATCATAGTAATGATGCATAGACTTTAAATTTGAGATGTCAATCTATAATACCTATATATTTTAAGACTAAATTTAGGATATTGTCGATTAAGGATAGTACTAAAAATTAGGGTAAATAACCAACAACAAAAAAATCCACTTAGTATGTAAATTTAAAATTACCAATTCAAGTATCATTTGATTAATAATTATATAAGTTTGAGGAACATTAGCTAAAAAAAATAGAAAACATCCAACAAATAAAATAAAATCCAACACCAAATATATATATAGAGAAACCATTTCAAAAAATGATCTCACTTAAGGAGAAGACAAATCTATACTAGTACAATGATATGCTTAACCATAACATTATTTTAGGTATTAACTTAACCCCTCTTAATTAGGATGAATGGGTGTGTCCCTCTATAGTTATCCCTATAAATAAGGAAGTTAGCTCTTTCCCACACCATCATAACTGAATCTCTCAAATTAATGTATTATTATCTAATTATTGGAGGTCATCCCTTCTAAGTGGTCTACTATTTTACTTAAATTTACATTTATTTCTAAGAAATCTCATATCAAATGGCATTTGAGCTATTATTTGTGCGAATAATATTTTTTCATCATAAAACTTAAATATTAATAATTAGGATTTTTTTGTTGAGGTTTAGACATACACATAAAATAAAGTTGAAAATAAAAAATCAAACTTTTATGATACATTTTACACAACTTATTTCATTTTTATTTCATTTTAACTAATTTGCTCTATAGTTTAAAATTTTGGAATTCCATACACACACACACACACACACACACACACACACACACACATATATATATATATAGTGAAACATTAGGTTAGGTTAGTTCTTTATAACTTATTTCTAGAAATAAAATAAATTCTTTAATTTATTTTTCAATGTTTAGTCAAAACACAAACATCAAAGTTTATCATAGCCCTTATTCTAAAATTTAATGGTTACAACTTGCACTAGATACTATGATCCCTTACTTAGTAAAACATTATCTAGATTTAAAAATAAAAACACACTTGAAGCCATGCCATATTTTGGACTTGAGGACTTTCCTACAAATAATAGACCCAAGAACCCTTTTTATTGTACATCACTTAAAATATAATAAAAATTCCATTGAGACATGGAAACGTCACACATTTTATTTAGGATAAATTATTTTATCCATTTTTCACATCATTAAATGATGATTTATATAGGTTTCAAAAGGAACTATTATTGGAAATGAATTCCCAACAAAACCACCAAGGTGGGTACAACCTTAATGACTACAATCAAGGGATAAGAGGATATTTAAAGGTCCAAAATCAATCTTTTCAAAACTAGACATACAATGGTTTGATCCAGTACAAATATAATTTTATGGATAAATCTCATAGAATGTAATAATTTTAGTGTTTTCATTTAGACAGTTATAATTCTTGGCTTAGACTTGTTGATCTATATACTTTAATATATTACATCAATGTGTTCTCATCATGTTATTTTGTATTGGGACCTAAAGATTATGGTTCATATTTATTATTATAATATTATTATGGTTAGATGTAAAAGTAGCTTTACTTGGCTTTATGTGTGTGTGTGTGTGTGTGTGTCTAAATATAAATGTTGTGAATAGATGCTACAACTATTATATGACTCTTGGATGCATTGATTTATAGAATCTATGGTGATATCCTTTATTCTCATGATTATAGTATGCTTCAACTATTATATATGCTATATTTATGCTTGATGTGTGACTGGAGCATGCAAGAAGAGAGTTATTTTTCATACCTAAATACATAGAGGTTTACAATATTTCCTCAAAAATGGTTTTTTTTGGTGATATCACATTGGGCATTTTTATTATTTCTCCCTAGTCATACTCAAATTGGGCACAAGATGTGTCAAGTGTGATCCTATGTAAACCTAGTTCTCAATTGGAGGCAATTATAGAGCTCGTTCATGTTGTGGGTTACCCATAATTGTATGAATTTAATTTAATTGTTTAATTTCCCTTTTCTCAAAAATATGTTTTGATTCAAATTAAATATTGCATAGTATCTAGTTGAAATGATTTTAGGAGATTGGGAATCATTCCATTTAAGTGACTTCATTTTAAAATTGTAAGCTATGAAGAAACTTACAAAAATCAAAATATCATAAAATGCATTGTAGGAAAAAAGGAATATAAATTCTTGAAGGATTTTAGGATCAAGGAAATCAAATCCAAGCACAAAATGATGAAAAACAAGCTTAATATATTGATAGAATGAGAAACCTTAAATAGGAAAATACATGGAAACCAAGATCCACAAAATGTGGATAGGAGTGGAGTGGTGGCAAAAGTTCAACCACAAAGATACGGTGAGACTCCTAACCACCCATGAATTAAGACTCCTTCAACATGGAGTGGTGGCAAAAGGTCAACCACAAAGATAGGGTGACTCCTAACCACCCATGAAT
Organism: Sequoia sempervirens; assembly: GCA_007258455.2. Lineage (NCBI taxonomy): Eukaryota > Viridiplantae > Streptophyta > Pinopsida > Cupressales > Cupressaceae > Sequoia > Sequoia sempervirens. The sequence goes on from VDFB02373365.1 coordinate 345,228,833, forward strand.
GAAGGGAAAGAATCCTTCAACATGGAGTGGTGGCTGATAACCACCCACAAAGATAGGGTGAGACTCTTAACCACCCATGAATGAAGGGAAAGATTCCATCAACATGGAGTGGTATGGGAATAATAAAGATGGGTCTCAACTACTAGGCCATGTTAGGTACCCATAAACAACATGAAATCTCTCAAAACTAGAGAAAAGGAGAAAACAACATGGGAGAAACTCCTCTCCAAAAGAGAGAAAAAGAAATAGTTGTACTAAAGAAAGAAGGTTAGTAGGAGGACTCAATTTGAGCCCCCAAGGACTGCTTCTATCATACAAGTACAATAGATGTCCCCCTAATAGAAGGAGAAAAAGAGGATATGAATCCCCCCCATAAATAAAAATGTCTCATGCCAATGATGAACATCTAAAGAAATAGATCCATTGGTGATTGGAGAAGCCAATCCAAAAGAATGGGTGATTCTAGAATCCAAATCTAGATGATGTGTGCCTCTGAAAATTGCTCACGTGCCCACATGTCAACAAGTGATGATGTCAATCCAAGATCATGTGAAGATGAATATAGAGAAAGTTGCAAAGATGACAAAGATGGTGGGCCAACAATGATGATGTGGTTGTAAAAAAATTATTCAAACTAAAGAAGAAAGATGCAACTGTTGAAGAATTTCAAAGATGCCCTTCGTTAGGGATGATGCCATTGTTTATCCAATGTTCAATATTTATCTTGCTAGAAAGAAACTTTGGAAGCACACAAGGATGAGACACTAGAATCTCATGTAGACATGAATTTAGAATATAAAAACACCTATGGTTGTTGATGGGAGGAGTGGTGCAAAGCTTGGTAGCTAATTAGCAACTTTAATATTCTAAGTTTGTTTATTTAGAAGCAAAATGAAAGAAACCTATACTAGATGCTTTACAAAAATATGCATGCATCTAGAACCAAACATTTAAATTTTCCTCCATTGTGATGAAATCATGCCTCCAAAAGCTTAAAGATGTCTAACCATCTTCCTAAAATTGTAAAATCACAACAATGGAAACAAACTAAAAAAACATTGGTTCAACTATGGCTTGCTCTATCTCCATATAAAGCTCTAATACCATGAAGGATTTTAGGATCAAGGAGATAAAATGCAAGCACAAAATAATGAAAAACAATCTTAATAGATGGATAGAATGAACAACCTTAAATAGGAAAGTACATGGAAACCAAGATTCACAAAATGTGGATAGGAGTGGAGTGGTGACAAAAGGTCAACCAAAAAGATAGGGTGAGACTCCTAACCACCCATGAATGAAGGGAAAGACTCCTTCAACATGGAGTGGTGTCAAAAGTTCAACCACAAAGATAGGGTGAGACTCCTAACCTCCCATGAATGAAGGGAAAGAATTCTTCAACATGGAGTGGTGGCAGATAACCACCCACAAAGATAGGGTGAGACTCCTAACCACCCATGAATGAAGGAAAAGACTCCTTCAACATGGAGTGGTGGAAGATAACCACCCACAAAGATAGGGTGAGACTCCTAACCACCCATGAATGAAGGGAAAGACTCCTTCCACACGGAGTGGTGGTGGATAACCACCCACAAAGATAGCATGAGGTGTCAAAGACCATTTCCTTGACACCTAAGCATAAAGACACCTAAGTAGGCTTAAGTAAGCCATGTGTACATCTATGAGTATACCAACAATTCTAAATAAAAGAAAATAGAAAATGTGATAATTATAAAGAGGCATAAAGGGAAAATAACTTAATCTATTTTTGAAATTATTGTATTTTGGAATGAAATGGCTCTAAAACCCTCTCATTTTGTAATCTAAAAATTAGAGGATTTTTCTTGCCTTGGATTGTATGAGCTCGGAGATTGTATTGAAATCTGAGGATTAAGATGCATTACATTATGTGATTGATTTTCTTCATCAATTAGGTTGAGGTTGAATAAATCAAGAATTGGGTGAAGCTGAAAATTTAGGATTATTTTTTCTATATTCTTGTATTCATTTTAAGTTTGAATGTCATGCTCACCCTTAAGGTGGAATATGGATCATTTTTAGATTGATTTAATAAATTAGTTTTATTTTTTCTTTTTCTTTTTTTTTGAAAATTTCCATTTCTTTTGCCTTCACTATGACAATTTTTTTGAGAATCCTTAAAATGTGAATTTTATTTCATGGAATGGTTGTTTTTCAAACCAAAATCAAAAGAGTATGTCTCATATTTTGAAAATTTTAGAAATAAGAAAATAGAAAATATAGCTTTTATTAGTGGTGTTTTGGGTAAATTCCATAGTTTTATTGGAAAAAATAAATTAGAAAATTTAAATTATAGAATTTAAATGAACTAAAATGGGTGATTTCATGTCTCATTTATTTTATGTGATTGATATAAAATCATGTTCAATAGTTTATTATTTTTTTGTGAATATTTTGTGTACCACACTTAGAAATTTGTACTGTCATGAGGAATCTAGGATGGAGATATAGAGAGTAGCATATAAATGGCTTTCAACATTTTTTAGGATCCAAAGTCTCTTGAGGATATGAGGTGTGGTGATTTATTAATAAGTGGTAATTTAGTTTTTTTGGGGAAACTAAAATAAAACAAGTTAAATTAATTCCTATGAGATAGCTAGAGTGATTATATGCGCTTGGTATTAGGATAGAATATATGTTGTTTTTGGGGAGTGATCGATGTTGTTGATTGGCTATATGTGTCTTACTTGTGAAGGGCATAAAAAATCATTCTTAGCTAGTACCATAGGATAATTTTGATGAAAATCTATACCTCCTCTCTAATACCTCATCCTTGTTGATATTGAAGTTCATATCTAATATGATTAGGTATTCTTAGACATCTTGTGTTATTAGTTGAGTGAAAATTTTATATTTTTCATACCCATTTTGTATGTGCATCATGGTTGGCATGTGTGTAAGCCTTACTCCAATTTTCGGTGTGAGTATACTTGTAGCCCTTGAGACTATCTCCAAACACATTGGGGTGAACTTATAGGTACCACATAGTTGGTGGATATGGGGAAACTATTGGGGATTATTGGATCCACTAGAGAGCTTTGGGATTGAGATGAAGCATGGAAAGACTTCATATTTCATTTATTTAGTTCTTGTTTATTATCTTGTAAAATGTGTATTATAGGAAATTTGAGTCTTATTGAATTGTAATAAAATTTTAGAAAATCATAAGTAGAAGGATTGTAAACTAATGACATTAGTTGTATTGATATTATATTTTTTTGACCATGCATCAACTTTTATGTTGAACATGTATGATAATTTATATGATTTTTACCCTTACTATGATATTGGTTAAAATGAACTAGAGCACATTTTAGTTTGGATTTAAAAATAAATATGATTCTTAGAAAATATATAATTTTGGTAACATTAACCCATTATTTCCCATTGCATCTCTATGTTTGTTTAGAGTTAATAGTTTTCTTTGTTGACATGCCATTTTGGGTTATCCTTAAGCTCTTGGAGTGAAAAAGATGTGTTGGATACTGTATCCTTCATTTCTTTTTTTTGGTCATATTTTGAATTTCCTCATTGATTCCCTAGCTCTTGTGAGTTATCTTGATGTAGGAGCTTTCAATTTCTGATTTGCCTTATAAATTTGGTGTTTAATCATTTTATAGATTTTGGTTTGTATTTGCATGAGGGAGGCGTGGACTACCAGAATGAAGATCATCCTAATTTTCCACGTGGGAAGGTAGTTACTTGATATAGTGAGCACTCCACATAGTTGGCAAGAGGAAAGCAGTTAGACGATAGTTTTAGAGAGGGGCAAACTATTCTTGAAAAAAAGCAGGATCAACATAGTTGTGTGGAGATATTTTTCCTAAGAAAGGACAAGGAGAGATGGGTTGGTAAGAAGCCTGAACTGCTTTGTATATAGAAAACAAAAACAACGATATAGGAAGAAGTAAGAGAATAAAGAAGGATGCATTTGGGAACAAGGGAGAATAGTGGAAGAGGAGTGGTGTTTGACCAAAGCAATGATTTCAATTGTGGTGTTTGCAGAAGCATAGTGGAATCGACTGTCAGCAAATGAAGTCGAATCTTCAAGAATGGAAGTCAAATCTTCAAGATTCTATGTAACCAAATTTTGGTTTATGAACAAACCACATGTAAACCATGTTTTCTATATTATGTTGTAAACTCTATTTCTATTGCATTGAATAAGAAAAGGAATGTGTAAGTGTAGATGTCAAAATATGCATTTTGGTTAAACCTTAAAACACACATTAGCATGTTTAGTTTAAAAAAAAGTAAATAAAAGCATCTCTATGAAATAATACATCAATGCTTCCCAAATGAAAACAAATGACAAAAAGTAAACTAAATAAGCATATGAAAAACATGAAGTATGTTTATCTCATAGTGGATTGGTGCTATTGTCAAAAATAGCCCTTTCCCAATCCTTGATAGATAAGCTAAATGATGAAATGCCTTGAAGGTGGAGTGATGGTGGGGAAAATCAGTTCTCCTGAAGAGAGTGACTTTACATGAATGATTGTGGAGATTGTGGAGGATTTGAACAATAGAGGAAACAACTAGTTATGGCCAAAAGTGATAAAAGAATGTCAAACATGGAGGATGTGGGACTAAAGATGAGCCAATGAAAAGAGGCCACTTGTCAACTTACCATAGGTTGAGGGATGTGCAAGATTTGGGAAATGTGCCCAAGAGAGGGAGATTCAATTTAAATTTGTGATATAAATGTTGAGTTTGACTTTGGCAAGGGGCATGTAAGAGCCATGTAAGAGCTCATAAATGACTTGTTGGATAAACATGTCCACTTGTTTTTGAATTCAAACTTGAGGGAATATTCCTTAAAGATGCCATGTTGATGGAAAATGTTGGATTTAATAAATCACTAAATTGATTTATTTGTGCAAGTAGTAAAATCTAGAGAATGTGATGGGTAGTTAGGTTAGGCTAATTAGGATTACATTATCTTAATGATGATTAGGATAATTTTGACCAATTTGACTCAAATATTTTAATTTATTTAAATCAAAGAGGGATGGAATATGCATTTGGATTTTAATTAAATAAAGTTTGGTTTATTTAATTAAAAGGTTGATGTAAGACTTTGATTTATTTAATTTAAATGAATAACCTTAGGAATGAATTAAATAGTCCTGATTTACTTTGTGAATGGATGAGCTTGATTAATTTAATGAGCAGATGCATAATGTTAATTTTGCATGTCTACATTTTGCCCCTCTTTGAAGCAATGTACTTTTTGCGTTGGTTCAAAGAATAAACTTGCTGCAATCAAAATTCAAAAAATTTCTAAATTTTCGGATACCCCGGCGGAAAGAAGTACACTGGTACATTGCCTCCTCGAGAGACCAAGCGAAAAGATTCAATTTGAGGGTCGATCTCATGATAAAGAGGTTCAAAACGAATGGTTATGGATGATGATGCAAATGAGATGGTTTTAAGATGCCTAGAGTAACCAATCTATGTTATCCTAAACAACTTAAATGATGATATGATGTGATGATGGATGAGATAGATGATGCAATATGCTATGATTATTCAAATGCTTAGACTAACAAATCTATATTATGATGATGAACATGCACGTGGGATGATATGCAAAATGATGATGGTTTGTGGATGCAGGATGGATGCATGATGGATGCACTGGCGATGTTATGTTAGCATGGAAATGAGATGATGACAAGAGGATCCAACAAGTCTATGATCTGACAAGACTTTATTAGAGATGATGATGATGATGATGATGATGATGATGATTTTCTTATCAAGGATTGGGATTTTAAAACGGCTACTTACCTTATGTTTGATAACACATGTAGGTATGACTCATCAAGGTATAAAGAACCCAGATGGCATTGTATCTAGTGCGATGGACTTTGACTCGATACATAGATAGGAGTATTCTTGTTCACACTTGACATACGGAAACCTTGCTAGGACGTACCTAAAAAAGTAAGTATTTTCCAAGTTATTTTACAAGAACATCCAACAAGCACAACAAACAAAAGATAATGATCATTGCCCCATTCCTATCTCTCTAAATCCTTTGTTCATATATCATCAAGAGGTCCTTGGAATGAGCACTATAAGATAAATCAAAAGAAAAGATCAAGTACACAAGCAAGCAAATGTTCTTCATATCTCTAGCCAAAGGGATTTGTTTTGATAGGATAAGAATCCAAGGTGATATCCAAAATGATGCCCATTGTCGAAACGATATATCCTAGGACATGCATTGTATAGGATAATGATGGGTTGATAAGTTGATTGATAGGTTGTTGATATAAGGTCAATTGACATGTCTGAAAATGATCAAGAGTTTTATTTTGTTTTAAAGGTTTGTTGTTTTCTTTTGATTTTATGATTGAAGCTTGCTTTTGCTGATTGTTGTGATTGTTTCTGTTTGTTTTGCAAAAGGATGAAGGTGACGATAAATTTATTATGGATGATTGATTATTGCAGGTGAAAGTGAGATGAGACGAATGGATTTTTTCAAATATTTGGATGTTTTTGACATTTTGAAATGTTTTGAGGCTGTTTATGGTGTTTTTGAGATTTTACAAATGTTTTGATTTTTGATTTTTTGAATGTTTTGGGGTTTTCTGAGATATGAATGTTTTTGGATTTTGTGTCTTTTGAATGTTTTTGGATTTTGATGTGATTTTGGATGTTTTAGGATTTTGATGTCTCGGGGTCTGATTAAAGATTAGCCTTTCCTACATTTAAGGTTAGAGACGATGTAGTTTGGATTCTAATGTTTTTGATGTTTTCTGTTTTCAACTTGTTTTTGGATTTTGATATGTTTTGAATGTTTTTGGATTTTCTAATTTTGACGATTTGGATATGGATATGTCTTATGATATCAGTTCTCTATTTGGGATTTTGTTGAAGACCAAGCTAATGTTGATTGATCTGATTGGTGGATTGATGATAATGACATTGTTGCAGATGCGCAACAATACAAGGATTTGATTGATCAAGATTGATGATGATAACATTGTTGAGGATGCACAACAATGCAAGGATTTGATTGATTAGGATTGATGACGATAAAATTGTTGAGGATGCACAACAATGCAAGGATTGATTGATCAGGATTGATGATGATGGCATTTTCGAGGATACACAACAATGCTAGGATTGATGATGATAACATTGTCGAGGATACACAACAATGCCAAGATAGTGTTAAGCAACACAAGGATTAGGATAGATATCCCAAGATGATGGATTTTTTTATTGGATTTGATTGATCATGATTGATGAAGCTTGGTTTGAAATAAAAGATGTTTGAATGATTGATGCAACATTAACGTGCAAACTAGATGCAACTGATAGTGATTATTTGGAATGATGTTCAATGAAAGATGAAGCTTGATAAGGGATGTTTGTTCATCAAAATATGATATGGGCTAGAGATTTGGATTTTTGCTCTCAAGTGGTTTGACCAATTTGATTTGACGTTTTCCAATGTTTGGATCACCACAGAAGGTGAAGGATATAGATCAAGATTTATTCTTGAAGCAAGACGTAAATATCTGCCCCCAGTGTCTAGCAATGTATGGAATGCCATGGATGGATGCTCAGGTAGGTGTATGGATTGATGGATATGGTAAGCATGCAAAGGATTCCAAGGATTATCTTGCAATAAGATAAGGTGTTCAAATAAAGAATACTCATTTGGATAATGCTTCATGGATCAGATACTGTTGGGTAGGATAGGATCAATGAAAATGACCCATGTCAAGATGTTTACCATAAGCAAGTGTGAAGCATGCCCCAAACTTTGTCAAGATCAAGATGAATCGTACTATGGATGCAGATATATGCACATGGATGAAAATGAATTGGATAAATGGTTTATGGATGAATGGATTTATTATGGATAAGATGGATGGAATGCTCAATTTATTACGAGTGGGATGAGATGCTTTCACCTGAAGTGGCACACATAGATGCTCGATTCTACACATGATGCCTATTTGCCAGGTTTTCATCATGGTACCTGCCCAAAGCGCCGCCGATGTGGTTTTCACTTGAGGATGATTTTTCTCTTTACTATTTTCAATCCTTTTTCTTTTTTTTTTTGGATTTTTTGTGTTTTTTTTTATTTTTTTTTATTTTTTGAAAGATTCATGCTGACCCACCTAGTGGTATTGATGTAGATGCTTCTGTCATAATGTGCCATCGATATCCTGCTTAAAGAAGATTCCTTGCCAAAATACGTGCACTTGAATGCAAGTTTTGAGATCCCTGATCTGCTTCGTTGATACTGGAGTTAACTTGATCTTTGTGTGCACATCGAAATAGAGTGCTTTCTAAATCCTTATGATGAAGGGTCATTGCCAATATATGGTCAATGTGAGAATTGGATATCATGTGTGGAGGCGTGGATGGAGTGTGTTTAGAGATAAAAGATGGATTGGTTGACAGTTTGGAACCTTTGACTCTCCAAACTTGGGAAGATGAGCAATGATGGGTGGATATGGAAGTGTGCATGGAATTAGAACCAACTTCTTGATACACTTTGTATGTCGCTTGAAAAGCCTGATTTTTCTTTTGTGGACATCTTTGATGGATACTTTTCCCATTTTTATTTTTCCCCATAGTTTTTTTGATGGAGTTTGATAGGGATGATCTTTCTTTGTATTCTTTGGTATCCATTTGTATTTTATTTGTTCATTATGCTTTCTAGGTTCTTTTTCTTTGATAACGTTCTTCGTACATTGATTCAATTCTTTCTTTTGACATTGGTCCCAATTCATGGATCGGGTGATGGGTGGATGAAGATTCATGACGTGGCTGGTTGTAGTTTTGACATCAGTTTCATCATAAGGATTCTTTGTGCTCCCTATGTTGACATTTGCACTAGATAAAGTTTCCCCCAGTATAGTGGTAGTGGCACCTTCGTTCCTTGATTCTGCTTGTTTTGAGATGTCTTGTTTAGTAAACATGCTTTGACAAATGACCACTGCAGATGATGTTATTTCAATTTGTTGCTCTACTAACTTCAGAATATCCTGTTATGTCTGTCTTGTTTCCTTGAGTGGATATTGTTGTTCATATCTTCATACATGATGTCCTCAGTATGAATTTGGGATATGTCTATAACCATGAGGTCGAAGGGGGTCAACATGTCTTGGAAAGGACCATTGCTAGACTTTGGTGAAAGATGTTGATCATGCTTTTGAATAGATCTTTGAGATATGTCCTCTAACTCATTAGGTGACGTAGAGACATTATCATCATGATCATTGGTTGATGGATTGTGCATTATGTCAATAGGATCAAATAATCATAATACTCCTTAAAACAGGTCACTAAAAAGTGGCTCTTGATGTAGGTGAATTGATCATCAGATGGGGTAGAAACATATTCAATGTGCATCTTAATTGAGAGATCTTGAACATTATTTTCAACCATTGTGGCAAAGATATCATGAATGTCTTCAACCATAGGGTCAAGTGATGTTGACATTTCTTGAATTAGATCAATGTCAAGTATTTTTGGTGGATTTTGATCATGATTGAAAAGTGACTCTTGAACTATGTTGATTTGATCTTTGGATGGGGTAGAAACATCTTCCATGTGTTCATTGATGGATAGTTGTTGATTTGGATCGATACATGGAGTCATTAACGTTGTGTTGAGATTTTGAACAACATTTGCTTGTGGGGCTTCGTATTGGGCTTTAGCTTACACTTGCATTTGAGCTTGGGCTTGTGCTGATTTTTTGTGGCTAGATATTGCTAGATGGCCTTTTGGTAGGCCTGGTGAGCTTTTAGCGCAATGTTATATTGTCTTGCTGCATTTGGTTTTGGTGGTGGTGGTGGCAGAATCGGGATCATGTTGGATGTAGTGATGGGCAGTTGATATACTTTTGAAGTGATCATAGTGGTTTGAGCTATGATAGGATTCATCGAGGTGATAGGAATGGTCAGAATGATCAAGGTGATAGGTCTTTGGGAGACCATATTTTGATTTGTTAGGATTAATGTTGTCATTTGATTAGATACCATATGTTGGTGCGATGTCGATGGTATATTCAAAGGATTCGATGTGATGGTTTGATTGGTGTTAGGCGGATTGATTTGGATGGCGTGATTGGTGCTAGGTAAAGGGGAAAGCCCCAAATGAAGGAATGATGTTGATATGGGTAATGGTGATGGAGAGATCTCTTGGCACAATGACTCAACTATTTTGGTAAGTGTAGCAATTTTATCTCACCAAATTTGATCTTGATTTTGATCTTTGCTCCCTTGATATAGTTGATTTGGCTTTTGTTTAAGTAGATTTGGAGTGTGTACTTGTGTTTGATTTTGGACAATGTTCTGATTTGGGATGACACTCAGATTTGGGATGATAGTTTGAAATTGACCATTTTTATGTTTATTATATTTGTATGATTTGCAAATGTATCCATCCCAAAGTTTGTCAGATTCATGTTTGGAAAACTTCTACTTCATACATTCTCATTTGGCATGTATGGATTTGGTGGGATGACATTCGTTTGAAGGCTCATGCATTGATTGTTCGGTTGGTGGATTTGTAGGTTTGGACTTGGATTTAAAATCGGGAAATGTGTTCCAATCTTTGATTTGGGCATACTCACACTTGTTGTCCCATTGACATTTGTAGAAGGTAATGATCACATGTATGGATTGTATAAGTGTGAGTTTCGATAATCAATCGGCATTGTAAGGCTTTGAAAGCTCAACTAATTTGGATTACTCATGATGTATGGATCAAGTTTATATTCCATGTTCCTAGATTGTGTTTTGACCTTGTTGTAAAAGTGACCCCTAAGGTTATTAGGACCAATGACGAGATGAAGGATGAAAGGGGTGAATGATATGAGTGCTGAACATTTAGGGACTTTGGATCAATGCTAGACTTAGGGTTTTATTTTGATTGGTTTGATTGAATAATGAACTTGTAAACCCTAAGATGTAAGATGCTATCTTAGGATGAACTTGTTCAAAGGATTGCTAATTTAGTTAGAGGTATGAGAAAGGATGCATTCTCATACTCCTAACTAAACAAGGTGATTTTTGGTTTGATGATTTACCCAAGTCTAGAATGATGCTTTCAAAGCTTTAATGTTGTTTGGTGGGATGGATTTTTGATAGATGTTTAGGATGGGTGAAATGTTTGATTGGATCCTAAATGAACCTAAGAAGGACTTGTTAAGACCAAGATAGTGAAGAACATGTCTTTCTCTAAGAGTAATTCAAAATCAAAAGACCAATGTTTGCATGAAAACCATATGACAAAAAGATGCCAAGCACATGTGTGGGGTCCAATTGATTCAATCTTTGCTTAATGGATTCTTTTTACCACAAACACACTCTTGATTAGGTTTTCAACTGAATGTCCAATATCCTAATTCTCTTTTATCCCACAAAGTGCATTATGCGGAAATCGAGGAAATCAAGGAAAAGGTTACCTAAAGTTGACTTTAGTAGAAGCAAATTGAGATGAAATCCAAATATTTAGAAGCCTCTAAGGATATGAATCCCAAGGGAAAGCAATAACATGTGAATTTGTTGAAGGATATTTTCCTCTCCTAAAGGTTTTACAATTTTGATGATTCGTGAATGTTGGTTTTGATGTTTTAGATAAAATCATCGTGTTTTCAAACCACAAGCAATATGACGTCCTAGCTCAATGGGTACATTTTTCTTAGTAGGCTTTCCTCATGCCCTTCATAGAAGAAGAGATGATTTTACATGCAACCAAGGAAAGAGTATAAAGGTATGTTAAGAATGAAGTCTTAACCTCTATACTTTAACCAAGATCAGACATGGCAAGTGACTTCTTGGAATCTAAGTTCCAATGCACCACTTTGATAAACTCGCTCAATGGATCAATTGGTCACTACAAAACAAGGGTTTTATTTCAAACTTTTTTGTTTGTGGAGATTTACCCATACGGCGAGAGTCCCCTTTTGGATCCATCTCATTGGAGCCAACCACGTGATATTAGCGTTTACTCCAATACCCACATTTATATCCTGGTTGCAAATACTCTTGGCTTTAGAGTGTTACTGGTTGAGTTGTTCCCTTGGGTGAGTACTTTTTCCCCAAGGTAGGCCCTCTAGGATAAACAAAAGCGAATAAAGAACAATATTCGTAACTCGATCAATCTTTGTTGGCAACAAAGAGAGAGAATATACACAATAATGCCCCCACTCACACTCGCACAAGATGTTGTTCAATTTTAAACCCAAATCGAAGTGTGTATGGGAAATTATTTACACAACTTAATGTCACCAAAAGCCTTTTGATTCTCAAGATCACTGTGAGGCGCGAGAGAAGCGCATATGTCTTTTGATGCTATTACTTTTTGTAAATAATTACAAAATAATAAAGACATACATTCATTTTATCCTTCAAAGCAATGATTCGATTTGTTTTAAGCACCAAAGGAAAGATGAAGATTTGATTGTTCAATTTGTTTAATCCAAAATTGTAAAACTAGTGAGTTTGACTAAGTTCTTTTTAAGCCCCTTTGTTGCAAAAAAATCAAAATGTTCCTTTTAAGAGCCTAAATAGAAAACTACAACATAGGATGGAAGTTCTTTGAAGCATTTAAAAACGCTTTGTGAGTTTCAAGTTTTAATGCCCACCTTTCTAACTCAAATTTGTTTGTGTTCTTTGATTCCAATGCCACTGATTTTTTAAGCAAACCTTACCTGCAATCATCACAAAATTATGACAAATAAGATTCAGTTTAATGTGAAAGAAGCCACATAAAAACAAAATAAGCAACAATAGAAACAATACCAACATTTTTTTTTAATTTTTCTTTGTTTGATTCCCAAAAAAAAGTGTGTTTATTTTATGAGTATTGATTTTATCACTTGGTGATAGATGACCGTACATTGAATAGTTAGTGGATTCTCTAAAAATCACAAGCATTTGTAAAGAAATTTTCTGATCATCTTAATGTCATAAAAACCCAAAGAACAAGTTATTAAGTATTATTGATAGATAACAATAATGACAATGATGGCATGCGAATATTAAAGAGTGTATACTCCATTGGTTTCAGCCTAAGTAATTAAAGGATATATCTAGCTTTCTTTTCTAAATCTAAATTTGGTTGTCAGATGTCAACAATAATAAAGATGCATGCAGAAAATCATGAATGTGAGATGTCAACAATGAGAATGCCCACAAAAACCATTAATGAATGACTTTAAGAGAAATGTGAACGCCTTTCAAGATAGGGTAAATGGTGGAAGTCATAAACTATAGAATATTCGAGGGAATCTGTGGCCGACACAAAATATACTCTATAGAAAATGTACTCAAAATTTGATAAGCACTTAATTATGGTATAAAAAAATAGGATTTTGAAGGAGAATGGCGTGGGGATAAGTAGATTAAAACAAAGAATACCCACGCTTGGTAGTAGACAAAAAAAAAATATTGTCAAATAAATGCACAATAAGACCCTTCCAAATTAAAATTATTTTCTCCACGTACTATACCCGTCATTTAATATCTACAAGTTTTACCAGCACGTCTTTTTAGTAGATATGTATGCGAAAGTGGAAGCATTGGCTAAGCTCTTATTTTTTTTCGTTTTTGGCACCGCTAAACTGGAGCAGAAACTTTCACCACATCATCACTATGACTCGCTTTTCCACTTCATTTGACATTCAAGACTAGATTTAAATCCGAGGAAATGAGGACATAAATAACTCCCAAAGACTTGGGGGTTATTTGCACAGAGACAAAAGCTATACTTTCCTACCAGAATGCAGCGATCAATTTAAATGAAAGGAAGCACATTCAACACCTATTGAAGGAGTCCTATTACTGTTCATATATCAAGTCACACATCAGCAATCTATAGCAATGATAGCTCTCCTAAATCATTTAAAACCATACCAACTATCTTCTCAAAATCTGGACAAGACAGGGTGCACAAAATTTGAAGTTGACAGAATAATAAGACTTAATGATTTCAAATGCATGTTAAATGCTTCTAATCGATATTCCATGCTTCAAAGTGTAAAATAAAGGTTTACTACTGACATAAAAAAGATGGAAAAGCCGCACCATTCATAAGAAGTTTCAAAAAAAATATAATTGGTAAGGTGTACAGCCGTATTCTGCAATCTCCTCCAGTGTGTTTTATGATTCTAATCAATAATAAAAAGACCAACATTAAATGTGACATCAATGCACGCAATAAATAATAGAAAAACAAAGGGAGATTAATTTCATTTTAATAGCGAAATTAATCAATCTCCAAAAACATTTCTCTCTATGCTAGTTTAGCAGGATAAGTTTGAAAACTGGACGCCAATTCTAAAATCACTTATTTATCAGATTTTCTCTTTCCTCACTCGTGATAATGACATCAAGTGATTCTTATAGACAAACTTGACAGCTTCTTGAATCAACTTTGGTTAGCATCCTCGCAGCCTAGTGAAATAGATCCTAATCTAGAATCCAAAACCTGCAAGACCTGATCTAGGTGATATGGATGAAGATGAAAAGGAGATTTTATCTGAAGCACGAGCTCGGTTAGCCAACACTCAAGGTAAGAAAGCAAAGAAAAAAGCACACAAAAAGAAAACTGTAAAATGTGGTGGCTACATTTCCTTACATTCCCCACAGGTATCACACTAAAGTCCTTATTCTCAACATGGTAATGCTTAATAATTGGCGGCACTACCTTGTATGATTAGCATTATTAAAGGATCTAATATCTTTATGTTGTGTTGGCACTAACAGAGGATGCATATTCTTCTAAAATCATGACTCCATCATAATGAATATAACTTTTGAAGCAAACTTAGAACGTTTGTAGTGTATACAAGTTATGCATTTTGCAGAGTAATAACCCAAGTAATCTAAAGAAAATATACTTCCCTCAGCTGTGAAGTGCACTTGATTGTCCTTGTGGTGAAAGCAATGCTGGTTATCAGTAGATACAGCTTGGTGCGTCCCTTTGAAAGTACGTCAGAAAGATTTAGTCAATTAGATTGACCCCCTTTTCCTATCTTAGTCACAACCAAAGATTTTTTTGTTTTCATAGTAAACCACTATAGATTGATAGGGTTTATTATTTAATAGTAAACCATTAATATTCAAATGCAATCACAGTAATGCTCATCTTCCCTCTTATGTTTGTATTGAAGGCGATATAGACAAATAGATTTAAGAACTTTGAACTTTGACAGGTAGAAACCATAAAAAGTGGAATGAAAGAGGGGTGGTTATCGAGGAGACGTCATGCTAAGTATTTGTAAGAAGAGACCAATCTCAGACAGAAACCATACTTGCCCTCTTGAAATTTCTATAAATGAAAACAACTAAGGAAAACATATTTAATCAACAATCCTATCTTGATTTTTTGGAGAGGATTGTCAGATTTATGGATAATGTGCATCTGTAGATAACTAATGAGATTTACACAATATAGACAATCAAATTTATAAGAAACTTTGAAGGACTACGAATTCCAAAAGTAAAATTCTCCGAACTACATATGAAAAGTAAGTAAATTAGAAATGAAATGCATTAGTTTTGCACTCCTAGCAACATAATGTAGATGTCCAAATCTGCATTTTGGTTAAACCTTAAAACACACATTAGCATGTTTAGTTTAAAACAAAGCAAATAACATCTCTATGAAATAATACATCAATGCTTCTCAAATGCAAAAAAATGACAAAAAGTAAACTAAATAAGCATATGAAAAACATGAAGTATGTTTATCTCATAGTGGATTGGTGCTATCGTTGAAAATAGCCCTTTCCCAATCCTTGATAGATAAGATAAATGATGAAATGCTTTGAAGATGGAGTGATGGTGGGAAAAATCAGTTCTCCTAAAGAGAGTGACTTTACATGAATGATTGTGGAGATTGTGGAGGATTTGAACAATAGAGGAGACCTCTATTTATGGCCAAAAGTGATAAAAGAATGCCAAACATGGAGGATGTGGGACTAAAGATGAGCCAATGAAAAGAGGCCACTTATCAACTTTCCATAGGTTGAGGGATGTGCAAGATTTGGGAAATGTGCCCAAGAGAGGGAGATTCAAATTTGAATTTGTGATATAAATGTTGAGCTTGACTTTGGCAAGGGACATGTAAGAGCCATGTAAGAGCTCATAAATGACTTGTTGGATGTACATGTCCACTTGTTTTTAAATTCAAACTTGAGGGAATATTCCTCAAAGATGCCATGTTAATGGAAAATGTTGGATTTAATAAATCAATAAATTGATTTATTTGTGCAAGTGGTAAAATCTAGAGAATGTGATAGGTAGTTAGGTTAGGCTAATTAGGATTAGATTAGCTTAATGATGATTAGGATGATTTTGACCAATTTGAATCAAATATTTTAATTTATTTAAATCAAAGACGGATGGAATATGCATTTGGATTTTAATTAAATAAAGTTTGGTTTATTTAATTAAAAGGTTGACATGATACTTTGATTTATTTAATTTAAATGAATAACCTTAGGAATGAATTAAATAGTCTTGATTTACTTGGTGAATGGATGAGCTTGATTAGTTTAATGAGCAGATGCATAATGTTAATTTTGCATGTCTGCAGATACCATATCCTTCATTTCTTTTTTTTGGTCATATTTTGAATTTCCTCATTGATTCCCTAGCTCTTGTGAGTTATCTTGATGTAGGAGCTTTAAGTTTCTGATTTGCCTTATAATTTTGGTGTTTCATCAATTTATAGATTTTGGTTTGTATTTTCATGAGGGAGGCGTGGACTATCAGAGTGAAGATCATCCTAATTTTCCACGTGGGAAGGCAGTTACTTGATATAGTGAGCACTCCACATAGTTGGCAAGAGGAAAGCAGTTAGACGATAGTTTTAAAGAGGGGTGAACTATTCTTGAAAAAAAGCAGGATCAACATAGTTGTGTGGAGATATTTTTCCTAAGAAAGGACAAGGAGAGATGGGTTGGTAAGAAGCCCGACCTACTTTGTATATAGAAAACAAAAACAATGATATATGAAGAAGTAAGAGAATAGTGAAGGAAGGAGGCTGCATTTGGGAACAAGGGAGAATAGTGGAAGAGGAGTGGTGTTTGACCAGAGCAATGATTTCAATTGTGGTGTTTGCAGAAGCATAGTGGAATTGGCTATCAGCAAAGGAAGTTGAATCTTCAAGAATGGAAGTCAAATCTTCAAGATTCGATGTAACCAAATTTTGGTTTATGAACAAACCACATGTAAACCATGTTTTCTATATTGTGTTGTAAACTCTATTTTCTATTGCATTGAATAAGAAAGGGAATGTGTAAGAATCTACTTTCTTTCATTGTCGCCATAAAGTTTATTTCTTTTTTTCTTAAAATGAGGCATGAGTTTGTGAATGTTTCTATTTTCCAAGATTATGGTTCAGCCAAACTATTTCAACCATTAATCTTAAGGAACTCCATTGGGTTGTTTTTGGTTTTGTAGTTGTTTCCTATCATATTATAGAGAAGTTTGTCTAAAATCAAGAAATTCTCTATTATATTTTGGTATCAGAGCACCATGAGTGTGAATTTGGAAGTGTGTGTCATCAATTTGGTATTAGAGTCTAAAAGATCTAGGAGTAGAAGTGGGTTGACAGGTTAATAAAAAGAACTTGGGTACCAAGAGACTAGGTAGAGGAAAAGGATATAAGCCCTAGGTGAGGTATCGAGAAGAAGCCAAGAAGAAATATTAAAAAATGCAACAAAATTTCATAGAAGAAAGCCTCAGGAAGAAAGGAAAAATGAAAAAGAATGTGAAGAAGTAAATTTTGGAGTGGGATAAAGAAATAACAGAGTTGAGGAGATTTACAGAAGTGTAAGTAGTGACTTGAGGAAAGAAGCCAAGATTATGGTTGGTGTTGGCCATTGAAAAAGAAGTTGAAGTGGCTTGTACAGATGATTGTTCCAAAAATAAAAAGGTAAAATATAGTTTCCTTGAAAAGGGATGATGAAAAAGGTCTGCATAGTAGAGAGTTCCTAAGTGAGCAACATTACCCGGTAGAGGTGAAGGAAAAAGAAGGTGTAGTGAGTGTAAAAGATTTGTGGGAAAACATTTTAGTGATAAAATAGGAGTGGATGGAGAAAATTTCTAATGATAATACGAAGACAAATGGGATAGTAAAGGATAAAAAGATGAGGGTTACAACTAATGATCAAGAAGTTATTGTAGCAAAAGAGGAAAATAATGAAATTATATATGTAGATTTCGATAAAGGTTGTATTGTGAATAATGGAGTACAAGATGGTTTGTTGATGAAGATATTGGCCTACAAAGTGGAGAAGTTGGAACAAATGACTAATGCAGTATCAATGAAAAAGAAAATTGGCATACTTTTTTGAGTCTTTTGGAAGAAGCTTGAGGAGCACACACACAAGGTAAACATTAATCAAGTTGATTTTGATGATTTTAGTAAAATGATTTTGAATCTTTGAATGAAATTGTTGATGGGAAAATTTTAAAATACAAAGATAAAAAAAAGATATATGTGAATGTGAGGTAGAGTTTTGGAGGCTTGCAGATGAAAAAGACATAAGGAGGAGAAGATACAAAAAGAAAATGGAAAATTAATGAAAACATATTTGAACACATGGTAGGTTTTCTAAAGCAATATTGGAAGAAATGAAAGACAAAAACAAAGAAAATTTTTCTAGTTGGTGAATTCATGTGCAAGAGCACATGCTTTATTTTATCTCCTGGGGAGTTTGACGCAGGAGCTTTCAGTTTTGTATTTGCTTTTTAATTTGGCTGTTTCATTGGTTTATATATTTTGGTTTGTATTTGCATGAGGTATGCATGGACTATCAACATGAAGATATTCCTCATTTTCCATGTGGGTAGGCAATTACTTGATAGAGTGAGAACTGCACGTAGTTGGCAAGAGGAAGGCAGCTAGATGATAGTTTTAGAGAGGGGTGAACTATTCTTGAAAAAAAGAGGGATTGACATAGTTGTGTGAAGAGCTTTTACCTAGGAAAGGAGGAGGAGAGACAGGTTGATAAGAAGTTGGACCTGCTTTGTAAAAAGAAAACAAAAACAATGATACAAGAAGAGAATAGTAAAGGAAGGAATAAGGGTGAATAGTGGAAGAGGAGTGGTGTTTGACTAGAGCAATGATTTCAATTGTGGTGTTTGCAAAAGCACAGTGGAATCAACTATAAGCAAAGGAAGTCAAATCTTCAAGAATTGATGTAACCAAATTTTGGTTTATGAACAAACAACATGTAAACCCATTCTTCTATATTGTGTTGTAAACTCTTATTTATATTGCATTGAATACTAAAGGGAATGTGCAATAATTTGTTTTCTTTCATTATCGCCCTAAATTTTATTCCTTGTTTTTTAAAATAAAGCATGATTTTGTGAATGTTTCTATTGTCCAAGATTATGGTTCAAACCATTAATCTGAAGAAACTCCATTGGGAAATTTTTGGTTTTTTTTGTTTTTTCCTATCATCTTATACAACTGTTTGTTTTAAATTAAGTAATTTTCCATTATATTTTGGTATCAAAGCACCATGAATGTGAATGTGGAAGTGTGTTCCATCATATCTCCTTCATGTGCTTGTGGTTTGGAGATCATGTGCTAGTGTTCACATTGGTCTCCTCATCATTTTCACCATGTTTAGTCTATTTTGTGTTCTAATATTATCCTTACGGGTCTTGATTTTTATACTTAATTTTGAGCTCTAAAAATAGGGTCATATTTTTTGTTTGGCTAGAAATACAATGTAGGAATATGAAACAAATGTAAGGATTAGAATACAACTCCCTTCTATGACTCTCCATGACACTTCTAAATTCACTATAGTGTATCTTTAGCATGCTAGTGTCCTCTTAGTATAATATAGTCCTCAGACACACTATTTGCTCCCCATTCATTGGACAACAAGTAATTTTAGGTGTTTACTAAGGAAATTTTGTATAAAATATTTTTTCCCCTTTGTCATATAAGCCTTCTAATATTTTTACCTCATCAATCAAATTCTTCGTTGAAAAGTTATATCAATTTTTGTATTTGGAAACATGCCCTTGCATGGAATCAACTTGTCATTCCTTGTGTGGGGAATCTTGTGGCCCCTTATGTTACCTTGTCTTTTAGGGGTTAATATTTTTAGATGGTACTTATTGGATTATTTTCCTCTTGGGGTTGAATACATATGTTTAGTGTTAAGAAATGATGATTTTTTTATTTGGTTGAGATGCATCTTTTCCTAGTGCCATAACATTCTTGTTGGGTTATCTCAAGGTATTTTGAAAGTTTTTGAGCATGAAATTGGAAATAGAATTAAGGGAGAGAGCTCCCTTATCCTACCTAGGTGTTGTAATCCTTTCACTTGTGTTATCTTGCTTGAGGAAAAAATGATGAATTTTTGTGTGAGTGCCTCATTATGTATTTCTTCATGCTTTATCATTCATTATTGTGTGATGCAACATTATAATGTTGTATTATTTGTATAAATGTTATTTACAAAAATAAAGTACTTTCCTATCTAATGTCTTGATCATACATGGATCGGAAATACATGGAACAATACTTTAAACATTATAATATAAAAAATAGTGGAATGGTTAACATAGCCTCAGTATCTTTAGAATTAGGACATTAATAATGGTACCAATGGAGGATTAGTTACATGCAATGGAAAATTATTAGTTAGAAATAATATAGTAATAAATTAGTAGCCTTGTATGAGAAACCATGCAATGGAATCTATTTTACTAGACTAAAAAAATTAAAATAATTAATATTCATAGTTGAATATAATGTAGATCATACAAGATTAAATATTTGAACTTAGGAGGTGACACCTTGTCAAAGGCTACAATTATACATAAATAGACTTAATAGCCAAATTAAGCATGATATTGGATTTTTGGAACCTTCTATAGTTAGGAAATCTATGCAACAAGAATTGCATATTACAAAATTAAAAACCACCAAATTTTTTATTGAACCGTAGATTTTTGGCACCTTAGGTATTTCTAGAACTTCTAGGGTTTTTCACCTAAAAAGAGAAAGAAAGGGCCAAAGAATCTAACAAGTTCACTCAAATATGCAATGATGGATAATGTTAAGCCTAAATGAGCTAAACTAAATGCATTTGAATGCTTGAAACTAATCTAAATGAATGCAAAACTAATATTTAAGCTATGTTTGAAAAAACATTATGATATGCAAATAATGAAGAAATTAAAGAAAATATGTAGAAAATAAGGTACAAGGATGAATTTGAGTGCACCTTGATGTAAATTTTTGATGTAAGGATGTTTGGAATGCTGAATGAGTTTACTAAAAATTCACAGTGAGACTCATTCACCCAAGGTGGCGAATTAGTCCTCTTATTGGTGAAAAAGGTGTTAGAAACTATTTTCTGACAATTGCAATCTAGAATTTAACAAAATAGAAATTTTTAAACTTCAAGTGGGACTCATTCACCAAGAGTGGTGAATCAGTCCTCCCCAAGATTTTTGGAAAATTAGGAGATAACTCTGCAACACCAGATCTAGAAATCTCTAATTGTCAGGTCGTTGAAGTCAGTTATGTAGGAAACAGACATAAAACACTCAATAAGCTTGAAATAGTAATAATTTTACTTGAAGAAACTAGTTGACTTGATTTCCACTTTTCAACACCTTTAAACTTGTCAAATCTACAAAACAACTACAAATACACATGCAAAGGGGGAAAATTTTGGAGGGTTAGCAAATAGGGGTTTTCCTTGGTCAAAACCCACTTTGGTAATCAAACCCAATAGAAATAAATGAAATGGAAAGGAAATGGTAAATGAACAACATAAAAGTGTTACAAACTTACCAAAATCCTTGATAATGCAAGTCTAAAGTAATGTCAAATGGCTGCTTTGCTTGATGATGTATTGCAAATGCTTGATTGAATGCTTGAATGCTTGGATGAATGAGAAGATTGTAGGAGATGTAAAATGAGGTGAAAATAACTTATTTACATCAATATTGTGTCTTAGTAACCATTCATACATCATCACATGCCGACATCAAGCATATTTTTGAATAAATCCTAAAAGAAATTTGAAATATTTTAAATTTTGGAGCCTAGGGGGACTCATTCGCCACCCATGGAAAATGGGTTCCACCTAGGACATGACTGTAGGTGTCAGAAATTAAATGACATTTAATTGTGTGTCAGGATAATATTCAAGAATACACTTAAATAAAGCTTATGAGTGTATAAAAAAGTCAAATAAGACATAAAAAAGGGATAAATAAAGGGAATATGCCTAGAAAAGTGTGAATCTTTATTACAAGGCTTTACAACACTTGAAAATATGACTCGTTGATATGTAAAAGAATGATATTTAGGTGAATTATATTAAATAGAGTCTAGAATAATGTGGAAATGTCTTACAACACTTCAAAACACATTCACAAGACTTCAATATTTGAATTTTCATACTTAAATAAGCATGTTCAAGCCATGTTGCAACATAAAATCAAGGAAAAATATGTAAAACACTGTGAAAAAAGACCTAAAAGGCCATGAAAATGAAAAGGGGCCATTTTTCTATGACACATTTATACAAGTTGAAACAATGTGATTAAATAAAAAATGGTGACTAATTGTACTAACAAAAGAGTGAAATTTCTTTAACATTTAAGAAAAATTAGTAAGCTCTCGCCTTAATAGGGGATAGAGAAAGGCAAAAATTTCTATGTTGGAATTATTATATAAAATAGTCAATGACTCATAAGTTTTCTAGTAGTGATAAAACACTAAGGATTATCAAGAATGAGGTTGAATAGAGGGAGAAGTACCTAAAAAGGAACCAAGTGTAAAACTTAAGAATGAGAATTATGAGGAAAAAATAGTAATATTTCCCTACATGCATAGAATGAAATAAACTCACGATAAACACTCAAAGTAATTAGTTATATCCAAAAAAAATATGGAAGTGCTAGTTTTTTATTACAAGAAAAATAGGTTTGAGGGGGGCCCCAAACCACTTTAGAAAAAAGACCACTGCTTAATAAGATAAGTCAAGAAATAACAAGTAGCAAACTATCAGCAAATAATAAGCTAAAAAAGGTAAATAAACAATAGAGACATAAAGTAGAAAACTAATGATTTTTCAAAATCATAGCTGCTTCAAGATCACAAGCAATAATATTCTCATGCATGTCAACCACCTCAGCTATCTCAATAATAGGAATCCCCACATTCTTCTTAGTATTGCTACAAGTATGAAAGTTGGGTCCAATATCAGTTTCCCTACCATGCTTATCTTTACAAAATTCTAGCATAGTACCAACAATCTTTGTAACCACAATAGAGGTATCACCCTTTCTAGTTTTAAGCCCTCTCATTGAGAAATTGAAGCCCTTGAGCATTATTCTGAAGAGAAGAATGGCTAGTTTTGACCAAAGTATCAAGAATTTCATAAAATTTAGCCATCCTTTCTTCCAGGAATGAAACTCTTTACTCAAAATTCTTTTTCATTTTCAACATTTGATCAGTCATAGTCTTCAATATATCAAAAAATTGATCAAATTGAGCATAAATAGTAAATTCTTATTTAGTAGAATTATTATTCTTAGTATTTTTGATCATGGAATGAATCTTAATATTAGTTATATGCATCTCACAAAATAACCATTTGAAGAGCCTAAAGAAAATAATCAAACCATCCTTATCCATACCTAAAAAATTAGTTAATTCTTCTTTATTGCAATTAAAAAATATTTGTTATTAGCCAAATCATTAATAGGGTCAACTTGGGTCTCCTGTTGATCCCCTAGATCAACCTTCTTCCCCTTGTCAAGACCATTTTTTTATTCAAGGGGTAAACGCTTTTGACCGGAGCTATGAACCGAAATACAACCATTCAACAATACCAACCCAATGGGGTTTGAACCTTGGTGGCAAGAACAACAATGCCACCTATAAACCATTACACCATGCCAATACTGGCCCCTTGTCACGACCATAATCACCACTAGGAACTTTAATTTTCTTATTGGGATTCTCCACCTCAACAACAGCTTCAGGGACAACAATATTATCCACCTCATTTTCCAATTCCATATCTTTATCAACAACATAGTCTTTCACACAAATATGACTTTCCTCCAACCTTCTCCCTTCACCCTCACCATAGACTTAATCTTCAAACTCCAAGGTCATATTCTTCTTAGTAAAAATACTCAAATGGACCTTACCCTTGGCCCCTTTAGTACTCCCTCCACCTTTCAAAAGAGTCTTCCCTTTCTAATCCTAAGTAGTGGTCAAGACCTTCTCAACACATTTTCCATTTTTTTCCTTATTACCCTTTGAAGGAACAACAAGAAATTCCTCCTCCTCACTACCAGTATGAGAACCTCCTTACTAGATCAATAGTGGGGTCTTTTTAACCTTCTTTTTAAGATTTGGTTTGAAATCCTCATGGAGTTCAAAAGACACCTCCATTGAACCATCCAACCCCTCAACATCTCTTTCATCTTCCTCTGAATCATTGTCAATATGATAACTCGTGTGCTCTTTCTTTTCTATACAATGTTTAAAAATTATCTTATGCTCCTTCGAAATGTGAAAATATTTAGCATACTCCATCACTATTAGGATTAAGACCTCATGGAGTATAGGATTCTTAGGGTTACTCTTAAAAAAATTCACCCCATTCTCTAGTGACATCAACAAGTAATATGGAAAAGAAACCATTTTATTGTGCCTAAAGTGATTTAGTATCATAAAATGATAACCAAACATGGAAATGAATCTACCATCTAGGGTAAAATGCCAGATTAATTCAATGACTAGGTCCACCCAAATGAGTTTGATAGTCCCTTAATCATAGATACCACAAGAAAGTTTGTACAAATAGTATAATTCATCCTTCTTGAAGAACAATTCCATAGTAGCATTGGATGATTTCTTGTCCCTATAGACCTTCCTTCCATTAGTGGAGAGACCCATGATTCCAGCAATTGGTTCCTCAATTATGTTTAATTCCACACCAAAATCATGAAGCACCCCATTCTACCAACCATTCACAAAATTCTGAGAAATATTAGGATCAAAGCCATGGATTTTTTCAATGAAAGGAGTCACACCACCCTCAATCATAATACTCCAAATCTTCTTGTTGCTTTTAGTGGCATCACAAGAAATATGTTCAATTTTGTTCCTATCCCCCCATGGTGAACACAAGCAAAATCTAAAGTAGGTTCAAATAGGTGAACGCAAGCCAAAGCCAAATCAGGTTCAAACACACCCAACAAGAGATACAAAGAAGAAGAAGCCTAAAGAAGAAAAGGCCCCTACAACACCCAAAATCTATGTGGAGCATATTACAAAAAGAATTATTGTGTCATTAAATTTAAATGCAAATCCTTTTTAAAAGATTCATAATAATTAATGGGAGTTGATCTCCCCTCATATTTATCAAACTTTGATGTGATGGATATCAATATAATTTTGCATGTGACAAAAAGTAATCAATTCAAAAAACACCTTCCTGTAAATTTTGAATATCATAGTTAACAATGTTTTAAATTTAAATGGAGAGATTACCAAAATAGACCCCATTCTATAGCTTAAAAACCCCAAACATTAGAAAACCTTTTAGTTAACCCATTTCCCTCATGAAAAATATGAGAAACATAGCTAGCCTCAAAGGAGTTGAGGGTAGAAACCAAATCAGTAATGATAAACTCAATAGACCAACAAGAGGGGTTAACCTTCTTAAGGTAATTAATAATGTTTAATGAATCACCCTTAAGCCAAATATTTTTGAAACCTATAGATTATGTTTTAGACCATTATAGGTTGAAGAAGCTTCCAAATATGAAAGTGTTAGTTGATAGAGGTAATACACACAAATTAATCGATAGAAGATTAGTTAATGAGCTTAATTTTTTTATCTAATCTATAATTTTCAAGTAATGAGAGATAATAGGAAACAAATATCTTATGGTAGTAAATTCCATCATATAATACCTATAATGGAAAATTATCAACTAGATTTAGAAATTTTTGTTGTACCCATAGAAGCAAATGTAGTTTTGGTCATGTAGTGGCTAAACAATTAGGAATAGTGTCCTTCAATTTTTGGGACTTATCCATGACTTTTAGTAAACATGAAAAAATTATAAACCTTTTGAGATACAATATATACCAAGTGAAATTATTATCTTCCATAGAATGGAGATATTTCTCAGGAAATATTCTTATAGTATCACGAGAAAAATTACAATATAAACACAAATTGTGACAACTCAAGATTGATAAAAAAATTAAGAGATTGTTTAAAACCATCAAAAACTATTTCAAGAATCTAAGGTTCTACATGTAATCAGACACCATAATCATGGCATTGAATCAATTCCAAGAATGATTGGTTATTCTAACAAACTTCCTAGTTATCCTCTATGATTTAAAAGCAGAGGAATGTGAAGGATTCTCATGATTGGTCTTTAAAGTAACTTCCTGCACAATAGAAACCTTCCCCAATATCTCAAGACCAAAAATTCCTTGTAGCAACACATACTTCCTCAGGAACAACAAGAGAGCATAAAACACACTAAATACCATCATCAACATATCACCATCAATAGAATTACCTATAATCCTCATCCTAATACTTCTAGTCCTCATCTTAATACTTCTAACCCTAATCTTAATATATCATCATGATATCATATTTGTTGACAAAAAAAATAATCAATCCTAATCTAGTTGCTATCAAAAAATGCATGACATCTAACCATGAACATCAAACACATCAAGTGTAAGCATCATTGATAGATCAAATTAAGTTTTGAGATAAATGAAGAACCTAGGTAATATATGTGAAATAATCTCCCCCTTTGGAATTGATAGTAGCACACACCTACTCATTCTACTCCTTTGACATCAAGGACAAAGGAAAAATGTGTTCATTTAAATCATCAACATATTGTCAACAACTGTGATTCTCCTTCAAAATTATACATTCTCTCCCTATCAACAACATCCAACTAATTACCTACTCCCTCGGAGAGGTAGCACACATGATCAAACCAAGAGAAAAGGATGTAACACGAATTTATCCCCTTGGATAGAAGCACTATCTATGCATCTAGTTATAACAAGGAGGCACAATAACCCCTAAATTCAATCAAAGAAACCCAAAAATATCCATTGAAAGTTACTTAGTTAATATTTTTTTATCTAATCCTTAATAGGAACATACTCCAATCCAACTTCTTGCTCTACAACCTTCTCTCTTAGAAAGAAATAACAAATAGAAATGTGTTTGGTCTTTGAATGCATCACTAGATTCTTGGAAATGTTGGTATGTGTAGGATCATGATGGGCCCAAAAGTGGTACTATGATGGGTATTTGTAGGGTATGTGGCTAGCGACTTTTTTTTTACCCAAAATTGATGAAATGAAAAGGATTTATAAAGGATATTCTCAGCTTTCCACCAATATAAATTATGCTTTACTTTGAATTTAATAAATAATTATTACTAATTTTCTATTTGAATTATGACTAAAGTGTTGATTGATAGGCTGATTGTGTAGTACCCCTCCGTTTATGCTTATGCTTTCTATTGTTATGTTTTCACATTGTTAGACCTATGATACTTTGTTTGGATATTTTGATCGCTGGTTTTGAGCAATAGTGGATTATTTTGTGACATGATGATACTTGTTTCATGATTATTGATTTCAGACATGATTGGATGTAGTTTAGATGTTTTACTTTCAGTTATTTATTGATATGTACATGTTTATGATGGACTAACAGCTATTTATTTCATCAGTTTGCTGTGAAGTGTATTGGTGTGGAGAAAAAAATTGCATCACTCACTTGTGAGTGCCCTACGATATCTGAAATTTTCTCCGCACGGTGTGTCTGTTCAATGCTTTATATATATATATATATATATATATTTGTATGCATGTTATTTGCTTGGTTGCAGGAATTTGTAGGTACATGACACCGACTCCACCTGGGAACTCAGGTCTGAGCGTGTCAAGACTCAACAGAAACGTTGATCAGGAGATAGTAGTTTGGTTTACCCTAGTCTAGTCTTTAACCCCGGTCTTAGTACTTTGTCTATTTTAGTTTTGAGTCATAGGTTTGTATTGTCATTTTCTATTTGAATAAATTGTTGAAAGTTAAATATTGGTTAATTTTAATGTTAGTTATTGTGTTTTAAATTATTGTTATTTTATTAATGTTTAAATGTGGTAGAAATTTACTTACTTGATAATTTAATTCATTAATTAACTTATTTGGTTAAATAGTTGATCTTAAAAAGATTAAACTATTTTAATTAAATAAATTAATTAATTAAATTAAATTATTAAGTGTGTAAATTATATTGCATTTAAAAATTAGAAAATTAAATTTAAAAAAAAAATGCATGTGAATTGAAAATTGATTTTCAAATTTAAATTAAATAAATTAAAATTGCATGCAAAAAAAAATTGAATTGGCAAGATTGCCGAGAAGTGGAGAAGATATTTTTCATAACCACTTCTCGACATGTGTGCTAGTGTGTTAAATGATTCTTGTTGAGGAAAAATTGGTTACAGAGGATATTTTGGATCTCGAGAAAAACACAGAGGTTGTTAAAAAATTTCCTCACAGGAAAATTATCGGTACTTTTGCAAAAAAATTCTTGTTGTGTAAAAACTTATTTTCTAAAAGGATTTGTTATTTCCTCTGGGGTTGTATATTTGTGGAAGATCACTTGGTGGGAGGATCTTTTGTGTTGGTTGGAAAAGATTTTGGAATTTGCATGCTACAGGCAAGAGGAATTTTTCCTACAGGCAAATATCAATTACAAGTATTTTCCTTGTTTTATTGGTTTAAATTATTGTTTTTGAAAAGGATTGTTTGGGAAAAGGAATTTTATTTCATTTCTTAGTGTTAAATTTCCTGTATCTTGGTACATGATCTATAGAGAAAATAGATATTCTCTGTTAAAAGTTTTTCCTACACGCTTTGTTATTCTTTTTCCTGTTTAAAAAAAAAAAATTTGTAGAATTGGGGAGAAATAAATTGTTTCAACAATTAAATTTTAATCTCAGGAAATTTATTATAATTATTTAGAGAAAATACTATGTTTATTGTTGAAAAGTAAAAAAAAAAAACTTCTCAGTTTTCATACCTGAAGAAATCTAGTTTAAACCTATTGATTTGAAAAATATGAGAAATCTATATATAAATTAATATATATATTTATGATTTTGTAAATCACATAGATTTTATGTGAAATTCTTTTAAAGAATGGCTACGCCGTACAAGGGATTTTTATAAAAAAAAAAATCAGATTGAAATCCGAAAAGCGAAGGTTATTTCTGCAAATTTTATTTTTGTAAAAGAAAAAAATTTAAAAAAAATTATTTAGGGTTTTGGGGAGGGCCGAAACCCTCCCCTTACCCATGAGGGTAGCGCAGCTACCACGGTTGTGCACAACAGCCACCATGGTTGTTGGGCGCAACCCTGGCAGCTGCGTCCATCCTATGGTAAGCCACAGTGGGCACTGCTGCGTCCTTCCCGTGGTAAGCCGTGGGGAGAAAGCACCATTTAATTTTTATTTGATGTTTATAAAATACACTTCATTTTATCATACGGACAGGTAAATTTTGAAATTTGACTTTTTATTTTAAGTTTAAATAAAATTTATAAATATATATATAGTTATATATAAATATATAATATATATTTTAATTAATATATGTTATATATATATTATATTTATATATATATATTATATATATATATATTATATAGAAGATAAATGATATTAGTTTATAGAATATATTAATTTTTTATTTGAAAATGAAAATCATATTAGGTGATTTTAAAAAAAAAGAAAAACAAAATTTCTTTATTTAATATGATTGTGTAATTGGGATATTTATAAATTTGATTTTTTATATTAATGGAAGATAAATTGTGTGTGTATATATATATATATATATCAGTTGATTAATTTCTTATTTCTAGTTCTTGATTGAATGGATTTAATATATCCAAACGATAGTTTATTATTGAGTTTTAAATTGTTCTAAAATAGTAATTTTCCTTTTTAATGGTCAATTTGGGAATGTATTAAATGTATAAGTCTTCCAGAAGGATTTGTGTAGTAAGGGGGGGGGTGTTATTGTTCAAAGTATGTCTTGAATTGACTTGAGTTGTGTATGTGTAAAATATAGTGTTTTGATACTTGAATTTTCATGAAAGTTTTAATGACCGATGTGGGTCAATTTCCTTTATGTGATGTACTTTGTGCACCTTATAAACCCTAGTCAGGAAAACATAGTATATCCTTGTTATGTTTAGGGGAGTGGCTATTTGTAAGGGCCAACACACAAAGTGGTGTCAGGGTAACTTACAAATAGTTAGTAAGTCAGTGAAAACTAGAACACAGTAGATAGAATTAAAACATTTAACAAGATATTTTGCCTCACTTATGACTCTTGAGCTACTTTAGTCATGAGTATAAGACGAGAAGGCCTGGAATGGAAAATCGGTGTCTTGTTCCTTTAAAAGACATTCGATTCCACAACAGTATGCAATAGGGGCCAGGTTTCGTAAGAGGTTACCAGGGTAACCCAAGGATTGGGGGCCGGAACCTAGGAAGAAACACCAGGGTAACCTTTGCATCGTTGTGATGACACTCCACCTATAATAATAGATAACCTTGTATTTGTGAAACATTCAATTGTCTAAATCTGGAAGCAATGTAACCAAAAGAATGTTTGTACTAGTGTCTAGGGTTAGTAGATAGGTCTAGGTAACCTTATTACTATCTCCTAGCATGGGGGGTGAACCTACGGGTACCACATGGTTGGGTGGAACGTGCACCTTACTCCGTTGGGTCCCCAGTTTGATCATGGCATCGAGAGCTTCATGGATGGAGAGCTCGCATTTGGAACTTATGCTTATTTCAACATTGTATATTGTAATTTTGTATTGTAAAAACATCCCTCAATGTTGTGAGGTGATCATTTGTAAAATGTAACTATTATTTGAACTACCTCATCAGATGGATGAGTATTGTATAACTATCAAATGCAATGTATGGAAACATGTATGTACTTTAATATATTCACTTGAATGAAAATTTCTATGTTATGCAATGTTTATCTTTATGTTAATGTTATTAATATGTGCAATGTGAAATACTTTAGTCACTTATGGAAAACTCAAAGTAGTGAATCATTTAGTAACTTAACGAATGTATGCAATTAATTAACTTAATATTAATACTTTTAAAAAAAATTATTACACCTTTTAACACATTTGCAACATTCTTAGGTTATTAAGACGGGGCATTATAGATTGAAAAACATCTATAGCTTTCAAACAGTATCACATTTTTTGAATCCAAAACATGCATCACATTCTATGCTTCACATACTATAGGATTAAAAAAATAAAAAATGAATTTCATGAATTTTTGACCAAGTTAAGGTGGTCAGACATACAATTTTTTATATTTTTAAAATGTTGTAATAAAAAATTCATAATTAATTATTTACTTTGAAAAAATTACAAAAAAATATGAATCACATCCAGACATGAGTCCTCTACTTATTTCTAAAATCTTATAAAAAATAATTATCATTTTATTGTAGTTAGGGTGGTCAAACAGACACCTACTTCTTATTATTTCCTAAAATTTAAGTACTATTGCATTGAAATTTCAATTTTTCAGCAAATAGATTTTTTTTATTTTAAATAAACGTAGTAGTTTAGAAACTAGATTCAATTTGCTATAGATTCTATTCTTACATATTTTTGAAATAATATAGATAACTTATTCAAATTTTTACGTCAAGTTGCCTAACTCTGAATTTTCTAAAAATTTTGCCACTTAAGGGCCTATTTTTTCCATGATGATCCTGCACATACCCGTGTATATTGTACCAATATTATCACATAATATGGGAATGGGTTCATCATACACAAAATTTATATCCTTAAAGTCTACTTCATCCAAAGCACTTGCAACAAGATACTACAACAATACACTTAACTTTTGTTTTGATAAGGACATTGAGTCATACTTCTTACTAAACCAAGAAATTAATCTATATAATCTTCTAAGAAAAATGCACTTCCATTGGTGGTTCTTAGATCATCTACACATCCTACCCAATCAACATTAGTAGAATCACTCAATGAAATTTTATCATCCTTCTTATACCACAAACCATAATCTAGAGTTCCTTTCAAATATTTGGATATTATTTTTACTATCTTCTCATGATTTTTCTTAGGATTGGCTAGATACCTAGCAGCAAAATATACTACATGAAAAATATCAAATCTAGAAACATCCAAGTACGATAATCCTCCAATAATAGACATATAAAGAGTTTGATAAACCTTGGGTGATTCATTAGCCTTGCTAGAGTGACATCTAGTAACCATAGGAGTACTTACTCATTTGGAATCCTCCATGTTGAATTTCTTAAACATCGAGCTCTAACATACTTAGCTTTAGAAATAATGATACCATCATCTAGTTGAACAATTTAAAGCCCAAGGAAGAAATACAACTCATCAATCATGGACATCTCAAACTCTTTCTACATCTCTTCAACAAACCTATTACACATATTATCATATCCTCTAAACATGATCTCATCATCATATATAAAAACTATCAAAATATTTTCTTCCTCTACCTTAAACTAAACATTACCATCTATAATACCTTTCTTGAAACCTTGTATAATTAATTATCAAACAAAGCATAACAAGCTTTAGGAGCTTTCTTGAGTCCATACAAAGCTTTATTGAGTCTGCACACCATGTCTGGATCTTCTAATATCTAGAAACCATTTAGTTGCTCAAAGTAGACCTCTTCCTCTAAATCACCATTTAAGAAGGCTAACTTGACATCCATTTGATAGAACTTGAAATTCTTATGAGAAAAAAAGGAAAGAAACATCCTAATTTCCTCCATCCTAGCTACTGGAGAAAAATTCTCCTCAAAATCAATACCTTCAACCTATGATTAACCCTTGCACACCGATCTTTCTTTGTTCATCACAAATTCACCATATTCATTCATCTTGTTCTTGAACACCAACTTTGTTCCTATAACATTCTTATTAGCTAGTCTAGGAATTAACCAGTTCCAATGTTTGATCCCTTTTTATCTAATTCAATTCTTCTTCCATTGCCTTCATACATTTGTAATGCCATAAAATTGCACCTCATGGAAATTTCATGTTTTCCCATTTACCCCTCACATTTATGGCACCTATTTGCATTTATCACAAGAACCTAATGAGCCAATATTTCATGATTTCAACTTTATAAGAACTAATGATGAAGCAATCACATTCTATCACCTTGTTTCTCATGAAATGATGAGTTGGACACCTACACAGTACACGAACATCTGCATGAAATGCTAGCATCCCCATACTTTCATGAGTTCAAACAAGGAATATTTAAACTTTTGGACCATGACACGTGTCATTATGGTATGATTCTGAGAGTAAGATCCCTTCATACCCATGCAGCTAAATAAAAATCATTCTTTTCACTCTTATTTGCAATTCTTCTCACTTGAACTCTCTCCAACTTTCTCTCTTCTTTCTCTCTCTTCTACATCTAACACTCACTACATGGCACAGGTACCACATCAAAAAACTCAGAAAGATCAATCTCTAATTGATGGACTTGCAATTTTCAAACATCTAACACTCACTGCATGGCATGAGTACC
The DNA here is from genome assembly GCA_007258455.2 of Sequoia sempervirens. Classification (NCBI taxonomy): domain Eukaryota; kingdom Viridiplantae; phylum Streptophyta; class Pinopsida; order Cupressales; family Cupressaceae; genus Sequoia; species Sequoia sempervirens. The sequence continues at coordinate 345,262,596 of VDFB02373365.1, forward strand.
ACGTCAAATATGGTATGTAACCAAATCTCCATGGATAGGGAGGCGAAGTATCTTCTAACATCCTCAAGAGTAACGATTGCCTCTCCTATAGGAAAGTGAAACGAGGATGTCTCTAAATTCCACTATTCCAAAAGTGCAGTCATCATAGCAGTATGGGTCCTAATAGGAGGCATGTAGAAAATGTAATGAAGTCCCATAGCATCAATAAAATCTCACTCCAAAATACCAAAATGGGCAGTGGGAACAAACAAGTTTCAAGGATGTCTCTCCTTCAGTTGCAGTACTCTGAGACCAACCTGAGATCATTTTAAACCCACAATGTTAGGGTTTCACTCTAAATAGGTAAATGACATGTAATGACATAAGAAATGATGAAAAATGAACACTATGCCAAGGTTCCAAGAAAATGCTAAAGTAAAGGCAATAGGAAAAGTCAAATGCAAGGGTTTTGAGCAAATGCTCTAAAAGCACCAGGAAAAAGTGAGCTTTTCAGAAAAGGAAAGCTTTTCAAGCAAAGGAAAAGAAGCAAGGGCATGGAAATAAGTCAAGGACAAGGATATCTGACAAAGGAAAACTTTCAAGGCTTGAAATAGTTAAAAGAAATCTTTTTAATCAAAGGAAAGCTTTTAGGTCAAGTGCTCAAAATAAAAGTGAACATTCTAGTTAAAGGTGAGGAAATAATTCAAAATCATGGAAATAATTCAAAGGCATGAATTCTCAACATGCAAAAGTGAGAAAACCAAGGAAAATGCTCATAAATCACAAAACTACATTTTTGACCTAGAAAACTTAGTACATGCATAATAGAAATTAAACAAGATGAAAGAAAAAAATGAGAAGGTACATACCGAGCCACCAACACCTGAAGGCCATCCAACCCACCGAGAAAGCTCAGAATGATGCAAGGCACCCTCAAATCTTGGCATTTCTCCTTGAAAGCTAACTGAATGAGAAATCCAGAGACAAGAATTAGCAAAAGAGACCAAGCACAAATGAGCAAATTTGAAGACTAATTATCTATATTAAGCCTTAAGAAACCTTAATTTCACCTAGGAAACCCTAATTTCTACTTTGGGAACCTTCCTACTTTCAAATTAGAGGCACTCAGAAACATCAAAATGAAAAATGAAGGGCTTATAGATCTAATTCTTCAACCTAAACAAATCGGAACCAAAACAAGACAGAATCATGAGCTTGACCTCAAAACTTGAAATTTCTAGTCAACCTCTCGAGAGGGCAACATAGAGTCCTACCACCATTCCACGAAACACTGGGGCATAGTGGGGCACAGTGGGGCATAATGGGGCATAATTTTTTTCAAAAAATAAAACTTGATCTTAAAAATACAACCTTTGAAACAAAGCAACCAATACTTTGTATCAAAGAGGGGCAAAATGTAGACATATAAAAATGACCTAACACCTATCACACAGCCTAAATAACATCGAACAACATCGAGCAACATCCCATAACACCCTGGAATGTATTAGAACATATCAAAAATAACTTGTAATTTCTTAGAACATTTTAGAATTGACCTATAATGTCTCAGAACATCTCAGAATCAACTCGTAATGTCTCAAAACAACTTGGAATCAACCCATAATGTCTTGAAACAACTTGAAATCAACCCACAATTTCTCGAAACAACTTGAAATCAACCCATAATGTCTCAGAACAACTTAGCATTGACCCATAATGTCTCGAAACATCTCATAATTGACTTGTAATTCCTCATAACTTCTTGGAATCCACCTGTAATATCTCAAAACATCTCATAATCAACCCATAATGTCTCATAACATCTTAGAAACATCCCATAATGTCTTGAAATCATCTCAAAATATCTCAGAATCATCCCACAATGCCCCAAAAGATCTCAAAATCATCACAAATCATCACATAACACTGCATTTCACATCAATAGCATCTAAAACCCTATTTTTGATATTAATTGAATAATACAACATAATTTAATTAATTCACTTTTTCATCATTCTCAACAAATTAAATAAATATTGTTTATTTTATAAAGTCTTAAAAACATTAATTCCACTATTAATTAAATAAAACAACATTATTTAATTAATTCATGTTTCTTCATTTCGACCAATTAAAAAGATTACATTTATTTAATGAAGTCCTAATCTCATCTTCTTATGTATTGATTGATTAAAAAATGCCAATTATTTAATTACATCACTAAATCACCTTATTCCTCTAAGTTGATTAAATTTTTAAATCATAATAATTTAATTAAAACACTTTCCCTCCAAAAATTTGAATAATTAAAACAAACTATTCAAATCAATTATCAAAAAATCAGGGGAGGGGGCCTTAGCTCAGTTGGCTAAATCTTTCCTATTGCAGGAGGTTGGTCACGAGGTCTAGTCTCTCCCACCCCCATGGTACCAAAGGGTGTGTCACACCAGTGGCACCGGTCACATTAAAAAGTTTACTAGGTGCATTGTAGTTTATAGGGGTCGTGCTACCCGATTCCTATAGTCTAAAAAAAAAATTTATCAAAAAATCAAACATAAAAAAGGAATTAATTAATTAAATCTTGATTGATTCATATTCCTCACCCACTTTCTCATTGAGAAAATCATGGATTGCTAACTAAGCAATCTAAATTGCTAACTAAAATCAATTAATTCCTATTTGAGCAATCTAAAATTGCTAACCAAGATCAATCAATTCCTAACTAATCAATCAATTTCTAACTATCCAATTGATCTATTTACTAACTAGCCAATCTATTCTTCAATCACCCAAATTATTGCACAATCTTGTCATGTCTAAATCCTTTCAACACATTTTGATTGTTGATCTGGATTTTCTCCAATGTGATCCTGATCGTCATTTCAAAATCTCATTTCCTATATAACAAACCCCTCTCTTCACAAATAAGGATTAGAGAATCAACATACTTTATGCAATGAACTGTTGTCATAATCACCATTGATAGAGCTTCAACTGTTTTTTATCAACCTCAAGCAACCATTCATCAAAGCTATTGAGAAACTATGGAGGCTTTGTGGTGATAAGAACAATCCAACATAACACAAATACACTCTGCTATGGGATGATAACACTTTTTTTATTGCTTTCATTTGTTTTGATAATCATAGGTTTCTTAATGCATGTTTAATTAGCTTAGTTTCATTTCATATGTGTAAGACTAGATTTTAGATTTACTATGTTTGATCTTAGCTTAGAATCCTAATTTCAATTTATAGTTTGAATCCTTTTTTTTCTCATCTAATCCATCTCCCCCCTCACACAATTAGTTTTCAAGAGAGCCTTCAATGTTGACAAGATGAGAATTTTATAGAGCATCAATAAAGAGAGAATGAAGGAAAATATATAAAAGTAGAATAGAGCACGAGAGAAAGATCAGATAAGAGAGTGACAATGAATGAGAGAAAGCGTCAAAAAAGGAATTTTGTGAGGCTGGATGGGTGGGAAGAGCCATTACACTCATGATTCTGACATAATGTCTAGTTTCATAGGAAAAGGATGTGAGATTCTTTCATTTGAAACTTAGAAAGTTCAAGGATGTACACATGGCGTGCAACCATCCTTCTCAAAACTTTACAATAAACAAGGTGTACATATTGTTGACTCTTCATCACTGTCCCCAATGAAGTTGGAATTTTGAAATTCTAACTCAAGCTTCTTTCATTAATGCAGCTTGGGTGCCATAAATATAGTTGGATAAATGAACAAGTGTAAAATTTCTACAAGGTGCAATTTTATGACATTACATTTTCCATTATATTTACCTAGTTAATTTCAAGGTTAATATTATCTAGTGGCGATGGTTCTATATAAGGTCGCATATATCTAGTTTTCCATTGGTGTTCTTATTACACCCTATTTTGAGCTTAAATTTTGAGTATGATGGTCTACACATAAGTCCACAAACTCTAATTCATATATCTCTTACATTACTGTGATTAATATTTTTATGTGTACATGCATTCATATTGTTCACCAACCATTGGTTATCCCATAAACTTTATGTTATAATCATATTTTGTCCCCTTATGTATGTAGTTTATTTCCTTCTTTCTATCATCACTTTAACAATAACTTATGTAGTACACATAGATAATAATTACCTTAGTATATCATTTCAAATTTATTATGAGAAATTTTCTCCTATTGGTCCCTTAATTACTCAATTTCAATCACATCTTTACACTTTCCTCTCATTTTTCATCCACTTACTACATGAAAATATTCAATCGGTACTACAAGGCACTTTCGCAATGGCTAGTATTTTCTAGTGCATATGCCACTATTCATTTTGTGATATTTTTTGAATCTATGTCTCTTGCTACATGATGCTATAAAATTATCTTAATTTTTTTATCCTTATTTTTTATTGGTATCTAAGGATAAAACACGCGCTTTGTGCCACTTTTTTCTTATTAAGACCATATTCTTATAGGTTGCATGCCTAGGGGATGATATCTTGATCATTATCAGTGTATGTGGATCAGTGGTGTCTATCCACATGTTACCTTCATGAAAAGATATTGTGGGAGAAGTATTATTTTTTCATAGATGGAATATTATTTGATACGTCCTATGTGGACCAAATTTGACAATTCATTACCTACTACATAATTTTGGGTAAGTGCACCACGAAGGTGCACAAAAAGGGGGTCAAAGTGGGCATTTTTTTCTAAAATTAGCTAAACCTAAACTTGGAGGAGTAATTTTAGATTCATGCACTCAAAATTTGAAGATACCAAAAGAACAAGAGTTGTAGTACTCTTAATCTAGTTTCTAGACTACTTTTATTTTTCAAAAATAGATAACATTAAGAGGATCAAATATTTCATGTAGATAAAATTTATTGTTTTTCTAGAAAACAAAAGACATAGTATTTGGTGTGTTCCCCTCAATTTTTCTAGTTTCCTTTGGTATTTTGAAAAACCCATTGGCAGAAATATAGCTAAGAGTGAGTACTAGAAGTTGTGTATTTTTTTGTATTTTTTTATTGAGTATTTTTCTTATTATTTTTCAAAGTGGATGCATCTTAAAATTGCATCACTTAGTGTGTGTGTCACATAACTTGTACAAAAATAATCGAATATATATTTTTTTCCAATGTGTAAGCAATGAAGTGGAGAAAAATATTATATATTTTTTAAAAATTTACAAGTAGGTCAAATGTTACTAAAAAAAATCAATACATATGTCTTTGATAACTATGGAAACATTAGTGAAAGAAATTAAAAACAAATTTGTTAATGTTTAATCCAAATCTAAAAAAATTATATGGCTACAAATCTTAGTAGACATGTGAAATTATTGTAGTAATTTTACTAGTATTTTATTTAAAATGTGTAAACCTAATGATGAGCAAGTTGAATATTAAGAATGGAGGAAAAAATCACATGAAAATGAGGAAAATAAACCATCCAAGCCTAATTACAAGAAAACTACATATTCCCTATGTGCAAGAAAAAACGTGTATGTGTTATTTGTAAGAAAAAAGTCTATGTATTATGTAAGCCAAAATGCATACATGTTTCGTGTATGGAAAAATGCATACATGTTTTGTGCAAGAAAAAATGCATATGTGCTTTGTCCAAGACAAAAAATGTATGTGCTTTGTGCAAGAAAAACATGTACATGCTTTGTGCAAGACAAAACACGTATGTGCTTTGTGCAAGACAAAACACGTATGTGCTTTGTGCAAGACAAAACACGTATGTGCTTTGTGCATGAAAAACACATACATGTTTTTTCAAGGAAAAAAGTGTATGTGCTTTGTGAAGACAAAAAAAAAAAAATGCTTTGTGCAAGAAAAAACAAGTACGTGCTTTGCACAAGAGAAAACACGTACGTGCTTTATGCAAGAAAAAACGTGTATGTGCTTTCTGCAAGACAAAACACGTATGTGTTTTTTGCAAGAAAAAACATGTACGTGCTTTGTGAAAGAAAAAATGTGTGACATGCTTTGTGCAAGACAAAATTCACATGTGGTTTGTGTAATACACAACACGTACATGCTTTGTGTAAGACAAAACATGTACATGCTTTGTGCAAGACAAAACATGTACGTGCTTTGTGCAAGACAAAACATGTACGTGCTTTGTGCAAGACAAAAAATGTATGTGCTTTGTGCAAGACAAAACATGTGTGTGCTTTGTGCAAGAAAAAATGTGTACATGCTTTGTGCAAGACAAAATGCATACATTCTTTGTGCAAGACAAAATGTGTAAATTCTTTGTGCAAGACAAAACCCATATGTGCTTTGTGCAAGAAAAAATGCATATGTGCTTTGTGCAAGACAAAACACGTACGTATTTTGTGCAAGACAAAACATGTACGTGCTTTGTGCAAGAAAAAACACGTGCATGCTTTGTGTAAGACAAAACATGTGCGTGCTTTGTGCAAGACAAAACACGTACGTGCTTTGTGCAAGACAAAACACGTACGTGCTTTGTGCAAGACAAAACACGTACGTGCTTTGTGCAAGACAAAACACGTACATTCTTTGTGCAAGATAAAATGTGTGTGTTCTTTGTGCAAGACAAAACACCTATGTGCTTTGTGCAAGACAAAATGTGTACGTTCTTTGTGCAAGACAAAATGCATATGGGTATGTGCAAGATCATCATGGAAAAACTAGGCCTTTAAGTGCCAAAAGATGTAGAAAAATCAGAGTTAGGCAACTTGACGTAAAAATTTGAATAATTTATCTATATTATTTCAAAAATATGTAAGAACAGAATCTGTAGCAAATTGAATGTAGTTTCTAAACTACTAGGTTTATTTAAAAAAGAAAAAATCTATTTCGTGAAAATTTGAAATTTCAATGCAATAGTATTAAATTTTAGGAAAAATAAGTAGGTGTCTGTCTAACCACCTAACCACAATAAAATGATAATTTTTTTATAAGATTTTAGATATAAGTAGAGGACTCACATGTCTTGATATGATGCATATTTTTTTGTATTTTTTTCCAAATAAATAATAAATTATGAATTTTTTATTACAACTTTTAAAAAATATAAAAACTTGTATGCCTTACCACCTTAACTTGGTTAAAACTTCATGAAATTCAAATTTTTTTAATCCTATAGTATGCGAATCATAAAATGTGACACATTTCGGATTCAAAAAATGTGATATTGTTTGAAAGCTATAGATGTTTTCCAATCAGCCTATCAATCAGGACTTTAGTCATAATTCAAATAGAAAATGAATAATAATTATTTATTAAATTCAAAGTAAAGCATAATTTATATTGGTGGAAAGTTGAGAATCTCCTTCAAAAACCCTTTTCATTTCATCAGTTTTGGGTAAAAAAAAAGTCGTCAGCCACATACCCTACTAATACCCATCATATCGCGACTTTTTGGTCCATCATGATCCTGCACATACTTGTATGTGCTTTGTGCAAGAAAAAACATGTATGTTCTTTGTAAAATATTAATCACGTATGTGTTTTGTGAAAGCGAAAATAGGTACATGTTTTGCAAAATTACAAGTAAACAAATAAAGAAAATAAATAAATTATTGGCTCACAAATCATGTAGAGAAAATGAAAATTTTAAATAGGGAATAAACTTAAAATCATCGGGTATCTTATTTTTGAGAAAATTAGTATGAACTTCAATTCTTAACATAGCTTCAATAAAAATTCTATTTAGTTATTTATCATTTTTTTTAAGGAATATTTCCATTAACCAAGTATACTAGGTATTACAATATATAGTTTAAATTAAAATTTGGAAACTATGTATTTATGTATGCAAACGAAGATTAACACAATCTCAGATTTACATTTAAATGCTACTATTGATATCTAAAATCTATTGTTACTTTCTCACATTGCTAATATATATGCCAACATTAAATTGTAAATGAAGCAAGATAGTAATCAGTTAATATAAGAATTATAAGTGTGTGCTCAATTAGCTTTCATTTTTATAATAGAAAGATTTTAAGATGCTAAGATCTATTATAAAGTTCAGTTGTCCACTTACGTAATAATAATAATAATGACCCTTTCATATTAAGATAATTTGGATTAAATTAGTCCTCTTAAGTGGTTCCCTTTATTAAACCATAAGGATAACCTTTGGTAATAATCCATAGATAGTTTTCTTTTATAATGAATTAATAAAAAATATATAGAGAGAGATTTGAGTCTACTCACCATATTTTATAGTTAGGCTTATAGAGTTGAATAATATATTAGCATTGTACCAAAGGAAAGCATTTTTTTGTTTGTACTAAAAGCATCATGTTCTTGAATCTAACTATCCAACTCTCTCTCCCTCCACATTATTATCTAAATCTCTCTACATCTCTCTTTGCATCATGTTCTTGGTGGTTTATGATGGGGAGTTGAGAGTTGAGAGTTGAGGGTTTAGGGATTAAATTTAATTATGTAGGTTTTAGTGTTAAATTATGATCGTTGGGTTTTACGTTTTAAGATATAGGGTATAAGGTTTATGTATTAGGGTTTAGATCATAGGATGTAAGGTTTACGGTTGATGATTTAGCGTATAGGGTTTATGGTTGATAGTATAAGATTGGGTTATAAGTTTAAGGTTTGAGGGTATAGAAACCTTGAAGGTTGAAGGTATAAGGTTTAGCGTTATAGAGTGTATAGGTTTTATGAACTAGGGTTGAGTGTAATATTTAGAGTTTAGGGGATATGAAATCCAGTGAATAGGGAATTGAGGGTATATCATTTTGGATTGACTGTATAGCATCAAGGTTCATCCCTTAGGCTTTAGGATATAGGGTTGAGGGTATGTGATATATTCAGTTTAGGGTTGAGTGTATATGGTTAAGGGTCTATTATATAGCCCTTAGGTTCCAAGGTTGATAGATAGGTTTTAGGTTCAAGAGGGTATATGGTATAGGGTTGAGAATTTAGCCTCTAAGCTTTAAATCCTAAGGTTGAGAGATAAGGTTTAGGGTTTAGGGTATAGGTTTTATGGTTGACTATATGGTTAAGGGTTTAACCTATTGGCTTTAGTTCCTAAAGTTGAGGGATAAGATTCAAGGAGCTGATGGTATAGGGTACATGGTTTTAGGTTATGGGTGTAGAGTTTAGGATTCAAGGTCTAGGGTAGAGTGTATAGGTTTTATGGTCTAGGTATAATTGTAGTGTTTAGGGTTGTTGGTATAGGATATCTAGGGTTTAGGGCTAAGTGTATAGGTGTTAGGTTTAAGTGCATACGGTTTTGGTAAGTTAAATCCATTATAAGCCTAAAACTATTAAAAATACATGTTCTTTTAAGTTAAAAGAACCATGTGTTTTATAAATCTAAATAGATCATTCAAGCTTTCACACATCTAGATCATCTAGATCAAGGAGGTGGAGGAGATCAACTAGATCAAGGAGATCAGCGAGATCAATTATATGATGATCAATAATGGATTATAATAATTATTATTATAATATCAATGTACTAATGATGATGTTTGGAAGGTTTATTTGATTTTTTACATGTGCGGGTGAATGTTAATGTAGATATGTATATGGTTTAAAATAGATCTATAATGTATCTAATGAAGAATGTATATCTATGTTGTGGATATGAAATATAATAAACACATAAGATGATAAGATGCTAAGAATAATAAATATAAACACTTAAGATAAAAATTAAATAATGATAAGATGCTCAAAATAACATATCTAAACACTTAATATGAAAACTAAATGATGATAATATCTTAGAATAAAAAATCTAAACACTTAAGATAAAAATGTAATGATGATAAGATGCTTCAAATAAAAAATATAAGCACTTTAGACAAAAATTTAATGATGGAAAGATACTTAGAATAAGAAATCTAAACACTTAAGATAAAAATGAATTGGTGAAAATATTCTTAGAGTAACAAACCTAAAGAATTAAGATAAAAATGAAATGATGAGATGATTTGGATGGAGAAGAAGACTAGGTGACCATGTTAATACTTTGAGTGTAGAGAGATATGGAACAAATAGAGAATGAATGTGCACATACAATCCATGATAAAGAAAGAGAAAAATTATGGTGATGAGAAAGAAGGGATGGGATGGGATTAGGGAATGCAATAATTAAGCTACAATGTAAAGAGCTCTCAATTTTATATTGTATGTTATAATATACACTAGGGTATGAGTAACCAAGACAACTGCATATTGCATGGATAGGACAGACACAACAAACACAAAAGTTGAGGGCATAGAATTTAGGATTGAGTGTATGGGGGCTCGACAGCTCATCCTATAGGATTTAGGGCCTAGGTATGAGGGATATGGTTTAGGGTTTAGGGTATATGATATAGGGTTCAAGGTTGAGTTTTTATGGTTGAGGGTTTATTATATATGCCTTAGGTTCCAAAGTTGAGGGATAAGGTTTAGGTTCAAGAGGGTATATGGTATAGGGTTGAGGGTTGAGAGTTAAGCCTACAATCTTTAGGGCCAAGGGTTAAGGGTATAGGGTATAAGTTTTAGGGATGAGGATATAGGGTTTAGTATTTAGGATTAAGGGTGTAAGGTATAGGGTTGAGTAAATGGTTAATTATTTTACCTATTGTCTTTAGTTCTTAGGGTTGAGGGATAATTTTTAGGGAACTAATGGTATAGGGTATAGGTTTTTGGTTAAGTATCACATCTCCCTCTCTCTACTCTCCTCCCCATCTCTATTGTTCCCTATCTCACTTCTCTCTCCTCTAGATTTACCTCTATCAAAGCTCTCTCCACTATCTACCCAGATCTCTCTATCTCAATTTTGTATCTATTTACTCTTCCTAACTCTCCACCTATCCCTCATTATCTACCTCTCCCTACCTCCCTATTAATATATCTCTTCTCTCTATCTAAAATATCTCTCTTACTCTACCTCTCTTCTCTATATCTCACCTCTATCTATCTCTCTCCCATATATCTCTCTCCTCTCTCCTTTTAATATCTCTAAATTATTCATTATTTAGGGTGTAGGGCTTATGGTTTATGGACTCAAGGTTGATGGTTTAGGGTATAGGGTTTATGGTTGAGGGTATAGGGTTTAATATATGGTTAAGGGTTTAATGTATTGGACTAGTTCCTAAGGTTGAGGGATAAGGTTAAGGATTGAGGGTATAGGGAATAGGCTTTAATTTCCTTAAACTTCCTCTCTATCTCTATATTTTAGGGTTGAGAGTTGAGGGATAGAGTTTAGGATTAAGTGTAAAGGTGTTAGGGTTAAGTGCATAGGGTTTTCATAAGTTATATCCATTATAAGCCCAAAAATAAGTAAAAGACATACATTTTTTTGCTAAGTTAAAAGCACGTACATGTTTTATAAAGGTAAATCCATTGCTCAAACCCAAAACTAGGAAAATCACATATGTGTTTTGTTAAGCTAAAAGAATGTACATTTTTTGTAAAGGTAAATCCATCTTACGAACTTGAAACTAAGTAAAGGTGCGTAGATGTTTTGTAAAGTTAAAATAATGTATGTGTTTTGTTAAGTTAAAAGAACATACATGTTTTTGACACTATAGGAATTTCTAAATGGAGGAAAAAGTGGAAACACTTAAGTTTAGGGACCAATAACATGTACGTGTTATGGACACATACCATGTATGGTTTATGGAAACATAACATGTATGTATTTTGTTTAGTTTATTTGGATTTGTAATAGATAAAAAATCACATGATAGTTATGTTGAAGGTCACATTGGAAAAATCTCTACTTTTGTCCATATTTTTCCAACTATGTAAGATATTTGTGTTAGATGCAAAGGACAACTAAGATCGGGGGTGAACTAGTTGTATACTTTAAAAAGTGAATGTCTTTTCAAACCATTATCAAGCATTAAACCTTTAACATACATTATTAGAATATAAGAATGTGAAAGAGTAATGCAAACACATTCAAACACATAAGAACACTAGATTTACATGCAAAAAACAAGAAGAGAAACACACGGTGAGGATTAACTCATATATATATGAATTGCAACATTGAATATAATTAGGCTCACTATTGAGGGGTCACTACCCAAAAAATAGAGAAAGGCTCACTACCAGAAGGACTTCAAGGAAATGTAGCCACAAAAATTATAAGCAAATTCCCAGATCTACAACACTAGAACATTTTTTTTAAAGAAATGTGGAGCAATCTCATTTCTCCCACACACCATATTTCACCAAATAGACATAATGTCAAACAGATCTTCCACTAAAGCACAATCTAGAACTTGAAAGTATAGATATAACACCTCTAAAAAACTTTGACCATCATGTCCAAACTACATGAGCATATCTTCCTCTATGAAGAAATGTGGAGCAAAAATATAAGCACACAATTGTCACACTAAACTCTCTTTTATTCAAATTTTCTCAAAATAATTTGGAAACCAAGTGAACAAACTTCATCAACAACACTTCTTGAACATTTGCAACACTTCTTGAATATTTGCAACACTCTACAATGTTTCCAACAATTTCTTGAGACACAAAAAATTCTTCACCTATACTGAAGTAAGACACCAATGAAAACACCAATAATATTGTGTTGACATCAATATAGACAACTCCAGGCTCCACCAACTCTAATGGTAGGGGTTTGTTGGAAGTTTGAGTAGATTGTCATTGATGATGCTACTAGGAAACATGATCATGGATTGTACATAAAGGTATATTATAGTGGTTTAATTGATGTCAACATTATTGTGGATCATTTTTATTAATCATAATATGTTTTGAGGTGTTATGGAAGACATTGTGCAAGTTGAGTTGGTTTGGAAAGCTCAGTTATGTGAAATTCTAAGTGTCAGAACTACTAGTTCAATGTAATAGTGTATCAGTTTTTGGGTTTGCACCACTCCGAAAAGGAAGATTTTTATCTACTATTCTAATATAAATTTTTTGGTTGTTATAAGAATATAAATCCAATATATCATCTAGTTTGGCAAAGTAATCTAAGAGATTTGAATGATAGAAGTTTGGTCTGGCATAATATAATTATTTTTCTTATAGTGTGTTTGTGTGGGAGATCCTGCACTTCTCTAAAAGTGAGTATTTGATGTTACAGTATTGAAGATAAGTTTCTAGATGTCATTTGAGTGTGAATTCTAGATGGTATCATCTTTTGAGGTCCACGTGATGTAAATTGGATGAAGAATTGAAGGATTTTTGTTTAGGTCCTATGGTGTGTTGACCTAACATGTTTCATGAGTATGCAAATGATTAATATGTGTTGATCCTTTATGTGGGATCTATTATAGGCCCATGTTGACCTATCTTAAGAATTTTTTTGAATCATGAATGAAGTATGGATAATTTTTTTTAGGGCCTACAAGTTGAATTTTGTGTGTTACATCAAATTAGGCTGACCTAATTGATGTTACACTTGATGCTAATATATATGCTACATTATTTTTGATGTTTTGAGAGATGGTATGATATAGGCGATATATGTGATGTTAATTTGATGAAAGAAATGCAAAGATAAGTTGTGAATGTAGAGTAGAGTAGAGCATTGATCTCGATCAGTGTGAATTTTGTTATTGTACTTCATTCGAAATATATCTAGGAATATTGTAGATGCCTTTCTAATAGTTAAAATAGGTTGTGAGCCAACTTCTTTATTCTATCTTTTTCTCTTTGGGTAGTGATTCCACCAGTAGTGAGAATTTTTGTAATATACTATAACCGGTTATAATATATTGTGAGATAACCATCACCATGGTTTTTCTTATTTTGTGTTTTCCATGTAAAAATCCTATTGTTCATGTGCTATGTGATGTTGTGGATGTTTCATGCTTTCTTTCATTATATTACTTGAATATGCTTTGTTAATAGGATGGATAATGTTTGAATGGGTTCATAGAATACTCATTCACCCCCCTCTTCTTAGTATTTTGAATGCTCAACAATTGATATTAGAGATTGGTTCATTGGAAGGAGCTTAACTGCTCTAGGAAGGTCTTCGAGATTGAACACATGGCTGATAGAATTTTTCTTATTCCTCTAGAAGAGATCCCTACTATTGGATTTATAGAAGAAGATTGCATGCTTGGCAAAGATGGAGAACTCAAAGTTTCTCTTGAATATCTTGACAAAATTGAATGTGAAAATAGAGATTTGAAGGAGAGTATCAAAGAAGAAAATTAATGTATTAGAAAATTGAGAGAGTTCTAAATCAAGAAGATCATAGAAAATCATAAGGAAGTCAGTGAATAGTTGAAATGAAAAACTAAAAACATCACTGGATTAAAAGTGCAAGTTGGAGAAAAGAAAAGAGTTGATGAATTTTTGAATGCAATGGTGAAAATAAAATATGATGAATGCACGAGGCTTGAACAAGAAGTGGAAAATTTGAGATCAAATCTAGAGAAAATAAGAAGTCGTGAAGATAAATTCAAGACAAGTTCTACAATGATTGATGAGTTGATTGTGCATCAAAAAGCATCCAAAATAAATATGGTTTAGGATTTGAAAAAGGTGAAAGATCAAAAGTAGATTAGACACCTACTAAAAAAAGGATCAATGAACCAAAGAAGAATAAAGACAAGAAGAACAATTGCAAGATCCAGAATCAAAGAAATAATGCTAGAAGACCTATGATCAAACAATCAAATACTCAAAGTTACCAATCTTTTGATGGTTTTTGTTATTCTTGCAATAAATTTGGACATAAATCAATGGAATGTAGAAGCAAAATGAATTAAAATGTTTCATCCTTTACTAGTCAATGCTTCACCTACATGTCATAGGGAAAGTGAATGAAAATGTCAAATGATAAGTGAATATAGCAATGGTAGAATGATTCATTCTTTCAATTGTTACTATTAAACATGTTATGGATTTGGACACAAAGCTAATCATTACATATCTAGGATGAATGGAAGAAACACTATTCAAAATAATGTTATATGTTGACAGGGTATGTGCAGAATCATCATGGAAAAAATAGGCCCTTAAGTGGCAAAAAATTTAAAAAATCCAGAGTTAGGAAACTTGACGTAAAAATTTGAATAAGTTATCTATATTATTTCAAAAATATGTAAGAATAGAATATTTAGCAAATTGAATGTATTTTCTAAACTACTAGGTTTTTTTTTTTTTTTTTTAAATCTATTTGGTGAAAATTTGAAATTTCAATGCATTTTAGGGAAAAAATAAGTAGGTGTCTGTCTGACCACCCTAACCACAATAAAATGATAATATTTTTTATAATATTTTAGATATATAAGTAGAGGACTCATGTCTCTATGTGATGCATATTTTTTGTAATTTTTTTCCAAGTAAATAATTAATTACATGAATTTTTTATTACAACTTTTAGAAAATATAAAACTCGTATGTCTGACCACCTTAAATTGGTCAAAACTTCATGAAATTCAATTTTTATTTTTTTAATCCTATAGTATGCGAAGCATAGAATGTGATACATTTTTTGAATTCAAAAAATGTGATACCATTTGAAAGCTATAGATGTTTTTCAATCAGCCTATCAATTAACACTTTAGTCATAATTTGAATAGGAAATTAATAATAATTACTTATTAAATTCAAAGTAAAACATAATTTATATTGGTGGAAATTTGAGAGTCTCATTTAAAAACCCTTTTCGCTTCATCAATTTTGAGTAAAAAAAAAGTTGTCAGCCACATACCCATCATATTGCCAGTTTTTAGCCCATCATGATCCTGCACATACCCATCACAATTGTAATAGGCCTGGACATATTGCAAAGTTTTATAGAAGTAGAAAAGAAAGGAAGGATAATCTAGTAAAAGGAAATAAACCAGTCAAAAAGGTTGATCTAGTTGAAGTAAAGAAGGAAATGGAAAGAATTTGGAGAAAGAAGGAATATATAGAAGACAAGGGAGAATATATACCACCCTCTAATGTAGATGTTTCCTTTGGAAACTAAGCCAAGAGCTATAGCTTAGGGGTAGCTTTAGTGCATATCTTGTATCCCCCACTAGAAAAGAGGTGGTGTAGTCTTAGCACAAAGATATGAGATTAAGACCAACATGTTTGATATATCGGTGATAATTGTGGAAGAAAATATGGTATTGCGGAAGATTACAAAGCTTTAGAAGTTGATTGTGCATATAATTTTAGGATTTCCAGCTTTATGAAATAAAGCATTTATTGCATAATTAGGTCAATTCAAAGAGTTGAAAGAAAAATTTCTAAGGAAAAATAATTTCAGCAAATGCATTCGAAGAGTACAATAGAATAAAGAAAATATAAAGAGTTCAAGGAAAATTGAGTTGTAGATCATCAAAACCCTAATTTAGTGAACAAAGTTAAAAAGGTATTTCAAAAATCCTCCATGTCGTAGCTTTCAACAACTATTTTTTAAAATCTGTTTGAATCTACATTGCAATGGCTACACAAAAGGTTGTAGAAGTTTCAAATAAACCCCAACAAAAATTTAAGAGATACCTTGCAAAAGCCATAGAAGATGACCCTCTAGGTTCTTTTTCGCACTTCCATGTGGGCTTTCACCAACATAATACATTAGGTCATATATTCATCGAAATATGGATGAGCATTCCCACAAAAAGTTAATTAATATATGGGAAAATGAATTAACTGGTAAGGAATTCACCCTAATGCCAGAATACAAAGCCCTAGTCAAGAAGAAACTAGATGTATGGTAGCATTTCCCAAACTTCTTCTATGATAACAAGTTGATTAGAATGACCTTAATTATAATTCATGATCAATTCATCTAGACTGATATGCCACACATGATCACAAAGGAGGTGATAAGAGACATCACCGATTTATGCTCCACTAGACCAGTTCCAATTTTAAAATTTATTACAAACAAAGATGTAATGGAGAAAATAGGTGTAACATTTAATTAGAGAGACCTTGTTGTAAACCCTATTAGAAACCCTATTGTTAGGTATGTTTCCATGGTTATTGGGTATAAAATCTACTTTACCAATTGAGATAACTTAGTTTCTGCCACCATAATTCATGTGGAAAATGATATGGTAGAGAATGGTATAGATTATGAATTGTGAGATAAAAAAGAAGAAATGTCCATTTAAGTATGGAACTTTGGTAATGTGCTTACTATCTACTTTTTGAAGGAGGTTCTCATAATTGGAAAGGTTAAGTGGATAACTAGAAGGCCTATGGCACATTAAATTTCTGATTACATGAGGATCCTTAGAGACACCAATATAGAGGATGATGCACTTACTACTTTCTTTGCAGTATTTCAGAGAAGAATGCATAAGAGAGAGGATTCCTAAGTCTATTATGGAAAATTACAAAAAATACATTAGTTTCTTGGTTTCCATAGACCATTGCATCATGGAGGTAGTGGAACCAGGATGAGTTTGCGTTCTTGAATTGGGTTATGAGGTTACAAAGGTTGATCTTAATGGCTATGCAGATATTTTATTGAAGATTCTGAAGGATGAGACAAAGCCAAGGTATTGAACTTTTGAGGAAAAATAAATGGAAGCTCACATGAAGTAAAATGAGCCATAGATTAGGAAAAGTGTTGATGCAATTGTAGATATATATGAACAAGAATGTGGCATTTCAAAGGAAAAGGTGAGGTATGCTAGAGAAAGAGCTAGAGAAAATATGAGTGTTGGAGAAGCATCTGAGAGTTTAAGGAGATCAAGTAGAACACCTACCACTCCCCAATCTATTTAGAAGTCCTCTAAAGCTTTACCATCTATTGGAGAGAAGAGAAAATCTACTGCTAGTCCTCTAGTAAGGGATAAATCCCCTTTAGTTCTGCATACCACAAGGGAAAAGAAGAATATGACCACCACTATTACACCTCCTACAACCCCATCCAAAAGAATATTGAAACAAAAGGACACACAAGAGAAAGATATTGGAGTAAATTTTGCTAATGAGGAGGAAGTATTGAAAGAAGAAGGACCACAGTTGGTTTGGAAAATAAAAAGTGATGGTTCACAAGGTGAAGCTAGTGTAAAAAGGAGAAGAGTTGACACAATAGATACTAACAAAGAGGAGGAAATAGATAAGGAAAAAGAAGAATTTAAAATTCATATTAGGGAGAAGAAGAAGAAGGAAGCCAAGAAGGCTTCTTAGAAAAAGAAAAATAATGTGGAAGCTAAGAAGACTCTAGTGAAAAGTAAGAAACAAATTGAACTAGAAAGGCCTCACTCTCCCATGAAACTTGAGGCACTTTTTTAGAGCATAGTGTAGAATGATAAGTTGAAGGAAATTGCAAAATTGTATGAGGAGTCAAATGAGGTGGACAAGACCACCATTCTTGAGGATATTTTCAAGTACATTTTGGTACTTGAAGTAGATATGAAGAATATCATAAAGGATATTCCTGATGATGTATGGTACATCTTGTTGAAAAGAAGGGAAGAAGTTATAAATGAACATGAAAGGCTAAAATATGAAGCCTTGGAAAGAGTTGGTGCTCCACTCTCTAAAGATGACAGGGCCATATTGGTCACAACATATAGTAAGGAGATGAAAACCAAATGAATAATTAGATTCCTTATGGGAAAAGACCAAAGCAACCTAGAGAAAGCTAAAAAAGAAATCAATGACAAAGCTGAGGAGATTGTGTAGAAGTTAGGGTTGGCTCTAGTAATTCAAGAAGAAATGTATGTTGGTTCATGTACTCTGGAACCCAATGTAGAAGAAGAAGTAGAAGTATATGATGCTCAAAATGAGCATGATGTCAATGATTAGGCTTCATAGGATAACTCCCCTTTGAAAGTGGGTGATATGTCAAATGTGAATCAAGAAGAGGCAATGATCAGAAAAGACATTGTGAAGTAAAATGCCATCACTCCTTCAATATAAAATGATGAAGCCATTCCTCTAGTAAATACATTAAACATTACAGAGGAAGTGAATGCAGATAAAGATGATGATGAGGAAAATATTGAAGAAGAGAAAGTTGATGAAGAAAATGAAGAAGAAGATAAAGAGGAAGATAAAAAAAAAGATAAGGATGGATCTAGAGATGTAGAGAAAGAAAAATCATTTGACTCTAGTACTACAGATGATAAGGGAAATGATATAGTTTAGTTACAAAGACTCGTGGTGAATATTTCAGATCTTCCAAATATTCTCTAAGAAATCTATTAAGTTTTTAGCCTATTTTCTAGCTAGTTGTGTGCTCATAACTATTGCAACTATTGATGAATCAAGGAAATGTGGATTTGAACAACATTTCTCCTATCCACAAGCTTCAACTAGGGTAATTTCTCCATACATCTGCTATAAAAGAGATAATTAATTTACATCAAAGGAGAAGAGAGCTAATGGATGGCATAGTTAAGGCATTGCATGAGATCACACCTAGAACAAGCATAGAAACATCTATCTATAGTATGGATAATCTCAAAATTTTGATTGAATCCTTCAAAAAGTATGCATCTAGATTGAAGGTTGAGGCAGTGAAAGATGTCAAGAACATGTTAAGTGACAAAAGGATGTTGGATATTATAGAAAAATGTGCTATTGCACGTAAGAAATTTTTAGAATTGTTGAAGGATACAAAAGCATGTGTGGGTGAGCCTAAGGCACTATTGTAGTATGACATGAAGTGACCTAGAGACACTTTATGTATAATGAAGGAAATTAACTTTATTGAGTCTCAGATCTATGCCACCTCTAGTGCATATGACCTAGCAATTGACCTCACTTGTGTTACAAGGAATATCATAGAGGATCTTCACAAGAAGTTATTCCAACTACAGGCATAGAAAGAACACATCATTTTGCATTTTGGAGAGGTAAGGGATCTGGTCAATCCCAAACTTACATTTTTTTCTTGAGATCTTCTCAACTCTGACAAGGAAAAGAAGATGAATCTAGTATCTACTACACCTGAAAATGGAGAAGAAATACTATTGGAGTTGGAAATGAAGAACGAGTTGCTTGCAGAGGACAAGTATGAATAAGAACAAGGAAGGTAGGCCTGAGAGTACCGGTTGAAGAAATTGTAGTTATCAACCACCTTTGGTTCATATTTCTTTATATTTTTATGTATTTTTGTTGAGATTCTTTGTAAATATACAAACCATATATTTTGATTTTTTGCTCTAGTATATGACTCGGGTGGAGACTCTTTAGTTTGTATATATGACTACATCATTCAGGGGGAGTTTTGGTGAGAGTTAAAATATTTTTGCATAGGCTCCCTTTTCACTTGATGTCAAAGAGGGAGAGTATTGGAAAGTATTTTGAGACTTTTGGCATGTTGCCATCATTGAAAAAGGGGGAGATTTTTTGAAGTTTTAGGATATTTTCATTGATGATGCTGCTTGGCAACATGAGCATGGATTATACATAATGGTATATTATAGTGTTGTCATTGATTCCAACATTGTTGTGGATCATTTTTATTAATCCTAACATGGTTTGAGGTGTTGTGGATGAAATTTGTTCAAGTGGAGTTTGTCCGGAAAGCTCAGTTATGTGAAAATCTATCTAAATGTAAGAATTTTCATTTCAATGTAACACTAGATCAGTTTTTGGGTCTATACCACTCTGCAATGGAATATTTTTCTTTGTGATTCTAACCTATTTTTTATGGTTGTTAGAAGAATCTAAATCTGATATTTCATTTGGTTTGGTGAAGAACTCTGAGAGATAAGAATGACAAAAGTCTGATCTGGTACAATACAATCATTTTTTATAGAGTGTGTTTGTGTGGGAGATTTAATATTTCTCTATGATTGAGTCTTTGATGTTGTGGTATAAAAGATAAGTTTCGAGATGTCAATTGAGTATGAATTCTAGATGGTGTCATGTTGTGAATTGGATGAATAGTTGAAGGATTTTTGTTTAGGTCCTATTGTGTATTTTCCTAACACATTTTATGAGTATGTGAAGGACTAATATGTGTTGATCCTTTATGTGGGATCTATTATAGGCCCATGCCAACCTATCTTAGGATTTATTTTAACTCTTGGCATGAAGTATGTAGAAAAAAAAATTCGGACGACATGTTGAATTTTATGTGTTACATCAAATTAGGCCAACATAATTGATGTTACATTTGATGTTGATGTATATGCTAGATTCTTTTAGATGTTTTGACAGAAATGTGAAGATAAGATGTGAATTTTGAGATCATAATTGTGTGACTGCAAAGAAAAGTAGAGCATTGATCAAAATCATTGAAAAGTTTTCTATTGTGCTTCATTGGAATTGTATCCCTTCATATTGTAGATTCTTTTGTAATAGTTGTAGACACGTAAATTATACTGATTGATCTTGCACACCTGATCCTGATTTACTAACACCAATTTTGCCTAAATCATCTCTCTGCTAACCATTTAATCAAATAATCTTTATTTGATTAAATCATCATCTTCTTTTAATTAAATAAATCATTTTGATTAATTAATCCTAATGTTCTTCTTTTAATTAAATAAATCCCTCTATTTGATTAAATCATATTTCATCTCCTTTAAATTAAATAAACTAACCTTTGTTTGATTTAAATCTAACATCATCCCCTTCTAATTAAGTAAATCAAACTTTATTTAATTAAATCTCATATTCATATGACCTCTCATTTTTATTTATTTAAATCCAAAAATCTAAGTCAAAGTGTCAAATCAGCTAGTCTTCATTTAAATTAATCAAATCATGATTAATCCTAACTCTAATCCATCAAATCCTCTAGATTTTGCAACTTTCACAATAAATCAATTTATTTTGATTTATTAAATCCTCTATTTTTATTCAAAAGGACATCAGGTTGGAATATTCCTCCAAATTCAAAAATCCCTCCAAAAGAACTTGTCCCTCCAACAATGCATTAAAGGCCTCTTACATGTCCTTGTGCATTGAGCCAAGCGGCATTTAAGTCTTGTTTCATCTCCCTCCAACATGTCACTTCATCAAATTCAAATTTAAAATCCATGCACCTTTATCAAAATGTGCTCCACCTACTTACATTAGCATCTTGACAAGTGGCACAATGCCATTGGTCCATCTTTAATCCCACATTCATCCTATTCTTCAAGCCTCCATCCTTATTTTTCTATAAATAGAGGCCTCCTATATTGTACTTGATCATCCACAATCCATGTAAAATCACTTTGCTCATTTGAATCCACCATTATCATCAATATCATCCATATTACATGAAATTTTTCATAGAGTTTCATCAATCATAGCAAGGTTATCAACATTTTGAATCAAGGAGCACACAATCATCATCATCATCATCAAATCTTTGCAAGGAATTGGGAAAGGGCTATTTTCCACATCAAAATAGCACCAAATCCCCCATGGGATTGAGATTTTGATTTGTTTTGAGCAAGATTAGATAGTTTGATTTGATATTTTCTTGTTTTCTTGTTCTTTTCATTTCAAATGAATTGCATGGGGAATGTTGATTTTGATTTGCATATTGGACTAATATTGTGTTGTTTGTTCATGTTTGTGTAGGTCTAGGATCACCATTCACATTTTTGTGCTAGAAGGAGGGTGAATCTAAAGAATCTAACACATTTTTTGAGAAATTCTGCTATTTTTAATGTTTTTGTCTTCCTAAGTTAAACAGTGCCACTGGGAAAATTTGTGATGCATATGCGGTCTCTTTTTTTCCAAACAATGCCACTAGTTTCACCAGAGCACCACCCAAATCCTCAAACAGTGCTGCTTTTGTTCTAGTGTCATTGTTTGGACCCAAATAACGCCACTGCCTATGTGTTTCAAAGGGTGTCGCCTTTGCTTTCTTTCTTTTTCACTCAATCTTAAAATGGTCATATCTTGGTCACATTTTGGTCTTTTTTGGAGCTTTTTTTTTTAAATGGGGTAAAATTTCATAAGCTATCCAATAGTGTAGGTTTTTATCAAATTTTATAGAGTTAAAAATTTCAAATTTTCACCTAATGTCAAATCACAATGAAACTTGGTCTAAATTTTAGCGCTTTTATGCTTAATCATTTATCTAACCCTCATATCTTCTTGTTTCTTAATTTCATCTAGCATTTTGAGCTTGTATTGTAGGTTTTAAATGATCATGGAGCATGGAAGTCAAAGAAAAATAATTATCACATCATTGTATCAAGTGTTTTTGAACACTTTGGGGAGCAATTATAGTCCAACTTCTAAGGACTTTGTCACTTTCAAGCTTTTTAGGACAAAATAATTTTCATTTGGGCTTAAAAAGAATAAAAAAAGGGATTAAAAAGAACCTTAGGAACCTACTACATTTTTTTTTGGGCTTAACAATTGAACAAACAATCTTCACATTTCAATCTTGGTGCTTAAAAAGAATTCATTCTTGCTTTGAAGGTTAAAATGAACATGTGTCTTTTATGTTTTGTAATCTCTTATCCAAAGTAATATCATTTAAAATGTGTATGCACTTCTCTTGCACTGCACGATGATCTTGAGAATCAAAAGTCTTTTGGTGATATTAAGTTGTATAAGTGATTGCCTCCACACTTCAATTTGGATTCTTAAAATTGAACAAAGTTTGCGAGTGTGAGTTAAGTATATCGTGTGTGTTCTCTCTTTGTTTCTCAATGAAGATTGATTGAACTATGGATGTGCTTGCTCGCTATTGTTTATCCTTAGAGAGCTTTCCTTGTGGGAAAAAGTAATCACCTAAGGGAATGACCTAATCGGGAACACGCTAAAGCCAAGTGACTTCCACCCAGTATATAAGTGTGGGTACTTGAAGAAAGTTCAAGTATCACGTAGATTGTTTTGAGAAGAAAGGAAGCAATGGGCTCTTTTCGTATGGATGATCCTCCATGAACATAATGCCTCTACTAGAATATTTTGTATAAAGGAAAAAATCCCTATCTATTTGTTGGTGCAAGAATAGTCGTTCTTAGGTTGTCCCATATTTTTATGGCTCTTGGTAGAGATGATAAGTATGCCATGGGATTTTCATGGGTATTTATGCTTGGCTTACTAGAGAAGAGAGTGCACTATAAGACGGAGTTAGTCTGGTCAAGCATCTAATCATCTGCTACGAGTTGGCGTAGCTAGATTTATCTAAGTGGGAACCCAACAAATATTATCTCTCATCCATAGGATTGTGCATCACTTAATCAAAACATTTTGCTTGATCTAAAACATTGAAAAACAAACATTCAACATGAGCATAAAATTTCCAACCCTTTAGGAGGAGAAAATATCTTTGAAAGAATCCATGTGCTGTTGCTTTCCCTTGGGATTTCATCCTTAGAAGCTTCTAAGTATTTGGATTTGTATCTCAATTTTCTCTCACTAAAGTCAACATTAGGGAACTATTGTCTTGATTCTTTTGATTTCCACATAATGGACCTTATGGGATGAAAAGAAATTGAGACATAGACATTCAGTTTGAAACTTAAGCAAGACATAGGATGTGGTAAAAGAAATTCATTAATCAAGATGAAATCAATTGAACCCCACACATGTGCTTGTTTATCTCTTGTCTTATGGTCTTTTGAGCAAACATTGGTCTTTTGGTTTGAAGTACTCTTAGGGAAAAGCATGTTCTTCAAAACCTTGGTCTTGTAAAAAGGTCCCTATTAGGTTCATTTAGGATCAAAACAGTGAATCATTTCATCAAATCCCATCTCAAAAACAACTTTTGAACCATTGGAAAAATCATTCATACTAGACTTTTGGTAAAATCCTTCAAATCAACATCAAAAATCACCCTGTTTGGCTAAGTGTGTGTGGATGAATCTTTCCTCATACACCTAGTTAAATTATCATCTTGTGGACAAGTTTATTCCAAGAAAACATCTAACCTCATGGATTTTATGAGTCCATTATCAAATCCAAATAAAATCGAAATCGAAATAAAAAATCCAAATCAAAGTCTAAATCAAATCCAAAATAAAAAATCCAAAAGTCCTAAAGTCTAGTATCCCTCCAAGGGTCCTAAAATTTTGACACCCATATCATTCACCCCTTTCATCCTCCATCTCATCATTGGTCCTAAATCCCTTAGAGGTCAACAAGGTCAAAACACAAGAGGGACATGGAATATAAACTTGATCCATATATCATGAGTGATATAAGTCAACCAAACTATCAAAGCTTTACAAAACCCATGGATTATCAAAAATTACATTTATACAATCCATACATGGGATCATTATCTCCTACAAACCTCAATGGTACAACAAATGTGAGTATGCCTAGTCAAAATTTTGGAACACCTTTCCCAATGGTAGATTTAAATCCAAGTCGAAACCTACAAATCTATCAACCAAACACCCAATGCATGATTCTTCCACAAAACAAAATCATCCCACCAAATCCATACATGCCAAATGTGATTATACCAAGTAAAAATTTTCCAAACATGAACATTTCAAATCCACACTTGGAAAACTTTGGGATAAATATGTTTGTGAATCATACAAATGTTGTTCAAATTCCAAACAAGATGTTACTGACTCTGTGTATTGATCCAAGTCAAGGTAACACCATGCAAAATCAAAGTTACCTAAATCAAGGCAATGTGATTCCCAACCACAACAATGTTCAATTTAAACCTATAATGCCAAATCTAAACATCTTCCCAAATCAAAACATTGTCCAAAATCAATTTGTCCATGATCCCATACAAACATCACAAGTATGCATTCCAAATCTACTTGAATGAAAACCAAATCAACTATATCAAGGATGTCAAGATCAAATTTTGTGAGATAAAATTGCTACACTCACCAAAATAGTTGATTCATTGTGCCAAGAGACATCTCCACCCTAAAATCAATACACTCTTCCAATGGTTAAACCATGTCATCAAATAATTGAGTTGTGTCCACAACCACATAAAGAACAATATCTCCAATGTCAAGAAGTTGGATATCAAGATCAACAACATCAACAAAAAACCCAACCTCCACATCTTGAAGATCAATCACCACATCTCAAAGATAAATCACCACATATCCAAAATAAACCACCACAAGGTCAATTTAAAGTACAAATCTCACAAGGTAAAAAATGAAAAAACACACTACTTGGGAGACCAATCGAATCAGTCATGAAACAATTGGTAAAAGAAAATCTCATCAAAATCCCTATCTATGAGAACTATCAAGAACCCTTAGTGAAACTTCCATTGTACAATGAAAATCACCTTTGTGATTTTCACAAAATAAAGGGACACACAACATCAAATTGTATTTGACTCAAAATCTCATCCAGGACCTTATTGATCAAAAAATGATAGCTATTGGAGACAATGATGAAGATTCAACCACTAGTGATAGAATTGACAATCTCCTCGCCCCAATTGTTGAAAACAATGATAAAGCTCTATCCATCAATGAGAACCTTGAAGATGTTTCTACCTTATCCAAAGATCAAATCAACATACATCAAGAGTCACTTTTTGATCATAATAAGAATCCCTCAACAATATCTGACAATGATCTATTTCAAGATCCCATAATCAATCATCCTTCCACCAATGATCATTTTGAAAATACCTCTACATCATCCACTGAGTTAGAGGACATATCTCAAATATTCATTCCAAATCATGATCAACATCTTTCACCAAAGTCTAGCAATGGTCCTTTCCATGACATATTGAAATCCTTCGACCTCATGGTTGTAGATATTGAAGGAATCTTCAACTCAACACTTGATCCAAGTCCACTCAAAGATTAGGAGAATATTGAGCCACTTCCCATGCCTAATGAAGATATCCAAGAACAATTTGTAATAAATCCATCCTTTTAAACTACCCCATGTCAAGAACTTGATCCAAAACATGTCAAAAGCAATTTCAAAACTAATCAAGATCAAGAATTCGTATCTCCAAGATACTATAATGATCTAATGGACACTCTCCTATCTATACAAGATGTTGCAAATGATGATCAAATCCACATAGCACATACTCCTCCATCTACCCATGAGATTCTTTCTGTGGATGGACACGTAGATGATCTTCATTCAGAATAGGATTCCCTTGCTCTTGAAATTATTACACAAACAGAGAAGGTTAATGATTTCTACAGTCAAATTGAGTTTTCAACATCAAAATTGGATATATCCCAAATTCAAACTGAGGACATCATGTATAAAGATATCCAACATTATCCACTCAAGGAAACATGTTAGCCAAAATAGGATATTTTAGAGTCAACAAAGTAGAAAATTGAAATAACATCATCTGCAGTGGTCATTTATCAAAGAATGCTTACCAAACAAGACATCTCAAAAAAGGCAGAATCAAGGAACAAAGGTGCTACTGCCACCATACTGGGGGCAACTATGTCTCTAGAAAATGTCAACATAGGGAGCACGAAGAGTCCTTATGGTGAAACAAATGCTAATACTACAATCGGCCATGTCATGAATCTTCATCCACCCATCACCCCATCCAAAAATTGGGACCAACATCAAAAGAAAGATTTGAATCAAAGCACAAAGAACATTTTCAAAGCAAAAGAAGCAAAGCATGAAGGACAAATCAAACACAAGTGGATACCAAATAATACAAAGAAATATTATCTGTATCAAACTCCATTAGTCAAAGAAACTATGGGACAAAATAAAAATGGAAAAGTATCCTTCAAAGATGTCCACAAAGGAAAAATAAGGCTTCTCAAACGACATGGTACAAATTATATCAAGCAATTGGTCCTAATTCCATGCACACTTTTGTATCCACCCATCATTTCTGATCTTCCCAAGTTTGGAGAGTCAAAGGTTCCAAACTATCAGTCAATCTATCTTTTATTCCTAAACACACTCCATCCACGCCTCCACGAATGATATCAAATTCTCACATTGACCATGTATTGGTAGCCACCCTTCATCATAATTATTTAGAAGGAATTCTATTATGATGTGCACATAAAGATAGAGTTAACTCTGGTATTAACAAAGCAGATCAAGAATCTCAAAAGTTGTATTCAAGTGCACATATCTTTGCAAAGAAACTTCTTCAAGTAGGATATCAATGGCACATTATGAAAGAATCATCTACATCAACACCACAAGATGGTTTAGAGAGAGCTTAAAATATTTCAAAAAATACAAAAAAAAATAAAAATAAAAATAAAAATCATGAAAATAGTAAAGATAAAAAATCATCCTCTAATGAAAACCACACAGTGGCACTTTGGGAAGGTACCATGATGAAAACCTAAAAAATTGCATCATGTGTAGAATTGAGCATCGGTGTGCACCAGTTCAGGTGGAAGCATCTCATCCCATCCATAATAAATCCAACATTCCATCCATGGGTATGTGGAGGATCATGATGGGCCAAAAAGTGGCAATATGATGGGTATGTGGCTGACGTCTTTTTTCTACCCAAAATTGATGAAACAAAAAGGGTTTTTAAAGGAGAATCTTAGATTTCCACCAATATAAATTATGCTTTATTTTGAATTTAATAACTAATTATTATTCATTTTCTATTCAAATTACAACTAAAGTCTTGATTGATAGGCTGATTGAAAAACATCTATAGCTCTCAAATGGTACCACATTTTTTGAATCCAAAACATGTGTCACATTCTATGACTCACATACTATAGGATTAAAAAAAGAAAAAATAAATTTAATGAAGTTTTGACCAAGTTAAGGTGGTCAAACATGAATTTTATATTTTTTAAAAATTGTAATAAAAAAATCATAATTAATTATTTACTAGAAAAAATTACAAAAAATATGCATCACATCAGGACATGAGTCCGCTGCTTATATCTAAAATATTATTAAAATATATTATCATTTTATTGTGGTTAGGGTGGTCAGACAGACACCTACTTCTTATTTTTTCCCTAAAATTTAAGTACTACTACATTGAAATTTTAAATTTTCACCAAATAGATTTATTTATTTTTTAAACAAACCTAGTAGTTTAGAAACTAAATTAAATTTGTTACAAATTCTATTCTTACATATTTTTGAAATAATATAGATAACTTATTCAAATTTTTACATCAAGTTGCCTAACTCTGATTTTTCTGAATTTTTTGCCACTTAAGGGCCTATTTTTTCCATGATGATCCTATACATACCCCCATCTTATCCATAATAAATCCATTCATCCATGAACCATCTATCCAACCCAATGCCATCTATCTACATTATCTTGATCTTGCTGAAAATTTGGTGCACACTTTACACTTGCTTATGGTAAACATCTTGACATAAGTCATTTTCATTGATCTTATCCTACCTAGCATTATCTAAGCCATGAGGCATTATCCAACAAATCATTCATCTGTTCAAACACCTTATCTTATCACAAGATAATACTTGGAATGGGTATGTGCAGGATCATGATGGGCCAAAAAGTGGCAATATGTAAGTGATATGATGGCCCATGTGGCTGATGACATTTTTCTTACCCAAAATTGACGAAATGAAAAGGGCTTTTACAGGAGATTCTCAGCTTTCCACCAATATAAATTATGTTTTACTTTGAATTTAATAAATGATTATTATTCATTCTCTATTTGAATTATGACTAAAGTCCTGATGGATAGGTTGATTGAAAAACATCTGGGTATGTGCAGGATCATCATGGAAAAAAAGGCCCTTAAGTGGCAAAAAATTTAGAAAAATCAGTATTAGGCAACTTGACGTAAAAATTTGAATAAGTTATCTATATTATTTCAAAAATATGTAAGAATAGAATCTGTAGAAAACTGAATGTAGTTTCTAAACTACTAGGTTTATTTTAAATAAAATCTATTTGGTGAAAATTTGAAATTTCAATGCAGTACTTAAATTTAGGGAAAAAATAAGAAGTAGGTGTCCTGACCACCCTAACCACAATAAAATATAATATTTTTATAATATTTTATATATAAGTAGAGGACTCATGTCCGATGTGATGCATATTTTTTTGTAATTTTTTTCCAAGTAAATAATTAATTATGATTTTTTTATTACAACTTTTAAAAAATATAAAAATTCATATGTCTAACCACCTTAACTTGGTCAAAAATTCATGAAATTTAACTTTTCTTTTTTTAATCCTATAGTATGTGAAGCATAGAATGTGACACATGTTTCAATTCAAAAACTATGATACCGTTTGAAATTAGAGTTTTTTTCAATCAGCCTATCGATCAGGACTTTAGTCGTAATTCTAATAGAAAAAAAATAATTATTAATTATTAAATTCGAATTAAAGCATAATTTATATTGGTGGAAATCTGAGAATCTTCTCTAAAAACCCTTTTCGTTTCATCAATTTTGGATAAAAATAAAGTCGTCAGCCACATACCCTACAAATACCCATAATATTGCCACTTTTTGGCCCCTCATGATCCTGCACATACCCATCTATAGCTTTCAAATAGTATCAAATTTTTTGAATCTGAAACATATATCACATTTTATGCTTAGCATACTATATGATTTTAAAAAATAAATTAAATTTCATTAAGTTTTGACCAAGTTAAGGTGGTCAGACATACGATTTTTTATATTTTTTAAAATTTGTAATAAAAAACTTACAATTAATTATTTACTTGGAAAAAATTACAAAAAAATATACATCACATTGGAACATGATTCCTCTACTTATATCTAAAATCTTATAAAAAATATTATCATTTTATTATGGTTAGGGTGGTCAGACAGACACCTACTTCTTTTTTTTCCCAAATTTAAGTAATACTGCATTGAAATTTCAAATTTTTACCAAATAGATTTTTTTAAAAAAAAATCTAGTAGTTTAGAAACTATATTCAATTTTTTACAGATTATATTCTTACATATTTTTGAAATAATATAGATAACTTATTCAAATTTTTACGTCAAGTTGCCTAACTTTTATTTTTCTGAATTTTTTGCCACTTAAGGGTTTATTTTTTCCATGATGATCCTACACATACCCACATCCTTTTTGTGCTTACCATATCCCTCCATCCACACAACCATCCAGTAATCCATCCATAACATTTCAAACATTGCTAGATCCTAGGGCAGGTATGTACATCTTGCTTCAGGAATAAATCTTGATATATACCCTCCAACTTATGTGGTGATCCGAACATTGGAAAATGTAAAATAAAATTGGTCAAAGCATTTGTGAGCCAAAATTCCAAATCACTAGCCCATGGCACATTTTGACAAAGAAGATGTTCCTTATCAAGCTTTGTCTTTCATTGAACATCAATCCAAACAATCAATATTAGTCTCATCTAATTTGCACTTCAAACATCACATCAAATCATTCAAAACAATTTTTTTCCAAAACCAAGCTTCAAAATCCTGATCAATCAAATCCAATCAATCCATCATCATCTCAGGATATCCATCCCAATCCTTGTGTTGCTTAACACTATCCTTACATTTTTTGTATCCTCAACAATGTTATCATCATCAATCCATCATCATCTTGGGATATCCTTCCCAATCTTTTTGTTGCTTAAAACTATCCTTGCATTGTTGTGTATCCTCAACAATGTTATCATCATCAATCCATCATCATCTTGGGATATCCTTCCCAATCCTTGTGTTGCTTAACACTATCCTTGCATTGTTGTGTATCCTCAACAATGTTATCATCATCAATCCCTCATCATCTCGGGATATCATTCCCAATCCTTGTGTTGCTTAACACTATCCTTGCATTGTTGTGTATCCTCAACAATGTTATCATCATCAATCCATCAATCTGATAAATCAACCTTAGCTTCATTTTCAACAATATCCCAAAACAAAGCACTGATATCGTCACACATATCCATATCCAAATTTTCAAAATCATGTGAAAAATCCAAAAACATTCAAAAAACAAAGAAAATCCAAAAATATATCAAAAAATTAGAAAAATTCAAAACATGATTTCCGAACTACATCGTCTTTGAGCTTAAACGTAGGAAAGGCTAATCTTTGATTAGCCCCTAAGACACAAAAACACAAAAACATTCAAAAAACACAATCCAAAAACATTCATAAAATCTCATAAATCCCAAAAACATTAGAAAATTGGAAAATCAAAACATTTGTAAAATTTTGGAAAAACCCAAAAATTAGCCTTGAAACATTTCAAAAACATCAAAAACATCGAAATATTTGAAAAAAATCCACCCATCTCATTTCGCTTCACCCACAATAATCAATCATCCATAATAAATCAATTGTCACCTTCATCTTTTAGCAACACAAATAGAAACAACCACAACAATCAGCAAAAGCAAGCTTCAAACACAAAATCAAAGGAAAACTTCAAACCTTTAAATGCAAAATAAAAATCTTGATCATTCACAAACATGTCAATCAACCTTATATCAACAGCCTTTCGAAAAACCTATCAACTTGCCACCATCCATTAACATGTCCTAGGATGTATCCTTCCTACAATGGGAATTATCTATTGGCAAAACACTTTGGATAATTATCCTAAAACAAAACAACTTTCCACCGTCCACTAACATGTCCTAGGATTCCTACAATGGGCATTATCTTTGGCAATTGCTTTGGAAACTTATCCTAAACAAAACACATCCCTTTGGCTGGAGGTATGAAGAACATTGACTTGTTTGTGTACTTGATCTTTTCTTTTTTATTTATCTTATTTGCTCATTCCAATGACCTCTTGATGATGTCTAATCAAAATGATTTAGAGAGAAATGAATGGGGCATTGATCATTATCTTTGGTCTATTGTGCTTGTTGGATATTCTTGTAATATAACCTTGGTGAATACTTGCTCTATTAGGTCCATAAGGAAGGTGTTTTGGATAGCTTGTTGACTATTGCATTGATAGGTTTTTCATTTCCATGTTTTGGTCTAAGATGTTTGAAACTTCTGAAGTGCATCCTAGAAAATTTTCCATATGCCAGGTGTGAACAAGAATACTCCTATTTGTTTGTTGATTCAAAGTCCATCTCACTAGGTACAACGCCATCCTAGTTCTCTATACCTTGATGCATTGTATCTATGTGTGTTATCAAACATATGGTAAGTAAGCTCTTTTAAACTCCCAATTCCTAATAAGAAAAACATCATCATCATTCATCGTCATCTCTAATAAAGTCTTGTCAGATTATGGACTTGTTGGATCATCTCTTTCACCATCTTATTCTTCTTATTCTTCTATCTGTACTAACATTTCTATCCAAATTTGTATGATATCTCAAAATATACTTGAGGCTACCGATGGTCGATGACTGTCTATGCATCATCATAATTGTCTATGTCAAATATTTGATCTTTATAAAGATTATCTTTCATCCTTTGATTAGTAGAACCACTCCTCTCACATTTTATCATGATCTCGATCAAAAAATTGAAATTTCATAACAATCTCTTGAGGGGGGAAATGTACTAGCGTACTTCTTTCTGATGGGGCAATAATGGGGCATCCGAAAAAATAATAATTATTTTTACTTTTGATCATGGCTAGGTTATTCTTTGAACCAACACAACAAGTACATTTCTTCAAAGAGGGGAAAAATGTAGACACATAAATTACACTGGTTGATCTTGCACACTTGATCCTAATTTACTAACACCAATTATGCCTAAATCATCTCTCTGCTAACCATTTAATCGAATAATCTTTATTTGATTAAATCATCTTCTTTTAATTAAATAAATCCCTCTATTTGAGTAAATCATATTTCATCTCCTTTAAATTAAATAAACTAACCTTTATTTGATTTAAATCTAACATCATCCCCTTCTAATTAAATAAATCAAACTCTATTTAATTAAATATAATATTCATATTCGTCTCATTTTGATTTATTTAAATCCAAAAATCTAATTCAAAGTGTCAAATCAGCTAATCTTTAGTTAAACTAATCAAATCATGATTAATCCTAACTCTAATTCATCAAATCCTCTAGATTTTGCAACTTGCACAATAAATCAATTTATTTGATTTATTAAATCCTCTATTTTCATTCAAAAGGGCATCAAGTTGGAATATTCCTCCAAATTCAATAGTCCCTCCAAAAGGACTTATCCCTCCAACAAGACATTAAAGGCCTCTTACATGTCCTTGTGCATTGAGCCAAGTGGTATTTAAGTCTTCTTTCATCTCCCTCCAACATGTCACTTCATCAAATGCAAATTTCAAATGCATGCACATTTATCAAAATGTGCTACACCTTCTTCCATTAGCATCATGACAAGTGGCACAATGTCATTGGTCCATCTTTAATCCCACATTCATCCCATTCTTCAATCCTCCATCCTTCTTTGTTATAAATAGGGGCCTCCTCTATTGTATTTGATCATCCACAATCCATGTAAGATAACTTTGCTCATTTGAATCCACCATTATCATCAATATCATCCATATTGCATCAAAGTTTTCGTACAGTTTCATCAATCATAGCAACGTTATCAAAATTTTGAATCAAGGAGAACACAATCATCATCATCATCAACAAAAATTTGCAAGGAATTGGGAAAGGGCTATTTTCTACATCAAAATAGCACCAATTCCCCCCTGGGATTGAGAGTTTGATTTGTTTTGAGCAAGATTAGATAGCTTTATTTGATATTTTCTTTTTTTCTTGTTCTTTTCATTTCAAATGAATTACATGGGGAAAGTTGATTTAGATTTGCATATTGGACTAATATTGTGTTGTTTGTTCGTGTTTGTGTAGGTCTAGGATCACCATTCACAATAGTACAAAATTGGCTATGAGCCACCTTCTTTATTCTATCTTTTTCTCTATGTGTAGTGAGTCCACTTGTAGTGAGCATTTATATAATATTTTATAACCAGTTATAATATATTGTGAGCTAACCCTCACCATGGTTCTTCCCATTTTGGGTTTTCCATGTGAAAATACTATTGTTCATGTGTTATGTGATATGTATGTTTCATTCTTTCTTTTTGTGAGATTTGATAACTATCCTACCCAAGAATATAATCTCTTAAGGAAAGAAAAGCCAAAAATATGAGGAATAAACTGTATTCCTCTCAAGAATGCAAAGCTATATTTATCTTGAGAATATAGTTTACAAGGAAATACCTTGGTTATATAGGCCAATGGGAGAGATAGATGCAAATAGATTATGAGAAGTGTTATCATCCTATGAGGTGTGACAACTCATGTCATTAAAGGCTCAACCACCTTATCCCTATGTAAAATTAGGCTAGTGTGAAGAGGACTTTAGGGGAAAACTAGATAAGAAATGAACTAGTTAGATAAAGTACCCCTTTCACACCAACACCCCCGCTTAAGTGAAAATTATGGAGAAGTATACAAGGAAAAGATGCAAATATAGGTCATGGCTACTAGGCCTAATGAAGTACCCATGTACATAATAACCTCTCAATGATAAAGAAGGATAAAACCCATTGGGAAAAAACTACCTCCCATGAGAGGTTGAATGAAGTATGTCTAAGTGACCCCTTCAAAAGAGATTTTCCTCACCCCTAAGAGAGACTGAAGATGAACATACTTCCTCTCAATGAAGGGTTTGGTTAATATATCTACAATTTGATCCATTATAGGACAGTATCACAAATCAATGACCTACTCATGAATCAACTCCCAAAGAAAATGCATATGTATCTCAATGTGTTTGGTTCATTGATGATGGAATGGCTTCTTCGAGATCTGAATGGCACTCTAGTTGTCATAATAGATGATTGATGGATTCTGAAAGGTGATACCAAGTTCAGTGAGGATATTTTGAAGCTAAATATCCATAGTGGCAACATTGATAGCCCCCTGATACTCAACCTCAGTTGAAGAAAGAGCAAAGGAATGTTGCTTCTTGCTCTGCCAACAAATGGGGTCAGAGCCATAGTGAAAACTATAGCTATATGTGGACTTGCGATCATCAATATCACTAGCCCAATTATAATTTGTGTATCCAAGTAATTCTAAATTTGTGCTTGTTGCATAATGAATCCCATACCGATGAATGACTTGGATGTAGTGCAAGATGCATTTGACAACTTTTTAATGATGCTCATGTGGTTCTATCATGAAGCACAAAACAATTCCAACTACAAAGTAAATTTCAAGGTGGGTATGATTCAAGTAGATGAGGCTACCAACAAGTTGATGATACAAAGTAGCATCAACTAGTGGTGTGGAACATTTTTACTCAAGATTAACTCTATAAAGAAAGGGAGTCGATATAGGCTTATAATCAACCATATGAAAATGTGACAAAAGATCAAGCACATACTTGAGCTATTTAAGTGAGATCCTAGAAGAGGTTTGTGTGATATCAATACCGATAAAGTATTGCAAGAGTCCCAAGTTAGTCATGGAAAATTTGTTATGCAAAGTAGTTTTGACAGTCAAGATGATGGATGAAGTGCTCCCAGTGACAACCAATTCATCAACATAGAGATCCAAGAAGAGAAGAGCATCCTCCTACCACAAGATGTAGTCATTTGGATCAAAGTGGCATCTAGAGAACCTAATGGAGGAAAGAATCTTGAATGAATCCTTGTGGCTAGTCCATATAAAGTTCTTAATATAGATCTCCATGAAAAAATGCATTCTTCACATCCATTTGATGTACAATCCAACCATGAGCTACAAAAATAGTAAGTAGTAAGCGAATCGAGTTTATTTTGGCAACAAGGGAAAAGTTCTTAGTGTAGTCAATACTTGGTACTTGAGAGAAACCTTTGGCCACAAGTCATGCTTGATACTTGTGTATTGAGCCATCTACTACAAATTTGGTTCAATAGATCCACTTACCTAAACCAATTTTCTTCCCTTAGGAAGTGGAACAAGATCCCATGTTTCATTCCACATTAAGGAGTTGTACTTTTCCTCCATTGTGAAATCCCACCCAGCAATACCAAATGCTTCACAAAATGACTGTGGATCTGAAGTTGTGGCAATGTATGAATATGGAATTTCGTGATGTTGTGACCAATTCCTCCTAGTATTTGAAGGATCCCCAACAAGATCACCTCCAAACTCAAGTGTTTAACAAGCCCAATGAGGCATGGTAGGGGATGGGGGAGGAAATTTTGAGCTCTCTAAAGAAGAAGATAAAATCTCATGATCAACTTGACAACTAGAGGAAGCTTGTGGAAAATCCTCAATGTCAAAATCCTTTAAATCCGCTATGTAGGAAGGAAGAGTAGAGGATGAGCTAGAAGAGATTTCCTCAAAATTCACACTATGCTCAATGAAGAACTCATGTGTTGTAGGATCCATTAGCCGATATCATTTGAAACCTTAAGGGTAACCAACAAAAATACAAGGATGACTTTGAGGTTCCAAGGCCTTGTGCTTCTTTGAAGGAATATGTGCCCATGTGGGTGAGACAAAAACACTAAAGTTCCTCACAACAAGTTTCCTACCACACCAAGCTTCGAAGGGAGTGATTGCATTTAATTCCTTATGTGGAACTCTATTTTGGATGTGAGTAGCATATTTGATAGCTTCCACCTGATATGCAGGTGTAAGGGAGTGAGCATGGATCATGCAACCAACCATCTCTTTCAGGGACCTATGTTTCCTCTCAACTACACCATTTTGTTGTGGTGTGTAGGAAATAGTATTTTGAAGATCAATCCCTTCAAGAGAATAGAATTTCTCAAATTGAAAGTTCACATATTCTCTTCCATTATCAATGTAGAGAATTTTGACACACTTTCCAAATTGCTTCTCAGCACGAGCTTTAAACTCTTGAAATCTATCAAAGACTTATTCTTTGTTTTGAAGAAAGTAGACCCATGTGTAAATGGAATAGTCATCAATGAAGGTGAGAAAAGAATAATCCTTACTGGAAGATAATGATGGAAAAGGACCCACCAAGTCACTATGAACCAGTTCAAGGACTTCTAAAGCCCTCCAAGCCTTCCCTTTGTCAAACTTGTCCTTGGGATTTTATTCCAAGGCACATCCTGAATAGACACCATCAAAAAAATTAATTGAGGAAGGCCCTTAACCATATTTTATTTGCTAAGTTGATGAAGATAGTGGTATTTGAGATGGAAAAACCGCTCATGCCATAGTTTTCTCACATCATTTGAATGGGTGAGCAATGCAATGGAATGTGAAACGAGTACAAAATGAGAAAAAGCATACAAGCAAGACTCATGATTAGCCTTACAAACTGCAAGGAGTGCATTATCTTCAAGATTTTGGATGCTGACAGAATCTGGAGTGAATTTAACTTTTCTACCATTCTGAGTGATTTGGTAGATGGAGAGAAGGTTGATTGATAGATCTAACATGTAGAGGACATCCTCAAATGTACCATTTCTAGTATCAATTGAACCTTTCCCAATTACATCGACTGAAGAATCATTCTTGATGAGAATGTGGGGTACAAAACAAGGATCCAATAAAGAAAATTGTTCTCTAATAGAACACATATGATGTGATGCACCTGAGTCAAGAATCCACTCTTTTGAAGAATCAACAATAGCAACAAGTGCATGTACATTCCCTTTACCTGATTTGGAAGGAGTAGAGGATTGTTGAGAAATAGAAGAAGGCAGATTAATGTTGTTCTTTTTAAGATGATTTAACTCATCAATCTGCTTCTTATGACAAAAATGTTCCTCATGACTGGGTTCCTTGCAATAGCTACAAGTTGGCCTTTCCTTCTTTTGAAAATTCCCCTTTCAAGAGGAGTTGGAGTAAAATTTTGTTGTTGAGTATGATTGTGCTTGATCTCTTTGTGAATTCATCTTGAACTTTTTTTGTTGTTGTCAAGTTTCCTTGATGCCTTCTAACCCTTTGTTTGACTAGCTATCAAAGCTTGTGAGTGTGAAGGCTTAAGAAGACCCATTGAAAGAATTTTACCTTGTTCTTGCATCAACATTTTAGAAAATGAAGAAAAAGAAGGTGTAGGGAATGTGGATCCCATTTTCAACTAATGAGTGTGAAAGCTAGAAACAAAAGTTGCAAATTCAAGTCCAAGTTTGTTTATATTGTTATAGAAAAGTTGAATGTATTTCTTTTGTAAGCCACATGATTTGCATTGTGCTCTAAGGTAATTGACCTTTGTTACATAATCCTGGATGTTATCAAAAGACTTTGGATCAAGACTTGTTAGTTCATTATCAATTTGATAACTACGAACTTCATTAGTTGTACCATACAATTTTTTTAATTTGTCCCATTCATCATGTGAATATTTACATTCTTCAATTTGAAAAATTATATCAAGAGAAACTAAACTCCTTAGACAACTACAAGATTTTGTATGTTCAAACATCTAGTCTAGTTTTTCCTTATCATTTGTGGGTTCAACTACCTTCTTCTCAACATAAGGTGTATATTCTAGTTGCATTAAGGCATTCCATGCATTTTGATGCCATGTGTTGTAGTTGTAAGGTGTGAGCAATGGAAATTTAAATGTACACATGGTGAAGAAAAAATAGAGCACAAAGTATGAGAGATGTTCAAGCACAAAGACAACAAGAGACCCTCCTTTCTTTACTCAATCAAGGAATACCCAAAAAAAATGATTTGGCATTTTATATATAGTGTAGTCATAGATTTTTGGATTTCAATGCTTTTACAAATACTCAAGAACTAAGCATGTGTTGAAAGTAAAAATTTGGTGCAATTTCATATGAAATAAATAGTACCAATGTGAAGTACATGAAAAATCATGCACTTGCATAAAAATAATCAACTCAATCTAAGGTCGTATGCAAAAGTTATACTGCCTCAAAGTTTGCAAAACAGGAACTGTGAGGTGTCCTCTCTAAGAATCATCAATTTCTAAAAAATTTGTGCACCAAAATCTGAAATTGTCTTCACCAAAGTGAAGAGCATGAAATATTATCCCAAATTAAAAAAATGCACAGAAAACGAAGCTATGGAACTCTAAGCGCTCAACGTTGACCTTCAAAAATCAAGTGAGCAACATAGAGGGATATGAATTTTCAAACAATTCCACTAAATTTAGTGGGACTTTCACCAAAGTTGACGAGCTACCAAATATAGATGATAACCTAAAAATTTATACCTTCACCAAAAATAGCAGACCTCCAAATAAAATTAGCACTCCACTAGTTTAGCTATCCACTAAAATTGCCTCCAAATTTGATGAATTTGAGATTTTTATATTTTTTTAATTAAAAAAATATTAAAATATTATTAAGTGTTAGCATGAGTCATCAGAAAATTTCAAAAAAATATGTTTTTAATTAGAAAGCATTAAAAAAATATTAAATTATGTCAACGAAATTAAATGAATGACGGAATTTTGAAAAAAGTTGTATTTTAATAATATTAAGAAATATTTAAAAACTTTTTTAAAAATATTTTTTTTGGTTTTAAGGCCCAAAGGCCAAAGAAATTCACAGTGCTTGAGTACAGGTACTTGGTTTGAGGCCTAAGGCAAATGACACAAATTTTGAGCAGATTGTGAGTCTGCATTGGAAAAATCCAAAAATGAATTTTTTTGGTTGTTTTTTTTAAATATTAAAAAATATCTGAAGGCAAGCAGACATGCCACAACCTAGGTACAGGGTTCAAAGACTGCAGGTACCATAGGTACCTTCAGTACTTGTAGCATAGGTTGTGCAAGTACAAAGTACCTACGTACTTCAGTGTAATAAAATTTAAAAGTTTTTTTTAGTTTTTTTTGTTTAAAATTTTTTCACTAATATTTGTTATTTGTAATTTTCATTTTAAATTTTAAATTTAAAAAAAAACAATAATGTATATTTTAATTTTTTTTTCAAACTTTTTAAAATCAAAATAATATATATATTTTTAAACAAAATAAAATATTGTTATTTTAAAACAAAAATAAATATTTTTAGTTTTAAACAAAATACAATGTTTTATTTTAAAACAAAAAAATAATATTTTTATTTAAAAAATAAAATAAAATGTTTTAATTTTAAAATAAAAAATATTATTTATTTGTTCATGGGGTGAAAGGGCTCCCTAGACAAATATTTTTGCCTTACCTGGCAACTTTGTCCAAAATTGACATTTTGACAATCAATTTTATGGTTTTCAGGCCTTCTAAGCACAATGAAAAGGTTGGATTTGACCCAAAATGTTGTGAAATGATGCTTCCTTGTTGGATCTAGCAATGAACTTCCACTTCAAATTGTTGCAAATTTTTCCTCTGATGTTTGTTTTAGGCAAAATAAAGGGAAAATATTAATGTCTTAGCTGCTTTGGACTCAATGGTGAGCTCAAAATCTCTCCAAGAAGCTTCAAAAGACCTATAATTAATAATTCAATGCATGAAACCCCCAAAATTGATGTTTTCTTCACACTTTTCTGATTCTCTAGATCATCTAAGGATGTAAGAGAAGAGCATACTAGATACTATGAAAAAAACTCTACACTCTTAGATTTCCTAAAGGAATGCTAACCTGCAACTCAAATTTGGCTCTGATATGGTCATGTGAGATTTACTAACTAGCCTACCCAAGAATCTAATGTTTGAAGGAAAGCAAAACCAAAAATATGAGGAGGAATAAACTGTATTCCTCTCAAGAATGCAAAAGTATATTCATCTTGAGAACTGAGATTACAAAGGAAATTCCTTGGTTATATAGGCCAAGGGGAGGGATAGATGCAACTAGATTATAACAAGTGTTGTCATCCTATGAGGTGTGATAAATCATTTCATTAAAGGCTCAACCACCTTATCCCTATGTAAAGTTAAGCTAGTGTGAAGAGGACTTTAGTCGAGAACTAGCTAAGAAATGAACTATTTAGATAAATTACCCCTTTCACACTATAGACAAACCCCTTCATTTTTTGCATCATGTTGATAGTGACCTCCCCACCAATGCTAACATAATCATTATGCCATGTTTATGTTATAATAAATTATGAGATCTACGAGATAAAGAGACAAGAATAATTAACAATATGCAATGTTGTATTTAGATGACCCAAAATACATTGAGTACAAAGCCCTACTTATATATACAAGGATGAGGGAATTTGTAACCTATCAGATGAATTGGAAAGTTCCCCATGAAGTGGCATAAAATAATAGACAAGTGTCCTATAGGTGTCAACCTTAGAAACACTTGGATTGTGCAAACCAACAACCTTTTTGTGCAAGTCATCAACCTTGTGTGGCAAGTTTTGAGTGAACTTTGAGGTGTGATGGAATGACTTCCAACCTCAAAAATGTATATGCATGAAGTTAACTAAATAACTTGGTAACCTCTAGAGGCTTAAGGGATGAACATTTTGTTAGAAAAGAAGTTGTCTAACCTCATCAACCTAAGTACACTTAAGTATAGTGAATAGATTAGTTATTCACACTAACACCCCCCCATTTTTAACCCTTCTTCTGAAACTACAAAACCTAGATATACTAACTCTTTATTCA
Source organism: Sequoia sempervirens (assembly GCA_007258455.2). Taxonomy (NCBI): domain Eukaryota; kingdom Viridiplantae; phylum Streptophyta; class Pinopsida; order Cupressales; family Cupressaceae; genus Sequoia; species Sequoia sempervirens. Next base: position 345,304,783 of record VDFB02373365.1, read on the forward strand.
TAAAACCAATTTTTTAAGTTCACCATTAATTTCTCCTCTCTTAGTCTTTGGAAAACTACTCTTATATGCAACAAATATTCTTCTCTTGTTTTATTAAAAATTAAAATATCAAGATACACTAGTATAAAAAAAATCATGAGGGAACTTGGACCATTTCTTAACTAAAATGGCATTACCAACCATTGATATAAGTCATCTTTCATATAAATTTTCTATCCATCTCCTTCTTTGATCCGTAGCTAATGACATCTATTATTCAAATCTATCTTTGTAAAGAATTTTGCTTCACTCGAACAAGCCATCATGTCATCCATCTAGGTCAAAGGAAATATTTACTCAATTATTATCTTTTATATTGCTATATAGAATCTATACACATCTTCCATTCACCATACTTCTTTGGTGTTAATATTGTAGGTACAACACACAGACTTACACTCACCCTGATCAAACATTTATCTAACATCTCTTGTACTTGGAAATTGATCTCATCATTCTCCATTAGATTCATTTTTTATTATTATTTATTTACAAAGATATCCCTTAATATCAAATCCATATAATCAATTGCTTCTCATCGGTGGTAATCCATCAAGTAATCATTTCATCAATGTTTTAGATAATTCACTCGAAATTTATTGTACCTCCTTGGGAAATTCCTCCTTCTCTACTATCCTAACCTCTACAAGATTAGGATTGAAAACATAATATACCTTCTCCCTTTTCATTAAAAAATAATATCTAATCACTAAGAAAAATTTGGGATTCTTCTCTACCTCTTCATCTTCATCCTTCATAGGATTCAAAGTTTATACTCCATCCCATTCTTCTTTATTTGATAACAATTCATCTTTTCATCATGGATGGCTTTCCTATCATATTTCTAAAGACTTCTCAATAGAATGTGCCATACATCCATTGAAATGATATCACACGTTATCTTAGCATTATAAATTCTTATATGAAAATTCACCAAACATTGTTCACTTACCAAAATTTTATGTCTCGTTTGTAGCCAAGAAACCTTGTAGCCAATAGTTCATTCTTCATCTACTTCAACTACATTACTTCTCCACCATTTCTTCTAACAACAAATTTTTATTGTTTCCACTATCAAATATCACTTTGCAACATTTCCCTCCAAAATTACATATAGATCTAAACAAATATATCCTATATGTTTTCTCTTCCTTTTCCCTCTTAGGTTTCAAACAACTACTTGAGCAACATTAATGATTTTCCATATTTTTGTTCACATTTCGATGAAGCTACACTTTTATCTTTTACTTCCAGGGCCATATAAATTCAGGCCTCTTTTCCTTTATTTTTGCTATGTTATATACATGGACACTCAAATTCTATATGTCTAATTTCCACATTTGTAACATGTACCACTCAAACCTCTACCTCTTCCTCTGAGATTATCACCTCTACCTCTAGAATAACCTCCTCTTCCTCCAATCCCTTAAGTGTAAGAGTTCATCTAGGAGGTGCTAGCTTCTCATTTCTTTTCTGGTATCTTGAACTACCACTACTAGATTGATCACTTCCACATAAAAGCCTTCATCTCCCTCTACAATTGTTATGATGTTTCCTAACCTATTTCTCCTTTTCCTTCAAGGCATACTAGTAGGCTTCTTCAATCATTTGCAATCTAATCATGCTTAACTCATATTGAATTGACAGGTGTAGACCATAAATATAACTTTACATGTTCTCAACATCATCATCCACATGTCCTTCTAAGATACTCAATCGATAGAATTATTTTGTATATTCATGGACATTGAATTCCTTTTCTTTTAGGTTCTATAATATTTTAAACAAACTTTTTTTATATTCTATTGGAAAGTATTTTAACTTCAATTTGGTCATCATTCTATCCCATGATTTAATATTTTCCTTAACTCTTCTTTTTCTATCTATTTGTAAATGTTCCCACCATAGAGATGTGTGATCCTTCAAATTTGCATGAGAAAATTTAACTTTCTTGTCATCATCTATTCCTTCAATATAAAAATATTTCTCTATTTTAGTGATCCAATCTATGTTTTCTTTAGGGTTCAAGCTTGCATTCTAGTTGGGAGTGTCTATCCTTGGTATATTTCTCATTCTAGACATTGCCCTCATAATTTTTTCTTCCCTTTGGTCTAAATATTCTTCATTTCCTTCATGTTCTTATCCTTATACTATTGTTTCTTCTACATCTTTGTTGAAATCTTCAATGTTTACCCCTCTTCTATGCACTGCCTCTATCACTTCCAATCTTATCATAATTCATCTTAACATCTCAATGATAGCCTTATCACTAGAAAATGGTGCTACTCCTATTTTTCCTTGTTCTCTTTGTGTCATGTGACCTCCTAAAACCTTCTATAGTTGCAGGTCTTCTCTTTCTCTTATTCACCCACAACAAATTCCGCTAATGTTTCCTCTCTACCACAAACATAATAATTTAACTATTCTCATAACCTCACTCTAATACCATTTGATGTAGTTACAATCAAGGAACTTTATCAAAATTTCCCAAGCATATTGTTAAATTGTTTATTCAACAATAGGAAATTTTGTATAGAACACAATAACATAGAAATTAATATTTGGAAGCAAAAATATATCAGAAGAATACAATAAAAATTAGATTCTTTCCAATTGAACTTTCTACAATTCACTAAAAAAATCCCAAGTGAGTGAAATTCCCTCCATTTTATCCCTCAAAAGCTAAGAATTCAAATCATATTCAAACTAGTCTTTGCAACCAACAATTCTTTGTAAAAAAACTAAAGTGCAGATGTAGGTTTGAAAGTCTACAAAGTTTAGATAACTTCATAGTTCCAATAAGTGCACCATCTACCAAAAAAAATTTAAGTACAATACCAAGCCAAAATTTTGTAAATGTATAATCAAGCGAAAAATCTACAATTGGAAACTTCAATCATGAAATCCTGCTCTGGGATTAGTTAGGCAATAAATTTTTGTAATGCATATAGGATGATGTCGTGAGGGAATCATTTTGACATCATAGGTGAAACTATTCATTTGAACCAATTCCTTACCTTATTAGGTTTAGTTCACTATGAATTACTACCAAAAACCTGGATGCACATGAATTTTTTGCAAATTCATATGGCCCCAAAGTTCCCATGAATATTCATATGCACTTGAAATGTTTGCAAGGTTAGATGACATCTTTTTTCCTACAATGTAGGAAAATTTATTAGAAATTCCCAAGTATCTTACCAAAACAAAGCTCCAATTCACTTAGGAACTTTCACAAATATTGTGTTGTGGCCCAAAATCCCACAACAAACAAAAATCTCATGTCCAACAAATATTTTCTTGACATGTAATTCTCTACAAATGTTTAACAAGTTAAAAACCTACAAGGCCATAACTTACTCATTTTTTCATCCAAATTTTATCAAATTTGAACCATGACTACCAATTTGGATCTTCTATAAGATGGAATCATCATATTATATAAATTATTTTAAATTTACCCTTGAGAAACTAACCAAAATAACACTACCAAAATCCATGCAATAAAATTGAAATGAAAATATTTTTGGGTGAGGTAATATTTCTCATGGACCCAAGTGCTCCTGCATCAACTTTCCAAATACTGTATTCTTCTTTATGAAATTTCCTTATATATCCTTCTCCTAACCTGAATTCATACCACATAATAGTTCCTACTCTATAGTTTTTCTCATTTTATCTCTAGGTTCCTTTAAATGTTCCTAGACACATCTATTAGTGTTGGTGGGGTCCAAATGGAAGTACTAAAAATAAATATGTAGTAAATTGAAACTCATATAGTCAAGTAGTTGAAAAAAAGAATGATCCTATCAAGGACAGGATGCATTTAACTCACTACATGCCCTTGGTAGAAAATCTAGAAAGACAAATGCAAATATTTAATTATCACACATAAGCATCCAACATAGAATCAAGGAACTTTAGGAGGGTGAAGAAGAATTTATTAATGAAGGTGAAAAAATAGTGATCTCCAAGATAATATATATGGAGAGTGATGATTCTAGTTTATGGTTTAATTTTGGTAGGACTTATGATCCATTTGTTGAAGTTGTCATGGACCTTGATGTTTGAAAGTTGACATTTTTATGATATTTCCTCAAAACCATAGACATTGGGCCTAATCTTATTTATGCAAATCTTTAATGACAATGAAATTTTATATGGACTATGTAAATTCTACATGTGGATTAATGAATGTTCTTTAAGATAGTTACAAATATGCAATTATTGTGCGTACTAACATTTCCATGCAGATATAATTAGAGGCCACTAAATTGAGAGGATTCTGCCAGCTAGTCATTCACCATAATGTTAAACAAGGGAATCATTCAAAGTTCAATGGAGGTTGATGATGAGAACCTCCTCATGCAAAACAAATGTAATTTCCTTGTAAATGGTATTTATTTCTATTGAGCAAATGTAGGCGTTATTGCAGTGCTAAATCTGTGTTAAGACAAATATGTCTAGCCAAATTCCATGCATGTGTAACTGCCTCTCCACTTTCCCTTCTTTCCCTAAATGGCATCCTCCCAATTCATGGAGTTGACCGCCTTGCTTATTTAGTAGTATAAATAAGAGTCAAATACTCCCTCTTGGGAGGTTGTGTAATCAGATGATGTATTTGCATTCTTAGTTTCAGTAATACAGTTATACTACTCTATTGTACTCATGATTTCCAGTGAATAAAATGAAGTTATAAGTTCCTACATCTAATTTTACATTAGTTTTAGAGGATACTCATCCAAGGTGGACCACTTGGTGATAATTTTTTCCTTTAGTTTATTTTAGTCTAGTTATTACTTTCTGTTAAGTAATTAGTTAAGAATTTAGCACCAACTATTCCTGCAGCCAAAGCAGACAAATTAGTTTCCTGTTTGCTTGCTCGGATTCTCATTTATGTCATGCATTTTAGCTTAGTATACTTGTTGGTTGATGTTCAACATTTATGTTATTCATTTCCAAACAATTTACTTTCAGCATTATGTCTTTCTTAGCTATAGAATGAAAATGGCTACTTTGGGTTCCTAGTGCACATACTATGCTGACCCATTTCAAGTTTACATCCCTAGGTTGACAAGTTAAATGCACCTTCATGATGATTGAAATAGTTGTTCAAGTTAGATGTCCAGTCTCTGAATCACAGCTATAAAGGCTTAGTTGCTAAATTATTATAGGAGGCCAACATTTTTGGCGCTATTGTTGGGGATGGTGTCAAACTAGGAAGTTGTTTGGAGTCATTGATAGTATTTATTCCTATAGTATTTTTGAAATTTTTTCTTAGTATACCCATCATTTAGGAAAGTAATGATCCTCTATTCTCTTACCAATTCTTTGTGTGAGTTGGCTGATGGTGAGTTGATACCGCATGCATAGAGAAATGAGAAAATATGCCTATGGGAGATTCCTTCCTAATAATCTTGATCCATTCTAGCTAGAAAAGCTTCCAAATCTTCCAAGAAATGAAGAAGAAGAACGATACCCATTTGCTAATGCATTTCCTGATCTGACCAGTTTTGAAGCTTCCTCTAAAGACTAGAATCTGATTGAGATCCCCTTTTCTTTGGAAATCCATTAGGCAGGCACGGGTGTTGCAAATAAAAATAGACCTAACCAACCAAATTTTCCTTTCCCCATTGCTCATCACAATGAAGTAGACAATCTCAAAAATATCCCTACTTCAACCCTTCCTAAGTTTTATGGACTTGTTACAGAAGACCTTGATACTTTCTTGTTCAAGTTCGATATACTTTGCAAAAGTTATGACTATACCACTAATGCTCATAGGCTTAAGCTATTTCCTACCACTTTGAAAGAGGTTGCATTAGGATGGTTTATGAGCCCAAGCAGAAATACTATGGAGACTTGGGAGGACATGAAGACAAAGTTCCTTGAAAAGTGCAAGGAATATTATAGGGGAAGTGACATAAGAGGAGATGACATTTTTAGGATGTAACAAAAAGAAGATGAGAACTTGGAGGATTACATTTCAAGGTTTCTATTTTTCTTACAGAAATCTCCACACCATACCCTTAATGAAGAATGAAAAAATATTCTTTTCCTAAGAGGAATCAATGAGATTTGCACTAATGCCTTGGATCCGATGGAAAGAGGGGATATGACTCAAATTCCTTGGAAAGATATCAATAAAATATGTCAGAATTATTCTAGGGAAGCTTCAAAGAAAGGGATATTTTACCAATCCTCTATGGGTAAGTCATATACCAATGAAGTTACAAGGATGGATATTACTCACTTGATGGTAGATTTCAAGCAAGACATTATTAACAATATAGCTACTTAGTTGGATACACTTTAGGCCAAGAAGAAACAAGAGGAAGCAGAGGAAATGTTGGCAAAATATTGCCCTCATTGCAAAAAAAAGAAGGATTGCAGATGCAAGATGGTAGCTAATATTGACAAAAATAAAATTTCACCTGAGTTCAAAGCAATCCAAATTGAAAAAGATCAAGTCTACTATGTTGCACAAAGGAGGCCATGGGCTCCAAGACAAGGTATGCCACTAGATCCACTATCTTTTGTTGGGCCATATTTCAATTCTTATTCATCTGGTAACCAATGGAAGCCCCCATATCCATCCAACTATAGAGGATATCCACCATAGCCTTGGGGTAACCCTCCAAATGCTTGGCCCAATCATCAAAAATCTCCACCCCAGTGGCAGCAACCTTAGGGGAATTGGTAGCAATTTCAAGGACCTTGGCAGCCACCTCCAAGAAACTAGCAGCAAACATCTCAATGGAGGGGAGGACAACAATGGCCAAACTAGACAACAAATTACATGCAACCACTTTCTCAACCCTAGCAACCTGCTATAATGCCTCCTAATAATTCAAGATCAAATCCACCTAAACCTACTCAGCTACCAACTCAGCCCACACCTAACCCAAATAACAAACCACAACAGTAGCCACTATACTCTGTTGATTCAATTCAATTACTTGCATGTGTTGTGAGTGTGAGTGACATCCACTTGTGTTCAGGAACTACTTTACCAGCCCCTTCCATGCCCATTATTACTGAGCTTCATGTGGAAGAGGAAGAGAAACTTGTGAATAATCCCATTTAGTCAAGTGCACCTAAAAATCTTGAACCAGTCCCAGTCAAAAAGACTGAACAAGAAACACCATTTCATCATAGATTGGAATTTTCCAAGCAAAAGGAAGAAAAGGAGGACACAACCTTTGAAATTTTAGATCAACTGAAGCATATATGTGTCCAAATACCTCTATTTCAGGCCATAAAAGATGTTCCCATATATGGAAAAGCAATCAAGGAAGCATGCCTCAAGAAGCTAGGTAGGAAAAAGAAAGACCCAACTACGACTCATGTGGTGGGAGAGTTGGCTAACATCATACTTGGGAAAGTGACTATCCCCAAGTACAATAATCCAGGTAGTCTTGTGGTAGGAGTGATTATAAATGAGATCTAAATAAGGAATGTTTTGATTGATTTGGGGGTAGCAATAAATGTAACATTTGACTAAGGACATCCAACAACAACTTAACATTGCAAGCATGAGATCTACTCCTACTATCATGCAACTTGCTGATAGTTCTACTATTAATCCTAATGTTATAGTAGAGGATCTTGTGGCAATTCTAGATTCCTGGGAGTACCCAGCAGACTTCATGATTCTTTCTCCTAAAGCTACACTAGGAAGGCATCCCATTATTCTTAGAAGGCCATGGTTAGCAACAACAGATGCCTATATTGGATGTCAGTCAGGTGACATGACCATTTTTGATGGGAAGAGCACCAAAAATTTTGTTCTTTATCTTCATGCTCAGCCATCATAGGATATGGATAACCCATATGGCCACATGTTGGTGAAGAGGCCGAGGAAGTTAATTCTATGGCACAATTTATGATGTTAGGAAGAAGTCCTCTAATGCAACTTCAAGATGAAGATAGTATGTCTCATATAATTAAGAACCATTGTGAAGTAGAGGAAGCATCATCCTCTCATGCATCTAGTTCTACTAACCCAGTGAAGACACTTCTACCCATTCTTCCTACAACCACTCTTCCTCTAGCCACTCTTCTTGCAACCACTCTTCCTACAACCAAACTTCTTGCAGCAAAAAGTATGTCCCATACATTGCTGCTATATGAACTTAAGGTACCATGCATTAATGAGGCAACTATGATAGAGTTAACTACACAATTACAGGTGTCAGAAAGAAAATATCTAAATATTAACAACAATTTGAGTGAAGAACAATAGTTGTCATTCAAAAACTTACTGAGGACCCATCAATATGCATTTGCATGGGACTATTATGATATGAAAGGATTGGACCCTAAGCTTTGCACTCATAGGATATACATCAGAGATGATTGTACCCCATTAAGGTAGCCACAAAGAAGAATCAACCCTACATTGAGAGAAATTGTAAAAGGGGAATTGCAGAAGTTGCTAGCTATAGAATTTATCTACCCCATTTCAGATAGCTAGTGGGTGTTTCCATTGGTGATTGTGCCCAAGAAGGGAGGGAAATGGAAAGTTTGTGTTGATTACAAGGAACTTAATGCTACCGCCAAAAAAGACCATTTTCCCTTACCTTTTATAAATCAAGTTTTGGACTCACTTGTAGGAAAGTAGTACTTTTCTTTTCTAGATGGATTCAACAACTATAACCAGATCCAAATTGCACTTGAGGACCAAGAGAAGACAACCTTTACCTATCTGTGGGGAACATATTCCTACTCAGTACTCCCATTTGGCTTATGCAATGCACCTGCAACTTTTCAAAGAGCAATCATTAGCATATTTTAAGACATGTCTCTTGACTACATGGAAATCTATATGGATGACTTTACTACCTATGGTGCTAATTTCAATGAAGCATTGGAAGTTATCAGGAGAGTTCTACAAAGATGTGAAGATCACAATCTATCTTTTAACAGTGAAAAGTGCTTCATGATGATGCAAGAAGGTGTAGTTCTTGGCCACTACATCTCTCCCAAAAAAATTCAAGTAGATCTTGCAAAAATTGAGGTGATCACTAATCTACCTATACCTACAAAACAAAAGGATGTTAGGAGTTTCTTGGGACATGGAGGATATTATAGGTGGCTCATCAAAGAATTCAACAAAATGGAAACAGCCTTGTACACTCTCCTACCCAAAGATGTTGAATTCCAATGGAAAGAAGATTGTGATAAGGCATTTTTTGACTTGAAAGCAACTTTAACTCATGCTACTATACTTAAAGGACTTAATTGGGAGATTTCTTTTCACATTAGTACAAATGCATCAGACTATGCTATAAGAGTAGACTTAGGACAAAAAGAAGGAGCCATTGAAAATATCATTTATTTTGTCAGCAAAAATATGTAGGGAGCTGAATTCAACTATACAGTGATAGAAAAAGAAATGTTGGCAGTGATCTATGCCCTAAAATACTTCAGGCACTTCATAACAAGCTATCAAATCTTTGTGCACACTGATCATGCATTCATTAGATACCTCATGAATAAGCCCATGATCTTAGGTAGGCTAGCAAGATGGTTGTTGCTGATGCAAGAGTTTGACATAACCATTGTGGATAAACCAAGGCCAATGTTGTTGCATACTTTCTTTTAAGCCTCACTACATCAAAAGATAATCAAGCCATAGATGACTCTTTTCTTGATGATCATCTATTCTCCTTAAATATGCAAACACCCTAGTATGCTAACATAGCTAATTATCTGGTCACGGTGAGAGTTCCTCATCACTTCTCTCCAAAAGAGAGAAGGGTGCTCATTGAAAAATATTTTCCTTTTTCATGGATTATTGGATTTTTGTTCTATACTAGACTAGACAATGTCATGAGGATATGTGTGAGGGAAGATGAGACATATGAAATTTTGCATGTATGTCACAATGAACCCTATGGAGGGCATTCTATAGCCAAGAGGACAGCAATGAAGATTTTGAACATGAGATACTATTGGACCACAATCCACAAGGATACAGGATGGTATACAAAAAAAAGTGATAGATGTCAAAGGATGGACCAACCAACTAAATCTGATGAGATGCCACTTTACCCCCAGGCAGTAATCACTCCCTTTGATAAGTGGGGATTGGATTTTGTAGGACCCATCGACCCTCCATCAAATGGTAAGTCTTATATCATGGTATGCACTAATTATGTAACCAAGTGGGTAGAAGTTAAGGCCATGAAGCATGCAAGAGACAATAAGGTTGCATAATTTCTTTATAAAGAAATTTTCACATGGTATGGAGTTCCAAGAGAAATAGTGACTGACCAAGGGGCTCAATTCACTTCAACCCTTGTTATAGCTTTGGTCAATGAGTACAACATAAGGCACATGAAGTCTACTCCTTATCACCCTTAGGCCAATGGCCAAGTTGAGGTGACCAATAAAGAAATTGAAGCCATTCTGACCAAAATAGTGGCTATCCATAGAAAAGATTGGGCAAACAGGTTAGAAGAAGTTGTTTGGGAATACATAACTACTTGGAAAACAACTATAGGCTTCACTCCATTTGAGTTGTTGTATGGAAAGACAACTATATGCCAATTGAATTTGAGCATAAGACTCTTAGGATTGCAGTAGACTTGGGGATGGATATCTCTGAGGGACAAAGAGAAAGAATCATGTAACTGAGTGCTTTGGATGAGATGATGAAACTAGCCTTGCATCACACAAAGGTAGTGTAGAATTAGAGAATAAAGTGGCATGAAAAATTCATCAAGGACCAAAAATTCTAGCCAGGTGGCTCAACACTGCTCTATGACTCAAGGTATCAAGATAATGCAGGAAAATTATAGACAAGGTGGCTAGGGCCATATGAGGTTGCTGAAGTCTTCCCTAATTGTGTTGTTCAAATCACTACCATTGACCTTGTTAGATTCAAGTTGCTTGTCAATGGTCATCACCTCAGATTGTATCACAAGCCAACTTCCAAAGAGGAGTTCCTACAAAAATTCACTCATCACACAACACCAAGGCTTCCTACAGCCGAAATAAGTGGACCTAGTGTCCCTCCTTCTGGCTAATTAAGGTATGTACTTGTCATAATAAAGACTTCCACTTTTGTGGGAGTCCACTTCTTCACCCATCCACCCATCCTCCCATCCATCTCCACCTTTCTCTCTCTTCCATCACTTCACTTCATTCCACTTCATTTTCATTAATTGCTCAACTTATTTCTTAAAAGGCGATTCATACTTTCTCCACAATCTTTCCAAAAAATCCTCCACACATTCAGATATGTGTGCATTAATTTCTATATCTTAATTGTCTTTAGTTCATTCATTTAATTGTTGTAAATTAATATGGACATTCACCATAGCATATCATTATTCCTTGTCCTTGTCAAATCATCGTTACCACCTCACATATGAGGACACATGCTCAAAGTTAGGTTGGGGGGAAAAGGATGTGAATACCTTTCCCCCATGTTATTCCATGCTAGTCTACGTCAGCAAAGTTTAAATCGAGCCAATTTGAATCCTGAGTGAGATGATGGATGGAATGTGTGAGGTGGCACCAACTACCACTACCATTTTTCTCCATCACAACTTTCCTTTATTACTCCTTTACCGCCATTATTGATCCTTGCATAATCCTAAGTTGCAAAAAAAGTATAAAATAGAAAGGGAAAATTCAAATGACACTGGCACTGGAAATCTAGCAGTGTTGTAGGAAGGTGAAATATGGCTTTCAGATAAGAATTGTAGGAAGGAAACTTTGTAGGGTGATTGTTTGATTACATACAATGGGAGGTGGGTTAATTCAAAATGAACCCACGGTTCATGATGCATTATTGCAGGATGCACCCTATCAAGCCGAATTCAGAAACTACAAGTGGTTAGACTATTTTATGAAGCTGAATGGTTTTAATGAATATATTGCATTAGAATTTTCCCAAAAAATCTTTTAAGGAAAGGCCATGGTAAAAGGGTTGGAATTCATGGTGACTGAGGAGAGGATTAAAAAAGTTACAGGGTTACCTGTCGATGGTGAACATTATCCTGCTACCAGAGACACCAAGTTAGCTAGGGCTGAATTTATATAACCTAGTGACCCTCCATTGAGCATGGACAAAAAAGGTGTGAATAGAACCTCTCTGCTCAAGCCATGGAAGCAAATAGCTATTTATGTTATAAAATACATCACCTGAGAAGGTCACTTTTCGAATCTACATTTTGTGCACTTCAAAATTTTGAATCACATGAGGCACGAGAGGAGGATGAATGTGCCAAACATGCTAGATACCACCTTCTTTCAATCATGGTAGTCGAGACCCAAAAAGGTAGGGACAATTTTATTTCCCACCATTTTCTGATTAAATTAATAGTTGAGAAGTCTCTACATGATGTGTCTATAATGACTTGGGAAGAATTTGTAAATATTGATCAAATTAGACTAAAGCATTTGTAACCTATGGTTTTACCTCAACCTCATAGGTCTAGAAGGATATTGAGCATGGATGAAGCCACCCCTAGTGCTTCAACCTCTAGTGTAGGCCCTAGTGTAAACCCTTTTGTTGTAGAACAAACCATAGAGATTAGTTATTTTGAAATAGAGAACTCAGAAAAAGATTGTTCTTCCCCAGATTTTGATGATGATGTTCCTCTTGGCATCCTAATGAGAAATAGGGCACAAAATAAAGAAGCAAAAATATGAAAAGGAAAAGCTAAAAAGCAGCCAACAAAAGAAGAAGTGTCAAGCTCTAAGAAGTGGAAGGCTGACACTGTTCATCCTGCAGCCAAAGAAAAATGTGAGAGCCCTCCTAAAAATCAAGACTAGCCAGGCCAGCCTTTGATATGCATCTACAAGAAATCCCTAAGCCTAGAGAAACATCACGGGGGGACATAGGAGCTCCAACGGGGCAAGTGAATGTCGAGGAAGAGGTCATATATGAGAAAGCAGCAAACACAACACCGACCAATCTTGCTAACATTATAGAACAAGTTGAAAATAAAGGGTATGAGGAAAATCAGAAGCTCCTGTAGCAAGGGTTCATGTAGCAACAACAAGAACAAGAGGCTCTGTAGCTGAAATTGACTAAACAATCAGAATCCCTACAACTGGTACTATATCGAGAGCAAGCATCAGTGCCATGAAAAATGTTGGTAGGAAAACATAACCTCCCTGATTTTATAGTACACACAATAATTTTGAACTTATGGAAAGAGATACAAAGGAAGGAGGAGGAATTGAAAGAGGAGAAACAAAGGCTAAAGAAGGAAATTCAAAAGAGAGATGAAGTGGTTGAGGATAAGAATGAGAAAATTTCTGCTCTAAAGGAGAAAGTGGACAATATTGTAGCCTTGGTACCATATATTTTAGAATGCAAGACCCCTCCAAGGGTCTATGCTCTACATTTGAATGAGAAATATCTTTCTTTTAGGCTGGCAAGGATTACCTCAGGTTTGAACCCTTCCATTGAGACGTCGATTGACTTTTTCAATGCTTATCGAATTACTTCCCTTGAAATAAAGAATTTGTTGTGTGAATTCTATTTGCATAATTATGTTGTGACTCAAGACAGTGACTAGAATCCACTGTTGTATGTTGGGGATGTCCAATTAAGGGAATTTATGTCCTAGGTACAAAATGAGATTAGTTGGGGACAAAAATTTACAAGGCTTATAGGAAATTGGAATCTAACATCCCCCTACCCATCAGGGTTGAATCAAGAAACCTAAAGGACATTTACAGGGATTGGCACAAAATTATTTTCAGACCTAGCTATGGAAATAGGATCATGCCTTGGATAGAAGTAGTTTACAGTGAATATGAGGTGGTGGAAAAAGCAAAAGAGGAAATTGTGAAGAGATACCTTTCACAAAGATGGAACAACTTAACTGATGAGCTAAAACAAGCTAAGCCACACTCTATTCGAAACTATGTTGCAACATTTAAAAGAATTGACAGATATATATAGATTGGAAGGACAAAGGGATGATTTTGGCTTCCATTGACTTTCCAGCCACCCATCCTAATGTGGCATGTGCCAAACTTCAAATATTACCACTATGATATTGTTGCCGAGAGACGGAGATGGAACAAATTGGACAAATAACAAGGGGTCTATTAGGATCTTGATTCATGCACAAAAAACACTGAACTAGGATAGCTGTCGGTTGTAAATTTCATGGCATTGACTAAGTAGAAGAACAACCCTTCCCCTACTAGATGACCAGCAAAACCTTATGTTGGGGAGGAGTGATGAGTCTAGTTTAAGGTTTAATTTTGGTAGGACTTATGATCCATTTGTTGAAGTTGTCATGGACCTTGTGTCATGTCCCTAAATTAGGACACTAGAAAATAACTAAGAATGGAAGTATGACCAAATAAATAAAATATATATTAATATAATTATAATTATCAGAGATAATATTATAATTATAATTATTTAGTATAATATTACAAAAACTAAAATTTAAGAATATAATCATTACAATATACAAATATAAATATTGGTAATATCACAATTATAATTATAATAATAATATATTATTATATTTAGTTTTAACCTCTATCTATCTCCTATAGAATAAACATTTAAATTTGGCTATAATATCCATTCATGGAAATCATACAAATTATATAATAAAAAATAGAAAAATATAACATATAAAATAAGAGAAATAATAGTGAAACTCATATATATGCAAATCGATTCAAAAGATGAATATCATAACTACTAATATCATTCAATTAAATAATAATGAGTCTATTAGATTACCAAAAGCAACAACTCTTGAGCATATAATCAATGTCTCCCAGCATACATTAAGATATTAACAAACATTAAAGGGGGCATTGACCATCGAATAAATAAAGGGACTTGTTTAATCCAACACTAGGAATGAGATGCAACTCATTGAAGCGGTAGAATAGGAAATCACACTTTTGGGTATGGAAGATACATAAGGGAACACTCCACCAAGGAGAAGTTATGGAATGGGAGGAATTAAAAAAAGGAATACATGCTAGTGCCACCGTGGCTGGAGAAAGGAAAGAAGAAGATAGGAAAGAGGAGGGGGCACGGTGGAAGAAAAGGAGTATCTGCAGATGGATTAAGGCAGAGGGTAAGTAATTTCTGTGTAAAATAGATAATTATAAATTATGATGAAGATTAATTAAAGAATGAATAAATGGTAACAAATGAGTGGATTTAGAAGTCAGAAAAATTGGTGTTTTGAGATTTATGTTTAATATATATAAGATAAATATAGATATATATTAAATATCAAAGATTATATATATATATATATATATATATATATATATATATATATATATATATATATATATATATATATATATATATATATATTCTATGTTGCTGAATATATTTTGGTAATTGTTAAGATATATATATGTATATATGTATTTTGAAGTCAATTAGAAATGATATATATATATATATATATATACGATTGTACAAATAATAATGCATGCAGCAATTATTGAGTCTTATAAATAATAGTGACTCTATTCATTTACTACGATGATAAATGGTACAATAGAATACCATATTTGGGGTCTTGATAATCATTTAATATCTACCCTAATGAACTTATGAAATATAAGATGGAAGAATCATTCATAAGAGTAATAAGGAAGAAATGAGTAGCCATTTGACAAGTATGAAATGTTTGTATCATCTTAGATCTTATTAGATAATATCACTAATATTTATTGATCTTTAACGCTTCTAATGTCTCTTTGAGAAAAATTTGAATGCAAGATTCAGGTTTAAGTTATTCCACTAGAAAGGGTTCATTACAAGTGGAATTAGAGCAACTTTCCTGCCATCCTATGAAAATAGTGTATGCAAACTGACCAAAGAAGAAGGTATAATATAGAGAAAAACATTTTGATTTATGCAGATTAGGTATTTCCTAATCACTTTACTATGCTTATCATAGTTATTATATGTAAGTGTAAAATAATTATCAAGGTATATGTATATATATATTGTTAATCTGCTTATCTATAATTAGTCAATTGATTGTATTATTATATCCATGGGTCAAAATTGTGAAATTGTGGATAGAAGCAATGATATTATTTTGGCAAGTAAATAGGGAGCTTAAATTGATGGTTAATAGATATATCTAAGTATGATTGATAAACATACCCAAAAAGATTATGACTAAAAAATATATTAGAGGTGATTGGTAAATACATTAATACTGGTCTAATTGATGTTATGATTATCATCATTTTGGGAGGATGTATGTCACTATTATAGTATTTCTACTATGCTATTTTGAATTGAACAATTAATGATGTTATGATGATACATTCCAACATAATTATTGTGTGTGTTTCCATATAAAACCACCATGAAAGGATAGAAAATAAAGGCTATCTACATCTCTGCACCCCGACAATATTAAAGACCATTATGATCTATCATTCTATTGTAGCATAGAAGGTGACATCATTGGATGGGAAAACAAGAATTTCCTATAGATCGAAGTGGTAAGTATCAGGTGAGTACTTTCATAGCCTTAAATCAGCAATCATAAATACTTTCATATAATGAGAAAATACAATTTGTTAAACATGTTATGAATGTAAATATTAATGATTGATAAATTGGATTTGATACTAATAAAGATGTTAATGGAGTTATTAATATTTGATAATTGATGGTGCAGGAGTGCCTACACCACAATGTTCATCTTTGGTCAATTGAGTACCTAGTAGGTTTATGTTAAGTATTTTGTGTTTATTTTGTCCAATAAGGTCTTAAAAGACCAACCATAATGTAATAAATGTGTTTGTTGAGCCATTTAGGGAAGAAGGTTAATCTTGCACCTACAAATGTTTGTAGCCTTTGAAGGAAAATCTTGGAGCTTGTATTAGGGGGGTGCAAGGTTTGGGTATTATGAAGGTGGTGAGGCTATTTTCAAGCCTTTAGTATGATTTTAAATTGTCAGAGGTTGCAAATAATGCATAGGTATTTCAATATGCTTGTAAAAGTAATCTAAATAGGTAATTAGGCCTCCAATGGTCCTAATCTTTCAAAAAGTTATTAAAAGGCAGTTATGGGCATTGGGGAGATGGTTCTTGGTTTGAGATTATATTTAAAGGCCTCTTCAAGGCTTGGGGGAGGTTAGAGGAGGCATTGTATTAAATTTGCAAGAAGCAATACCTCCTTTTCCTGTGTAAAACTCTATTTTTCATTGTTTTCCTGAACTTTGCAGGCTGTGTACGGAATAGTCCAAAACTTTAATGATCTAAAATCTTCAGTTTCATGTAGATACAAGTATTATCTTTCCTTTGAATCCATTCTAAAGATTTAATATTCATTTTGGAGGGAGCATTCAAAGATTTTCTAAAACTGTCTGTGTAAGGTAAAAAAAGCATTGTTTGGGAGTTAATTTAATGGCATAGGCCTTCCACCTACTATTAATACTATTTATCAGTGGTAAGGAAATATAATATGGTAGGGTAACTTTTTTTATATTTTAGATGCATAAAGGAAACAATTTAGGAGGTTGGGAATGCTACCCTTGGGTAGACTGAGTGTATTTTCATGTGGAACAGGGGTGTCCATGAGAGTCTATAAAGAAATAGTAAAGGAAATGATATTGTGATGTATTTGTGATTTTAGGCAAGGTTTACCCATGATGTTTGATGCATTGGCTATGCTTCTAGAAGCTGGGAGATAGGTGATTCATTAAAACCCTAGGTTAATGCATGGTAAAGGAGGGTTTCATAGAATGGTGATAAAGAGGCCTTGAAGTTATAAATAAATTGTGGAATCTGATGTTTTGGCATATAATAAATGACTTTCCAAGAGTTCATGGTGATTGGAGAAGTCTAAAGGGTAGTTTTTTTGTAAATTAGGGTAGTTTGTTTGTAAATTAGGCCTAATTTTGTAGCCTTTTGAGCAGGGTCACTTAATGAAACTCTACAATGTTGCAAACGAACCTTGCATGAATGATTGGGGAATTGTATTTGATGTTGAGTGGATGCTATGTAGATGTTGAGTTGGTCTTTTTTCAACATTCTTGAAAATATATGCTCTTTGTTGATTTTGGTGACTTGAAGCTATAGTGTTGATATTTGAGAGAAGTTGTATGAATTTGTTTCTTGGGTTTCCACCACCTCTGCATCATAGTGGTATCAGAGTAGGGAGTAGATTTTGGTTTTCATTTTGCAAGTTGAAGAAGAGGAAAGGTTGACAAGATGCCTCCAAAGAATAAAGATATGGCTAAAGAGATGAAGGAGATGAAGGAAAGGCATGGAAGAGAACTCAAAGAGTTGGAAGAGAGAATCATAGCCCTAGAGACAAACAAGAGAAGAGACGTTGAAGAGAGTGAGACAGATGAAGAGGAAGAAGATGTATTTGAAGACATGGAAGTAGAACTTGATCCAGAGGACCAAAGAATTGCAAAGTTGCTAAAGGAAGTGAAAGGTGACAAGCCTAAGGTAAAACTTGATGTTTCTAAATATGGTGGTAGTCTAAATGATGAAGAACTACTTGACTAGATTGTTGCATTAGATAATTATTTTCAATGTGAAGAAGTTCTTGAAGAGAAAAGAGTAAGGATTGCAAAGACTTAGTTGCAAGGCCATGCTTTGGTATGGTGGGATTACTTTCAATTTGAGAGGAAGAAACAAGGAAAGTCTAAGATCACATCATGGTGATGATATCTAAAATCAAAGGTAAATTCTTACCCAAAGATCACCAAGTTCAAATGTTTAAGAGATTAGACAACTTAAGACAAAGGGAAATGGATATTAAGTCTTATACTGAGGAGTTTTATAAATTGAGTCTAAGGTTTGGTCATCATGAGAATGAAGATGAAAAAATTGCTAGGTATATTGGTGGTTTAAGGCTTAATATATAGGATGAATTGGTTTTGGCTAACCCTAGGAGTGTAGAGGATTGTTATCAAATGGCTATCAAGGTGGAGGAGAAATTGAAGAGAAGGCAAGAAAAAGCAATTAGAGGTAGATGTGGTGCATCAAGAGGAAGAGGATTCATGTCTAGTTCAAAGCTAACCAATGATAATCAAGAGGATTCCATGAAAGGGCAAGAGCAATCTGACTCTAGAGGTGGATGGAGAGGCCCAAGAGGCAGATTTGGAGGAGGTAGGAATTCCAACAATGCATTTTTAGGAAGATGCTATACGTGTAACCAACCTAGAAATCCATCCTTCAAATGTCTTGAAAGGCAAGGTTCAAGCTCTCTTAGAGGAGAAAGGACGAATCAACTAGTGCATGAAGATGAAGAGAGTGTGACTTCACGTGCAGTGAACCTCACATCAGAAGTTGGAGAAGCCTTGATGCTACACAAACAACTTTTGAAGACTTCTAAAGAGGAGGATCCATTGCATAGGAAAGAACTCTTCAGAATCAATTGCAAAGTACAAGGTAAGGTATGTAGGATGGTAGTGCATTCAGGTTCAACTGAAAACATGGTTTCTTGTGAAATGGTGAATAAACTCAATTTGAAAAGAATCCTTCATGATTTTCCTTACAAGGTCTCTTGGTTGAGTAATGGTCAATCATTGATAGTGAATGAGAAAGCTATGGTAGATTTTCAAATAGGTGAGTATAAGGACAATGTTCTTTGTGATATTTTGCTAATGGACTGTTGTCACATCCTCCTTGGAAGGCCATGGCAGTATGATAGGAGTTCCATCTATGATGGGAAAGCAAACAAATACACAATCATGAAAGGTAGACAACGATTTGTTTTGACTCCTTGGATAGGGGATGAGAAAGGAAAAATAAAATTCACCATGTGTGGGAACAAGGAGCCCCTAAATGTTTTGAAAGAGGTCACAAATTATGATGATATGCACAAATATAAGTTTGAAAGTGTAGGTACAGTAGATCTAAAGGTCAATTCAGGGTTAAAGAAGACAAAGACAATGAATGTGAAAGACAGTCTGCTAGTAGGTACTATAGAGTGCCATGTGGTTATGCAACAAGTTGAGAAGCAATAAAAATATGATGGTACAGTGAGTGGACAGGCTTAGGGGATAGGGGTAAGGCAAGATAATAAGGCAGTGAGTAAAGGACAAAAAAAATAGGGTAGACAAGATAGTTGTAGACCTGAGTATGAAAGGACAGTGAGGACAAACCAGGGAAGTACTCACATATGTTTGGTTGCAGGTACAATGCAAGGTAAAAAATCACATCCTAGTCAGGAGAAGGATATAAGACAGTTGACTAGTCTGAGAACAGAGGCAAGGAAAAATGCTTGTATGCATACAATACACCATGAAGGAAGTTTAGGACAGTTTGTATACCCAGTGTACATGAAATGGTGGAATTCATTTGTGAATCAAGTGAGTTTATGTAATACTTGGAGGTAGTGGTATCCACACAACCTCATGGGACATGAGAATTTTCTAGGGGGGGTGTATGGTGCAGGAGGACCTACACCGCAATGTTCATCTTTGGTCAATTGAGTGCCTAGTAGGTTTATGTTAAGTATTTTGTGTTTATTTTGTCCAATAAGGTCTTAAAAGACCAACCATAATGTAATAAATGTGTTTGTTGAGTCATTTAGGGAAGAAGGTTAATCTTGCACCTACAAGTGTTTGTAGCCTTTGAAGGAAAATCTTGGAGTTTTTATTAGGGGGGTACAATGTTTGGGTCTTATGAAGGTGATGAGTCCATTTTCAAGCTTTTAGTATGATTTTAAATTGTCATAGGTTGCAAATAATGCATAGGTATTTCAATATGCTTGTAAAAGTAATCCAAATAGGTAATTAGGCCTCCAAAGGTCATAATCTTTCAAAAAGTTATTAAAAGGCAGTTATGGGTGTTGGGGAGATGGTTCTTGGTTTGATAATATATTTAAATGCCTCTTAAAGGTTCATGGGGGTTAGAGGAAGCATTGTATTAAATTTGCAAGAAGCAATAACACATTTTCCTGTGCAAAACTCTATTTTTCACTTTTTCCCTAAACTTTGCAGGTTTTGTATGGAATAGTATAGAACTTTAATGATCTAAACTCTTCAATTTCATGTAGATATAAGTCTTACCTTTCCTTTGAATCCATTTTGAAGATTTAATATTCATTTTGGAGGGAGCATTCAAAGATTTTCTAAAACTTCCTGTGTAAGGCAGAAAAAGCATTGTTTTGGAGTTAATTTAATGGCATAGGCCTTCCACCTACTATTAATATTGTTTCTCGGTGGTAAGGAAATCTAATATGGTAGGTTAAATTTTTTAATATTTTAGATGCATAAAGGAAACAATTTAGGAGGTTGGGAATGCTGCCCTTGGGTAGACTAAGTGTATTTTTGTGTGGAACATGGGTGTCCATGAGAGTCAGTAAAGAAACAGTAAAGGAAATGATATTTTGATGTATTTTTGAGTTTATGTAGCATGTACCCATGATGTTTGATGCATTGGATATGCTTCTGGAAGTTGAGAGATAGGTGATTCATTAAAACCCTAGGTTAATGCATGGTAAAGGAGGGTTTCATAGAACAGTGATAAAGAGGCCTTGAAGTTATAAATAAATTGTGGAATATGATGTTTTCACATATAATAAATGACTATCCAAGAGTTCATGGTGATTGGAGAATTCTAAGGGGTAGTTTGTTTATAAATTAGGCCTAATTTTGTAGCCTTTTGAGCAGGGTCACTTAATGAAACTCTACAATATTGCAAAAGAACCTTGCATGAATGATTGGGGAATTGTATTTGATGTTGATTGGATGCTATGTAGATGTTGAGTTGGTATTTTTACAGCCTTCTTGAAAAGATATGCTCTTTTGTTGATTTTGGTGACTTGAAGATATGTTGTTGATATTTGAGAGAAGTTGTGTCAATTTGTTTCTTGGGTTTCCACCACCTCTACATCAATTGCTAAATGTAAATTTTGAATAGTATAAGGGACTAATGCACAGACATTCATATGGTAAATATATTATTTACATTGAACCCTTAATATCTTGATAAATTCTTGAATCCCCATAGCATGGTGTAATTATGGGTAAATTGTCAATATGATAATCATTAAATGTAATTGTTTTTATCATAAAAACAATCATGTAGTTGGTTGAGGGATGAAACTAATAGGTTGTGCAGGTGCTAGATTTCTCCTCTAAGTAGCCCACCTACATGGATGACTGTGGTCTGCCATTGTTGGTCCAAGAGGGCCTGTGTAGCCACTCTTGGGCTTAGAGAGAGTATCTATGGGACTCCTATGGAAATCCTTCCTCTAAACTATCGCATAGTTGGATCAACTTGAGAAACTCTCCATCATAGTAGGAGATGGTAAAATAGGAGGTGCAGAAGGGATTGCAAGTGCTAGGGGCCCTTCCAAGTAGCCCACCTACATGGGTGACTACAATCTACCATGATTGGGCCAAGGGGGCCTATGTAGTTTCTCTTGGGCTTGGAAGGAACACCTCTATGTGCATCCCATTGCAACCATCCTATTTGACCATACCTATCATTGAGGAGACTAATAGATTCAACAAGGTGTTGTTTGAATCAGTACTACATGTGCTTTGAGATAATTAATGTGTATTCAATTGTATTCAAAGTTCTCTTTGTGACTTATATGTATGCTTTGTAACATATGTCATGTTCATATTTGTGTATTACATGTATTCACGTGTTTGCTTCATAATCAAGTGTATACTTGACGACCTTGGGATGGTGGATGGGTCCACAGTGTAGTATGGGATACACCGAATCCCCCTTCCCAATTGTTTGACAATATACTTCATTCAAGTAAATTTGTATTTAAGTACATACTCTATATTTGAATTCAAGATGTATTTGTATACTCTATGACTTTGCAATTGTATTCGAGTGTATACTCTAAGATCAGAATATGATAACCACTACCAAATTATTATCCTTTCTCAATCAAAACATTAGGGAGGGGAGTTGGAAGCACATGAAGGAGTGAAGATACTAGGGTCCCTTCGAGATAGGCCACCCTCCTTGGATGACTATGGTCTACCATTGAGGGTTGAGGGGGTTGTTTATCCGCCCTTGGGCTGAGAAGAGAATGCTCTAAGGGCATCCTTGTGTGTGGACCTCTCTTGCCTCGCCTATGATGTTGATGAACAAGGAATGATAAGTTGGGGTGTTTTAATATCCATTTAGATTGCTTAAAATTACAAATTGAATGCATTTTTACATGTAATTTACAAGAAGCAATAGATTAATAACAAAGGATACCTTGATTTTTTGTTATGTTTGAATTAATTTCTCTCAACTTAATATGCTTATTTCATGAAGTATATTTGTGTTTCTAGGATTAATGTCTTTCAAATGCTTCCTATGATTTGCAATTACTTTGCATATTGTTGTGTACCTTATTTGAATGCTTCCTATTTGAGTGTATTTATTTTGGTTCCTACCTAATGAGAATTTACGCATTGCATACCTTGTCTGAGTTATGTGCTCTATGGATGTGCTTCAATTGTATTTCTTTTCCTAAGTATAATTACATGATTTATATGCCCCATGTGTAAATTATTGCTTGTTGCTTATGTGTGTATTTGTCTTACATTGTGTGTCTTACTCCATGTATTTATAAGTGTATTTCATGTATTTGTATGCTTCATGTGTAATTTGTGATTATGCTCTATACATGTGTTCATGTTTGCTCCATGCTTTGTATCTTGTATGCATTTATGACTAATATATATTTAACATAACTACTCTATGGATAAATTTTTGATGTGTCTTTCATTATTGGTGTGTTTTCAGCATGTCTACTCCACTCTCAAGCATACCTCATGCTCTATATATTCAAGTGTATACTACATGAATTGTAGTGCCCTTTCGTTCTCACTTGGGATGTGCAGGTAGTCTGGCTAAGGAATCTAAAGAGGAAGATGGAACAAGGGATTCTGATGGTACTCTTGTGGGTATGAGGTACATTGTTTTGTTATGATGTAGAGATTTAATTGGATATCTTAGCTTACTTGTTGATCATGATACTTATTTTACGATATTGATGTTATAATGATACATTATGGTTGAATTTAACTGGTTATGCTTATATCTAGATGTAGTATTATGTTGTTATGCAATAGACTAGTAATTGTTTCATGATGATTATGATGTGATTAGTATAGCTTAATGATGTTATTATTATGCTTGATGTTGTAGTTACTAGTGGGGGGGTTTGGTGAGAGGACGGTGTAGCATCACTCATTCATGAGCGCCCTGCTACACTGCGATTCCTTTTAACGGTGTGCTTTTGTTTGAATATATATGCTTAGCATTTAATTTCATGCAGGATGCAAATACAGGACACTGACTCCACCATCCTTATCAGGTTTGAGTGTGTCCCGTAAAACCAAATGGGTATGATGTTGAAAAAAAGGAGTTGACAAGAAAGTGTCCCCATCCATGTTGGTCACCCCATTGTTGTGTCTGGTAGTGTCGATCGTCTATGACCTCGTCTTCATTTTGGTATTGCTTGGTGTTGGCCATTGATTCTAATCTTTTTCTATATGTTGTTTAAATTGACGATTATACTTGATGTTTCCTTGTGAGATAATTAATGTTATTTAATTAAATTATTAACTAGTTAGATGCATGCTGCTAAATTAATTATTAAATTTAAAGTTATTAAGTTTTAAAGATTGATAAATTCAAATGTGGTTATTTAAATAAGGGAAAATAAATAAATAAAGTATGTAAATAGTAGTGGTTATAATTATAAATAGTTATCTTGTAAAATAGAATAAAATATAATTTAATAATGGTTTAATTATTAAGTATTAATTTAAGGATAAACATTAGAATAAAGATATTTTTAATTAAATAGTTGAGAGATAACTATGAGTTTTCAAATCAAATAAAAATAAAAGTGGCAGGATTTCATTGGGATGGAAAAATTAGAAAAAGAAAGAATAATATCTGTTAATGTTTTAATTGTTAAGTATTAATTTAGTGAATTAATTGTTAAATAGTAAGTTTAAAATAAATACTCGAAATAAAGAGTTTTATTAACAAATTAAGAAATAATCATGAGTTTTAAAATTAAATAAGGGGAAAAGTGATAAGTGTTCATTTGGAAAGGAATAGGAATTTGCTAATTTTTAACTTGACTGTTGCTTTCGTAAACAAAAGAGATTTTTTTTATTAATTGTTGTGTGATAATTATGAGCTTTAAATTTAATAAAAATAAAAAGCTAAAGATGTTATTCAAAATGGAAAAAAAAAGGAAAAGAAGGAAAAGGAAAAATGCATGTTCATTTTTCTATTCGAAAACTAAAAGGCAATGAAAACTTGCTATTTTGATTGATTTTTTTTTTCGAAAACTAAAAGAGGTTTTTTTTTATTTACTCAGAAAGGAATAAGAAGTTTTCTTAACTTGCATTTTTTGGGTTTTTTTTCAAATAAGAAACTCTGCCTACAAAATTTTGTCTCTCTTTTCCTTTCTCCATAAAAGAATTCATACAAAAATAAGATTTGAGAATTTTTTTGGAAAAATTGTTGTGGAAAGAGGGAGAAATTCATGAACGGTTGCTTTGAAAGAACGAAGAGAAGATTGTCATGCATGTCACTCCGTTTGTAGAGCGTAGGACTCTAGGTTCATTAATAGCTATCCATTTTAATCGCTGTTCAAAATTTATTGTTTAAATCCGTACTTGTTTTGGGATTGTAATTAAAATGGTTTAAGTTTTCTTGGAAAAGGGCTGGTCTTTTCTATCCTTACTTTTGAATTGAGCTAGGTGTGAAATGAGTTTTTTGATTTCGCTTTTTATTCTTCACCTGTAAGTTTAGTTCCAATGTTGTGGTTTGGGGATTGATACCAATCTTTTTCTCTCCAACCCATTTTGTTTATCATATTTTCTGCTAGAAAAAATTGCAAATTCTTCTGAAAAAATTTGGGTGTCTCTTGAAGAAAGTTACTATTGATTTTAGGAAAATTATATTCTACTAAAAATACTTGTTTGTATTTTATGTCAAAAAAAATTAGTTTCCTCTGTCTATATTTTATTTCTGGGAAAATTAGTTTTTTTTTCCTTTTAAATATATATATATAGATATATATAATGATAATGATTTATAGTCCATATTTTAAATAAATTTAAAAAAGTGCATATTTATATGTATATATGATTATATATATATATATATATATATATTTGTGTTTATCAATGCCTGAAGATAGGCTCTAATATACTAATTTTAAAAGCAAGTTCATTTAATGGTTTTATTATAGGATTTTTATTTTTAAAAAATATATAGATATATTTGTATAATAGAGTTGAATTAATTGGATTTTTACATTTCATAGAATAAATTATACGTGATTAGTATACAAATTGAATGAAGTAATTATAGTATTCATGAAATGTGATTTTAATACAAACTGACTAAACTTAAGAATGAATGAATGCATATCATTATTAGGAGGTTGTGTGTATGGAAATTAAAGGCGTGTTAAGTGTTTCTGATTTTAATATCAGTTTCCTCTAATATGTTATTTTTAGGAAATGGAGTTTAGAATGCTATTATGGGTTTTTCAGTTAAAATGTGATTGATGGTTTTAAGGATTTCTTGGCTGTAACTATCATTTTAGGTTTGAAGTTGGATTTACTCTTTATTTCCCTTGTGTTATTTTCTATTTGTTGTGAATTGGTGTATAGACATGTGGGAACCCTCAATTTCATGTTAATCTCCATTGGAGTTTGAGGTTAATTTGGTCTTTAGGCTTCTAGTGGCAAGAGTAAGCCTGTTGTATATTGAGTTCATTATTTGATTTGGTATTTGACAAAAGTTTATCATAATTGTGGTTTTGGGTTATGCATGGGTTGTACCTATTTTCATGTGTATCTTTGTATGTGGTTGTTGGTGAGATGGTTTATGCCTCACGTGTGCTTCATTTAAGATTTAGTATTTCTCTGTGTTGGTACGCCCTTTTATGATTTGTTGATTTTGCAATCCTCGAGAGGTCCATTGATGTTGTGATTTCCTTTGTATTCTTGTCACTCTTGATTGGTGTTGAGTCTTGTTTTTTATTTGATTGTTCTTGGTAGAGGATTGTCTCTTGTCTATTCCTAGCACAAGGGGTGGGTCATTGAACCCACATGATCCAGTGGAACGTGCTACACACCACGTTGGGTCCCTTTTCAATGTCTGTATAGTGTCGAGTACAAGTTGCAGAGTGTTCTAGAGTTTAGTATATTTCTTGATGTATATTCTTTGTACCTATCATACCATGTAATGGATGTATTATTCTCATGATGTATTGGGAAAGAAATGTTGCAATTTATGTACTTGGACAATGTAATATAATTATTGTAATGTATAGTGTAATATTGATGTCTTTATGTGATTGATGATCATGGTTATTGTTATTTTGATATGTCTTGGAGGTATGCACATTTGGGATTCTCATGATTGCATTATATTTTTATGGTTATTGACATGAAGAAAATCTTATTTTAAATGAGTTCACACCTATGAATGATTAAGTAACGAATTTATCAAGAATGCATGGTTTTGTCATCTTAGGGATGCTTCTTGTAAATGCATTTGTATAGGGATTAGTTATTGTAATGTCTTCACGTACGCCCCAAAGGACATAGGGTTGTTAGTGCATATAATCATTTGAATGTCATGCATTGAAAATTAATGTTCATTTCATTTGTGTAATCTTTTAAATAAATAAATTAAAAAAAAATGTGCCATAGTTGTTGTCTTTTGGGGTTTGCACGACGAGGCATTACATGAATACTTCATGCCTTATGTATTTGATTCTATGTTCCATGTTGGTGTATTCTCCATGTATTTATTCATGCCTATACTTCATGCATTACTACTTACGTGTATTCAAATGATGATTCATATCTTATGAGTGTGCCTCATATGCTTACTTTACATAGTGTGTGTTAGCTGCATTTCTATTATGTATGTTCTATTTATGGGGTGTATACTTTTGATTTGACATGTATACTTCTTTGAGTGTAGTTGCATACCTTGAGTGTATTAATGTGCCTTACTTGTATTTCTTAAGTATATGTATCATATCCTACGAGTGATTATTTGATGTTCCTTTAGTGTATACCTTGAGTGTATTAGCGTGCCTTACTTGTATTTCCTAAGTATATGTATCATATCCTACGAGTGATTATTTGATGTGCCTTTAGCATGATTATTTCATGAAAGATTCATGTGTGATTAATTCATGTTTTCCAAGACTCTTCATACATGAGCACCCTCTTAATATGCTTCGTAACGCAACTTATGTGTCTTTCAGTGTTTTTTCATGCTTTGTATGTTACTTGCTTCATTACTATTGTGATTGTGACTTACAATATCTTATGTGCATACCTTGTGACTGTTTCATGTATGATAATTTGCTCCATATATGGTATGTATTCAACATGAGTGATTATATGTGTACCTATTGTATACTGTAGGTTGCTACATGTCTGAAATACTTTCTAGCATAAGTGTCTACGTGTATGACTTGCATATGACCTTTGCATGTTTTCAACATAACTACATCATGTATGTTTATAATCACTTGTGCTTAACAATGATAAAAAAGACTTTCTTAGTAGATTAGTGTAATTCATGTCTGAGATTCCTTTAGGACAAGCAATTTCGGGTGGTGTGGACTGTCATGTCCATGAATTAGGACACTAAAAAATAACTAAGCATGGAAGTATGACTGGATAAATACAATATATATTAATGTAATTATAACTGTTCAAGATAATATTATAATTATAATTATTTAGTATAATGTTACAAATACTAAAATTTAAGAGTATAATCATTACAATATACAAATATAAATACTACTAATATAACAATTATAATTATAATAATAATATATTATTATATTTAGTTTTAGCCTCTATCTATCTCCTATAGAATAAACATTTAAATATGACTATAATATTCATTCATTGAAACCATACAAATATAATAAAATAAATTGATAACCTATATTCTAAGCTAACAAATGTCATTTCTTAAGAAATCATAGAAGAATGATAAATAAACAAATACAAAAATATAACAAATAAAATAAGAGAAATAATAGTGAAACTCATATATATGCAAATCGATTCAAGAGATGAATATCATAACTATTAATATCATTCAATTAAATAATAATGAGTCTATTCGATTACCAAAAGCAATGACTCTTAAGCGTATAATCAATGTCTCCCAACATGCATTAAGATATTAACAAACATTAAAGAGGGCATTGACCATCGAATAAATAAAGGGACATGTTTAATCTAGCGCTGGGAATGAGATGCAACTCATTGAAGTGGTAGCATAGAAAGTCACACTTCCGGGTATGGAAGATACATAAGAGAACACTCGACCAAGGAGAAGTTATGGAATGGAAGGAATTAAAAAAAAGGAATATATGCTAGTTCCATCGTGGTGGAGAAAGAAAAGAAGATGATAAGAAAGAGGTGGGGCACAATGGAAGAAAAGGAGTATCTACAGATGGATTAAGGTAGAGGGTAAGATAGATAATTATAAATTATGATGAAGATAAATTAAAGAATGAGTAAATGGTAAAAAATGAGTGGATTTAGATGTTAGAAAAGGTTGGTGTTTTGAGATATATATATATATATATAAGATAAATATAAATATATATTAAATATTAGAGATTCATTGTATATATATAGATATATTTCTTATGTTGAATATATTTTGGTAAATTTTAAGATATATATATATATATATATATATATTCATATAGAAATAAAGGTATATACGTAATTTGAAGTCAATTAGAAATGATTATATATATATATATATATATATACGATTGCGCAAATAATAATGCTTGCAACAATTATTGAGTCTTATAAATAATAGTGACTATTCATTCACTACGATGATAAATGGTACAATAGAATACCATCTTTGGGGTCTTGATAATCATTTAATATCTACCCTAATGTACTTATGAAATATAAGATGGAAGAATAATTCATAAGAGTGATAAGGAATAAATGAGTAGCCATTTGACAAGTATGAAATTTTTATATCATCTTTGATCTTATTAGATAATATCAATGAAATTTATTGATCTTTAATGCTTCTAACGTCTCTTTGAGAAACACTTTGAATGCAAAATTTGAGTTTAAATGGTTCCACTAGAAAGGGTTCATTACACCTTGATGTTTGAATGTTGACATTTTTATGATATTTCTTCAAAACCATAGACATTGGGCCTAATCTTATTTCTGCAAATCTTTAATGATAATGACATGTTATATGGACTATCTATGTTAATGCTACATGTGGATTAATGAATTTTCTTTAAGATAGTTACAAATATGCAATTATTGTGCATACTAACATTGCCATGTAGATATAATTAGAGGCCACTAAATCAAGAAGATTCCACTAGCTGGTCATTCACCATAATGTTCAACAAGGGAATCATTCAAAGGTCAATGAAGGTCGAAGGCAAGAGATTCCTCATGCAAACCAAATGTAACCACCTTGTAAATGGTCTTTATTATTGTTGAGAAAATGTAGGCGTTACTGTAGTGCTAAATTTGTGTTAAGACAAATATGTCTGACTAGATTCCATGCATGTGTAACCACCTCTCCACTTTCCCTATTTTCCCTAAATGGTGTCCTCCCAATTCGTGGAGTTGACCGCCTTGCTTAGTTAGTAGTATAAATAAGAGTCAGATACTCTCTCTTGGGAA
Organism: Sequoia sempervirens; assembly: GCA_007258455.2. Classification (NCBI taxonomy): domain Eukaryota; kingdom Viridiplantae; phylum Streptophyta; class Pinopsida; order Cupressales; family Cupressaceae; genus Sequoia; species Sequoia sempervirens. The sequence continues at coordinate 345,335,484 of VDFB02373365.1, forward strand.
GTTGCACAATCTGATGATGTATTTACATTCTTAGTTTTTGTAATATAGTTATGCTATTCTATTATACTCATGATTTCCAATGAATAAAATGAAGTTATAAGTTCATGCATCTGAGTTTAGATTAGTTTTAGAGGATACTCATCCAAGGGTGCCCACTTGGTGAGCATCCCATCCTTTAGTTTAGTTTAGTCTATTTATTACTTTATATTCAGTAATTAGTTAAGAATTTGCAACTGACTGTTCCTATAGCCACTAGAATTCCATTCTGTGACTATTCCTATAGCCAAAGCAGATAGAGTGGTTTCTTATTTGTTTGCTCGTATTTTCATTTCTTTCATGCATTTTTGCTTAGTATAGTTGTTAGTTGATTTTCAACATTTATGTTATTCCTTTCAAAGCAATTTACTTTCAACATTGTATCTTTCTTAGCTTAGAATGAAAATGGCTACTTTGGGTTCCTAGTGCACATACTGTGTTGACCCAAATTTAAAATTTACATCCCTAGGTTGACAAGTTAAATGCACCTTCATGATGATTGAAGTATATATTCAAGTTATATGTCTAATCTCTTAATCACAGTTGTAAAGGCTTAGTTGTTAAATCATTGTAGGAGGCCAAAAAAGAGAAAAGGAAGAAAATTCTTCATGTATATCTTAAGAAAATCAAGAATAATTTAAAAGTTACAAATATAAGGGATAGGGATTTTAAAGGATAAGTTACATATACTTTAAAGATGAATTTTGAGGTTTATATTACAAGGTCAAGGCTCTTAAGAACTAAATAGAAGGGTATGTGCAGGATCATCAGGGAAAAAACAGGCCCTTAAGTGGCAAAAAATTCAGAAAAATCAGAGTTAGGCAACTTGATGTAAAAATTTGAATAAGTTATCTATATTATTTCAAAAATATGTAAGAATAGAATCTTTAGCAAAATGAATGTAGTTTCTAAACTACTAGGTTTATTTTAAAAAAAAAATTCAATGCAATAGTACTTAAATTTTAGGGAAAAAATAAGAAGTAGATGTCTCTGACCACCCTAACCACAATAAAATGATAATATTTTTTTATAATATTTTAGATATAAGTACAGACTCATGTTCTGATGTGATGCATATTCTTTTGTATATTTTTTTCCAAATAAATAATTACTTATGAATTTTTATTACAAATTTTAAAAAATATAAAAAAATCATATGTCTGACCACCTTAACTTGGTCAAAACTTCATGAAATTCAATTTTTTTTTTTTAATCCTATAGTATGCGAAGCATAGAATGTGACGCATATTTCAAATTTAAAAACTGTGATAATGTTTGAAAGATATAGATGTTTTTCATTCAACCTATCAATCATGACTTTAGTCGTAATTCAAATAAAAAATGAATAATAATTATTTATTAAATTCAAGGTAAAGCATAATTTATATTGGTTGAAAGTTGAGAATCTCCTTTAAAATACCTCTTTTGTTTAATCAATTTTGGGTAAATAAAAATTCATCAACCACATGGGCCATCATATCACTTACATATCACCACTTTTTGGCCCATCATGATCCTACACATACCCAAAAGAAAACAAAATAAAAAGAAGGTAGAGGTACAACTATTTGTGATAAAGAGATAAATAGTTACAAAAGAAGACACTAAGAATATGTGGTTTAAAATGTTGGAGAATCTAGCAATTCCATTTTTATGTAAGTTTAATTAATAGCATCTTATTTGATATAATAAATATTAAGGTTAAGATAATTTAATAATATGTAATTTGTTATCAAAATATATGAATAATTAATGTAAATTATAACATAAGATAATTTTTCAAGAATTATAAATTAAATAATTAACAAAGTAATTTGAATAATGCATCTACATAATTCAATCATATTAACATCAAAATTATGTATATATAATATTCTCAATACTTTTTAAAATCAACGGTTTTCAATACTTATATGAATTAGAGAACTTGGAAAGGCCACTCTCACCCTAGAAAGAATTTAGTGGTCTTGGCCCTTATAGCTATTGTACACTCTAGAAGGAACCAATTCTTATTCAAAACTAACACACTTGCTTCCCAAAAAATAAACTTGGCAAGGAAAATCTTAGGTGTACACCATACCCAAGTTAGACACACATTGTGTGTCTCTTCTTCCATGCCCATAGCTCACCAAACCACCTTCTTCTTCATTAAGTGATTTTTATGCCCTTATCCAAGTCTCACATGAATTATTTATATATAAGCTTGTAAGGAATGGTTTGCAAAACATTATACCATTTCACAAAAGTTTTCTCTTAATAATTATTTATTAAAGAATTATTCCTCCCCTTTTTAAAAAAATAAATATTTTCTATTGATTCTTATTTTAACCAAAACCTCATATCATAGTTTATTTTTTATCACCTGTTAATGCTAAAGGGTTATTTTATAGTTTTATTTTCAATTTGGAGAAAAAGTCCCATAACATTTATCCCCCTTGTAATTTAGTTGTTTTCCTTAGTAGCAAAAGATGCATTTGCATCACAACTTAGAAATGCACGCAATTAATAAATAAATATAGTGACTATGATAACTTTAATTCTTCACATTAACATCACAATATTTGTATTTTATTGTTACTTCATCTATGGTCTCTTTAGTTTTAAGTTTCATTAAATTTTCCATCAATATTTCATTTAAGTTTCATTTTAAATTTAGAAGTTCAATAATCATTTTTCTAATCTAACTTATGATGAGAACTATATATATTTCTTATGAAATATATCACGAATTTAAAATTCAAGAACTACTACAATTGTATCCCATATCTTTTCACTTTATTATTTTTCTTATCCATGTAACCCCTTTAATGTAGATGTTTTTAATCTTTTATGTGTAGCTTCAACATAGAATTGTCATCTGGCACATAGAAATTACCCATGCATATCCCCTTCAATGCACACTCATTATTAAGTACCATATAATCTATATACTCAAAATACATTTGAAGATGATAATCATGTATTCTAGACTACATATATATTCTCTTTTCCTATAGGTCAAATATAATTGAATGAAAAGAAGTACATAGTCACCCTTAAAAGTGTTCATAACTTTTCATATTTAATCTTTAAATAAAATTTTCAGATAAATTTAAATCCAACAAGAATTAAAAAGAAAATTTTATTTATTACTATTAACATAGTGTTTATGATTTCTAGATAATATGAAGAACTTAAAGGTATTCAACATAGTCTTGAAAAGAAGTAAAGCACAAGATGTATTGCTACTTCAGTCAAACAATTTTTTTCTTTCATTTATGGAATCATCTCCTACATAAAAATGTAACAAATCCTTTTTGCATTGAGATGGGCTTGTTTTCAATTCATTTGTTCACCTGCATTAAACTATTATAGATCCAAATCTTCTTCTTGAACTTGTGTTGACTTCCGACACAAATTGAGTGTTGTTTTAGTCTTATAGCTTGGGATTGGGGTATAATACCCAATGCCTATAAATCTTAAGGTGAAATGAATTTGATTTATTTTCTAGTAATCAATTTAATAACAACCTATAATATATGGCCTCATGGAACAACATTTATTTGAGGCATTATGTTAAACAATTCATGTGATAGCTATCATGGACTGTATTTCGAGGTGTCAAGATTTCAAACAAAATGAAATGCACATAGTTGCTGCTCTGTTTTCTAGTCAAATTGGAAATACCCAAATGCGGAATAACAAAAATAAGATCAACGGAGACACACATAATTGGGCATGCAATATTTTATTTTGTATTAACCAAAAGACAACAAATTTCAAAATGCTTTCATATTGAAACTTCAATCTATTATTTACAAACTAAACATATAGCAATTTGGAGCTGCACCCACAAACTTTAAACAACTATCAGGAGCTTCTAGGATCTCACTTTTAGGAGCTATGTAGAGCTCTTTTAGGAGCAATCACTAATCACATATAGATAAAATATAGCTATTGTTGTTCAGGAGCTTCTCTAAATCAAACAGAGAACTCACACAAAAAAATTATGTATTCACAGACTGCTACTGCATAGAAAACTTCTTCCAAAAGCTAACAGGACTAACTACCTTCAAATTTTCCATTTGTCTCTTTCAAACAATATTCCCTCTCAAATTTGAGTTTACCTACCAACATTAATTCTTCTACAGACTGAGTTGCATGTTAGGAGCAAGTTGGGAAAGCAATCCCCAAAACAATCTTCTAGCTGCACTAATAACAAATACTCCTAACAAGTAGGTGGCAATAGGAAGAGGATGATGGAACCTCCAAAATCTTGAATAATTTTCATAGGCCCCCATGGACTTAGTTTGCATTGTCATAACCCTTTTCCCTATGTGTAAGTAGGGTTTGTCTTCAAAGTCCATTAAATTTTATAATATTGTGTTGACTTGCTTGGCCAATTTCTGGTGTGTTAAGTCATCTCTTGAGCCATCATATGCAGCTTGGATAGCAGCCCCTTTGGTTAAGAGCATTAGTCACCTAGTTGGCTCATTAACTTTATTGGTTTCCTAAGTCAGAGTGTTAATTATTCTTGATTCATACTTAAGATTAAGTCATCAGCCTGGAAGGTTCATTTCACCATCGGCCTAACCAAGGCCCCTTATTAAATTCTACTATGTTGTGTGTGCAGATTTTGATATTTGAGGATATGGGAGAAGATATCGATCGTACCCTGCCAGCTCGCGGATGCAAGGTGCTAGTTGGTTATTTAGTACGAGGGAAGCGAAATGAGGATGTGTGTCTTCATATGGACATGCAACACATTCTCCACTACCAAGCTCATGGCCTATGGTTCTAAACTGATGACCAAGATCAAATGTTAGGGGTAATCCCTGCTGCTTCCTGCTGGCTCGCTAGAAGAAAGTGAATGCCTGTTAACAGCTATGAGGTTAGAGAGATCTCAACATGTAGCCTAAACCACTTAGTCTATGAGATGTTTGAAGCTCGCCAATGAGGATTTTTTTGTCCAAGGTGGATTAATGTCATTGACTGGGGACAAATCAGTGATGTTGTGCTGGATTTCAAACCCGATCAGCCCAAGGTGAACCGTTTGATTTTCCATCTCTTTAGGAGATCAACGGTTGATATTCAAAGTTGGCAAACAACACGTGATAGCTGGTTCATTCTAAAACTAGTAGGAATTAATGATATATTTTTTGCAAGTGTGATCAAATTGATCTCAATTTGTGTGGAAACATAAATTTTGGTAATCATGAAGTATGATCTGCGAATTTCCATGCAATTGGGAATTAAACAGTGATAGTACATATGCCAATGAATTGCCCTGTTTGCACGTGTTTTTTTTCTAAGCATTGATTGTGGTTTCCATCGCTTTGCATGATAAATACAAAAGGAAATAACTACTATTCGTGTCATTTGCACTTAGCAATTAAAAGTTTCTAAATTAAGACAAGGTGAATTTGAGTGAACCAGTAAGGAGGTCAGCTCGTCTAACCTCTTAGAAGTCTGGTTCTGGTATGCTAGAAACTTCCTCAACTGTAGAGATCTACATTCTCACTAGTAAGCCTATGTTTGCACCCACAAGGTGTAGCAGGAGATTGTAGTTTCAAAATTTTGCTGCTAGAAAGATCAAAGGAAAAGGAAAAGAACCAATGCATTCTATTATCAGGACAGGTAGAAAAATTAGGTATGGGCATGGCTCCTTCAGGTGCCATAATTCACCCATTGACCTCACAAAAATCCCATTGGATAGCGAGACGGAGACAGACTCTGGTTACTGACAATACCTCACAACTCTAGGTTGAATTCTAGCCCCTAGCAAGGAGATATTGTCCATCCCTCCACTGGCTGTCAGGACTCCAAGTGGGTGGATGCTCACAATGCTGCATAAAGATGAGAATGAGGAGGAAGCTGAGGTTTCCTCTCCTTCCCTTGTGATGACTCAAAGTGGGCATGTGTATTGTGGTCTAGGCATTGGTAAAAGCAAGGTGACTGGTCGATGAGGAATTGCCATGTGGGATGGAAAATTTTGGTTTTGATATATTGTTGTGGCGGTTGGTCTCTTCTTCGGCGTATGTGACTATCGATTTCTGGGTCTGGTGCTAACTTTGCACCTTCGTGGAAATGTGAACATCTATTTTGGTGTGTGCATGGTGACAAAGGGAATTTTGGTGGGTCTTTACATTTTCCCTTTTAGATGGCGGTTGCATTTTTTGTTTTCCCCATTTTCAACATGCTCTTGCAAAATCATTACAAGGGGAATTTTGAAATGCAGGTGAAATGAGGAATGAAATGAAACTTTTGTAATGAAACTACATTTTCAGCTTGAGGATTATATGCTCCCTTATCCTATAAAAGGGAATTCATGGCTCATTTGTAGGGGATTGAATTTTGTTTCTAGGTAGAACATTAGGTCTAAAAGAAAGATAATGAATAGGGAAAATGGCTTGTTATAAGCTAGGAGGAATGTATGTAATTATCTTAAATAGTTTCATAGAAATTATTGGTATAAAATTAAGCATATAGTTCTAATATATTTACTCTCCTGATGTAAACTACTGTGGATTATGAATGAAATATCAATGATACTATCTTTCATTTTCAAATACTTGTTTGAATGTATGTCTCTGCTTTTGATTTGGTTAAATAAATCAATTGAAATGCTTAAATGGTTCATAGATTTGCAATAATCTACACAAGATCTGGTAAGAAGTGTTTCAGAAGTTGTGAGTTTTGTAAGGGCTGATGCAAGAAGTTGGGTACACAAAAAGCTCAAAAAGTGGAAATGTTTTTGCTGTTTTTCAAAATTTGTCACACTTGGACTGAAAAATTGAGGCACTTCCACAATGAATCTTAAAAAAAATCAGTACTATGAAATTTATCATTTTGAATCTAGTTTCCAAATATATAAATTATTAAAATACCTAGTTTATAGAAATTACATTTTGATAAGGATCTATAAAAACCACTTTTTAAAAGTCCCTATTTTTTTACCATACCAAGCAGGTGTACGGACAACACTTTTTGACCCAAATAAAATTATTTTGCTAATTCCTTTTAGGAAAAGAGAGCTAACAACATGAAGTTTGGTCTGGATTTTTTTTTGTAATTTTTGGTTGAATATTTTTTTTTTATTAAATTTTTATTGGCCTTAATTGATGTTTTTTCAAATCAACGTGTACGGACAACATAATTGGACCTAAACAAAACATTTTTTGACTCTTTTTTTTTTCATTGTGTAGAGAATTGTCTAAAGTTTGGTCCCATATAATTTTTTTTACAAGAAAATCAACCAATAAAAAGTTATTAAAAAACCAAAAAAACCTAATATTTCAAGTTTAAGGACTAGTTTGCTTAGAAATTAATTAAAAAATAGCAAACATAATCCAATTTTAACAAAAAATATATATTTAGAAAGTAGACATTGTGTTCTCTAATGGGTTTTAATTTTATAGACTCATTCAGAAAAAAAGTCCATCATCTATGTTGTCAAAGTTGAACATTCTTCTTCAATCTGCCTTAGTTTTTTAATTGCAGGTCAGAGGCTAAGGCTCGGATTGCCAAGCCTTTTCCGAGCCTAAAACCGAGGCAGCATGTGGGTTGGGAATTTTGAATTTAAAAAATGCATACACATTTTTACAAAACGTTTATGCGTTACAAAATGCATATGCGTTCCTTACTTTCTTGATTATTTAAAAAAATAAATACTTTTTAGAAACATGTACACGTTCTAAAACGCTTACACGTTTCTAAAAAGTATTTATTTTTTTAAATAATTAATTTTTATGTGTTATAAAATGTGTATGCGTTATATAATGCGTACGCGTTATAACGCGTACGTGTTTGATAGTGCATATGCATTTTTTTAAGGATCGGGTACCCGATCCTAAACGCATACATGTTTTTTTAATAATGCGTACGCATTTTCTGCGAGAACTTTTTTTTGGCCGAAACTTCCCCTCTTCGTGTACCCAACTTCTTGCTTTTACCCGTAATGCAAATTCATTATAAGAATGGTCCATTTTACTATATTGAAAATCATTTATGTGTTACTGGTCTTTATGTATGTGACTCTGAAGCCCTATGTAACAAGGCACTAGTCTATTTCAAATATTCACATAAAGGGTATGTCAATTGTTTATCTAGTAACCAACTCAAAATCAGAATGCATATCAATTTTAAATTCATTAATTCTTGGGCATAAATGTGTTAATAACTTTGAGATTATCTTGGTTTTGATGAATGGGTAGAAATTTCTTTAAGATAAGCCAATATTGTAGTAATCCATGCGTAATTACCCTTCATTAGGAATGATCTGTGAAAATGGTGTGTTCTATAAGGCATGAATCAAACTGAACACAATAGGAATACCCTCCTTGGTCCCACAAAGCCTGAAGTGTAGGTCTTAGTCTATGACTGAGTCTTGTTAGTTGGTCATTCATTGTAAGGGTCTTGAGTATAGGAATTGGTTATTCCTTAGAGGTTCCTTAGGTGCATTGGAAAACACAAATAGAGGCTCAGGCGCAATAAATTTCCAACACTCCCCCTTTGTCTTGAGCCAACGAACAAGATCAATACTGATCCAAATCAATAATGCCAAAAATGCTTCTTAGGTGCTCGAAGTTGTCCTTGCTCAAAGGTTTGGTGAATATCTAAGTTGCTAGCTGCTACTCAAACCTATAAAACTTCATTTTGATTTCACCATTTTCAACTAACTCTCTGATAAAATGATACCTAATTTCAATGTGTTTGCTTCTTCCATGAAACACATGATTTTTTGTCAAAGCTATTGATGAAACATTGTCACAAAAGATTGATGTTCCATCCTCTTGTTCTTCTTTCAAATCTACCAAGATTCTTCTCAACCAAATAGCTTGAAATGCTACTGCATTTACTGCTATATACTCAGCCTTGGCTATTGATAGGGAAACTATGGGTTGCTTCTTGGAATCCCATGAGATAGCTCCTAAACCCAAATGAAACACATAGCACGATGTGCTCTTCTTATCATCTAAAATCCCTGCCCAATCACTATCTGTGTATCCAACCTGACCAAACTCATTTTTTTCTATGTACAAAATTCCATATCCTTTGGTGTCATTCACATACCTCAGGATTATTTTACCCGCTTGCCAATGGGTGTCCCTTAGAGTCTCCATAAATCTGGAAATAAGACTCACTCCATGCATTATGTTAGGCCTAGTTGTAGTCAAATGCATCAAACTTCCAACCAAACTTTTAAACATGGTCAGATCCACATTGTTGTTGCAATCTTCCATGCTCAACTTTAGACCCACAACTATTGGAGTTGGGGCAGGCTTTCTTTCAAGCATCCTAAATCTCTTCAAGATTTCATTTTCATATTTTTCTTGAGAGATAAATATAGCATCATGCATTTTTTTTACTTCTATGCCTAGAAAATATATCAACAAACCTAAATTTGTCATTTCAAATTCTCTTTTCATGGCCTCTTTAAATAAGCAATGAGGAAATCATCATCCCCAGTAAAAACTAAATCATCTACATACAAGACAATAATTAAAATCATACCATTTTCTGCCTTGATGTAAAGAGTGGGCTCACCAACACTTTTGCTAAAGCCATTGCTAATCAAATATGAGTCAAACCTATTGTACCATGCCCATGGGGCTTGCTTCGACCCATAAATGGCTTTCTTCAGCCTATACACCTTGTGTTATTGACCTAGAACTTCATATCCAAATGGATGCTCCACATAAACTCCCTCTTTCAACACTTCAATTAGGAAGGTGGACTTCACGTCCATTTGAAACACCTTCCATTTGTGTTGGGATGCAATTTCTATGACTTCCTGCATGGTTTCCATCCTTGCAAAGGGGGAAAATATCTCATCATAATCCCTCCCAAAATGCTATTTGTACCCCTTAACCACCAATCGTGCCTTGTGTGGCTCTATTATTCCTTCGGCATTGCATTTGGTCTTGTAGACCCTTTTCACCCCAATAAATTATTTGTTGGGAGGAAAATCAGTTAGCTCCCATGTGTTGTTCCTCTCTATTGCATCTATCTCCTCATCCACGGCATCACACCATTTCTCCTCTTTCACAGCATCCTCAAAATAAACTAGATCACTATGAGAAAATAATGCAAAATTCACACTCTCATCAAATTCTTTATCATGCCTTTCATTTTGGTAGATCTCCCTTAGAATCTTGGTCTTTCTTGGCATTAGGGAGGTGAGAGTGGGGTCTAAACTTTCACTACTATTTCTGCTCTACAAAGCAGATCCTGTCGGGCTGTTGGGAGCTCTCGTGAGCCAATCCTCTGGCTGACTGTGTCTGCTTGTCTTTCTGTCTGCTCACATTAGGAGCTATCAGGAGCTATCAGGAGCTCTCTATGGCCAATTCTTTGGATGTCTGTGACTATCTTCCTGACTATCTACTTGCATCAGGAGCTCTCGGGACCTCATCTGGAGCTATCAGGAGTGACTGCAAGCTCATCTTGTTGCACTTCTTTTTTTTCTTCTTCTTTAGGAGCAGTCAAGAGCGATTCTAAGATATCAAAAAATATCACTCCATCCCATGACTTATCCTCTAGGAACTCCACATTTCTATTAATCACTATCTTCTTGGTGACTGGGTTATACAGCCTATAGGCTTTGGAATCTTCACTATAGCCCATGAAAATACACTTCTCACCCTTGTCATCTAATTTTTTCCTCTTTTCTTTGGGCACATGAGCATATGCCACACACCCGAACACTCTTAAGTGCTCAATCGTCCACTTGCATTTTGTCTATGCCTCTTGAGGGATTTTTTCACGGACTGCCTTTGTTGGAATTCTATTTATCAAATATATAGCTATTGCTACAACCTCTCCCCAATATTCAATTGGGAGTCCTTTTTCTTTTAGCATGCTCCTTGCCATCTCCACGATGGTACTATTCCTTCTCTCAACCACTCCATTTTGTTGTGGAGTATAACTAGCTGTTAGTTCCTTCTTGATGCCATTTTTCTTGCAAAAATTTACAAAATGATTAGAGGTATACTCTCCCCCTCAATCTGACCTTAAGACCTTAATAAAATGTCCATTCTCCTTTTCAGCCCAAGCCTTAAATAGCAAGAAATTATCAAATGCTTTAGACTTATGTTGCAAAAAATAGACCCACTTCTTATGGTTGTAATCATCAATAAAGGTCATAAAATATTGGCTTTTACCAATAGATATGGTTTTCATAGGGCCTACCAAGTCCATGCGCACCAGCTCCCATGGTGCTCTGGCCCTTGTAGAGTTGTCCGATTGAAAGGGTTGCCTATGTTGCTTGCCCAAAATGTAAACCTCACACTTAACATTAGGCTCTACTATTCTTGGCAAACCATCAAATCATTTTGTTTCTGGAAAAAATACTTAAACCAACATAGTCTAAATGTCCATACCTAAGATGCCATAGCTTGGAAGGGTCTTGACTGGTGCTCCTAAGGGATACATGTCGTACTACTATATATTTTTCATTCATGAGAGGTGTAGCAATGGATTGAGATGAGAAAAATGTCTCAATCTTCAAAGGAAACATCTAGTTCTTTGCCATTTGAATAGTTGTAAACACTTTCATCCTCTCATTCTTGTCATAGATAATGCATTAATCCTTCTCCATCAACACTTTATATCCATTTTGGATCAACTGTCCAAAACTCATGAGGTTATGCTTTAACCCAGGAGCAAGAAATGCATTCTGAATCTCCTTCTTTTCACCTTGCTTGGTACAGATCATGATAGATCCTCTGCCCACAACTAGAACTAATCCATTGTTCCCCATTCTTATCTCTAACTTTACATTCTTATCAATGAAAGAAAACAAAATTTCATTACCACTCATGTGGTTGTTGCAACTGCTGTCCAAATACTAGATTTTGGCACTGCCTTCTTCGCCAATGTTGCAAATGGTGAAGGCTATGAACTAACTTCCTTCAGCCACATTTTCATTTTGTTTTGACTTATTGTTGTGCTTTTTCTAGCAATCACTTGTATAATGAACAAATTTATGACAGTAGTAGCATTCAACATTGCTTTCATCATTCTTTTGATTCAAACTATTGTTCTTCTTGCCTTGTCAGGAGCTAGTTTGAGAGTTGGTCACTCCCTCTTGTTTGTTTTCTCATCCCGAGCTTTCTCCTCCAACATTTCCTTGTCTGGAGTTTCCACGACCTCTACCTCTTGAGCTTCTTCTACCATTGCTTCTTCCCCCCTTCCTCTTGCATTTAATTGAGCTTTAAAAGCTTGCTCTTGGGAAGAAGTAGTAGACCTATTTAGGCATTGCTCATGGGTTTGTAGAGAGCCCATCAACTCATCTACGCACAATGTTGAGAGGTCTTTTTCCTCTTCAATGGAAATCACAACTGCATCAAATTTGGTGGGTAAACTTCTGAGGATTTTCTCCACAATCCTCTGGTCGTCTATGACTTCAGCATTCACCCTCAACTATTTTATCAAACTTAGGAGTCTTGTGTGAAAATCTGAGATGGACTCATTGTCCTTCATCTCAATAGTATCAAAATTTCTTCAAAGATCTAGAGCTTCACCAATCTAACTTTAGTAGTCCCTTTGTAACTAGTTTGGAGGATTTCCCAAGCTTCCTTTGCATAGTTGGCTACTACTATTCTAGGAAAAATGGCCTCTATCAAGGTTGCTTCTATTAAACTCAATGTTTTTGCATCTTTCCTCCTTGATTCCTTCAACTGGGTCTTCTAGTTGTTTGTGAGAACAACATATGCTATTGGATCAGTCACATCATTAGACCCACTAATCACAAACTCCCACAAATCATTTGCAACCATTATGGTCTTCATCTTCCTTGCCCAAACATCATATTTCTACCCATTAAAGGATGATCGTTGCTGCCAACTCTTCCCTTCATCTCTAGCCATGTTTCCTACATAAAAAATTTAACACCCAGAAGAAAAAAATGCCCTAACTCACGAAAAAATGGGGCCTACAGCTCTGATACCATGTCGAGATTTCAAACAAAATGAAATGCATGGAGCTACTACTCTATTTTCTAGTCCAATTGGAAATACCCAAATGTGGAATAACAAAAATAAGCTCAATGGAGACACATAGAACTAGGCATGTGCAATATTTTCTTTTGTATTAACTAGAAGACAACAAATTTCAAAATGCTTTCAAACTAAAACTACAATCTACTATTTACAAACTAAACACGTAGCAATCTGGAGCTGCACCCACAAACTTCAAACAACTATTAGGAGCTTATGGGAGCTCACTTTTAGGAGCTACACAGAGCTCTTTTAGGAGCAATCACTACTCACATATAGATAAAATACAGCTACTGTTGTTCAAGAGCTTCTCTAAATCACACAGAGAACTCACACAAAAACATTCCCTATTCACAGACTGTTGTTGCACAAAAAACTTCTTCCAAAAACTAACAAAACTAACTGCCTTCAAATTTTCCTTTTGTCTCTTCAAAAAAATATTCCCTCTCAAATTTGAATTTACCTACCAACATTAATTCTTCTACAGACTGAGCTGCACATCAGGAGCAAGTTGGGAAAGTAATCCCCAAAACAATCTTCCAGCTGCGCTGACAACAAATGTTCCTAACAAGTAGGTGGCAATGGGAAGAGGCTCAAGAGCAATAAATTTCCAACATGAGGCATTATGTCAAAAAATTCACATTCCTTGTTTGTGATTCCACATTATACGTACATGTCTACTAGGCCATTACAACAACATTGACAAAAACTTCCCATCCAATATTGGATGGATTGAGAGCTTCTATTGGCACAGGTTGTGAATTCAGTTTTCCATATGCCATTTCTATTTGCTATAGGTCAAGAATGTTGGCCAAGATTGGGAAATTTAGCTTTACATATGTCGTTTGCATTTATTTAAATATTTCTAAAGCTTTTTCACAAATCCATTTTGTGTATAATCTACAAATCAAGTGGTCCTGTTTCTTGTGGAATTTTATCTCTACTTGGGATGATTTGGAGTTTTGAAGGCAAAAATCACTCGAATCTTCTTTATTATTTCAGCGTGTCTTCTTTAGGAGAAAGGTAGCTGCTGACCTACTTCTACCACCATTAACTAAACACTTGCTCTACTTTGTCTCTCTTTGGTATCAATCTTTTTAAACAATGTTCAAGGAGTATCCTTGCATTTACTCATTGTTTTGTGTGTTTTGAAGCCAAAGTATTTTGACATGAGAGGAAACACACCTAATTTTCAATTTTGATAAATCTTTTCATGATAGAGAACCTCTTACTACATAGGATACATTCTATAGTGGATACTCCTTAATTCATATATATAATCTATCACATTGTTAATATATTATGATTTGCATTCTATTTTATATTCTATATATTCATAGATCTGTAAATTATTATTTATTATTTAATTACATTTTAATTATATCTTTATGGTATATTTATATATATCAAAAAATTAGTACATATTTTTTTACAAATATTGTATTTATCAAATTAAGATGATTTTAGGGCAAATTTGATAATGATAACATATTGATTTGAACTATAAGTTTATTAATTGCTCATGTTAATCATTGAATAGTTGAAATGATACTATCTTGAATATGTAATTTGAATCTCAACTAGATTTCGATACAAAATGTAATGCCACTTTCTTCTAAGAGTTGTTTAAGCAATATTAGCAAAATTAATATAATTAATATTAAAGTTGAGATAGTTTAATAATATGTGATGTTATCAAAACAGATATAAATAACTAATGTAAACTAAACATATGATAATTTAGCAAGAATTTTAAATTAAATAATTAACCTAGTAAATTGAATAACGTAACCACATAATTTTGTTGTGGCCCTCCCTTTTTTAAATTTTTGTTTTGTTTGTTTGTTTGAGTCTTATTCTTGGTCTTGGTTTTTGGTCCATCGCATATTTTAGTCAACTCTGGTATATGTTCTTATACAATCAAAATTTCGCAAAACCCATGTTTGGTCAAATTTTCACAGCAGGTTTAAGTTGCTTTGTAGAAATAATTTTAAAAGGAAATTGCTTTAGTTTTAGGCCCGATAAACAAATTTTTCACATCACATAGCCTTTCGAATTCCCGCATATTCATTACATTTTCGTTCTTCCTTAAACGTGCCGCGAAATTCTAAAGATTTGAAAGGTTCTACAGAAGCGTTTAAGGATTTTACCAAAATATGACATTTAAACTGTCGTCCCTTTAATTTCTAGATTTCCCTTTAATTTTAATTTCTTCCATCATCACAGGATTATGACCTTGTAAGAAATTTCATTAACCACTACAGAACTCTGGATGTATCACTAGACTTAATTCATCGTGCCTTTTGAAAAGGTGGCAGGGCTTTGGGAAATATATTCATTTCAGAAATCCGACTATGTATGGAATACATACCGTTGCCTACAAGGGCCCGCTATTTTTGCCTCTCGCAAAGTCTCCATCGAATCCTCATATTGCGGATATTTGTTACTCATTGGGATATATCCCAATACCTCTAATATCTCCTCTCAAGATACTTCATCCTGATTCCTACGCATTTTCGCAATTATTCCCTTTTATTGCGGTAATTTTATTCTTATAGAGATATATGTGTATCTAGTCTTTTGAATGTATCTTTGATCATATTTATTAATTTAAAACTCAAAAATTACGATCAAAGGTGCATTTTGGAGGCTGGATAAACATTTCTTCTCTATACATTTCATAATTCTTTAATAGCCTAGTATCCTTGAAATTCTCCCAATTGTCTAAGGAGCCCAAAATTTTCGTCAAAGCCTCACAATATACTAAAGATAAATAAAATGTGTACAAGCAAGATTTCTGATCCAAAATTAGTTGTAATAATTACTTTATTACACTAATTTGGATCAAGTTGGTATCAGAATGGTTAATCAAGGATTCACAAGTATGGTGTTGAATGCTAACTAGGTCTAAGCTCAAGCGTGGAGAAGGATTGCTTGAAGAATTTAATCCTGAGATTGGTACAAGATGTACATTTTCATGGCTAGTAATGGAACGTGAAGGGGAAGAAAGCCTCATCAAATCTGAAAGGAAATTTCGACAATATTTTCTTGACATGAAAGCCATGGTGGAAGAGTTGTATAGAGAACGAAGGAAAAATGGAGAAGGCCCTAATCAAGTTAAAGGAGTTAGCAATGACTCTCCTCAAATTCCTCCTCCTCCTTCTACATCTTCTTCTCCATCTCAAAAAGGACAACCAAAAAGGGTTGATTCCAAATTACCCTTTTTAAACTTACATGTAAATATTTTATTAATGTATATAATGGTAAACTTAATGCAGAAAAGCTAGTTAATTGGATTGAGCAGATTCAAGTCTACTATAGGGTTCAAAGAATTGAGGATGAAGGATCAAAGGTTCAACTAGCTACTCTTTGAATAGGAGGCACTACATTGATATGGTGGGAGAGTAAGAGTCAAGATGATCTTCACATGAAAGGTAAATGACATCTTCTTGGTATGAATTTACATCTGCATCAAAGAAGCAATTCTATCCATTAGGATATATGCAACAAACATTAATGGATTGGAAAAATCTAAGACAAGGTAAAGTACAAAATGTGCAAGATTGTACTCAAGAGTTCAGAAAGAGGGCATTAACATTTGCAATTCCTTTCTATACACAAGAAACTCTTTTGAACTATATTGGGGGGTTGCATAGTTATTTGAGACATACTATTCTTATTTTAATCCAACTAATTTTGATGGAGTCTGTGTCCAAGATACTCATATCGAGTCAAGGGGAAAAAATGTCCAAGAGAACTTCTCAAAGAAACCAGTTCAACAAATCACAAGCAAGAACAAACGAAAGGGTAAGGTCAAAAGAACAACTACAGTGAAGAAAGAAAGTGAGAAATCTACATGTTCACATTGTAAAAAGGAAGGACATGATGAGGCCAAATGTTGGAAGCTTCATCCAGAACTGGGACCAATGTGGTTCAAGAACAAGAAGGGTGATAAAAAGACTGCTACTACAGCTCGACAATATCTTGAATCAGATTCAGGTGATGAAACCAAGATCATAGCCATGGGATTGCAAGGCATATCTTATATTTTTAGTTCTAACTCTAGTACTCATTCTTCAAAATTTGAAGCTATGCATGATGAAAGGAAATGAAGTGAGCTATTCCATATTAGAGTCATCTCAAAACATACAAAGATTAATATACTCTTTGATAGTGGTTTGCAAGCTAATGCTATTTCTGAAGAAATTGTTAAAGCATTGGGACTTGAAACTAAGCCTCATACAAAAGCATATCCATTAGGATGGGTATGTGAAAATTCTAAGTTATATGTGTTGGAAGGTTGGTTCCTTCATCCCCTTGGTTGTTCAACACCACCCTCTAGATTTGTGACATGGCTTAACCACCTCCTATGGATCTTGTATAAATATGGCATTTGTATCAGGCATTAACAAGTCGATCTTTTGGCACAATGGCAAAGCCATTGCAACAAACAGTATCAAAGCAAGGTCATGGGTTTGAATTCCCATAGTCGCACTAGGGAGGGGATTGTTGGAAGGTTGGTTCCTCCATCCCCTTGGTTGTTCAGTGCCACCCTCTGGATTTGTGACATGGCTTAATCGCCTTGCATGGATCTTGTATAAATTTGACATTTGTATCGAGCATTAACAAGTTGATCTTTTGGCACAAAGGAAAGGACATTGCAACAAGAAGTGTCTAAACAATACAAACTTAGATTCATAATTACATATAATTTTACAAATGAGATAGAGTTAGATGTCATACCACTAGATATTTGTGGGATTATTTTGTGAAGTCCATATTTGTATGACAGAAAAGCTATCTTCTATAGAGAGGAGAACAGGTATCATCTTATAAAATATGGGATTGAGTATATTGTGAAAGCCCATTGAATGAAGACCAATTTGTCTCTTGTCACCACAAGAAAAATGAAGAGGCTTGTAAATTCTAGAAAAAAAAATTTACTCATGATTGTGAAAGCTCAGGATGATGATAAATTCAATGCCTTCAAAGGATGTGATCCTAAACATAAAGATGAATTAGTTAAGATTGTTTCTAACTATAATGAAAATTTTCAGGAACCCAAACAATTACCTCTCAAGAGAGATATACAACATGAGATTCAATTGCAACAAGATGACCCTCTCCCTAACATTGTCATGCATAGGTTATCAATTATTAAGGATGAAGAAATCAAGAATCAAGTCCAATATTTGCTCAAGAAAGAAGTCATCCAACCAATTACTTCTCCATGTGGATCACCCATTATGCTAGTGCCAAAGAAAGATGGTACCTAGAGAATGTGTGGATTTTTGGGCATTGAACAAGATCACGGTGAAGAATAATTATTATCTTCCTCATATTGATGATTTGTTAGATCAATCAAAGGATGCAATCTATTTCACTAAGTTAGAATTAAGAAACGGTTATCACCAAATCAAAAAATTTGAATGCGATATTTGGAAAACTACTTTTAAAACAAAACAAGTTTTGTTTGAATGGCTAGTTATTCCCTTTGGGATTTTTAAATAGCTCCTACTACTTTTATTTGAGTTATGAATGATGTATTTAGGCCATTCATAGATGATTTTGTAATAGTCTACTTAGATGATATCTTGATTTTCAGAATAAATTGGCAAGATCATGTAATGCATGTTAGAGAAGTATTAGATGTTTTGGAAAAGAGAATTTGTGTCTAAAGATGTCCAAATTTGAATTTGGTAAAACATATTTAGATTATTTAGGATATATTTTAGGGGGTGTTGAATTGAGAATTGATCCCTCTAAAGTTGAATCCATCACGAAATGGCCTAACCTTAATTATGTAACCAAAGTTAGGAGCTTCCTAGGAGTAGTCCAATATTGGAGGAAGTTCATTGCTAACTTTTCATTTATCATATATCTCCTTTACAATCTTTGACAAGTAATTATAACGTATTTCAATGGGGAGGAAAACAAAAAGATTCCTTGGAAACTTTGAAAGAAAAAATCAGTACAGCCCTAGTTCTAGCATTGCTCAATTTACAACAACCATTCGAGATTGAAACTAATGTATGTGATTACACCACGAGATAAATTCTAATACAATGAAGGAAATTGATTTGGTGCCATTCTAAGACCTTCACTGGTGTAGTAAGAAAATCTCCTACCAATGACAAATAATTGTATGTTTTGATTCAAAGTGTGCAAAGTGGAAACATTATTTGATGGGCAAAGAGATAAAATTTTGTGTGAATCATCAACCTTTGCATTATCTTCAATCATAATCCAAGAAACAATAGTCATGAAATTTTTCAGTGGATATGATTCTTGCAACAGTTCCATTTGGTCATCAGGTATAAGAAAGTTATGCAAAACAAAGTTGTTGATATGTTATCAAGACCTTTAATTAATGCATCCATTATTTTACAACATTTTTCTTTAGCTCATCATGAAAATTATATCAAGCAGTATGCTAGAGATGAATATTTCAAGGATGTATATGAAACACTAACCCATGGTACTCAAGTAGAAGAATTAGATTATCATATTCATGACAAACTACTATATCATCTTGGTAAATTATGTATCTCATGGGATGAAAGAGTACATACAATTATAAAAGCACATACTTCTCACATTTTTGGTCATTTTGGTGTAGAAAAACAATAGCTTAGTTGCAATGTTATTGTTATTGGCCTCAGATGAATGAAACTATGTCTAGAAATATGTAAAGGAATATGTCATTTCTACTACTAGAAAACCTAGTAATATAAAATTAGGTTTGTACATGCCACTTCATGTACCTTATTTTCCATCAGAAAGTGTATCTATGGATTTTGTAGGGGGTCTACCTATGTCCAAAAAAGGGCATGATTACTTGTATGTGGTATTGGATAGGTTTAGAAAAATGTGTGTCTTGATACCTTGTACAAAGTAGGTGACAAGAGAGAAGATTGCACATATGTTCTTTCAAAATGTTTGGGATTATTTTGGTTTTTCCACATCCATTGTATTTGATTGAGACTCATGCTTCCTTTGAGAGTTTTGGTCAGCTTTGTGGAGGTTAATGGGTAACAAGCTTTAAAAAAGCATGGTTTTTCATCCACAAATCAATTGATAGACATAAGTGGTCAACATGACAGTTATACATCTACGTTGAGGATATTGTAGCAAGAATACTAAGCAATGGGATGAGCAGTTGTATTATGTATAAGATGCTTATAACTATTTTATACATTCTTCTACACAAAGGTATCCTTTTGAGACATGTTTTTTATATTTTCCTAGAAGTCTCCTTTGGATTTCACACTTGTAAAAGATCTAGTTTTGGATGGACATAGTGATGTAGACTAAAATTTGAGAAAGAATAATGATGAAAGATCTTTGGGTCCACTTCAAATTGGCAACCAATCCATTAAAAATGATGAAAAATACATCAAAATGGCTTATAATCTACTTAAGAGTCTTTGATGTTCTTCTATGAAGGAAAAAGCATCGCTTTCACGATCTATAACAATCTCTTCCAACAAGAATGAACACAACTTTTTCTTTTCTCAAATATTGGGTGGTGCTATACAAATACATTTATCTCCCCTTTATAGCATTTGCAAAGCAACTGGGATAGTGGCTAAGGTGCTAGACATCTACATGGGAGATTGGGTTCAAATCTCACTCACTCTATTGGATAATTTTGTCATGCCCACTTTTTAACACAAAGAATACAAATTAAACTAAGTAATCTACATTAACTTTATGAATTAGCAACCAATTTTTTTTTTTTAAATAATAACAACATAATACACTACTTACAACTATATTCAATGATCTCACTAGATAAGTGCAAGATAGAAATGAGTTCTTATCTTTTAACAATAATGTCTACTTATTTTGGGTTAACTCAACATGCCTTTGTCCTAATCGAATAACTCTTACTATCGCGTTGTAATTCCCTCACTTAGCATACCTGTACCTGCAAGGTCTACATGACTTGACACACATGTAAGATCAATCGATAATTAGTACATGATCACCAAGATAAGCTATATCATTACTTAGTTATACAAAGAAAATGGTAGTTTGTAACATCAGGAGAGAATGATAAGTCCAAAAAAATAGAAGAATAGTCTTAAGGGCCCAACCTAAAGCCTCGAAGGCTCGTCACTTGATGGCCTTTCCTACATACGCATGGTGCAGAGACTTTGTAGTTTGACAACTTGAGTTGCTCCAACTCATTTGACTCACCTACATAGGGTGTATCCACAAGGTTTCGAAGATGACTCTATCTAATCACAATCATACCATAATAACACTAATATACACTAAACTCAACCCTCTAATCAAATGCATCATATGCCCCTATTCAATGAGTTGTAAAAATAAGAGAGTGGGTATGCAACCCTTTCTAGAGTCCAATACCACAGACAATTCCATAGTTGGCTGCCACCCACTTAGGTGAAGCTGGGGATTGGGTAACTCATCAAGGATATAATAACAACTTATGAGGGTATAGACATGATCCCTAATAGTTTGACGAAACTCAATCATGCATCTTACAATTTGAACAAATAAAACTTAATACCCAATATAATGATATGGTCAATAAGGAACACAATAAAAACACATTTATCTCCTTCTATCATGCTATAAAACATAAAATCCAAGGTAACAACTTAATAAGTTTGTGATCCGTTAAACACTATTAAAGTTATAATAAAGCACTTAGGTTTCAGATTAGTTTTCATGAAATCAAAAGAATGACTATTCATATTGTGGATTTTAACCCTAATATTGTATAGTTCTTATCTAGTACCATATGTTAAATGATTAAAAACAAATATTGAGTAACAATCTATACATTTCTAATAAATTCCAATTAAAATTTTATTACAATAAGAACTTAAGGCAACCATTGATAACAATTATGCTCTATAAAGAACATCTCTTTCCCAACTCATATATTTGGTAAGAAATTAAGAACTGAAGATTCTTAATGGAGTACTTAATTAGTAGTTAATGGTTAACCTACCATGTGATATCCAAAATGTTAATATTTCACAACATTTTAATAAATGATACATCAACTTAAAACAATAGTCGTTAGATCTAGAACAACAATGCTCACAAAATGAAAAAAAAAAAATTAATCTATTTACTAATCTTGGATATGTACATTCTAGTGAAAATGAAAGAGTGACAATTGATGTTGCATGCTAATAGAACCTCACTTTAATTATACATCTAATGATAGATAAAATGAAAATAAAATAATCCTAATGAGATTGATGATGCAACAGTTCTTCCTATCCCCTCTATTCAACCATTATTGTGTATAATTTTAATGACTAAAAAATTGATAATCACACAATTATTGGCAACTTGTCAAATCATTATCAAAATACCCCTTTCAAATAGTTACTATTAAAATATGAAAAAATTTAAACATATTAGCATGGCATAAAGAATTGATGTGAAACCCATATACCCATAAAGGATAGAGATAGCAACTAGTGTGCATGTTTGAGAAGTCTATTTACATGAAGAGAAACAAGATAAAAATAAATATAATATAAAAATAATAATAATCCATTCATTTAATTGAATTATGGCAATTATATGTTTCATGTCAAATGGACTTATTAATATCAAGGTATTTTGAGAAGGTATAGGATAAAATTAATTTGATCGCCTGTATGCATTTAAAAAGAAAGTGTTCTATATAGAATAATAGGATTATCGCTGATTACCTAGCACTCACATATTTAAATATCATCTACAATATTATTATATGATCTTGATTTTACCTTACTCCTTTATTTCTATATGGTATTCATTCACTATACAAGTTGGAAGAACTAGCTAGGAGAATCAGATAGTACGTTCGATAAATAGATCAGTCCTCGTATACCATAATTTCTGGACTTGTATGTCCTATATCAATCAAAGATTATCGTTCACCACTTTTTCAATTTATTTGAAGGTTTGAATTTGGAATACAATAGCCTATGTGCATTTCCATATCTATTTTGAACAAGGTCTACCTTGCGGTTTAAGTTGTTGCTTATACAGTAGGTTCTTCCTAGAAGAATGCACTTAATTGAGTTACTAGGAAATTTCAGATATAATGATTTTACTCAAATCATATGTGTCGACCAACACTAATTGGTACAGATGTTTTCGATTAACATAAATTTTCCATCTAAACATTACAAACAGATAGTCAAGCATGCCTTCTAAATTTAGGACCAATCGTTTGCTCAGAACTTATATGGACGATGGGACAAGAATATATAAGCCTAAGTTTACTATTTTACATGCAAAATGGAGAATCATAGACTAGGCGCATAGCTATCGATATAATGTGTCTCAAAGAAATGTGATCTCAGGGGCTATGGTAACTGCAAAATTCCTTTAGAAATAAAATCTCCATGAAATTTAAAGATAGTTTTGAATAAAGCTCATCCACAAGATACAGCTTATCCACTAAAAGAACGTGGTGTTAAAATCAATAATGGTTGTTCGTGAATATTCAAAAGTAAAAATAACTTCACCCTAAATAAAATATGCTTGCTCTAAACAGAGATGATTTTTTTTTCAGACTATACAAATATCAAGCTGCACACTTTCTTAAAAAATAAAGTGATAATGACCAAGAGGTCTCTAAGAGGATTGCGCTGGTTTCTTTGATGATGAAGTGAATTGTAACTGTAGGATATGCACAAGATGGATTTGTTAAAAAGGCTTTAAAACTTTCCAGCAAATGAAATCGACAGAAGTAAGTCCACTTTTCGCAACCTTCTTCAGCATCCTCCACGCATATCCCCAAATTAGGACCTTTGGGCAGGGCATGGGCATCCAATAAAATCATAAGATTTGCAGTTTGGTGTTAGGATTTGAACAGAGAATGTGTGTGATGACAGCAATAATAAATTATAAATGCAGTGCAAACAATCATAGTAGTAAAAATAGAGGAATATAGCAAAATAGAGTACATAGAACGTGTTGATGAAACAAAGAAAACAAAGCAAAGACACGATGAGCACACACATCAATATATTACAGAAGAGCCCGAAATCTTCTTGCTGCTGCACAATAAACAGAGCCTTCGTTTCTTCCTCTTTCTTGCTTACAAAAATGATTACAAATGCCTCTATAAATAGAGGTCTTAGAATTCTCAAGATGGAAGAGAAGAGACTGTCGGTAGTGAGAAGCTTCCAATTTAAATAGTTTAGTTGACTTGAGTGCTTTGTTTGGTGGTAGAAGCCATATTAAATACAGTTGGATGCAGCTAATCTTCTTTCGTTGGCACCTTTGATTTCCTTCACGTGTTCAACATTCTTCCATTTGAAGTAAATGAAAAAACAATTGAATAAGCTGTAATCATCAAGTCACCCCCAAGCCTACCAAGTCTCTACATAGCTCATGTTTTTCTCTTGGCAGAATTTTAGTGAGCATATCAGTAGGGTTCTTATCTATATGGATCTTTTCCAAGGATAATTGTCCTTCCTCCAACACATGTTGAATCCAGTGATACCTCAAGTCAATATGTTTGGTTCTTGAGTGAAAAGAAGTTTTTCGCAAAGTGAATGGCACTCTGATTGTCACAATGTAGCACATACTTCTCCTATTTTATTCCTAGCTCTCTTAGGAATCATTGCATCCACAACATCTATTTGCAAGCTTCTATCACACCTATATACTCGGTCTCTATTATGGAGAGAGCTACTATTCATTGTAGCCTAGATACCCAAGATACCTTAGCACCTGCAAATGTATACAAATAACCAGTGGTAGATTTTCTAGTGTCCAGGTCTCCAACCATATCTACATCTGTAAATCCTTCAAGCACCATATCAGTATTGCCAAAACATAAACAATAATGACTAGTACCCTTGAGATACCTAAAAAATCACTTTATTGCTTGCCAATGTTGTTTTCCCAGATTTGCAAGGAACTTGCTCACTACTCCCACTAAATGTGCAATATTTTGACAAGTGGATACATGGCATACATCAAGCTGCCAACTGCTGAAGCATAAGAAATATTTTTCATTTCCTTCATCTCCTTGTCATCACAAGGGCATAAATTGGCACTCAATTTGAAATGAGAAGCAAGAGGTGTACAAACTGGCTTGGCATCATTTCATATTAAATCTGTCTAGCACCTTTTCAATATATTTTTCTTGTGATAGCCACAATTTTGTCTTCTTTCTATCGCGAATGATCTTCATGCCTAATATTTGTTGTGTCGGACCCAAATCCTTCTTTAAGTTGCTAATCATATTATTATCATGTCCAACAACTAACATATCCTCATATAACAGTAATATAATGAAATTTTTTTGATCATATTGCTTGATGTAGACACAATGATCATCCTCTAGTCTATTAAAACCATGCTCCAACATAAATGAATCAAATTTCTTATACCATTGGTAAGGTGCCTATTTCACCCCATAAAGACTCTTCAATCTACAAACAAAGTTCTATTTACCTTTTTTTGAATCCTTTTGGCTGCTCCATGTAAATCTCTTCTTCCAAATCTCCATGAAGGAAGGTTGTCTTTACATCTAATTGTTCACACTCCAAGTCTTCTTTCTGAGAGAATCCCTTCACTACTAGCCTTGCTTTGTATCTTTCCTTCTCATCACCCACATGCTTGATCTTGTACACCCATTTGTTTTGTAGGGATTTCCTTCCTTTTGGAAACTTTACCAACTCTCAAGTTCTATTTTCTAGCAAGGAGTTAATTTCTTCCCCCATCACTTTCCTCCATTCTTTGCTATGCTCATCTTTACAAGCTTCTTGAAAACCATCAGGTTCACCTTCATTAATCAACAAAATATAGTCTGAGGGTGTATACTTTTGTGAAGGTTTATGAGGCCTAGAGGATCTGTGAACCAACTATGGTGTTGTGTTTTTAGGTTGAATCTTGTCTAAAGGCTCCTGCAAGGTTTCTTCTTCTTGTTGTCCCACATTGTCCTCTTGTTGTTCATCATACTCTTGATCTTGCTACCCAATGTTTTGCATTGGTGGGATATTTTCTTGTTGTTCTTCAAACCTGTCAACAACTTTCTTTACCTCCAAATTACTTGCAGTCCTCTTAAACATCTCTAACTCATTAAATATAACATCCTTACTTCCAATAATCTTATGTTTGACTTGATCCCATAAATGATAGCAAAATTCACCATCTGCATATCTTAAGAAAATGCATTTCATGGATTTATCATCTAACTTAGTTCTCTTCTCTTTGGGAATATGCACAAATTCTTCACATCTAAAGATTTTCAAGTGAGAATAATTCACCTTTTACCAGTCCAAACTTTTTCAGGAATGTCACCATTCAAGGTTGTAGTAGGAGATCAATTTATGAGATAACAGGTTGTCCTCACTGCTATTTCCCAAAAATGCTTTCCTAAACTGAAATTTGACAACATACTCCTCACCTTCTCCATGATAGTGTGATTCATCCTTTCTACAACACCATTTTGTTGAGGAGTACCAGGGACAGTCTTCTCATGCTTAATTCCAAACCTGTTACAATATTCCTTTAATGCATTTGAGCGGTATTCTCCACCATTATCTATCCTCAAGCATTTGAGCAATCTATTAGTTTCTCTTTCAACAATAGCATGAAACTTTTGAAATATCTCAAATATGTCATATTTGATTTTCATGGGGTAGACCCAAACCTTTCTAGATGCATCATCTATGAATGTTACAAAGTATGATGCTCCTCCTAATGATTTAATATTAACAGGCCCAAATACATCTGAGTGTATCAATTCTAACAGTTTTTTCTTCCGTTCATGACCACCTCTACGAAATGAAACTCTTTATTGCCTACCATAAATATAGTGCTCTCAAAGATCAAGATTATAAGATTTCAAACCTTGTAGCAATTCTTTTCCCATGAGAATTTTTAGGCCCTTCTCACTCATATAACCTACGCGCCTATGCCATAGATCTATTGAGTTTCCTTCTTTTGCAACAGTAGCTATATTTGATCTTTCTATTATTGTCGTCAGTGTATACAAATTCCTAGTCTAAAGTCCTTTAGCCATGACCAATGCTCCTTTGTTGATTTTCCAGCCACCTTTTTCAAAGCTAACAAAATATCCTTCATCATCCAATCGTCCCATAGAGATCAAGCTCATGCGCATTTCTGTTACATGCCTAACCTCTTTCAGTAGGATATCTTGTCCTTCCTTCATCTTGATCTTGACATATCCCACTCCAACAATGCTACAAAAATGATTATTTCCCAAATACACTCTACCATAATCACTAGGATTATATGCAACAAAATTCTCTTTGCGTGGAGTTACATGGTGCAATGCCCCGGAATCAAGGATCCAATCAAAGTTACTGCTAGAGGTATTCAAGCATACATCTTCTACTAAAACAGTAAGTAAAACATCTTCATCTGTAGCTATGGTAGTGGTCTCACCTTCATTTGTGCTAGTTGGCTTCTAATTTTGATTTTTTTGGCTTCACTTTAGACTCAACACTCTCTCTTCACGTGCCCCAACTTTCCACTATGATAACAAGTGATCCTACCCCTTTTTGATTTGGATTAGCCTTTCGATCTTGAGCATCCTTGGTAGCCTCGATCAATCCTCCTACCACGATCAAATAGGGATAGAGCTTCTCGTCCCTAGTTTTCCGAAATTGACTTTCATCACAACTCCTCATTCATTATGTTGTTGCTGACATCATCAAACTTTAGGGTTTCTATAGGTGCTAAAGTGCTCATAGCGAGGATCAAATTTTCCCAATTGTCTGGCATAGAACACATTAGTAAAATAGCTCTAATTTCATCATCCAAAACAATTTTAATAGAGGCAAGTTGGTTGGTGATTATATTGAACTCATTCAAGTGCTCTGCTACTAAAGCACCATCCTTCATCTTGAGATTGTATAATTTCTTCATCAAGAAAATGTTATTTGAAGTCATGTTTTTCTCATACAAAAGTCATGTAGCTTTTTCCATAGTTCTGCTGCCATCTTCTCTCCAACAACATTAACATACACATTTTTAGCCAAACATTGACAGATGGTTGCAATTATCCAGCTTGTTCCAATTTTCATTTGTCATCGTTGTGGGTTTCTTTGCTATTCCCTTTATTCAAAAATACTGATCCTTCAAAATCAGTATATCTTCCATTTAGGATTCCATAGAGAAAAATTAGCCCCGTTTAACTTCTCCATATCACTCACTACTATTGCCTCCATGCCTCCTCAGCGAAGCCCTACACACACCAAAACTTCCAACAGCCTAGCTCTAATACCATTTGTTGGGATTTGAACAAAGAATGTGTGTAATGATAGTGATAATAAACTATAGAGCAGTGCAAACAATCGTAGTAACCAAAATAGAGGAACAGAGCAAAATAGAGTACATAGAACGTGCTGATGAAACAAAAAAAACAAAGCAAAGACACTATGAGCACACACAACAATATATTACAAAGGAGCCCAAAATCTTCCTATTGTTGCACAATAAATAGAGCTTTTGTTTCTTCTTCTTTCTTGCTTACAAAAATGATTACAAATTCCTCTATAAATAGAGGTCTTAGAATTCTCCAGAAATACTTTGTAGGCCAAGAAAAAAACATGCATTAAATATGGGTGGAGGAGAAGAGACTATCGGTGGTGAGAAGCTTGTAATTTAAATAGTTTCGCTGATTTGAGCACTTTGTCTGGTGGTAGAAGTTACCATATTAAATGCAGTTGGATGCAGCTAATCTTCTTTTGTCAGCACCTTTCATTTCCTTCATGTGTTCAACATTTGGGAGTAGACATACACATAAAATGTGGAGGCATAGACAAGGCACGTGCATCAATTAGGGAAAATACAATAGGTCGATGTAAAAATGGCATATGGAAAATTCACCGCTAGTAATTCATCGTTAGAAAATTCACCATGGGAAAATTCACCACCATGAAAAATTCACCACCAAGTAAAATTCACCACAAACAATTCACAACGTCGGGGAAAATTAACCGCATTAATATATATTAAAAAATAAAAAAATTCAAAATATATTTTAAAAAATGTTAATGCATTAATGTGTGGTGAATTGATCTTGGTGAATCTTACTTAGTGGTGAATTTGTCATGGTGGTGAATTTTCCTACAATAAATTGTTGACTGAATTTTCCATCGAAAAATTGCTGACAATGAATTTTCTAGAGCTTGTAAAAATATGCCATATATGAAAACAGCCACATATAAAATAACAACGCCCTCTATTACAAATAGCAACTAAATTATGTCGCAATGGAATAAGGCACAAAAAATTAAAGATCTAGCTACGTACGGGTTCCAAGAGCTAAAAAAAAATTAACCATTGAAACGATGGCAGTGGCTTACCTCGTGATTTCTCCAGTTGTTTTATGTAGGCTAGTGTAACGTTTGATTCCACAACCTTTGCCAGCAACTTCTCTACCTGTGCCAAACTGAGAGCTCTAGAACATGGTGCAGACATTTATCAACATGTAATGGAAAAAGGAATTATTTCATATGACGTGGTTGCAAATGCTCAGGTATGCAAAATGTGGGAACATACACAAGGCGTGTGAAGTGTTTGACCAAATGCCTCATATAAATGTAGTCCCATGGAATGAAATGATTACAAATTTCTAGGATATGTAAAAAATAGGTTTCTGGATGAGGCTATACAGCTTATTCAAGAAATGCCTCATAAAAATGTGGTTATGGACTGCGATGATTGTAGGATATGCATAGAATTGTTTTTGCTAAAAAGGCCTTGGAAACTTCTAAGCAAATGCAATTGGCAAATGTGAAGTCTGATGCAACAAGATTGACTGGAATCCTCTTTGCCTGTGCCAAAATGGGAGCTTTTCAAACCAAGTACGAGAATCTATCCAAGCATAAAGGATGAAGGGCTCATGTCTATCCAGCATTCTGGATGCACATTTGACCGTATTTATTAATTAATTGAAATTCATAATACTATTGTATTCTGAATTTCAATTAATTAATAACTAGCATATCTATCCTATCACATAGTCTATATAAAAAACATCGAGATATATCAATTCAAGGAGTTAATAATTCAAGGAGTTAATTTTTTTATTACTTTGTTTAACATATTTATATTATTTTTAAAATTATAATATATTATGTTTATTATTATTGAAAATAAGTTCTCTATAAATTTAATTATTTTTTAAATTATATTAAATTAAATATTATAATATTATCTAAATATCAAATAATAATTTTTTTTCTTTTTTCTCTCTCTACATATATTTCTCTATCTCTATCCCTATACATATATATTCATTATCAAAATTTAAAAAAATACAGAAAAATTATTCATCATCAAAATAAACAATGAATCTGTGTTTCTCTTGAGTTTGTTACTTTCACTCATATTCCTAGGGAGTGGAATGGTGTTGCTGATTGTTTGGCTAAATGGGCTTCTGATCATATTCATGATTGGAATTTGGTTGATCGGGGACAATTACCCCCTGATTTGTCTCAACAGTTGGACCATTTGGTGGAGATTGATAAGGCTATGTATTGACTTTGCTCTGTAATTTTGTTTTGTTTTAATAAATTTTTACCCCTTTTTTATGGTAAAATAAACAATGAAAGATTAATAATACAAAAAATTAAAATGACTGAATAAAAAGAAGAGATTGAAAAACAAAAGAACATAGAAAATAAAAGAACATCAAAATAAATAAAATAACTTCAATCAAATATCTCATAAATAGCTAGTAAACATTAAGAACCTTCTGTACTATTCTAGTTTATTCTCATAAACAATACGTTAAAATTAAGACTTACTATGACATTAAACAGAGGTATAGTTAGTTTATTAGTTAACAAAGAAAATTACAGTGACTAAAAAAAGCATTCGAACTTTTGTTTGTTTGTTTTGTTTTTGTAATATGCCTCAGTTTGTGACATTGAATCTTATAAATTCAATTGAAAATAAAGACAAATAAAAATTTTCTTCACCAAATCAGTAGTGAACAAAGGTCTTTTTTCTCTAAAATTCCATAGCTCTCAAAATGGACATGAATATGTACAAATAGTATGCAAAGAGCCAATTCCGTCTTGGGAAACCAAGAAACAAAACACAGAGCAAAGATCACGAGCAATACCCAAACCATTATCAGATGTTGTGCAAGAACAACTTGCATTTTCTCTAATTGTTGTTTGAAAAAATTGATGTGGTGATTATAATTCTATGTTTGAAGAATAGACTCTACCTCCAACTTCCCCAACTATGAACATAGTTGCTACTCTACTTCTTCTAGTCTTAACAATCTCATCCTCACCTTCTCCAACTCTACCATCAACTCACCTAAAAAGTTAAAAAGACTCACCCAATTTTAGCATTGCATCTTAAAACATATGAATGTGTTCCTATCCCTGGGCTTCCCCATTTTTGCCACAATCTTCATTTATCAACACCTGCCTGTGATGTCATCCTTGGCAAAAAAAAGCACCTGGAAAGGATATTACCCAAAACATAGGTAATAAATACTAACCACCTCTATAATTCAATTTTGGTGTGTCACACTCCATAATAAAATAACTTCCAAAAATAGTATCAAATGCCTTATGAAATGGTTCAACCACTTCCTCATATGACACGTTTTAAAGTTAACAATATGCATTCATTTCCCATTAGTAAGTGGGCACATATTGGCGCCACTTTCTCCATATTTATACAGCCATAAAAAGGCAGTTATAACTGGTTATGTTTACTTATTAAAAAGCCATAATAAGTGGCTATTTTAAAACTGCACTTAATGCTTATGTTTAAATGCATTTTATTGGAACCAAAGTGTAAGTCGTGTATTGGGGGCTTTAAAGCTATTTTTAGCAAATCATTTCCTTATGAAAAGAGGTGCCTAAATAATAGTTTTAGTTGGTAATTAATACTACATTGGAAAAGTGCATATCTATTTTTGGTTGTTATTATTTTTTAAATTTATTATTAATATCAAAATTTACAGAAAATGGCCTTATTTTACCCTTATTTTTAAGTAGTTATTTTATTATGATTTTTAGAACGCTCCTAGTGCAAGTTTCAGGACTGCTCCTAGTGCAAGTTTCCATGGAAGGCTGCTTTGTTTTGGCTCCTCCTCTTCGATCTCCATCTTTTGAGCCTGCTCTAAGCACGTCTGCAGGATTTCTCTATAGTCTCAGACCTATCTTGGCTTTCGGCCATCATTTTATCAAGCTAAGCTCTGGTGAGACGAACTTTAAGCCGAAGGCCTCCATTCAACAAGCTTAATGCAGAGGCACCAAATATATTGAACATGATTAATGCATTCTATAGCCAATGCATATGGCAGATGTAAAACTCCTCCATTGGTTTATGAAACCATGAGGCTAGAGAGATATGCAGTGGATTACACCCCTGAGGTCTTGCCATCACAAGCCCGAGGAAGAAGAAATCACCATCACATTTGATGAGAGAGGAGGAGCAAGATGGATAACATTGAGGAAATACAGATACGATAGTTTCAGTTCTAGAATTAAGTGCCCAGATGGAGACACCAGTGCCTCCTCTCAACACCCTCCCTCTCTTTTCTCCCCTCTCCACCTCTACCGCCCACCTCCTCATAAAAGATTATATCAGACTGCCTAAGAATGTGCGTTTATAGAGGTTGTGTCAAACTTCCTCTGAACTCTCATTTCTATCCCAACATATGGGTCACCATGCCATATTAATGGCACGAGCATCCCTTTTCTCTGTAGGCAGGTGTGACAGATGGCCCCCATAGCAAATGGGTCACCATGCCATATTAATGGCACGAGCATCCCTTTTCTCTGTAGGCAGGTGTGATGAATGGCCCCCGTCAACTCCAATATTTATGAGAAACAGGATACGAGGATAGGGAGTACCTACCACAATCCGGCAATGGTAAACTGTAAAAATTCTTGGAGTACTTACAACAAATCCGACAGCAGGAAGCCTGAAAATTTTTCGGCATCGACAATAAGACTTTTCCTAGTGGAATTCCACCTATAATAGCCTATCGGCTAAATATGTTCACAAGTATCGAAGAAGACAAATAAAGCATCCCAGTTATTAGCAAATAAAGCACCAAGAAATTATTTTACACTATAACTTAATAAAATTTATTAAAGTTGGTCGAGGTCTGTCAAATAAGACACGAAGTGTCTAAAGAAAAAAATTAAAACATCATGTTGTTTAAGTTCAAATTGACATTTTTGCAAAAGTTGATCAACATTTCGTGTAAGTTTTTAAGTTGTGGAGGCTAGAACACTGTATATGGTTATTTCATAGGTGTCGGCAGGTGTGGGAGGTTTAAATGGAAAGGAGATCGATGAAAGATAGAGGAATTAAACGATAACTGGATGTAGTTGGATTGAAGGCCATAAAATGTGGAACCATAAACAAGGCAAGTGAACTGTTTTTTTTTATAAAAAAAACGCCTCAAAGCAATGTGATCTCATGGAATGCAATAATTGCAGGATATGCACAATATGGATTCGTTAAAAGGGCTTTAGAAATTTTCAACAAATGCAAATAGGCAGGCGTATAGACAAATTACGCAACCTGTTCCAGCATCCTCTTTGCCTACACGAAAATGGGAGCTTGCAACAGGGTATGAACATCCAACACGCATAAAGGACAGAAAAATATTTTTTCAGATGTTGCCATTGCAACTACCCTAATAAAAATGAATGCGAAAGGTGGGCGCATAAATAGGGCATGAGAGTTGTTTAACAGCATGACTTAAAGAAATGCGGTCTCCTGTGCACAAAATGGATTTACTGAAGGGCTTTAGCATTTTCCAGCAATTGCATTTGACAAGAATAAGGTTGTACTCCACAACCTATGCCAGCGTCCTGCCTACCCCTGCCAAAATGAATGATTTGAAACAAAGTATGGTTAAAGATATCAAGTTTCTACAATCCATAATGTTAATTTTATTTGAAAAAATAAAAAAAATTAACAAAATATGGTGATAATCATGGAAGGGATATTATTTTATTGTAAAAGAAATTGCATTCGTCTCACTGTATTATTTGAGTGTTGACATCAAGATTGGCACATGACAACCATCAAGATATAGATGCAAAACAAGGATGTCAACCTCCAATTCTCCGAAGTGATAAACAACAGCAGATATATTGCAACCAATGTATATGTGTGGTTGGGTTATATTTGGTCTATATAGTATCTATAAAATTATTGAACTAAGGCAAGTGACTTACCTCAAGATGCTGCACGAATTACATCATGCTGGTTCCAAATCCTCACCTTAGCTAGCATCCTCTGCCTGTCAATGCACAAATGGGGGCTTTTGAAACCAGGTACAGCCATCCCTCTAGCATAATTGAAAAATGAATTTCTTCCAGATGTTATAGTTGGAAATGCTCTTGCGATATGTGCGCCAAATGTGGAAGCATGAAACAAAACATATGACTGTTGGACAGAATGCCTCCCCAAAACGTGGTCTCAGATGGGCGCTTCCTAAAAATTAAGTGTTGCATCGCTCTGAGTGATTAATGATTTTGTAATGGTGTCCGTCTCTTTTTGCAGGGTCCTAAGGACAATGACCCGTGTCAACAAAAATGCAAACCCAGCGAAGTCAGATGGTGATTAGGTTGACAAGGTATTTAATGGATTGTTGGCTCAGCCACACCAATATTTTTCCTTTGGAACTATTAATTATTAAGATTCTATCATTGATATGATAACGTTGCTCGAATATTAATTGCTTCCAACATTAATAATATTAATGTTATTTCTTAAGCCTTCATTTGACATGACTCTCCCCTCCCACAAGAGTAGTTCTAAATGTAAATCTTAAAGTGTTTTGTTTGGGGGCTTTCTTCTTGGTTGGTTGTAGGGTTTTTTTGCAACTCTATCTTTGGCTGTAAAGGATTTCGGGTCCCTTCAAAACTTGTTTTACACCTTATCAAAAACATTACTAATATTAATGTTAATGTAACTTAATATTAAAACTAATTTCATATAAAAATTTGTTTCCTTATCAACTAGGAATTAGATAATTTAATTACTATTAACATTTTCACCAGTTTTTTTATATCCTTATTATTGAGATCACTCATTTTTGGATGTTTATGTTAACTTGTATAAATGTTATTATTGGTTCAAATAACTTCAAAATTATTAATAGATAACCATGTTAATACTAAGGAAATTAATCTTAAGAGAAATATTATTATTTCCAATTTAAAATGTCATCACTTCACATTAAAACTCACCATGGTAGCAATAATTTGTGTTATTTTAGTTACCAGTATTATTGCCCCTATTCATCTATAATATTCATGTTATATGACCTACCATAATTACCTCCCTACTATGATCACAACATCACTTTTTTTATCGCTACGCTATTGAACATTATTTATATTTACATTAGTCCCTTAATATCAAAGTTAACGTTGCTATTGGTAATACTATTTGGCATTATTATTAACATAAGGGTTAATACCAATATCAATATTGTCAATGTTAATATCAATATTAATAATTCTATTATCACTAAAATCCCTCTCACATAACCATGTTAATGTCATACTTTAATTATAGATAGTATAAGGTTACATATTAAGAATATTACTAATATTAGCATTATCAACCATTTAACTATAGAGTAAAAACTTTACGAGAATAATTTTGATAAAGATATAATGAGAATAATACTAATG
The DNA here is from genome assembly GCA_007258455.2 of Sequoia sempervirens. Taxonomy (NCBI): domain Eukaryota; kingdom Viridiplantae; phylum Streptophyta; class Pinopsida; order Cupressales; family Cupressaceae; genus Sequoia; species Sequoia sempervirens. Next base: position 345,371,158 of record VDFB02373365.1, read on the forward strand.
AAACAAAATATGTGGAACCAGGGAAAGGAAATTCGAGATTACCCCGATGCGCCCCTCCATCGGTAAAAATGAGAAAGAAAAAGGTGGTGTGGGGACCACAGGTGGCATTGGAGGCAATCACAAACCCTGGACCTCTCTGTTCGGAGTAAAACCTAATGGAAAGTCATCTTTCCCTCCAGTGCTAAACATTTCGTCCCCAGATAGAGGTAAGTTTGCTATTTCTATTCCAGATTTGCTCATTGACCATAATATAGCCTTAATGGAATGAACTCTGGTTGGAAAGTTTATGGGCCCTAGACCAAATATTGAAGTGGTCAGGGAATTTGTGAAAAATAAATGGAGAACTAGTGGGAAAGTTTCAGTTGCTGCTCTTACAAAGGGATTTTTCGCGTTTGAATTTACTTGTCGAGAGGACATCATGGCTGTTAGAAGTGGAGGTCCCTGGGTGATAGGGAAATCTTCCCTATCTCTAAAGAAGTGGTCTTCCAACTTGGATCTATCGAACTCCATTTTTGAGAATGTTCCTATTTGGGTTAGACTCTCAGGCCTGCCCCTGGAGTACTAGAGTGAAGACATCTTTCATGGTATTGCGAGCTCCTTTGGTGATCTCCTCTCTATTGACACAATGACAACTACTAGAAAGAGATTGGTTTTTGCAAGGATATGTGTGGGAGTATCCCATGATGTTGATCTTCCATTGTCGATTGAGATCCAATCTAAACTAGGCTCCTGGGTGCAGAATATAGAGTTTGAAACCATCCCGTTTGCTTGTTTCAAGTGTAGGAAATCTGGTCACTAGGAAAAAAAAACCCTCCTAAATGCTACTTCAGAGAGAAAAACTAGCAGGACCTGGAAAAAAGGCCTGAAAAAAAAAGAATGAATCAGGAGGAGAAAGTAAGGAAAACAAAGAGCAGGATCTGGAAAAAAAAGAATCCAATATTCAGAATATCTCTCTAGAGATTGAAGTGGTCATGGAGACTAAAGGTGAGATTCCTATTGATCCTCACAATATGAATCTTGTTAAAACACCTTCTTCTAAGGAAAGGGAATCCAATGAAGAAACCTTGGTTGGAGAAGGAGATCTGAACCTTTCTATTTCCTTGTCCCAAATGACAGACCCTTCTGATGAAATGAGATCCGGTTGGATGATGATAATGTCATCCTTCGTGCTTGACACATTTGTTGTGGTGGCCCTGCTACGGGACAAAGTAGGCTTCGGTGGTGAAATTAGGGTTTCTTAGTTGGTGGTTTCTTGTGCTCCGCATTGGTGATTGAGCTGCGATTCCTTCGGGTTTTTCGCTTTTAGGTGATGTGTTCTTCTTGGCATTCTGAGCACTTTCACGAATTTACTATTTTTAGTAAATTCTATTTCTGGCAGTGGTCCTGTTGGCTTCGGCACGGTTGGCTCTCATCTTCAGTCATTTCAGTTGGTTTGATCAATCTTGACCTTGGGAAGCATTTTTGGTGAGATTTGTCCAGTTGATTTAAAATACTATATTTTAAAGTTATATTTTAATATTGTGACCCCTTGGTCTAGTGAAAACAACTTAAGTTGTTCTTAAAAGGGGGACTTTGAGGGGTGGCGCCTCATGAAGGTATTTTTATATTTCCTTAAGGTTCAAAATCAATTGCTTGAAAAGGGACGCCCATCTTTGGTGAAAGATTATTTTAATTTAAAGTCAAAATTGCATCAAGACAAAAGGGACGCCATCTTTGGAGGGAAAGGTGAAAATTCAAATTTGAAAGTTAGGGTTTCTAGAAGCTTCTGGAAAGTCATCACAAGTTTATAAAAGGAGGTCTTGGTCTTCATTTGCATCATCTGACATCTTGAGTAAAGTTATGCTGCTGAAATGGTGAGTGGATTGCTTCGAGGAATGAATGCCTCCTAGCTTGGCTCAACTTCGTGCTTGTGAGACAGCACCTAGTGGAGAGGTTTGCTAGTTTTTGAGTGAATTTGTAGTGAGGATTGCTTTGTTGTGAGTTAATGCATTTGTAGTTCAGTTATTTGCATTTTCATGTTGTTTTCTAGAGTTGCTGAGAACATAGTAGATTGTAGTTTTCATTCATATTTCAAAAATACAAAAAGATTTCATTCTGGGTACTTCATATTTTAGTTTGTTTAGGTAGAGCGCCCTTCTCTGTTAAGTTTCAGAATTTTTAGACAAAGCTTTGAATTTTAAGAAGAAAATCGCCCTTCTCATAAAGCCGTACCTTTTGTACTTGCCTTGGGATTTGTGTTAAATTATATACTGCAGTTTGGGACTAGTTTTTGGTTCTTACTTGGGCGCCTTGGTCTTAGAGAGTTAATGCATTTCATTTGGGGTCGTTTGGTTGAGAATTGAGGGAGTTGTGATCATTTCAATTGGATTTTGTGTTGCTGGTTATCAGTTTTAGACCTTGATACAGTCATATCAGTTTGCATTTAGGCTGTCTTTTGAGTTGAGTTGGTGTTAGAAAGTCTTGAAAAACATTGAGGAAGACACATTTGCTATTGCTATGGTTAAAGAGCTCTAATTACTTGATCTTGCAGGCATTCTTCAATACATTGTAAGCTGCACAGTAGTACTGTCAGCATCTCTTCTAAATCTTGTTTTTCATGCTGGTAATTGCCCACTGAATAAGTGGAAGAGGCTGGCTTGCCGCCTGTTGACTTGAATTGCATTGTAATATCTTATGTCTC